>CM060913.1:150298672-150910036 GCA_030737875.1 Allium sativum
GTGTGAAGAGTGATGTTTTTAAAATAAAAGTAAAAACAAGTTTTTTTTTTGAAAATTAAATTCAATTATTCGTATTTGAATATTTATTTGTATTGATTTGGACAATCCAGTATATAAAGATTTTGCATATATGTCTGATCTACGGGTATTCGAAGTTTTAATATACTGGATAGATATAGAGTCATGCTCTAGTCGCTTGGGGATAATTCTGGTGATGTCGCGACATCATCAGTATTTGTGTTCGAGTTTCGAAGGTGTGATATTTATATATTTCTAATTGACTGGTGTGAGAACCAAAACTAGATAGGGCTTATTTTTGTGATTTGGCATCAAAAATCTGATTTTTGGACTATGTGTCAAAGTTATGAATTTGAAATTATAATCAACTAATTGATTGCTGGTTGTGTTGTTTGATTATTGTTTGATTAATTAAAATGTTGAACAATTAGCCAAATTGTATCAAAAAGTGAGTTGTATAGGAAATTTGTCGCATTTGCATACATATACATGTACTTACATTGAACAGGTCATAGCAAGGAGGCTAGAGAAGAAGAACAAAATTGTTTGCCCAACAAATAGGTACATGTTTACAAATTTATTGGGTTTGGATGATTTTATGAGCCGATTGGCTAGCCTCTTGGCTGTTTCTTTTTCTTTTTGGATTGATGAGGGCCATGGGAAGCTAGTTGAAATATCCCGAAGCTCCAGGTGCTGGGGAGGTTATGGAGAAGTTTTTCGAAAATTTAGGGTGTTAGCCAAATTTTTGAAAAATTTGAAAAGTTCTTAGGAACTGAAAAGTTGAAGAACTTAAGCCGTAATGAAAATAATGAAAGTTGAGTTGATTAGTAAACAATTTTCAGCTTCGTTCCTTTTCGAGGACGAAAAGATTTTAAGTGGGGGAGATTGTAACAACCCAGAAAATCAGAGCCAATTTAAAATTTTTATTTTGGCTATTTTAATGAATTTTGAGTATTTAAAATGATTTATTTTAAATAATAACGACGAAAACTTTATTTTCGACGAAGTTAGAACGAAGAAATTTATTTTAATTATATAACGAGCCTGAAATGGCGCGGTAGTTCGAAAATTTGATTTCTAATTTCAATTGAATATACCGAATTCAATATAAGTCAGAATTGAACGAAGCAAGAAATATTTGAATCTGGATAAGAATATCTTTCTAACGAAGTTAACAAACTGAGATTTCACTTCAAAAATGATAAGTTATGTCCAGTTTAAAATTTGAAATAGTAGATGTGGAATTTATATATATTTTAATATAATATAAGCCCTTAAAAAGTGGAATTTTGGCAAACGACCTTCGTTTTCGACGAAACTAGTTTCGTTGGAACCGGAATGTCAAATTGTTACTAGATTCCAATTTTCATAATTTTTAGAATCAATATGTGAGCCTGGCACACTTAAACGTGTTTTGATAGTTTCAGTCAATTTTAATCGACTGGGAAATGACCATTTTTCAAACGGTCTCAGAATTCGACGAAATTAGTTTTGTTAGGACTGTATCGTCAATACGAAGCTAGAAATAAATTTTTCTAGAATTGTTAGAGTCCATATGTGGCCCCGGTAATTTAAAATGTACGTTAAAATCAATAATGACCGTTCTATATATTTATATTTTAATTTTGACGGAAACTGATCGAAACGGTCGAATCAGCTTACGATACATATCCCATTGTGTTAGGAATGGGGGTAATTAGCTAGGGACGACAGTCGGCAGGTCTCGTTTGGAGGTCGAAATAAAAAGTTGCTTTTTGGGGATTAAATTAATTAAATATAAATTAAAAGTCAACCCACTCCCTTATACCCTCTACCCTTTCCTCCGTTCGATTTTCAGAATTGGAAAATAAAAGAAAAAAAAACCACGCAATCGAATCCCTATCGCCCCGCCCCCCCAAACTGGCGTCGCACGCCACCGTGCGCCCAACTACGGCCAACGCGCCTCCCCCTCTCCGATCCCCTCTTGCTTCGAAGCCCCTCTTCTCTCCCCTCCTCAACCCTCGTCGCACAACAAGAACCCAACCCCCCTGAACACCCAAAACCGCGGCCCCCATGTCCTATTCCCCCAAATCGACCACCTCCGATGGTCTCCGGCCAGAGCGTTGCCCCTTCTACCCCCCTGCAACCCTTGTCGCGCCACCTCAGCCCAAACCCAACCAGTGGCCCCTCGGCAGTAAAAAATCCCATTTTTATTTACCCCGCGCGCCAATAACCGTCCCCGACCTGTTTTAGCCTCTTCCCCGAGCCTCCGCTGACCACCTCATCCACCGGTGAGTTTTTACTTACGTTCTCGTTCGTTGATATAATTAAAAATGTAGTTTTTATTTAAATAAACTTGTTTTGAAAATGAGATTTTCATTGAAATGAGCTTGTTGAAGTAGAGGTGATTTTATTTAAATGACTTTGGTATTAAAATATAATTTTTATGTATATAAAGTTAGCATTTTTATAATATAAAGATATGATCTTTGTTAGGAAGTATAAAATATAAAGTTATGTTTTTTTTATGAAGTTAGAGAAGAAAAATATGATTTTTTATTTATGTAGAGGGTTAAAAATATGAACTTCATTTTTGTATGATGTGAAATAAAAATATGAACTTTATTTTTATCATGAAGTAGCGAGAATAAAGATTTGAATTTTACATATATGAAGTAGAGAATTAAAAATATGACTTGTTTTTATACTGGAAAATATAAGAATGTGATTTTTATATATGTAGAGAATACGGGTGACGAAAGTGACAAAAGGCGAGCACGATGAAGATTTCCTACATATGAAGAGTCGCGGCGTTTGGTTTAGCTTATCGGTGAGAACTTCTCACTTTAATTCTTGTTTTCTAGTTAAAATTATATACTAGGATGCAGACGGTGCTTAGCAGCACCCGATACCCATCGTCCACAGACCATGGATGGCTTGTTTGTTTGATTGTATGTTGTTGTGAAAATTGATTGTGTGATGTGGAATAAAATATTTATATAGTTAAAAATATTTTATAGTTAAAAATATAATTTTTAACGTGTATATAAAATGAAATATTTATAAACAAATCGAACGATGTGTTTATATACACACATTTGACTGATATTGATTAGGACGATAAATTTTACACATCGCCAAACTGCACAAATAAATTCGTTTTTTGATTGTCTGAAACCCCATTCAGGTGTTGGGATGATATTTGACATACACTAATCCCAATAATTAGTTGTATGTCGATCGATTGATTGACAGGCTGTTATAAGCATTAGATATCTATATATGATGCTTATACAGTGTAGTGCACTTTGGATGATGGTTGATCATTTATCGTTGCTATTATATACATGTGTTGTATGGAATCCATATAATTAACATTATATGGTAATTAATTGGGCCTCATTCCAATTGGGAAATAAAGAATATTATAAAAGAAAATTCATGTGTTGAATAGAATATAAATTCATGTGTTGAATAGAATATATATTCATGTGTTGAATAAAAATATATATTCATGTGTTGAATAAAATAAATATTCATGTGTTGAATAAAAATATATATATTCATGTGTTGAAGAAAATATTCATTTGTTGAATAGAATAACGAAGTTATTGAAATATATAAAGCCGTGTTGGTTAGTTATGCGCCATTTTGACGCGAACGATATTTATATCGATTGTATTCGTTTTTAAAATGAACATAGAAAAGGAAGTGATTTCAAAATATAACATTTTAAAAATATCATCATTTATAGATTAATGATATGGATAATTTAATTTTGATTAGAAATTGAATATGAAGTTGAAATCATTTTGAAAACTAATTTATAACGATTTATAAAATACGTTTTAAAAGGAAATCGACGAAATATATAATATATATATATTATATATATAGAATGGCCTGAATAGAACGCGCCGCACCTCGGTAGTTCGCGAATTTCGACCATTGACTTCGAATGGATATTACGGGAGATCCGACCGTCAGATTCTCCTAAACCGGAACCGTTGGGTTCATATCAAAAAGAGCTTTCTAACGAATATTACAGATTTGAAATCTAACGGTTGGATTTGGAATTATGTCCAAATCAAATTTGGAGAAGGTCGTTGTAAGTGCAGTTCGATGGCCGTTGATGGAAATCGACTGTACGAGCCTTGATAAAATTATTAAAAATAGTAATAATTTGTGTAAAATCATAAGAAATGATGTGTGAGGAATTGGGATGAAAAATTCCTTGTTTGAAAAGATAAAAATAGTTTTTTTTATCGAAATGAACTAGTTTTGAACTAGAATTATAATCTCATTTATTTTTAAAATAAATAAAGTGGATTTGAAATGGTTTTAAAAGTAACTAGAATTTCCAATAATTGAATTGGAATGGATTTGAATCGAAATTGTCTTTGGAATATTTCGATGTTGGATTCCATGATTATACAAATATTGTTATGGAAATTTGAAAGATATATTTATATCGTTATTTCCAATACGGTATTTGTTGGTCGTAGAATTTGATATTGAATATAAGCTGATATATTTTCTATCCAGAGCCTTGTATTTAATATCAAATGGGATTTGGGTTTGTCGTGAATGGTGTCTTCATTAACACTGTTCTTAAACCCAGTGGAGAAAAAGATTAAATCTTTTTATTTAGATTTAATGAAGTATACCAATTAAATGATGTTAATTGGAATTGAATTTGAATTGATTTTTGGGTTTATCGTGAACGGTGCTTTAAATAACACTTGTTCTTCAACCCAATAATTAATGAATGTGATTTTGGGTTTATCGTGAACCGTGTTTTAAAGGACATTGGTTCTTTTACCAGTTAAAGACAGGATATGGTTTCCCAAGTTAAACAATCATTGATATTGATTTTTGGGAAGATTAAAACCAAGTGGTATTTTAATGAATCTTTAATTAGATTGAAATAATCGAGAATGGAATATCACTAGTTTTGCTCCAGGCGATAGTTAAATCTTTAATTAGTTTTGAACTTGAAATGGTAATTGAATTTACCGATAACATCGTGGTGTTAGATATGAAGTATGACCAGTTTTACTTCATGGGATGAATAGGTTGGGATTGGGAAATAAAATAAATGATTACTTCGGTGTGGTTCGCTAATCCCAACTAATTTGAATTGATATTCAAAAGAAGATTAAAGATTAAATTTAAAGAATTTATCTTTCATAAAATTAATGGGAACCTTTCCCAAAGTATAAGAATATTTGAATAAAAGAATATTCTGAATTGGAATGAGGCGTATGTTGTGTTTGTGTAACACTTGTTTATTATATACGCGAGTTATTCAGAAAGATCAGGTTTATCCCATTCTGAATAACTGATTCGACGAGTGGTCGAGGATGAATACGGTGGTCGAAGACCGGAGGTCTTCACATCGTTTGGGAGATTACTTGTGACGACCTGAAATCCCGTACTGACGGAGACAAGGGTTATCTTTGGAATATAACACAGAAACAGATAATAATAGAACAAAAATTAAATAAATACACCAGATAATGAACAATAGAATATACTGGATAAAAGTAATCATCAGAGTTACACAGTATACAGGATCTTACTTAGTAAAAATACAGTTCAGCTATACATAAGTGTCTACAGCGGAAAACAAACATAATATGTACAATAGGAGCTGAACAGCATAAAAAGAGATAAATGATAGAATCCATCTTCAGCTCCAGCTATCCAGAAAGTACCAGCTAAACCTGAATACAAGGCTGCCCGTGTAGAAAAAGGGGCACCCGAGTTTGAAATTGAAACAAACTACGAGTCAGTCATGGGACTGGTATGAGAAATCTCTTCAACACATATATAATATGGCTAATCACAGGACCACGCCACTTTCGTGGAACGGGTTTACTCCATTGGATTGCCAGTGCTTTAAACAAATCATTCTTTTAAACATCGCTATGCTTTTTTATAAAGATGAAGCCATTATAAGACTCAGTTCCCATCACACAATGCAACGCAAACCGGAGGATAGAGTTTTTATCTTATAACGGCCAAAATATGCTTGATACGGATAAAACAAAGGCATTTGATATTATGACTAGTGTTTATATGTTTCAAAAATAATTTCAAATCATAACTATCAATCATAGATGGCATTAATGCCCCATACCACTATGTCGCCATATATAGGTATACAATCAAAACCGCACAGTCACGTATTTGGAAATTGGATTTCCGTCATGAACCAAGGCAAAAGATAGTCCTTACCGAATTCGTGACAATCTAGCCCATGTCTCAGGAACAGCCGCAACTGCCCCTTGGATCGTCAGGGCCGGTCCACCGATGTGGATTATTATACCTGAACAATACGTTTCCCCGCCCTTAGGGGCGTAAACGAGCCAACGAATGACTCCATCGGACCTGGATCGTCCGATCAAACCGAGGCGCCTCGCAACAGCAACAACCACATAGGTGAAAAGTATATAAATGTCAGGGCTGGTAGGTCACTGACACCACCCTAGCTGGAAAGAAACGCATGCCCTCCCTGAGGTCCTTCTCCCGTTTCTGGTTCATACCGGGGTGTGAGGCTCGCGACTTTACATTATACACAAAGCTACGCCACACCGGCGGTGCTTTGATCATCACCACAAGACTTTGCTTTTCAACAGAAGCCCTGATCACTGCTTCTTAGCATGCCACACAGGCAATTCATGCCATGTGACTGATGTCCATCGATATACAACCTCTGAGCTCGTGCGTCCCAGAGAAGGGCGTTAAGCAAAAGAATAAATTCTCCGCCGCCAAACAGATGTATATTTAATAGAGATCAATCAACACAGAATAAAATCCAATGTCAGACACACAGTCCATTTACAAGTGCGTTCTGGGTCTGAACGAAACCGGAGGCACTAAATACCTCGCAAACCCTTCGATCACCACGTACGTCTGGACGATCACCACTCATTATCCATATTTCGGGATGCCTCCCAATCAGGACCTCGGTTACCATCCAAACGAGGTGAAGATCTCCGGTCTTCGACCATCGTCTTCATCTTCGACTTTTATTCGTCGGTCAATTATTTGAAATGAGAATCAACTCGGCCTTTTCAAACAATTCACGTATATTTAGAATTTTAAATCAATTTATTTCAATGGTCAAATCATTCGACAACACCAATTTTGTTGTTTAATGTAATTTCCACACCAAACACATTCAACCATCAAATACAACATAAATCGAGCAAATTCAGTTTATTTCCATTCCATATTGTTTATGATATTTTATAACGATTTATCGCTATTTTTATTTATTTTAAAATAGCCAATTTATTCAAAACGACGCTTCGGGCCATAACGCGGCCGTGGCGCTGTTTTTCTTCAGATTTGATTTACACATATCTGAAAATCTAACCGTTGGATCTTCACAAAATTTACATCATTAGAAAGGTCTTTTCAAAACGAATCCAACGGTTCTAGTTTCGGGAAAATCCGACGGTCGGATCTCCCGGTACAATCGTTTGAAGTTTCGATTTCAAAATACGAACTGCAGCGTCGTTATTCGATTAAATATATAATTATATTTATATATATATAAATATAATCGCTTCTGGCGCTGTTTTTCTTCAGATTTGAATTAAACATTCCAGACAATCCAACCGTTGGATTTTTACAAAGTTGGTGCCGTTGGGAAGATATTTCCAAGGCGAACCCGACGGTTGAGGTTTCGGGAAAATCCAATGGTCGGATTTCCCGCACTAGTCGTTTGAAATCACGGTTTCAAAATGTGAACTGCGCAGCCTCGTTTCGTTTTAATTTTATTTATATTTATATATTTATATATTTATATAAATATAGTTCCTTCAACAATTTCAATATCGTTTTCACTTCAAATATTTCACTAACGCCTTAAAATTTTGGAAAATTTCGCCATAACCTCCCCTGCACCGGGAGCATCGGGAAATCTCAAATAGCTTCCCCGGTCCTTCTAATCTCAAAAAGAAAAAGAAAAAGCCAAGCGGCTAGCCAACAGGCTCATAAAATCATCACCCAAACAAAACAGTAAATGTGTACCTATTTGTCGGGCACAAAATTTTATTCCTCTTCTCTAGCCCCTTTGCTATAACCTGTTCAATGAATATGCATGTACATATATACAGTTCTTATCATTTATCATTTTCTATTCAACTTCATATTTGATTTCTATTTGGTTTAAAAAAACACCATTCATTCTAATGTTACATACATAGGTACAAATCATATCATTGGCTAATTAATGAATATTTCAACTCATATATTTTTTGTTTTGAACAAGTGACTATTTTAACACTTCACATTTCAACGATTCATGCATATAATAAAAATGTGATTTTTATTGTAAAACAACTCATTTCAAAACACTATTATTTTATATATTTCATATTGGTGATAAAAATAGGATTTTTCTTATAAAACAATTTCTTTCAAAACGAGATTATTTTACACAGTTCATATAGTCGATAAAAGGTGATTTTTATTATCAAACAATCTATTTCAAAACATGAATACCATTCAACACATGAATTTCAAATCAACGAATGAATATCGATTCAACACATGAAGGTTTTCTACAGTTTTTATATATAGATAAAAATGTGACTTTTATATTTAAAACGCGAATACCATTCAACACATGAATTTCTAATCAACGAATGAATATCAATTCAACACATGAAGGTTTTCTATTCAATGAATAAATATAGTTTAAGCAGATGAAAATAATTCAAACACACGAATATTATTCAAAATTTTGGCAGCATAACGGCAGGGTAGTTAAAACCGGGACCGTCCCTAGTACGGCTCCTCGCTCTACCTTAAAACCTCGCGGTTTTTGACAATGGGAATCATGCATCTAGTTCGCACGCAGGCGGCATGTATATATTTATTTCATTTCCACAAACTAATCCTATGTGGTTTCAACCAAATATTTCTCAACCACAAATGGGTATTTTTCAACCACAATCAATCTATATCAACCACAAACAATCCCAAACAATCATTCGCTATCAATCAATTTTCACACCAATCACCATCAATAAATATCGTCCATGGTTTGTGGACGAGGGGCGTATATATATATATATATATATATATATATATATATATATATAGCTATTCACTTTTATTTCAACACATATATAATTTTTACAATGCATATATAACTTATACATCGAACGTACAACTTATACAATGCTTATACAAGAGATGTACAACGCTTATATAACTCATACATCGACTATATAATTTATACATCATCGTTTCCCATATTGTTTTTAAATTAGAAATCTCACATTGGGTTCCACTCCACCAAAAATAGCAGAAGGCTCAGAAAAATATGCGGTCTTTTCTAAAATGTAGAAGACGTCCACACGGTCACGATGTTTCCTGTTTCATCGAATTTCGTTAACATAGCAAAAAGATATGATTTTTCGAAGTTTGCAACGGCTTTAAACTGTCGAAATCAGTTAAATAATTAACAGCCGATTACCTTTCAGAATCTTCAAAACTAGGTTTCGATCTTTCAGGCAATCCGTTGATTGTTGCTTCGATCGGCCAGCGCCACCTTGTCGAGCTAGGAGAGGCGCACGTGCGCCAGGGAGGAGGTCGAGCTCGGTGGTCCCCAGGCGGCGGAATCGGGGTGCGAACGGCTGAACTTCTCGAGGGTGGTTCTCCCTCTATAGGCCACGAAAAAATCCAATACTTATATGGATTTGAAGATCACGAGAAGTACTACAAAAACCTCAACTGCGGCATTGGATTTCATTGAGCGGATCAGAAGAAAAAGAGGAGAGAAGGGAGCGGCTAATTTCCGCCGTTGCTCGAGTCGGGGAGAGAGAAAATCGTGGGGGGGGGGGGGGGTGCGTTCTGACGTGGCCCAATCATTTTTTTTATTTATAAAGTTTTAAAAATCCGAAAATACCCCTTGCCTCTCGCGAACCCCAATCCAAACCCAACGACTATCGTCCCTAGCGTTTTACCCCCATTCTGAACACAATGGGATATGTTTCGTAGGCCCATTCGACTGTTTCAGTCAGTTTCCATTCAAATAAAAATATAAAACATTCAATATTTAATTTGAACGTACATTTCAATTTGCCAGGGCCACAAACTGATTCGAAAAATTCCATAAAAATAAATCTAGCTATGTTTTGCTGATACGGTCCCAACAAAACTAGTTTCGTCGAATTCTGAGACCGTTTGCAAAAAGGCCCATTTTTGGTCGATCCAATTTAA
This sequence comes from Allium sativum, assembly GCA_030737875.1. Classification (NCBI taxonomy): domain Eukaryota; kingdom Viridiplantae; phylum Streptophyta; class Magnoliopsida; order Asparagales; family Amaryllidaceae; genus Allium; species Allium sativum. The sequence continues at coordinate 150,308,912 of CM060913.1, forward strand.
CTGTAATTGACCAAAACACATTTTCTTTTGCCACGCTCACATATTAGCTTCAAAAATTATGAAATTTGAAATCTAGCAATAACTTCACATCCCGGACCCAACAAAAGTGGTTTCGTCGAATTCCGAGGTCATATGCAAAATGGCCATTTTCACGGGCTATATAAATTCCATAGCGACCGTTCTGAAAATTCATTCGGCCATAACTTTTGCTTTCCGCTATGAAAATTCGATTTTTCAGATTCGTTAGAAAGGTATTCGCTAACAGATTTAAATATTTTTGGTTTCACTAAAATCCGGATTGTTTTGCACCCGGTACAGTCCGACAAAGTTTGAATTCAATTTTTGAAACTACATCGCCATTTCAGGCCTTGTTTATAATTATAATTAACTATACTCGTTTTCAATTGTCGATTCAACTAACTTTTCATTGCCATTAGATAAAATATTTATTTTAAATATTTAAAATCCATTATTTTAGCCAATTTAAAATTTTTAAATTAGTTCAGATTTCCTGGGTCGTTACATTACTGATGATCTTGATTGAGCTGTACACCCAATAGGAGGGAATCAGTTGGTGATCGTCCAGACGTACTAGGAGATCGATGGATATGCGAGGTACAACGTGCCTCTGGTTTCGTTCAGACCCAGAACGAACTTGTAAATGGATTGTGTATCTGACATTGGATTTTATTATGTGTGATTGATTTCTATTAAATATATCTGTTTGGCGGCGGAGAATTTATTCTCTTGCTTAACGCCCTTCTCTGAGACGTACGAGCTATGGGTTATATATAGATGGATATCAGTCACATGGAGTGAATTGCCTGTGTGGCATACCTAAGTGGCAATTGATCAAGGCTTCTGTTGAAAAGCAAAGTCTTGTGGTGATGATCAAAGCACTGCCTGCGTGGCATAGCTTTATGTAGCGTTGATTCGCGAGCCTCAAACCCCGGTTGTGAACCAGAAACGGGAGAGGACATCAGGGAGGGCATGCGTTTCTTTCTAGCTAGGGTGGTGTCAGTGACCTACCAGCCCTGGCATTTATATTATTTTCACCTGTGTGGTTGTTGCTTTTGCGAGGCGCCTCAGATATATTGGTGACTATGTGGAGCCGATGGAGTCATTTGGCTCATTTACGGCCCAAAGGGTTGGGAAACGTAGTCTTTAGGCATTTTAATCCACATCGGTGGACCGGCCCTGACGATCCAAGGTGCAGTTGCGGCTATCCCTGAGACATGGTAGGCTAGATTGTCTCGAAACAGTAAGGACGATCCCTGGCCTCGGTTCACAGATGGAAATCCAATTTCCAAATATGTGACTTTGCGGTTTTGATTATAGAGCCTAGTATGGTGACATGATATATGGTACCCATGTCGTATATGATTGATATTTATGATTGAAATTGTTTTGACACTATACACTTATAATAGTATCAAATGATTTGTTTTTAATGTACCAAGCATGTTTGGCTATTATAAGTGAAAACTGTATCCTCTGGCTTGTGTTGCATTGTGTGATGGGACCTGGGTCTTATAATAGCTTCATTTTTCCAAAAAGAATTATGCTGTTTTTTTATATGCACTGGTATTCTTGGGTGGAAACCTGTTCCGTGTTATACGGCATGGTCCCTTGATATATCTGATTTAAAGTAAAGCTTTAAATAACTGTTTTAGTTCTCACACCAGTCACATGACTGACCTGGAGTTTATTGTTTTAACCTAAACTCTGGGTGCCCTTATTTTGACACTGGCAGCTAGTAGTTTTGGTTTTGCAGATTTATATTCATAGGATCTTGATTTACAGCTGAAATGATATCCGAAAAGCTCTGTATCTGTATATCTTCTTCAGTTGTGCTTTGTATTGTTTTTCCGCTGCTGTGTTATTTATTGTAATCTTTGATATTTTTTTGGTAATATTCATTCATACTCTGTATATTCTTGTATTCTGATGGAATTGTTGTAATTAACAATGAAATGTTATTCTGTTTGCGTTCTGATTTGTTGTGTTCTCAAAACAATATGGGGTTTCGAACGGTCTTGGTTGGTTTAGCGATCGATTAGGTCCGGGCGAAATTCCTTATCGTTACAACTAGAGTGTGATTCTATATCTATCCAGTATATTAAAACTTCCAATACATGTTTGCAAGGCGTATATGCAAAATCTTTATATATTGGGTTGTCCACATTCAATACAAATAAATATTCAAATATGTTGAATAAGGTTTAAATTTTCAAAACAAAAATTGTTTTCATTTAAAAAAATGTACTCTTCACACTCGTTCTAGGATACTACTGATCCCATCTCTAACTAGTCATTCCTATTAGATATTACTAATCCAATCTCTGATGAATTCTTTCGTTTGGTTCTAATGAGCCTTGTTCTTGAGCTTTGTAAACCAAAGCTCTTATACCAAAATGAAACGACCCGAACCTCCCGTGAAGGAAAGCCTGGATTGAGTTGAGGACAAGACAAATCAAAACACAAACAGAAGAACATTTCATTACTTATTACAACAATTCCATCAGAATACAAGAATATAACAGAGTATGAATAAATATTACATAGAAAATATCAGAGATTTAAATTACATTTAAAGCGGAAAAACAATACAAAGCACAACTGAAAACAGATACACGGATACAGAGCTTTCCGAATATCGTTTAAGCTGTAAACCAGGATCCTATGAATATAAATCTGCAAAACCAAAACTACTAGCTGCCCGTGTAGAAAATTGGGCACCCACAGTTTAGGTTCAAACAATAAACTCCAGGTCAGTCATGTGACTGGTGTGAGAACTAAAACAGATATTAATCTTTATTTTTAAAGTTGGATAAATCAAGGGACCACGCCGTATAACACGGAACGGGTTTCCTCCCAAGAATACTAGTGCATAAAACAAACAGCGCAATGCTAAATAAAGAACAATGAAGCTATTATAAGACCTAGGTCCCATCACACAATGCAACGCAAGACGAAGGATAGGGTTTTACCTTATAATAGCCAAAGAATGCTTGATACGCGAAATTTAATCTTTTATTATTACTATAAGTGTATAGTGTCAATTTCAGTCATAAGTATCAATCATAGACGGCATAAATGCCCCCTACCACTATGTCGCCATATATAGGTTTACAATCAAAACCGCAAAATGTTGTATTGGAAGTGGGATTTCCATCTGTGAACCAAGGCAAGGGATCGTCCTTACTGCATCGAGACTGTCAAGCCCGAGTCTTAGGGCAAGTACTCAGTCAAGTCCTTGGATCGTCAGGGCCGGTCCACACGGAGTGGATTAAAATGTCTGAACAATGCGTTTCCCCGCCCTATGGGGAGTAAACGAGCCAAATGACTCCATCGGTCCCGGATCGACTGATATAACCGAGGCGCCTCGCAATCCATCATCCACATAAGTAAAAGGCCAGGGCATGCAAAATGTAGACACCACTCCAAGCTAGAAGGAAACGCATGCCCTCCCTGATGTCCTCTCCCGTTTCTGGTCCACACCGGGGTGTGAGGCTCACGATTTAACGCTACACAAAGCTACGCTATATTAAAGTCGTGCTTTGATCATCAACCACAAGACCCTTCTTTCAACAGAAGCCTTGATCATTTGTATCTCAGCATGCCACACAGGCAATTCACGCTATGCAACCAATGTATATCAATCACACAGAATGAAATCCGATGTCAGACACACATCCATTTACAAGTTCGTTCTAGGTCTGAATGAAACCAGAGGCACCATATTCCTCCCCCATATGTCCAATACAGGGGAGAGGCCCTTGCATATCCGTTGATCTCCAAGTACGTCTGGACGATCACCACTTATTACCTTGCCTTGGGTGTACAACCCAATCAAGACATCAGTAATCATCCAAACGATGTGAAGACCTCCGGTCTTCGACCACTGTCTTCATCCTCCACATATCGTCGAATCAGTTATTCAGAATGGGTTAAACCCGGTCTTTCTGAATAACTCGCGTATATAATAAACAAGTGTTACAAAAACATAACATTCCAATCCAGAATATTCCTTTATTCAAATGTTTTATACTTTAGGAAAGGTTCCCATTAATTTTATCAAAGATAAATTCTTTAATCCTCCTTTGGATATCATTTCAATCTGATTAAAGATGCATTAAAACTCCACTTGGTTTTAATCTTCCCAAAAATCAATATTAACGATTGTTTAACTTGGGAAACAATATCCTGTCTTTAACTGGGTTAAAGAACCAATTTCATTTAAAACACGGTTCACGATAAACCCAAAATCACATTCCATTCCATCCGCCTTTAGCCGTAAGTTAGCGAGTGAACAATTCCCTAAGTATTAACCCCGAAGGCTGAAACCAACATCAGATCGATACCTAGGAAACCATTCAACTTAACTAATCTCCAATTAGTTTCTGATTTTCATAACTCCATTGGGTCTAAGAATAGTATTATTAAAGATACCATTCACGACAACCCAAATCACATTCCATTAATTATGGAACCTTCACAGAAAAACAAATCAATATATAATCGATATCAATTTCCATATCTAACCAATAATATAAATAGAATAACGGCAACGCCTCTTAAATTCCATATGTATTAACAGTCTTCCTCCACAGAAGTTCACTTCGATTATAATCAAATTGAATTCCATACAATTCCAATTTAATATATTAAATTGGAAAACATTGCCTTGGAAAATTCCCGTTAAATCTTAATAAAAAGATTTATAAATCACATTTCACTATAAATCGGGTTAAAGAATGAATGTCGTTAAAAGCACAGTTCACAATAAACCCAATTCACATTAGCCTCTAATCGTAAATTAGTAAGAGAACAATACCCTAAGTATTAACCCCGAAGGCCGAAACCTACATCAAATCAATACCCAGAAAACCATTCAACTTAGCTAATCTCCAATTAGTTTCTAATTTTCTTTACTCCGTTCGGTTCAAGAACAGTATTATTAAAGATACCATTCACGACGAACGCAAAATCCAATTTGATATTAAATACAAGGCTCTGAATAGAAAATATATCGGCTTATATTCAATATCAAATTCTGAAACCAACAAATATCATATTGGAAATAACGATATATTTCAAATTTCCATAACAATACCTATGTACTCAGGAATTCCAACATCAAAATACTTCGGAAAACAATTTCGATTCAAATCCATTCTAATTTATATATTGGTAATCCTGGTTATTTTGGAAACCATTTCAAATGCAATTTATTTATTTTAAAAATAATTGAATTATAATTCTAGTTCAAAACTAGTTCATTTCGATAAAAATCTATTTTTATCTTTTCAAATTCGGAATTTTTCATCCCAATTCTTTCCAAATCATTTCTTATGATTTTACACTAATTATTGATATTTTTAATAATTTTATCAAGGCCCGTACAGTCAATTTCCATAAACGGCCATCGAACTGCACTTACAACGACCTTTTCCAAATTTGATTTGGACATAATTCCAAATCCAACCGTTAGATTTCAAATCTCTAATATTCATTAGAGAGCTCTTTTCGATACAAACCCAACGGTTCCGGTTTTAGGAGAATCCGACGATCGGATCTCCCGTAATGTCCGTTCGAAGTCAATGGTCGAAATTCGCGAACTGCCGCAGCGCGGCGCATTCTATTCAGGCCATTATATTATATATATATATATATATACACTATATTTCATCGATTTCAATTTAAAACATATTTTATAAATCGTTTTAAATTCGTTTTCAAAATAGTTTTAACTTCATATTCAATTCCAAATCAAAATTGAATTTTCCATTACAAATTCATTTTAAATTCATTTCAAATTGATTTTATTTCTATTTCAATTCGTTTTAAATTCATTTTTAATCGATTTCAATTCAATATTGATTCATTTTGAATTCAGTTTAAATCGATTTCAATTCAATTTCAATTCGTTTTGAATCACTTTAAATCGATTTCAATTCAATTTCAATTTCAATTCAATTTTGAATATTCTATATCACTTCAATATTTTCAAAACATCATATTTTGAAATCACTTTTCGATATTCATTATAAAATGAAAAACTCGACCAAATTCCCGTTCATATTAAAATGGCGTTTAAATACTTAACACGGCTTCACATTTCAATATTCACTGAATATTACTTTAAAATATTCGTTAATTCTGAACTGGAATCAGGCTCAATCAATTACCATATAATTTTAGTTATATGGATTTCATCCAATACATGTTTACAACAATGACGATAAACAATCAACCATCATCCAAAGTGCGTTCTACACCGTTTAAGCATCAAATATAAATATTTAACGCTTATAACAGTTTGTCAATAAATCGATCGTCATACAGCTAATTATTGGGATTAGTGTATGTCATATATCATCCCAATACCCATGTAGGGTTTAAATTAACAAATAATGAATTTTATTTGTGCAGTTGGGCGATGTGTAAAATTTATCGTCCCAATCAATATCAGTCAAATCGGTGTACATAAACAAATAGTCCAATTTGTTTACAAATATTTATTTTATTCATATACATATTAAAAATTATATTTTTAACTATAAAATATTTTATTTCCATTTATGAATACTTTATTTATCCATTCCACATCACAAACAATTTTCACAACAACATACAATCAAACAAACAAGTCGTCCATGGTCTGTGGACGACGGGTGTCGGGTGCTGCTAAGCACCATCTGCATCCTAGTATATATTTCAAACTAGAAATTAACATAAAAGTGAGGAGTTCTCACCTTGGGTTCCACTCCGTCAATCTTTCTTCTGAACGGTTTGGATTTGTTCGAAATTCCAACGCATCCTTTTCACGCTGTTCATAAATAAAATCACGTTTTTACATTGCCATTTCAACGATAAAAATCGTATTTTTATGTAACAACCCAAAAATCTGGGCCAGTTAAAAATTTTTATTTTGGTAATTTTAGCGAATTTTGAACATTTAAAATGAATTATTTTAAATAATAACGACGAAAAATTTATTTTAAATAGAATAAAATGTATATATTATATACGTCATCATTAGAATATAAATAATTATAAATAATTATAAATAGAATTGAAAATGGCGCGGTAGTTCGATAATTCGATTTCAAACTTCAATTGAATGTACCGGGTGCAAAATAAACCGGATTTTAGTGAAACAATAAACATTAGGATCTAATTGAGAATATCTTTCCAAAGAATCCGAAAAATTGAAATTTCATAGCGGGAATCAAAAGATATGTCCAGTTGAAAATTCTGAATAGTCGCTATGGAATTCAGGCCCTTAAAAATAGCCATTTTGCAAACGACCTCGGATTTCGACGAAACCTCTTTTGTTGGATCCGCGACGTCAAGTTATTGCTAGATTCCAAATTTCATAATTTTTCGAATCAATATGTGAGCGTGGCAAAGGAAAACGCGTTTGACCAGTTTCAATTGATTTTAATCGACTGGAAAATGGCCATTTTTCCAACGGTCTCAGAATTCAACGAAACTAGTTTTGTTAGGACCATATCGTCAATACGAAGCTAGAAAATATTTTTCTGGAATTTTTCTAGTTAGTATGTGGCCCTGGTAAATAGAAATGCGCGTTCAAATTCAATATATAGAGTTATATGTTGATTTTGACGAAAACTGATCGAAACAGTCGAATAAGCTTACGATACATATCCCATTATGTTCGGGATGGGGGTGAAACACTATGGACGACAGGCGGTGGGTCTCGCTTCGAGTTCGAATGAAAAAGTTGCTTTTTAAAATAAAATAATTAAATATTTATATATTATATATATACTGTCCTACCACTACCCCTCTCCCTCTCTCTTTCACTTTTCAGAAATAAAAAATAAATCTCGACATCGAAGAATCGTCGCCTCCCCCCCCCTTTTAGGCGCGTCGCGCCGCCAGGCGACCCCCCCTGTTGAGCCTTCCCCTTCTTCTCCTCCCTTTGCTCCCTCCTCCGCCCGGAACGCAACTGACCGCACCCCCTCCGCCCCAAACCCCGAACCCTAATTCGACCGCACCCCCTCAGCCCCAAACCCCGAGCCCGACCACCTGCGAGTGCTCTTCCCCCCTGGCCATCTCCGCCTCGCGTTGATGAACTCCAACCACCGCGGGTCAGTGAAGACGAAGCGCCGCCACCTCTTTTGCTTACACGCTGTAAGTTTTTACTGTTTGTTTTAATTTACTTTAAATCAGTTTTAAAATAAATATAAATATTGTTAAAATTTTGAAATAATATATATGTTAATGTTTGATAATTCTGAAATTATATATATAGAACTGAATTATAATAAAATATAATTTTTATACTATACAAAGGTTAAAAATGTAATTTTTATACTATAGAAAGGTTAAAAATATAATTTTTATATTATAGAAGGTTAAAGATATAATTTTTATATGATAGGAAGATTAAAGATGTAATTTTTATATAGTGGGAATGTTAAAGATGTGATCTTTATGGTAGTAGCAATGTAAAAATATGATTTTTATAATGATGAAAGAGAAAAAGGGGAAATCTTTATAATTGAAAAGGCGAAATCTTTATATTTGAAAAGGCGAAATCTTTATATTTGAAAAGGCGAAATCTTAATATAGAGTATAGCGTGATAAAAATATAATCTTTATTATATGAACACCGTTGGAAAAATAGAATTTTTATATATATAGTAACGATGTAAAAATAGAATTTTTATCTATATAGTAACGATGTAAAAATAGAATTTTTATCTATATAGTAACGATGTAAAAATAGAATTTTTATCTATATAGTAGCGATGCAAAAATAGAATTTTTATCATGAAGGAATGAAAATAAAAATGTGATTTTTATATATGTAGTGAACGTGGACGGTGAACGAAAAGGTGAAGATTTCCTACATTTGAAGTGTCATGGAATTGGATTAGCTATCGGTGAGAACTTCTCACTCTAAATTTCTTTTTCTAATTATATATATATACTAGGATGCAGACGGTGCTTAGCAGCACCCGACACCCGTCATCCACAGACCATGGATGGCTTGTTCGTTTGATTGATGTGTTGTGGAAATTGTTTGTGATGTTGATGTGAAATAGATAATAAAATATATTCATAGGTTGAATAAAATAATTTGGTCGTTAAAAATATAATTTTTAACGTGAATGTGAATAAATAAATATTCATTTACAAACCGGACGGTTTGTTTATGTACACTTGTTTGAAGGACATTGATTGGGACGATAAATTCTACACATCGCCCAACTGCACAAATGAAATCTGTGTTTGATTGTTTGAAACCCCACACGGGTATTGGGATAAAATACGGCATACACTAATCACAATAATTACTTGTATGTCGATCGATTGATTGACAGGCTGGTATAAGCGTTAGATATCTATATTTGATGCTTATACAGTGTAGTGCACTTTGGATGATGGTTGATTATGTATCGTTGCTATTATATACATGTGTTGTATGGAATCCATATAATTAACTTTGTATGTTAATTGATTGGGCCTCATTTCAATTTAGAAAATAAAGAATATTATAAAATAAAGGTTCATGTGTCGACAGTACTCATCCGTTGAGATTAGTCATGTGTTGAACGAAATATTTTAACAATAAAATTTACATTTTTATCATATAAAATTAGAAACTAACTGGAAAATAGATAACATGAGTGGTCTCCTGGATATTGACCTGATGTTGGTTTCGGCCTTTCGGGTTAATATTTAGGGAATCGTTCTCTTACTAATTTACAGTTGGAGTCTGATTTAAATCAAACGATAGATACCATGATTTTTATAAAATATATTGAATAACAAAAATATTCACACGTGGACAGTATTCATTCGTTGAGATTAGTCATGTGTTGACAAAAATATAGATTCATGTATTGAATAGAATAAATATTCATTTGTTGAATAGAATAACGGAATTATTGAAATATATAAAGCCGTGTTGATTAGGGATGCGCTATTTTGACGCGAATGATATTTATATCAATTATATTCGTTTTTATAATGAATATTGAAAAGAGATAAAAATCGAATATATATAAAGTAAATTCGAATTGAATTGAATATAAACCAAATTCGAATTGAATTGAATATAAATCAAATTCGAATTGAATTGAAATTTGAATTGAATTGGAAATGGAAGTCGAAATGTTTTTGAACGAATTTAAAACTATTTATAAAATATGTTTTAAAAGGAAATCGACGAAATATAATATATATATATATATTATATATAATGGCCTGAATAGAACGCGCTGCGCCGCGGCAGTTCGTAAATTTCGACCATTGACTTCAAACGGACATTACGGGAGATCCAACCGTCGGATCCTCCTAAAACCGGAACCGTTGTGTTCGTATCAAAAAGAGCTTTCTAATGAATATTAGAAATTTGAAATCTAATGGTTGGATTTGGAGATACGTCCAAATCAAATTTGGAAAAGGTCGCTGTAAGTGCAGTTCGATGGCCGTTGATGGAAATCGACTGTACGGGCCTCGATAAAATTGTTAAAAATAGTAATAATTTGTGTAAAATCATAAGAAATGATTTGTAAAGAACTGGGATGAAAAATCCCACATTTGTAAAGATAAAAATAGATTTTTATCGAAATGAACTAGTTTTGAACTAAAATTAAAACCCATTTATTTTTAAATAAATAAATTGGATTTGAAATTGGTTTTAAATAACCAAAATTTCTAATATATATAATTGGAATTGAAATAGAATTGATTTATGGGTTTATCGTGAACGGTGTTTTTAATAACATTTGTTCTTTAACCCGATGATAAATAGAATGCGATTTGGGTTTATCGTGAACTGTGTTTTAAATGACATTAGTTCTTTAACCCAGTAAAGGGAGTTTTAATGAATCTGCAATTAGATTGAAATGTGAATTGATAATTTAAATTATCAAAATTGGCAAATGAGCGAGAATGGATTATCACCAGTTTTGCTCCAAAACGATAGTCAAATCTTTAATTAGATTTGAACGTGAAATGGTAATTAATTTTACCGATAACACTGTGGTGTTAGATATGGAGTATTACCAGTTTTGCTTCATGGGATGAATAGGTTGGGATTGGGAAATAAAATAAATAATTACTTCGGTGTGGTTCGCTAATCCCGTCTAGTTTGAAAAACCATAATTTGGTTTGAAATGACATCTAAAGGAAGATTCAAGAATAAATTTTAAAGAATTTATCTTTGATAAAATTAATGGGAACCTTTCCCTAAGAATATGAAATTTAGAAACTAACTGGGAATCAGTTAAGTAGAATGGTTTCCTAGGTATTGATCTGATGTTGGTTTCAGCCTTCGGGGTTAATATTTGGGAAATTGTTCTCTTACTGATTTACGGTTAGTGGCTGCTGAATTGGAATGAGGCATATGTTGTGTTTGTGTAACATTTGTTTTTAATATACGCGTGTTGTTCGAAAAGGCCGGGTTTACACCCATTCTGAATAACCGATTCGATGATATGTCGAAGATGAAGACGGTGATTGAAGTCCAGAAGTCTTCACATCGTTTGGGTGATTACTGATGATCTTGATTGGGTTGTACACCCAAGATGAGGGAATCAGTTAGTGATCGTCCAGACGTACTTAAAGATCGATGGATATGCGAGGAAAGTGCCTCCGGTTTCGTTCAGACCTAGAACGAACTTGTAAATGGATTGTGTCTCTGACAGTGGATTTTATTCTGTGTTAATTGATCTCTATTAAATATACATCTGTTTGGCGGCGGAGAATTTATTCTTTTGCTTAACGCCTTTCTCTGAGACGTACGAGCTCAGAGGTTGTATATCGATGGACATCAGTCGCATGGCATGAATTGCCAGTGTGGCATGCCTAAGTGGCAATTGATCAAGGCTTCTGTTGAAAAGCAAAGTCTTGTGGTTGATGATCAAAGCACGGCCTTTGTGGCGTAGCTTTGTGTATAACGTGAACTCGCGAGCCTCATACCTCGGTATGAGTCAAAAACGGGATAAGGACTGCAGGGAGAGCATGACGTTTCTTTCTAGCTTTGGTGGTGTCAGTGACTTATCAGCCCTGAAATTTATATACTTTTCACCTATGTGGTTGTTGAATGAGGAGCCTCGATATTAGGTCTGTAAGGACCAGGAAACGTGTGTTCAGGAATTGCCAATCCTCAAACGTAAGAGAGGACCGGCCCTGAAGCATCCAGGGGTTACCCAGAGTGTATAGTCCCGAGGCATTTGCTAGAGTGTCTCGAAGCGGAGAGGAGCTTGCCCCTTGCCTCGACTCATGACGGAAATCCAATTTCCAATACGAGATACTTCGGTTTTATTTGTAGAGCCTAGTATGGCGACATGATAGATGGTACCCATGCCGCCTAGGATTGATATTTATGATTGAAACTGTTTTGACACTATACACTTATTATAGTATCAAATGATTTGTTTTAAACGTACCAAGCATGTTTGGCTATTATAAGGGAAAACCCTATCCTCCGGCTTGCGTTGCATTGTGTGATGGGACCTGGGTCTTATAATAGCTTCATTTTTCAAAAAAGCATTGCGTTTTCTTTTCTATGCACTAGTATTCTTGGGAGGAAACCCATTCCGTGTTATACGGCGTGGTCCCTTGAATTACTCTCTTTTAAATTAAAGTTTTAAATAACTGTTTTAGTTCTCACACTAGTCACATGACTGACCTGGAGTTTATTGTTTTAACCTAAACTCTGGGTGCCCTTATTTTCGACACGGGCAGCTAGTAGTTTTGGTTTTTGCAGATTTATATTCACAGGATCGTGATTTACACCTGGAACGATGCTCGGAAAGCTCTGTATCCGTGTATTACTTTTAGTTGTGCTTTGTATTATTTTCCGCTGCTATGTAATTTATTGTAATCTCTGATATTTGTCGAATGTATAATATTAATCTACACTCTGTATATTCTTGTATTCTGATGGAATTGTTGTAATAGCAATGAAATGTTCTTCTGTTTGCATTCCAATTTGTCCTGTTCTCAAAACGATCAGGGGTTTTGAACGGTTTTAGTCAGTTTAACGATCGATTCGGATCGAGCGAAATTCCTTTCCCTTACATTTGGTATTAGAGCTTTGGTTTACAGAGTTCGAGAACAAGACACATTAGAACCATACGAAAGAATTCAACAGATATTGGATTAGTAATATCCAATTAGAATGACTCGTTAGAGATAGGATCAATAGTATCCTGGAACGAGTGTGAAGAGTATATTTTTCAAATGAAAACAATTTAGTTTTGAAATTTAAATCGTTTTACACGTATTTGAATAATTTATTTATATTGATCTGGAAAATCTAGTATATAAAGGTTTTGCATGTACGCGTCATGAATGTATATTCGAAGTTTTAATATACTGGATAGATATAGAATCACACTCTAGTCGCCCGGAGATGGTACTGATGATAGCACGTGCATCATCAGAATTTGTGTTCGTGTTTCGAAGGTATGATATCTATATATTTCCATTAGACTGGTGTGAGAACCTAAATATAGCTAGAATACATTGTTGTGATTTGGCATCAAAAACAAGATTTTCAGTATATATATTAAAATTATGAATTTGAAACGTTAATTCACTAATTAATTGATGTTTGTGTTGTTTTTTATTTGTTTGATAATTTTGAACCATTTAGGCCAATTTGAACCGAATATTGAATTGTATTAAAATTAGTCGCATTTGCTTGCATATACATGTACTTACATTGAACAGGTCATAGCAAGGAGGCTAAAGTAGAGAATAAAATTTGTTTGCCCGACAAATAGGTACATGTTTACCATAATTTACTGTTTTGTTTGGGTGATGATGATTTTATGAGCCGATTGGCTAGCCGCTTGGCTTTTTCTTTTTCTTTTTGAGATCAGAAGGCCTGTATAGCAATTTCAGGATTTCCCTGGTGCTCCCGGTGCACGGGAGGTTATGGCGAAATTTTTCGAAAATTTAGGGTGTTAGCCAAATTTTTGAAAAATTTGAAAAGTTCTTAGAAACTGAAAAGTTGAAGAAATTAAGCCGTAGTCAAAATAATGGAAGTTGAGTTGATTTGTTAAACAACTTTCGGCTTCGTTCCTTTTCGGCTTCGTTCCTTTTCGGCTTCCATTATTATGTTCCTTTTCGGCCTTTGATTTAGAGAAGATTAGAATATCATCAATAAAAACAGAACAAATTTATTCAATTAAATCACACATTGAACTGATTAGAAAATAGTTAGAAATATATACTTGTGCATTATATATGTTTGAACAGGAAATTGGATAGCTGTTGAGTAAAGATTTTATTTGCGTGCCCGATAAATAGGTAAACCTTAATGAGTTGGATGCGAATTATTATTATATCAACTCCTGTGAATGCCATTGGATGCAGAGTGCTGGTTATTCTGTGTGAAATAATAAACATCGCCATAGGATAGCAACAATTAATTTTGAACTACATTACATGGCATACTTCTGGAAGATAGGCATACTTCATCATATACCACATAAGCATTTGGAGCTTGTGTGACGAGGTGGAAGATTTACCATACGAGCGAGAGGCTTGTATGGCGATGACTATATTTTGCAGGTTGAACTGATGATTGATATGGACTATTTAAATTGTAACGATAAAATTGCCAGATTAATAAAAACCCCACACGGGTCTAGAGTTGACAATAATCACGTCTCTCTAGTTATTACATACGACACATGGACTATTTATTTCCCACACGGGACGAGGTGACGAGGATTTATCCTCTAGAGCATTTAAAATACACACTCGCTCAGGCTTTGACAGGGTGACGAGAATTTATTCTCTGGAGTTATTATCAGTACACACTCCCCTGTAAACACCATAATATATCACTATAAATATGTGTATGCTTATTAGGATTTATTGGGTACCTAATACGGCCCAATAAATTTCCAAACCTCTCCCCGTACAAAGGAGGTTATGGCTAAATTTTTAGAACTCCGGGTGTTAGCCAAATTTTTGAAGAATTTGAAAATTCTCCGAAACTTAAAAGTTGGAGAATGGAAGCCAGATCGAACGTAGAGTTGATTAATCAAACCACTTTCGGCTTTGTTCCTTTTCGGGATGAAAAGTTTTAAGTGGGGGAGATTGTAACAACCTGAAAATCTGGGCCAGTTTAAAATTTTTATTTTGGCAATTTTAGCGAATTTTGAACATTTAAAATGAATTATTTTAAATAATAACGACGAAAAATTTACTTTAAATAGAATAGAACGTATATATTATATACTTCGTCGTTAGAATATAAATAATTATATATAATTATAAATATAATTGAAAATGGCGCGGTAGTTCGATAATTCGATTTCAAACTTCAATTGAATGTACCGGGTGCAAAATAAATCAGATTTTAGTGAAAACAAAAACATTAGGATATAATTGAGAATATCTTTCCAACGAATCTGAAAAATTGAAATTTCATAGTGGGAATCAAAAGATATGTCCAGTTGAAAATTCTGAATAGTCGCTATGGAATTCAGGCCCTTAAAAATAGCCATTTTGCAAACGATCTCGGATTTCGACGAAACCACTTTTGTTGGATCCGCGACGTCAAGTTATTGCTAGATTCCAAATTTCATAATTTTTCGAATTAATATGTGAGCCTGGCAAAGGAAAACGCGTTTGACCAGTTTCAGTTGATTTTAATCGACTGGAAAATGGCCATTTTTCCAACGGTCTCAGAATTTGACGAAACTAGTTTTGTTAGGACCGTATCGTCAATACGAAGCTTGAAAATAATTTTTTGGAATTTTTCTAGTTAGTATGTGGCCCCGGTAAATAGAAATGCACGTTCAAATTCAATATATAGAGTTATATGTTGATTTTGATGAAAACTGATCGAAACAGTCGAATCAGCTTAAGATACATATCCCATTGTGTTCGGGATGGGGGTAAAACGCTATGGATGACAGGCGGTGGGTCTCGTTTCGAGTTCGAATGAAAAAGTTGCTTTTTAAAATAAAATAATTAAATATAAATATATTATATATATACTCTCCTACCACTATCCCTCTCCCTCTCTCTTTCACTTTTAAGAAATAAAAAAAAATCCCGACATCGAAGAATCACCGCCTCCCCCCCTCCCCCTCCCTTTCAAGCGCGTCGCGCCGCCAGGCGACCCCCTGTTGCGCCTTCCCCTTCTTCTCCTCCTTTCGCTCCCTCCTCCGCCTGGAACGCAACCGACCGCACCCCCTCAGCCCCAAACCCCGAACCCTAATTTGACCGCACCCCCTCAGCCCCTAACCCCGAGCCCGACCACCTGCGAGTGCTCTTTCCCCCCGGCCATCTCAGCCCTCCCAGGTCCTAACAGTACCTGCCACATGTACTGAGGTGATGGAATCCCACCACAACTCTGCTTCTTCCTGTAGGAGCCAAATACCTAGTCGTGCTTTGTTGTTGGTCCCCAATCCCATGCCTTCAAAGATCTTTTCACAGTTATTCAACCAAGCAATAGCCTCTGTCACTGTACCAAGGCCAGAAAAGGGTTTTCCCCTCAGGTTCCTACACCTCTTCGCTACACTGTCTAGCTCAAAGTCCTGGGGTGCTGGTGGCTGTATAATAGGGCCCTCCTCAACTACGGGGATATTCCCCCGTCCACCTGTTATGCCTGCTCGGCCTCCACGGCCACCTCTGGTTGCTGCTGCTCGTGTAGCCATCAGAGAGAGTACTGTATAAGCAAGAAAAGAGTCAAGCTCATAGAACTGATAAATTTCATAAATGATAAAGCAGGGGAACACTAGGAAAGGTAATGATGTACTGATCAAATTATTTTGCTAATTTTCTTAGCTCATTCTAGGACATTGCTAATCCTATCTCTAATGAGCTACTCGTCTTAGAACACTACTGATTCTATTTTGATGACGTGTTTAATGTGTTAGACTCTGGAACTAAGGTTAACCAAAGCTCTGATACCAACTGTGACGATTCCAAAATCCATGTGACGGTATTAAGGATAATCATTGGAATATAACACATCAATCATCATAGCAGAGTACAGATAATAGCAAAAACAATAAATAGAATAATTTTACATAGATATGACAGCGGATTCATAACTTGTAACAACATCAGAATAGCACAACGTAGGATATAACTTAGTAAATAAAAGGGAAATGATCAGTCACCATCGGCAGAGGCGGAATATATACATGCAATGAGACATAATAAGGGTATCAGTCTACATCGCCGAAGGTGGTACATATACATACGATAATAAGTACTGAAAGTAAAGCAGTCTGCTTCGCCTGTGGCGGAATCATAATATAAGTACAATAATGGCGGAAAATGTCAAAGTCATCTCAGTGATGTCAGCCTCGCCATGAGCCAAAACGCACTCCATACTACAGTGCTGAGCCAAAAACAACTTGTCACCTGTGAACTAGGCTGCCCATGTGAAAATAAGGGCACCCGCGTTTGCAAAGTGAAACAAACAACGAGTCAGTCAATGGGACTGGTATGAGAAATCTATTTAACAGTTTAAACAACAGTAATAAGCAAATCATAGGACCACGCCACTTTCGCAGAACGGGTTTACTCCAGTGATTGCTAGTGCATTTAAAACAAAGTAAATTCTTCGGAAACGACGCAATGCTTTTAGAAAGAATGTAGCCATTATAAGACTCAAGTCCCATCATACAATGCAACGCAAGCCGAAGGATAGAGTTTTACCTTATCATGGCCAAATATGCTTAATACGTGTAAAGCAAAATCATTTGATATTATTACTAGTGCATATATGTTTCAAAAACGAATAGCATCATAAATATCAATCATAGGTGGCATAACTACCATATACTATGTCGCCAAACTAGTTCTTCAATCAAATCCATTATTTCGTATTGGAAATTGGATTTCCGTCATGAGTCGAAGCAAGGGGCAAGCTCCTCTCCGCTTCGAGACATTCTAGCAAATGCCTTAGGACTACACACTTTGGGTAACCCCTGGATCTTCAGGGCCGGTCCTCTCTTACGTTTGAGGATTAGTATTCCTAAACACACGTTTCCCGGTACTTACAGACCTATAATCGAGGCGCCTCGCATTCCAACGACCAAAAAGGTGAAAAGTAGATATAAATGTCAGGGCTGGTAGGTCACTGACACCACCATAGCTAGAAAGAAACGCCGTGCTCTCCCCGCAGTCCTTATCCCGTTTTTAACTCATACCGAGGTGTGAGGCTCGCGAATCCACGCTATACACAAAACCAGGCCACATAGACCGTGCTTTGATCATCAACCACAAGACTTTTCTTTGCAACAGAAGCCTTGATCGCAGCATCTTGGCATGCCACATAGGCAATCCACTCCATACGACTGATTTCTATCGATATATAACCTCTGAGCTCGTACGTCTCAGAGAAGGGCGTTAAGCAAAATAATAAATTCTCCACCGCCAAACGGATATATATTTAACAGAGATCAATCAGTATAGAAAAAAATCCAATGTCAGACACACAATCCATTTACAAGTCCGTTCTGGGTCTGAACGAAACCGGAGGCATCAAATTCCTCGTATATCCATACAATCAACACATACGTTCAGATGGCTACTACTTCCGTTCCTTCATGGTAGCTACTCCAATCAGGAACCTCAGCAGCGCCTATCCAACCGATACGAAGATCGTCGGTCTTGAATCGTCTTCGTATTTTCCAATTCGAATCGTTCGATCAATTATTTGAAATGAGGGTTAGCTCGGCCTTTTCAAATAATTCTCGTAATTAGAATTCAAATCAATTCTTTCCATGGTTATATTATTCGACATTCATATTTCAGTTCTTTAGTGTTATTTTTGTGTCACACACATACAACCATCAAATATCAAGCAGATCAAGCCAAACCAGTTTATTCCCAATCTATGTTGCTTATAATATTTTATAATGATTTTTCACCATTTTTATTTATTTAAAAATAGCCATATTTAATTAAACGACGTTTCAGGTCGTGCCGTGGCACAGACGCTGTTTTTCCCTTAATTTGTTTTACACATATTGGAAAATCTAACCGTTGGATTTCTACAAAGTCTACATCAGTGGGAAGATATTCCCAAAGCGAACCCAACGGTTCCAGTTTCGTGAAAATCCGACGGTCGGATCTTCCACACTAGTCGTTTGAAGTTATGGTTTCAAAATTCGAACTGCAGCGTCGTTATTCGATTTAATTTAATTATATTTATATATAAATATAAACGATTCTGGCTCTGTTTTTCTTCAGATTTGAATCAAACATTCCAGACAATCCAACCGTTGGATTTTTACAAGGTTGGTGCCGTTGGAAAGATATTTCCAAGGCAAACCCAGCGGTTGCGGTTTCGGGAAAATCCGATGGTCGGATTTCTCGTACTAATCGATTCAAATTACGATTCCAAAACACGAACTGCACGGCTTCGATTCCTTTCAATTCTATTTCTATTTATATATATATATATATATAAATATAGTTCATTCCTTTATTTCAAATATAGTTCATTCATTTATTTCAACATCGTTCATTCATTTATTTCAACATCTTTTTCACTTATTTCAAATATCGTTCCTTCATTAATTTCAAGTTCGTTTTCACCTCAAATATTTCACTAACGCCTTAAGATTTCGAATTTTTTTGCCATAACCTCCTTTGTACGGGAAGGGGTTTGGAAATTTATTGGGCCGTGTTAGGTACCCAATAAATCCTATAAAGCATCCACATATTTATAGTGATATATTCTGGTGTTTACAGGGGAGCGTGTATAGATAATAACTCCAGAGAATAAATTCTCGTCACCCTGTCAAGCCTGAGGGAGCGTGTATTTTTAATTACTCCAGAGGATAAATCCTCATCACCTCGTCCCGTGTGGGAATAAATAGTCCATGTGCCGTATTTAATGACTAGAGAGACGTGATTATTGTCAATCCAGACCCGTGTGGGTTTTTTATTAATCTGGCAATTTATCGTTATATTTTATATAGTCCATATCAGTCATCAGTTCAACCTGTAGTATATAATCATCGCCATACAATCCTCTCGCTCATATGGTATATCTTCCACCTCGTCACATAAGCTCCAATTGCTTATGTGGAATATGATGAAGTATGCCTATCGTCAAGGAGTATGCCATGTAGTGTAGTTCAAAATTAATTGTTACTATCCTATGGCGATGTTTATTATTTCACATAGAATAACCAGCACTCCGCATCCAATGGCATTCACAGGAGTTGATATAAAAATAAAATTGCGCAGCCAACTCATTAAGGCTTACCTATTTGTCGGGCACGCAAATAATTTCTTTACTCTACAGCTAATCCATTTTCCTGTTCGACACTTGTATATATATGCAGAACAAAGCTAATAATAACATTTCTAGCAACTAATATTTATTTCAACACGTGTGTATTTTTATCAAAGCGTATACATGATAAAAGAAATATTTTTATCATCAAAAATATTTATTCAACACGTGAATGTTTTTAACACTTCATATTCACAATAAAACTGTGGTTTTTATTGTCTCTTCATTTTATTTTAAAATTCGAATAATATTCAACACATGAATTTCAACTCGACGAACGAATTTTAATTCAACACATGAATATTCTCTATAGTTTGTACATATATAAAAATGTGATTTTTATCGCTAAATCTATTTGTTTAAAATTCGAATAATATTCAACACATGAATTTCGATTCAACGAATGAATTTCAACTCAACACATGAATATTCTCTATAGTTTGTATATATATAAAAATGTGATTTTTATCGCTAAATCTATTTGTTTAAAATTCGAATAATATTCAACACATGAATTTTGATTCATCGAATGAATTTCAACTCAACACATGAATATTTTCTATAGTTTGTATATATATATATAAATGTGATTTTTATCGCTAAATCTATTTGTTTAAAATTCGAATAATATTCAACACATGAATTTCGATCCAACGAATGAATTTCAACTCAACACATGAATATTTTCTATAGTTTGTATATATATATATAAAAATGTGATTTTATCGCTAAATCTATTTGTTTAAAATTCGAATAATATTCAACACATGAATTTCGATTCAACGAAGGAATTTCAACTCAACACATGAATATTGGTTTCAACATATGTAATTAATTTCAACAAATGAAAATTATTCTAACACATGAATATTTCAGAAAATTTCGACAGCATAACGGCAGGGTAGTTAAAACCGGGACCGTCCCTAGTACGGCTCCTCGCTCTACCTTAAAACCTCGCGGTCTTTGACAATAGGGATCATGCATCTAGTTCGCACGCAGGCGGCATGTTTTATTTTCATTTCCACAATCCTATTCAAATTTGTTTCAACCACAAGAGGGTATTTTTCAACCACAAAGGTATTTTTCAACCACAATATCAACCACAAAAAATTATTTCCAACCATTCGTCATACCATATAATATCATGCCAATCACAAGCAATAAATATCGTCCATGGTCTGTGGACGAGGGGAGTATGTATATATATATATATATATTATTTCTGTAATTCACTTGCATTTCATCACAATTCAAAGCATATATGTTTCATTCAACGCTTGTATAATTTATACATCGCTAATATAACTTATACAACACATGTACATGAGGGATACAATGCGTATATAATTTACACTTCGCTTATATAATTTATACAACACGATTCCATTCACACAATTTAGTTTAGATTCCTCACATTGGTTTTTGTAGTGCTAAAAATCATAGGAAGATCAGAAAAATCCGCGGCATCTGCTAGATGGTAGAGAGCCTCCCTGCGGTCCTGATGTTTCCTGTTTCATCGAATTTCGTTAACACACTAAAAAGATATGATTTTTCAAAGTTTTGCAACACTTAAAAGTGTTATTTTCAATTCAGAAATTCAAAGCAGAAGGGTTTGCAAACCTTCGAAACTAGGTTTAGAATTTAAATCAAAACCGTAGCTCGATGTCCAGATCAGACCATGCGACGTCGAAGAGCTACGAACATGCTTCCTATCAGCGGTGGTGGAAGCGAACTCGGTGGCTCCAGCGTGGCACGGCGGCGCTTCAAAGGGGCGAACTTCCTCGATGAAATTCGACGTCGATAGGCGATGGTTTCTAACGAGGCTATGTTTGATTTGAAGAGGGAAGGAAGGCGATTGGAATTGTCAACTGGAGGCGGCGGCGAAATTGACTGTGGCGGCGGCGATCGAGGGGGAAAGGTTTGAACGATTTACGTCGTTCGTTTCAGGGGATCGATCGACTTTTTCTGAAGTGAGAGAAAATGGGAGATATTTTCTAATATATAATATTTTTAAATTCCTATAATATCCTTCCTAGCCAACGTACACCAATTTCAACCCAACGACTGTCGCCCCTAGCTAAATACCCCCATTCCGAACACAATGGGATATGTTTCGTTGGCCAATTCGACTGTTACAGTCAGTTATTTTTCAAATTAAAGTATAAAACATTTTATATTCAATTTGAACGTACATTTCAATTTTCCAGGGCCACAAACTGAATCGAAAAATTCCAGAAAAATAAATATAGCTTTGTTTTGACGATACGGTCCCAACAAAACCAGTTTTGTCGAATTCTGAGCTCATATGCAAAATGTCCATTTTCAGGTCGACCCATTTTAACAGAAATTGACCAATCACATTTTCTTTTGCCCCGTTCACATACTAGCTTCAAAAATTATGAAATTTGAAACCTAGAAATAATTTGACATCCCGGATCCAACAAAAGTGGTTTCGTCGAATTCCGAGGTCGTATGCAAAATATCTATTTTCAAGGGCTATATATGCTATATAGCGACCTTTCTGAAAATTCATTTGGCCATAACTTTTGATTCCCGTTATGAAACTTCGATTTTTCAGATTCGTTAGAAAGGTATTCATAAACATATTTAAATATTTTCAGTTTCGCTTAAATCTATTATATTTTCCACCCGGTACAGTCAGACAAAGTTTGTATTCAAATTTTCAAACTGCCTCACTATTCCCAATTCATTCTTTTATTTAAATATGCTAATTTAATTATTCAAATTCTTTGACAATAACCAATTTTAAAAATTTTAAATTGGTTCACATTTTCTGGGTTATTACAAGACTGACCCGGTATTTGTAATGCTCGGGTTAGCCCGGGTTTGCAGATTCAGGTTATTGGACACAACGAAAGGTGTGCTGGGGAAGTCCAGACATATTTAGTGTATTCTGTTGCATTGTATATAAGGGCAGATTATTATAACTATCCAGATGTGTTGATATACTCTGATATTGTAAGTGTTTTTTTCAAAAGCTCTCAGTAAAGATTTATTTCTATATTATATTTTGTTCCGCTACGATGTGAGACTCTGTGTTGTGTTCTTCTTCTTCTTCTATTCTAATATTTCTTTCTCTCTTATCTCACCCTCTAACTTCTTTCCATAAACGATCCAAAATTCTCGGTGTTTTGGGGGATCGACATGAGATACGGTAAGGTATTTATATAGGCATTAATTGTTTTGGGGGATCGATTGTCGGGGCCGAGAGCCCGTGGGTCATTACAATTAACGAACCCATATAGGCATTAATTGTTTAATGCTTATATGTTATGTACCAAGATATGTGGACTGGATGTTATCTTGGATTTTGATAGTTGCTTATAACTATTGATGGAGGCATATTAACTGTTTAATGCTTATATGTTGTGTACTAAGATATGTGGACTGGATGTTATCTTGGATTTTGATAGTTGCTTATAACTATTAATGGAGGCATATGATGAATGAAATCCTTATAAATTTATTTTTATGGATATTGGTTGTATATTGTTCAAATCTGGAATAAAACATGAATAGTTTTATAATATAATATTCAATGAAGATTAGAAGTTGGTTTCGAAGTCCGATTTTGGATGGATATAAAAATGTTAAAATGCCAATTAATGGATTTGAATTAATTTTCATACAAATATGATTTGTTCAAGTTTATTGTGAAATGAATGGCTTTTTGAAAATATAAAGCCGAGTTAAGTACAAAAATGCTATTTTAACTCAAACGGATTTTTATACCAATTTTATTCACTTTTATAATGAATATCAATAAACAGAATTTCAAAATCTAACATTTTGAAAATATTATTATTTTGAGATTATAATAATATAGAAGATTCAATTTTAATTTAAAGTTGAAATCGAAAAAATATCGTCTTTAAACGAATTTATAAACGTTTTATAAAATATTTTTTGAATGGAAATTAACAAAATATATTATATATGTATTAAATGGTTTGAATAGAATGTTTCACGCATCGACCGTTCTCGAATTTCGACCATTAACTTCAAATGGACGTAACGTGAGATCAGACTGTCGGATTCTCCTAAAACCAGAACTATTGGGTTCGTATCGAAAAGATCTTATAAATGAGTATATGAGATTTAAATTTGAATGGTTAGATTTTAAAATATATCCAAATCGGTTTTTGAAAAGGTCGCTATGGATGTAGTTCGGTGGTTGATATCGGAAACCGACTGTAAGGGCATTAGTAAAATTATTAAAAATATGGAAAAATTATGTAAAATCATAATAAATTATTTGGAAAGATTATTTAATGAAATATTCCATATTTAAAAAGATAAAAGATATTTTTATTTGAATAAACTAGTTAACTACTAGTAATAATAATCCAGTAAGTTGAAATTTATAAATTGGATTGAGTATGATTTTGATATAACCAGAGTTTTCCAACATACATATTGGACTTCGTAATAATATGGATATTGTTATGGGAATTTGAAAGATATTGATATCGTTATTCCTAAACAAATCTGTTAGTTTTGGAATTTGGTATTGAATGTTAGTTGACATGATTTCCATTTAAAATCTTATATTTAATATCAAATTGGATTTTGGATTTGTTTTTGAATGATATATTAAATAATACTGTTCTTAAACTAAGTCATGAAAAGAATAAATATTTTAATTAAGATTTGATGAAGTTTCCAGTTTATTCAATTAAACTGGGATTGAATGGAATTCGATTAATAATATGGAGATGAGTATCTATGAAAGACAGGAGTAATTTCCTAAAAATTGAATAATCATTAAATAATTATTTTTGGATATAGAAACTAAGTTGGAGTTCTAATGAATCTTTAACTGGATTAAAATGTTGATGGGATAATTGAATTTATCAAACAAGAGAAATGATCGAGATGGAGTACCACCAGTTTTACTCCATTCGATAGTTAAATCTTTAATTAGATTTAAAATGTTAAGTGGTAATTAAATTTACTAATAACGCTATGGGTGTTAGATATAGATTACCACATTTTTTGCTCCGTCGGATGAATAGGTTAGGATTGGGATTATAAAATGAATGATTACTTCAGTAATGCTGGATAATCCTGACTAGTTTTATAAACCTTAATTTGGTTTAAGTTGAGAAAAGATATTATAAAATCTTTTGAAATGATTTCCAAGGAATGGATTAAATAATAAGTTTAAAAGTGATAATCTTTGATAAGATTAATGGGAGCCATTACTAGTAATAAGTAAATTTGAATAAAAGAATCTTCTGGATTGAAATAGGATTTATGATATGTTTATATATCACTTGATTTGAAAGATGCAATAGTTATTCAGGAAGACCGGGTTTAACCCATTCTGAATAACTGATACTGTTGTATATAATGGTGTTGTATACATAATTACATGATTTTTTCGTTTGATGATAACAACCAAATATTTATTATTTTAAATGTGCTTGTTACAGTACTGTTTTCATATATCATCACAAACAGGAATATAATATTTATATTCAAATAAAATACAACTGTACAGACATTCAGATATTTACACAGTATTTTGTTTTAATATAATATTTTAATTCAATTTTCAAACAGTACAGTTTTACAACTGTAACAACCCGGAAATTCTGGGCCAGTTTAAAATTTTTATTTTGGCAATTTTGATGAAGTTTGAATATTTAAAATGATTATTTTTAATAATATCGGCGAGAAATTTATGTTGAATAGAATTAGAACGTATATATTTATATACGTCGTCGTTAGAATATAAAAATTTATTTATATATAAAAGGAATTGAAAATGGCGCAATATTTCGATAATTCGATGTCAAATTTCAAATGAACGTACAGGATTCAAAATAAACCGGATTTTAGTGAAACCAAAAATACTTGAATCTATTTGTGAAAATCGTTCCAACGAACCCGAGAAATCAAAATTTCATAGCGGGAATCAAAAGTTATGTCCAGTTGAAAATTCAGAATAGTCGCTATGGAATTTCGGCCCTTGAAAATGGCCATTTTTCAAACGGTCTCAGAATTCGATGAAATTAGTTTTGTTAGGACAGTATCGTCAATACGAAGCTAGAAAATATTTTTCTGGAATTTTTCAAGTTAGTATGTGACCCTGGTAAATTGAAATGCGCATTCAAATTCAAAATATAGAGTTATATGTTGATTTTAATGAAAACTGATCGAAACGATCGAATCAGCTTACGATACATATCCCATTGTGTTCGGAATGTGGGTAATGTGCTAGGGACGACAAGCGGTGGGTTTCATTTCGAGTTCGAAATAAAAAGTTGCTTTTTTAAAATTTAAAACTAATAAAATAATATATATATTTTTACCTATTCTCCTTAAACTCCCCCCTCCCCCCGTTCAAATTGAAATCGAACCAGATGAAAGAATAAAAAAAGGGAAACGAAGATGGGGGAGGAGCCGCCGCTCCTCCCAGCAGCGCCGCCGTGCGCCGCCACCAGGGCGGATCCCCTTTCCCTCCAAGCTCCGCTCTCTTCTTTCCCCCTCCGCTCTCTCCCCCTTCCTCTCTTCACGAACCTGCTCCAGCACCCTCCCCTCACCAAAACCGCCACCACCAAGCTCCGCGACCACCCACACTTCCCACCCTCGATCCGCGAACCGGAAATCGCCACCCCGACCCTTCCTTGCCGCCAAGCCCTCCGACGAGCAAAGTTCAGTGAGTTTTTAATTACATTTTTATTTTATTTTCTTTAATTCTGTGATATAATCATTTATATGTAAGGATATAATTTTTATTATAGTAAAAGGTTAAAGATATAATCTTTATTATAATAAAAGGTTAAAGATATAATCTTTATTATGGTAGAAGGTTAAAAATATAATTTTTACATAAGCAAGAAGTTAAAAATATGATTTTTACTTGTGTAGAGTATTAAAAATATGACCTTTATATAATAGAAGATATAAAAATACTATTTTTATATAAGTAGTATGTTGAAAATAAAATTTCTATATAATAGAGAATATAAAAATATTATCTTTATATATGTAGCGAAATAAAAATCTGATTTTTATTATATATATGTTGAAATAAAAATGTGATTTTTATATTGATGAAATGAAAAGGCGAGATCTTTATATTCGAAAAGGCGGAATCTTTATATTTGAAAAGGCGAGATCTTTATATTTGAAAAGGCGAAATCTTTATATAGAGAATAGCATGATAAAAATATAATCTTTATTATATGAACATCGATGTAAAAATAGAATTTTTATCTATATAGTAGTAGTATAAAATTGTGATTTTTATATACATAGAAACAATATAAAAATGTGATTTTTATATATGTAGTGGCTACGGGCAACGAAATTGACAAAGGGCTAGAACGGGGAAGATTTCCGCATACGTAGAGTCATGGCGTGTGGTTTAGCTTGGGTGAGAACTTCTCACCTTTTAATTTTGTTTTCTAGTTAATAATATATACTAGGATGCAGACGGTGTTTAGTAGCACCCGACACCCATCGTCCACAGAGCATGGACGGCTTGTATGCTTGTTGGTTTGATTTTGATGTGTAGTTGAATGCGTGATGTGAAATGAAATAAAATATTTAGATAGTTAAAAATAATTTATTGTTGAAAATATAATTTTAACGTGAATGTGAATAAATAAATATAAACAAATCGGATGATTTGTTTATATACACACATTTGACTGATATTGATTGGGACGATAAATTTTACACATCGCCCAACTGCACAAATAAAACATGTGTTTGATTGTTTGAAAACCCCACACGTGTATTGGGATGATATATGACATACACTAGTCCCAGTAATTAGCTGTATGTCGATCGATTGATGGACAGACTGTTATGAGCATTAAATATTTATATTTTATGCTTATACAGTGTAGAATGCACTTTGGATGATGGTTGATTATTCATCGTGGTTATTGTATACATGTGTTGTAGAAAATCCATATAATTAACATTATATGATAATTGATTAGGCCTCATTTCAGTTTTGAATAGAAATATTTGAAATAGAATATTTGAAAATAGAAATATATGAAGCCGTGTTGATTAGATTGACGCCATTTTGATGCGAATGATATTTATATCGATTTTATTCATTTTTCAATGAATATCGAAAGTGATTTCAAAATCTGATAAATTGAATAGAAATGAATTCGAATTAAAATTGAATAGAAATGAATTCGAATTGAATTTGAATAGAATTGAATTCAAATTGAAATTGAATAGAAATGAATTCGAATTGAATTGAAATGCATTGAAATTCGAATTAAATTGAAATTGAATTGTAATCGTTTTGAAATGAAATTAAAACGAATTTATATTGGAATATTCAATTTTGATTAGAAATTGAATATGATGTGGAACTCGTTTCGAAAACGAATTTAAAACGATTTATAAAATACGTTTTAAAAGGAAATCGACGAAGTATATATTAAACATATAATATAATGGCCTGAATAGAACGGGCCGCGCCGTGGCAGTTCGCGAATTTCGACCATTAACTTCGAACGAACATTGCGGGAGGTCCCACCGTCGGATTCTCCTAAAACCGGAACATTTGGGTTCGTATCGAAAAGAGCTTTCTAACGAATATTAGAAATTTGAAATCTAACGGTTGGATTTGGAATTATGTCCAAATCAAATTTGGAAAAGGTCGTTGTAAGTGCAGTTCGATGGTCGTTGATGGAAATCGACTGTACGGGTCTTGATAAAATTATTAAAAATAGTAATAATTTGTGTAAAATCATAAGAAATGGTTTGTGGAGAATTGGGCTGAAAAACCCCATATTTGAAAAGATAAAATTAGATTTTTATCGAAATGAACTAGTTTTGAACTAGAATAATACTTTATTTATTTTTAAAAATAAATAAAGTGGATTTGAAATGGTTTTGAAAATTACCAGAATTTCCAATAATTGCATTGGAATGGATTTGGATCGAAATGGTCTTCGGAATATTTCGATGTTGGATTTCGTGATTGTACAGATATTGTTATGGAAATTTGAAAGATATATATATATATATATATATCGTTATTTCCAATACGATATTTGTGGGTCGTAGAATTTGATATTGAATATAAGGCGATATATTTTCTATTCAGAGCCTTGTATTTAATGTCAAATGTGATTTGTGTTTGTCGGGAATGGTGTCTTCATTAACACTGTTCTTAAACGCAGTTGTGAAAAAGATTAAATCTTTTTATTTAGATTTAATGAAGTGTGCCAATTAAATAATATTTAATTGGAATTGAATTGGTATTGATTTTTGGGTTTATCGTGAACAGTGTTTTAAATAACACTTGTTCTTTAACCCGATAATTAATGGAATGTGATTTTGGGTTTATCGTGAACCGTGTTTTAAATGACACTGATTCTTTAACCCATTTAAAGATTAAAACCAAGTGGAGTTTTAATGAATCTTTAATTAGATTAAAAAGATCGAGAAGGGAGTATCACCAGTTTTACTCCAGGCGGTAGTTAAATCTTTAATTAGATTTGAACGTGAAATGGTAATTGAATTTACTAATAACAGCATGGTGTTAGATATGAAGAATTACCAGTTTTACTTCATGGGATGAATAGGTGGGGATTGGGATTTTAAAATAAATGATTACTTCGGTGTAGTTCGCTAATCCCGACTAGTTTGAATTGATATTCAAAGAAGATTAAAGAATTTATCTTTGATAAAATTAATGGGAACCTTTCCCAAAATAGAAGAATATAAGAATAAACGAATATTCTGAATTGGAATGAGGCTTTTGTTGTGTTTGTGTAACATTTGTTTATTATATACGCGAGTTATTCAGGAAGACCGGGTTTATCCCATTTTGAATAACTGATTCGACGTGGTGTCGAAGATGAAGACGGTGGTCGAAGACCGGAGGTCTTCACGTCATTTGGATAATTACTGATGATCTTGACTAGGCCGTACACCCAAAAGGAGGGAATCAGTTAGTGATCGTCCAGACGTATTTGGAGATCGATGGATATGCGGAGTACTAGGTGCCTCCGGTTTCGTTCAGACCTAGAACGAACTCGTAAATGGACTATGTGTCTGACATAGGATTTTATTCTGTGTGATTGATTTCTATTAAATATATATCTGTTTGGCGGCGGATAATTTATTCTCTTGCTTAATGCCCTTCTCTGAGACGTACGAGCTCAGAGGTTATATATTGATGGATATCAAACGCATGGAGTGAATAGCCTGTGTGGCATGGCTAAGTGGCAATATGATCAAGGCTTTTGTTGAAAAGCAAAGTCTTGTGGGTGATGATCAAAGCACAGCCTGTGTGGCACAACTTTGTGTAACGTGAATTCGCGAGCCTTACACCCCGGTTGTGAACCAGAAACGGGAGAGGACATCAGGGAGGGCATGCATTTCCTTCTAGCTAGAAGTGGCGTCAGTGGTTTTACACGCCCTGACGAGTTTGACTTATGTGGTTGTTGCTGTTGCGAGGCGCCTCAGATATATCAGTCGATCCGGGACCGATGGAGTCATTGGACTCATTGACACTCCATAGGGTAGGGAAACGCAGTGTTCAGGCATTTTAATCCACATCGGTTGACCGGCCCTGACGATCCAAGGGCCTACCTGAGTCTGGGTTCTGAGGGGTGGGCTATAGCGTCTCGAATTGGTAGAGGACTATCTTTTGCCTCGGTTCACAGACGGAAATCCAATTTCCAAATACGTGACTTTGCGGTTTTGATTGTAGAGCCTTGTATGGCGACATGATATATGGTACCCATGCCGCCTATGATTAATATTTATGATTGAAATTGTTTTGACACTATACACTTATAGTATCAAATGAACTGTTTTGAACGTATCAAGCATGCTTTGGCTATTATAAGGTAAAACCCTATCCTCCGGTTTGTGTTGCATTGTGTGATGGGACCTGGGTCTTATAATAGCTTCATTGTTCTTTATTTAGCATTGCGCTGTTGTTTTATGCACTGGTATTCTTGGGAGGAAACCCATTCCGCGTTAGCGGCGTGGTCCCTAGATTTACCTAACTTTAAAATAAAGATTAATAACTGTTTTAGTTCTCAAACCAATCCCATGACTAACCTGGAGTTTATTGTTTTAACCTAAACTCTGGGAGCCCTTATTTTGACATGGGCAGCTAGTTGTTTTGGTTTTGCAGATTTATATTCACAGGATCCTAGTTTACAGCTGGAATGATATCGTAAAAGCTTTGTATCCGTATATCTCTTCTAGTTGTGTATTGTATTCTTTTCCGCTGCGATGTAATGTATTGTAATCTCTGATATTTTCTGTTGTATAATATTTGTTTATACTCTGTATATTCTTGTATTCTGATGAATTGTTGTAATTAACAATGAAATGTTCTTCCGTCTACATTCCTTTGTGGCTTGTTCTCAATTCTATCCGGGCTTTCCTTACAGGGGAAGTTCGGGTCGTTACATTTTGGTATCAGAGCTTTGGTTTACAAAGCTCAGAGAACAAGACACATTAGAACCCTACGAAAGAATTCATCAGAAATTGGATTAGTAATATCCAATGAGAATGACTCGTTAGAGATAGGATCAGTAGTATCCTAGAACGAGTGTGAAGAGTATACTTTTAAAATGAAAACAATTTTTGTTTTGAAAATTTAAATCAATTATTCGTATTTGATTATTTATTTTAAATTGATTTGGACAATCCAATATATAAAGATTTTGCATATACGCCTTGCAAACGTATATTCGAAGTTTTAATATATTGGATAGATATAGAATCACACTCTAATCGCCCGAAGACGATTCTGACGATAGTTCGAACATCATCAGAATTGGTATTCGAGTTTCGAAAGTGTGACATCTATATATTTCCATTAGACTGGTGTGAGAACCAACATTAGATAGGGCCTATTGTTGTGATTTGGCATCAAAAATGTGATTTTTGACTATATATCAAAGTTATGAATTTAAAATGATAATCAACTAATTGATTGCTGGTCGTGTTGTTAGATTTTAGTTTAATTAATTAAATGTTGAACCGTTTAGCCAAATTGAACCAAATAGTAATTTGTATTGAAAATTAGTCGCATTTGCATGCATATATATATATATATATATATATGTGTGTGTGTGTGTGTGTGTATCCATTGAACAGGTCATAGCAAGGAGGCTAGAGAAGAGGAATAAAATTGTTTGCCCGACAAATATGTACATATTTACCATAATTTACTGTTTTGTTTGGGTGATGATGATTTTATGAGCCGATTGGCTAGCCGCTTGGCTTTTTCTTTTTGAGTTGAAGAAGGCCATGGGAGGCTATATGAAATATCCCGAAGTCCCCGGTGCAGGGGAGGTTATGGAGAAATTTTTCGAAAATTTAGGGTGTTAGCCAAATTTTTGAAAAATCTGAAAAGTTCTTAGAAACTGTAAAGTTAAAGAACTTAAGTCGTAACGAAAATAATGAAAGTTGAGTTGATTAGTTAAACAACTTTCGGCTTCGTTCCTTTTCGGGGATGAAAAGTTTTAAGTGGGGGAGATTGTAACAACCCGGAAATTCTGGGCCAGATTAAAATTTTCATTTTGGCAATTTTGATGAAGTTTGAATATTTAAAATGATTATTTTAAATAATATCAGCGAGAAATTTATTTTGAATAGAATTAGAACATATATATTTATATACGTCGTCGTTAGAATATAAAAATTTATTTATATATAAAAGGAATTGAAAATGGAGCAGTAGTTCGATAATTCGATTTCAAATTTCAAATGAACGTACAGGATTCAAAATAAATCGGATTTTAGTGAAACCAAAAATACTTGAATCTATTTGTGAATATCTTTCCAACGAACCCGAGAAATCAAAATTTCATAGCAGGAATCAAAAGTTATG
Organism: Allium sativum; assembly: GCA_030737875.1. Taxonomy (NCBI): domain Eukaryota; kingdom Viridiplantae; phylum Streptophyta; class Magnoliopsida; order Asparagales; family Amaryllidaceae; genus Allium; species Allium sativum. The sequence goes on from CM060913.1 coordinate 150,342,052, forward strand.
TCCAGTTGAAAATTCAGAATAGTCGCTATGGAATTTCGGCCCTTGAAAATGGCCATTTTTCAAATGGTCTCAGAATTCGACGAAATTAGTTTTGTTAGGACCGTATCGTCAATACGAAGCTAGAAAATATTTTTCTGGAATTTTTCGAGTTAGTATGTGACCCCGGTAAATTGAAATGCGCGTTTAAATTCAAAATATAGAGTTATATGTTGATTTTAGTGAAAACTGATCGTAACGATCGAATCAGCTTACGATACATATCCCATTGTGTTCAGAATGGGGGTAATGTGCTAGGGACGACAGGCGGTGGGTTTCATTTCGAGTTCGAAATAAAAAGTTGCTGTTTTAAAATTTTAAACTAATAAAATAATATATATATATATATATATATATATATATATATTCCCCTTTTCTCCTTAACCCCCACCCCTTCAAATTGAAATCGAACGAGATGAAAGAATAAAAAAAAGGGAAATGAAGAAGAGGGAGGAGCCGCCGCTCCTCCCAGCAGCGCTGCCACCAGGGCGGATCCCCTTTCCCTCCTTGCTCCACTCTCTTCTTTCCCCCTCCGCTCTCTCCCCCTTCCCCTCTTCACGAACCCACTCCAGCACCCTCCCCTCACCAAAACCGCCACCACCAAGCTCCGCGACCACCCACACTTCCCTCCCTCGATCCGCGAACCAGAAATCGCCACCCCGACCCTTCCTTGCCGCCAAGCCCTCCGACGAGCAAAGTTCAGTGAGTTTTTAATTACATTTTTATTTTATTTTCTTTAATTCTGTGATATAATCATTTATATGTAAGGACATAATTTTTATTATAGTAAAAGGTTAAAGATATAATCTTTATTATAATAAAAGGTTAAAGATATAATCTTTATTATGGTAGAAGGTTAAAAATATAATTTTTACATAAGCAAGAAGTTAAAAAATATGATTTTTACTTGTGTAGAGTATTAAAAATATGACCTTTATATAATAGAAGATATAAAAATACTATTTTAATATAAGTAGTATATTGAAAATAAAATTTCTATATAATAGAGAATATAAAAATATTATCATTATATATGTAGCGAAATAAAAATCTGATTTTTATTATATATATGTTGAAATAAAAATGTGATTTTTATAGTGATGAAATGAAAAGGCGAGATCTTTATATTTGAAAAGGCGAAATCTTTATATTTGAAAAGGCGAGATCTTTATATTTGAAAGGGCAAAATCTTTGTATAGAGAATAGCATGATAAAAATATAATCTTTATTATATGAACATCGATGTAAAAATAGAATTTTTATCTATATAGTAGTAGTATAAAATTGTGATTTTTATATACATAGCAACAATATAAAAATGTGATTTTTATATATGTAGTGGCTACGGGCAACGAAATTGACAAAGGGCGAGAACGACGAAGATTTCCACATACGAAGAGTCATGGCGTGTGGTTTAGCTTGGGTGAAAACTTCTCACCTTTTAATTTTGTTTTCTAGTTAATAATATATACTAGGATGCAGACGGTGTTTAGTAGCACCCGACACCCATCGTCCACAGACCATGGACGGCTTGTATGTTTGTTTGTTTGATTTTGACGTGTAGTTGAATGTGTGATGTGATGTGATGTGAAATGAAATAAAATATTTAGATAGTTAAAAATAATTTATAGTTGAAAATATAATTTTTAATGTGAATGTGAATAAATAAATATAAACAAATCGGACGATTTGTTTATATATACACATTTGACTGATATTGATTGGGACGATAAATTTTACACATCGCCCAACTGCACAAATAAAACCTGTGTTTGATTGTTTGAAAACCCCACACGGGTATTGGGATGATATATGACATACACTAGTCCCAATAATTAGCTGTATGTCGATCGATTGATGGACAAACTGTTATGAGCGTTAAATATTTATATTTGATGCTTATACAGTGTAGAATGCACTTTGGATGATGGTTGATTATTCATCGTTGTTATTGTATACATGTGTCGTAGAAAATCCATATAATTAACGTTATATTGTAATTGATTGGGCCTTATTCCAGTTTTGAATAGAAATATTTGAAATAGAATATTTGAAAACAGAAATATATGAAGCCGTGTTGATTAGATTGACGCCATTTTGACGTGAACGATATTTATATCGATTTTATTCATTTTTCAATGAATATCGAAAGTGATTTCAAAATCTGATAATGTAATAACCCGGAAATCTGGGCCAGTTTAAAATTTTTATTTTGGCAATTTTAGCGAAGTTTTAATATTTAAAATGAATTATTTTAAATAAAACCGACGAGAAATTTATTTTGTATATAATTCGAACGTATATATTCGTTTGAATCGATGATAGAATATAAATATTTATTTATATTTTTAAAAGGAATTGAAAATGGCGTGGTAGTTTGATAATTCGATTTCAAACTTCAAATGAATGTATCGGGTGCAAAATAAATCGAATTTTAGTAAAACCAAAAATCATAGGATCTATTTGGGAATATCTTTCCAACGAATCCGAAAAATCAAAATTTCATAGTGGGAATCAAAAGATATGTCCAGTAGAAAATTCTGAATAGTCGTTATGGAATTCAAGCCCTTAAAAATGGAAATTTTGCAAACGACCTCGGATTTCGACGAAACCACTTTTGTTGGATCCGTGATGTCAAATCATTGCTAGATTCAAAATTTCATAATTTTTCGAATCAATATGTGAGCGTGGCAAAGGAAAACGTGTTTTGACCATTTCAGTTGAATTTAATCGACTGGAAAATGGCGATTTTTCAAATGGTCTCAGAATTCGATGAAATTGGTTTTGTTAGGACCGTATCGTCAATACGAATCTAGAAAATATTTTTCGGGAATTTTTAGAGTTAGTATGTGGCCCCGATAAATTGAAATGCGCATTCAAATTCAATATATAGAGTTATATGTTGATTTTGACGAAAACTGATCGAAACGATCGAATCAGCTTACGATACATATCCCATTGTGTTCGGAATGGGGGTAATTAGCTATGGACGACAGGCGGTGGGCCTCGTTTAGAGGTCGTATGAAAAAGTCAACTTTCAGAAATTAAATAATTAAAATAATTAAAAATAAAATCCCCTTTCCCTCTCCTATACCTTGCCCCCCACCCCCCACATTCATTTCATCTCAGATAAGAAAAAAAACTAATCGATCGCGACCCTCCCCCCCCAGGCGGCGCCGCCGACCGCGCACCCCCCTCCTCCTCCTGCTGCCGACCGCACACCCCCCTCCTCTTACTGCTGTCGACCGCGCACCCCCCTCCTGCTGCCGACCGCGCAACCCCCTACCCTCCTACTGCCGACCGCGCAACCCACCCTCCTTCTGCCGGCCGTGCAAACCCCCCTTTCCTGTTGCCGACCGCGCACCCCCCCCTTCAGCCTCCCCCTGCTCCTCCGCCTTGGCCGCTTCCACCCTATTCCGACGCCAAGAACCCCCCTCCCGGCGAGCATCCACCACCCGAACGAAAATGACCAGTAAGTTTTTACTATTTTAATTTAATTTGATTACTTATCTTCTATATAATGAGTAGGATAAAAACGGAAATTTTTATGAAGGAAAGATCCATATTTTTGTTGAAGGAAAAACCATATTTTTGTTGAAGGAAAAACCATATTTTGTTGAAGGAAAAACCATATTTTTTTTATACGAAAAACCATATTTTTGTTAAAGTGAAAGGCGAGGTTTTCAGTAAGTGAAAGGCGAGATTTTTAGATATGAAAATATGATTTTTATATATTGAATAGCAAAGTAAAATTCGATTTTTATATATTGAATAGCAAAGTAAAAATTCGATTTTTATATATTGAATGGCGAAGTAAAAATTCGATTTTTATATATTGAATGGCGAAGTAAAAATTCGATTTTTATATATGCAATAGCAAAGTAAAAATTCGATTTTTATATATTGAATAGCAAAGTAAAAATTCGATTTTTATATATGGAATAGCAAAGTAAAAATTTGATTTTTATATATTGAATAGCAAAGTAAAAATTCGATTTTTATATATTGAATAACAAAGTAAAAATTCGATTTTTATATATGTAGTGAATACGGATGACGAAAGTAATGAAAGAAGAAATAGCGGAGATTTTCTCCATATGAAGAGTCGAGGCGTTGGTTTAGCTGATCAGTGAGAACTTCTCACCTTTAATTTAATTTTCTAGTTAAGATATATACTAGGATGCAGACGGTATTGAGTAGCACCCGACACCCGTCGTCCACAGACCATGGACGGCTTGTATGCTTGTTTGTTTGATTTTGATGTGTAGTTGATTGTGTGATGTGAAGTGAAATGGAATAAAATATTTATGTAGTTAAAAATATTTCATAGTTGAAAATATAATTTTTAACATGAAAATGAAATAAATAAAAATAAACAAATCGGACGATTTGTTTATATACACACATTTGACTGATATTGATTGGGACGATAAGTTTTACACATCGCCCAACAGCATAAATAAAATTTGTGTTTGATTGTTTGAAACCCCACACGGGTATTGGGATGATATATGACATACACTAATCCCGATTGTTTAGTGGTATGTCGATCGATTGATTTACAGACTGTTATAAGCGTTAAATATTTATATTCGATGCTTATACAGTGTAGAATGCACTTTGGATGATGGTTGATTATTCATCGTTGTTATTGTATACATGTGTTGTAGAAAATCCATATAATTAACATTATATGGTAATTGATTGGGCCTCATTCCATATTTGAAATAGAAATATTTGAAAAAGAAATATTTGAAATAGAAATGTTTGAAATAGAATATTTGTAAATAGAAATATATGAAGCCGTGTTGATTAGATTGACGCCATTTTGACGTGAACGATATTTATATCGATTTTATTCGTTTTATAATGAATATCGAAAGTGATTTCAAAATCTGATATTTTGAAAAGAATTGAAATTCGAACTAAATTGAATAGAAATGAATTCGAATTGAAATTGAATATAAATGAATTCGAATTGAAATTGAATTGAATTGAAAATGAACTGAAACTGAATTAGAAATCCATTTGAATTGAAATCAATTTGAAATGAATTTAAAACGAATTTATAAGGAAAAATTCAATTTTGATTTGAATTAGAAATGAAGTTGAAATCGTTTTGAAAACGAATTTAAAACAAATTATAAAAATACGTTTTGAATTGAAATCGACGAAGTATATATTATATATATTATGTATATAGTATAATGGCCTGAATAGAACGCGCCGCACCGCGGCAGTTCGCGAATTTCGACCATTGACTTCGAACGGATATTGCGGGAGATCCGACCGTCGGATTCTCCGAAAACCGGAACCGTTGGGTTCGTATCGAAAAGAGCTTTCTAACGAATATTTGAAATTTGAAATCTAACGGTTGGATTTGGAGATACGTCCAAATAAAATTTGGAAAAGGTCGCTGTAAGTGCAGTTCGATGGCCGTTGTTGGAAATCGACTGTACGAGCCTTGATAAAATTATTAAAAATATCAATAATTTGTGTAAAATCATAAGAAATGATTTGTGAAGAATTGGGATGAAAAACTCCATATTTGAAAAGATAAAAATAGTTTTTTATCGAAATGAACTAGTTTTGAACTAGAATTATAATTCTATTTATTTTTAAATAAATAAATTGAATTTGAAAAGGGTTTTAAAAGTAACCAGAATTTCCAGTAATTGAATTGGAATGGATTTGAATCGAAATTGTCTTCGGGATATTTCGATGTTGGATTTCGTGATTATACGGATGTTGTTATGGAAATTTGAAAGATATTTATATATCGTTATTTCCAATATGATATTTGTTGGTCGTAGAATTTGATATTGAATACAAGCCGATATATTTTCTATTCAGAGCCTTGTATTTAATATCAAATGTGATTTGGGTTTGTCGTGAATGGTGCCTTCATTAACACTGTTCTTGAACCCAGTTGAGAAAAAGATTAAATCTTTTTATTTGGATTTAATGAAGTGTACCAATTAAATGAAATTTAATTGGAAATTGAATTGGTATTGAGTTTTGGGTTTATCGTGAACAGTGTTTTAAATAACACTTGTTCTTTAACCCGATAATTAATGAAATGAGATTTTGGGTTGTCGTGAACGGTATCTTCAATAATACTATTCTTAGACCCAAAGGAGTTAAGAAAATTCAGAAACTAACTGGAGATTAGTTGAGTTGAATGGTTTCTGGGGTATTGATTTGATGTTGGTTTCGGCCTTCGGGGTTAATACTTTGGGAACTGCTCACTTGCTAATTCACGGTTAGGGACTGAATGAAATGTGATTTTGGGTTTATTGTGAACCGTGTTTTAAATGACACTGATTCTTTCACCCAGTCAAAGATTAAAACTAAGTGGAGTTTTAATGAATCTTTAATTAGATTGAAATAATCGAGAATGGAGTATCACCAGTTTTACTCCAGGCGATAGTTAAATCTTTAATTAGATTTGAACGTGAAATGGTAATTGAATTTACCGATAACACCGTGGTGTTAGATATGAAGTAAGATCCGTTTTACTTCATGGGATGAATAGGTTGGGATTGGGGAATTAAAACAAATGATTACTTCGGCAAGGTTTGTTAATCCCGACTAGTTGAATCGAAATTCAAAAGAAGATTAAAGAATAAATTCAATGGATTTATCTTTGATAAAATTAAAGGGAACCTTTCCCTATGAAAGTGAAATTTAGAAACTAGCTGTCGGTTAGCTAAGCAGAATGGTTTTCTGGATATTGATCTGATGTTGGTTTCGGCCTTCGGGGTTAATATTTGGGGAATTATTCTCTTGTTAATTTACGGTTAGTGACTGATGAATTGGAATGAGGCGTATGTTGTGTTTGTGGAACACTTGTTTGTTATATACGCGAGTTATTCGGAAAGACCGGGTTTATCCCATTCTGAATAACTGATACAACGATAAGTCGAAGATAAAGACGGTGGTCGAAGACCGGAGGTCTTCACGTCGTTTGGGTGATTACTGATGACCTTGATTGGGATGTACACCCAAGAAGATGGAAACAGTTGGTGATCGTCTAGACGTATTTGGAGATCGATGGATGTGCGAGGTACTAGGTGCCTTCGGTTTCGTTCAGACCCAGAACGGACTTGTAAATGGACTGCGTGTCTGACATTGGATTTCATTCTATGTGATCGATATCGGTTGCATGGAGTGGTTTGCCTGTGTGGCATGCTAAGATGCAAACTATCAAGGCTTCTGTTGAAAAGCAAAGTCTTGTGGTTGATGATCAAAGCACGACCTTTGTGGCGTAGCTTTGTGTAACGTTTACTTCGCGAGTTTCACACCCGGTGGTGGACAAAAAACGGGAGAGGACCTCAGGGAGGACATGCGTTTCTTTCTAGCTAGAAGTGGCGTCAGTGGTTTTACACGCCCTGACGAGTTTGACTTATGTGGTTGTTGCTGTTGCGAGGCGCCTCGGTTTGATCAGACGATCCGGGTCCGATGGAGTCATTCATTGGCTCATTTACGCCCCATAGGGCGGGGAAACGCAGTGTTCAGGCATTTTAATCCACATCGGTGGACCAGCCCTGACGATCCAAGGGTCGATGCGCTCTGACCCCGAGGCTCGGGCTAGAGAGTCTCGAAGACGGTGAGGACGATCCCTGGCCTCGGTTCATAGATGGAAATCCAATTTCCAAATACGTGACATTTGCGGTTTTATTTGTAGAGCCTAGTATGGCGACATGATATATGGTACCCATTCCGTCTAGGATTGATATTTATGATTTGAAGTTGTTTTATGCACTATGCACTTATAATAGTATCAAATGATTTGTTTTAAACGTATCAAGCATTCTTGGCTATTATAAGGTAAAAACCCTATCCTCCGGCTTGCGTTGCATTGTGTGATGGGAACTGGGTCTTATAATAGCTTCATTCTTCTTTATTTAGCATTGCGCTGTTTGTTTGATGCACTGGTATTCTTGGGAGGAAACCCGTTCCGTGTTATACGGTGTGGTCCCTTGATTTACCTAACTTTAAAATAAAGATTTATAACTGTTTTAGTTCTCACACCAGTCCCATGACTGACCTGGAGTTTATTGTTTTAACCTAAACTCTAGGTGCCCTTATTTTGACACGGGCAACTAGTAGTTTTGGTTTTGCAGATTTATATTCATAGGATCCTGGTTTACAGCTGGAACGATATCCGGAAAGCTTTGTATCCATATATCTACTTCTAGTTGTGTACTGTATTATTTCCGCTGCGATGTATTTAAATGTAATTTAAATCTCTGATATTTCTGTGTAATATTAATTTATACTCTGTATATTCTTGTATTCTGATGCAATTGTTGTGATAACAATGAAATGTCCTTCCGTCTGCGTTCTATTTTGTTGTGTTCTCAAAACAATCCGTTCTTTCTCTTCTCTTCGGAGACCGGGGAAGTTCGGGTCGTTTCAGATAAATTGAATAGAAATGAATTCGAATTGAAATTGAATAGCAATGAATTCGAATTGAATTTGAATAGAATTGAATTCGAATTGAAATTGAATAGAAATGAATTCGAATTGAATTCGAATTGAAATTGAATAGAAATGAATTCCAATTGAATTGAAATGAATTGAAATTCGAATTAAATTGAAATTGAATTGAAATCGTTTTGAAATGGAATTAAAACGAATTTATATTGGAATATTCAATTTTGATTAGAAATTGAATATGATGTGGAAATCATTTAGAAAACGAATTTAAAACGATTTATAAAATAAGTTTTAAAAGGAAATCGACGAAGTATATTATATATATTATATATATAATACAATGGCCTGAATAGAATGCGCTGCGCCGTGGCAGTTCGCGAATTTCGACCATTGACTTCGAACGGACATTGCGGGAAATCCGACCGTCGGATTCTACTAAAACCAGAACCGTTGGGTTCGTATCGAAAAGAGCTTTCTAACAAATATTATAAATTTGAAATCTAACGGTTGGATTTGGAATTATGTCCAAATCAAATTTGGAAAAGGTCGTTGTAAGTGCAGTTCGATGGCCATTGATGGAAATCGACTGTACGGGCCTTGATAAAATTATTAAAAATAGTAATAATTTGTGTAAAATCATAAGAAATTATTTGTGGAGAATTGGGATGAAAAACCACATATTTGAAAAGATAAAAATAGATTTTTATCGAAGTGAACTAGTTTTGAACTAGAATAATACTTTATTTATTTTTAAAAATAAATAAAGTGGATTTGAAATGGTTTTGAAAATAACCAGAATTCCCAATAATTGCATTGGAATGGATTTGAATCGAAATGGTCTTCAGAATATTTCGATGTTGGATTTCGTGATTATAAAGATACTGTTATGGAAATTTGAAAGATATATATATCGTTATTTACAATATGATATTTGTGGGTCGTAGAATTTGATATTGAATATAAGCCGATATATTTTCTAATCAGAGCCTTATATTTAATATCAAATGTGATTTGGGTTTCTCGTGAATGGTGTCTTCATTAACACTGTTCTTAAACCCAGTTGAGAAAAAGATTAAATCTTTTTATTTAGATTTAATGAAGTGTGCCAATTAAATAATATTTAATTGGAATTGAATTGGTATTGATTTTTGGGTTTATCGTGAACAGTGTTTTAAATAAAACTTGTTCTTTAACCCGATAATTAATGGAATGTGATTTTGGGTTTATCGTGAACCGTATTTTAAATGACACTGATTCTTTAGCCCAGTTAAAGATTAAAACCAAGTGGAGTTTTAATGAATCTTTAATTAGATTGAAAAGATCGAGAATGGAGTATCACCAGTTTTACTCCAGGCGGTAGTTAAATCTTTAATTAGATTTGAAAGTGAAATGGTAATTGAATTTACCGATAACACCGTGGTGTTAGATATGAAGTATTACCAGTTTTACTTCATGGGATGAATGGGTGGGGATTGGGAAATTAAAATAAATGATTACTTCGGTGTAGTTCGCTAATCCCGACTAGTTTGAATTGATATTCAAAGAAGATTAAAGAATAAATTTAAAGAATTTATCTTTGATAAAATTAATGGGAACCTTTCCCAAAATAGAAGAATATTTGAATAAATGAATATTCTGAATTGGAATGAGGCGTATGTTGTGTTTGTGTAACACTTGTTTATTATATACGCGAGTTATTCAGGAAGATCGGGTTTATCCCATTCTGAATAACTGATTCGACGCGGTGTTGAAGATGAAGACGGTGGTCGAAAACCGGAGGTCTTCACGTCGTTTGGATAATTACTGATGATCTTGATTGGGCCGTACACCCAAAAGGAGGGAATCAGTTAGTGATCGTCCAGATGTATTTGGAGATCGATGGATATGCGGGGTACTAGGTGCCTCCGGTTTCGTTCAGACCTAGAACAAACTTGTAAATGGACCGTGTGTCTAACATAGGATTTTGTTCTATGTGATTGATTTCTATTAAATATATATCTGTTCGGCGGCGGAGAATTTATTCTCTTGCTTAACGCCCTTCGCTGAGACGTACGAGCTCTGGGGTTATATATTGATGGATATCAAACACATGGAGTGAATTGCCTATGTGGCATGCCTAAGTGGCAATATGATCAAGGCTTTTGTTGAAAAGCAAAGTCTTATGGGTGATGATCAAAGCACAGCCTGTGTGGCACAGCTTTGTGTAACGTGAATTCGCGAGCCTCACACCCCGGTTGTGAACCAGAAACGGGAGAGGACATCAGGGAGGGCATGCGTTTCCTTCTAGCTAGAAGTGGCGTCAGTGGTTTTACATGCCCTGACGAGTTTGACTTATGTGGTTGTTGCTGTTACGAGGCGCCTCGGATATATCGGTCGATCCGGGACCGATGGAGTCATTGGACTCATTGACACCCCATAGGGTGGGGAAACGCAGTGTTCTGGCATTTTAATCCACATCGGTGGATCGGCCTTGACGATCCAAGGGCCCACCTGAGTCTGGGTCCTGAGGGGTGGGCTAGAGCGTCTCGAATCGGTAGAGGACTATCTTTTGCCTCGGTTCACAGACGGAAATCCAATTTCTAAATACGTGACTTTGCGGTTTTGATTGTAGAGCCTAGTATGGTGACATGATATGTGGTACCCATGCCGCCTATGATTAATATTTATGATTGAAATTGTTTTGACACTACACACTTATAGTATCAAATGAATTGTTTTAAACGTATCAAGCATGCTTTGGATATTATAAGGTAAAACCCTATCCTCCGGTTTGTGTTGCATTGTGTGATGGGACCTAGGTCTTGTAATAGCTTCATTGTTCTTTATTTAGCATTGCGCTGTTGTGTTATGCACTGGTATTCTTGGGAGGAAACCCGTTCCGTGTTAGCGGCGTGGTCCCTTGATTTACCTAACTTTAAAATAAAGATTAATAACTGTTTTAGTTCTCACACCAGTCCCATGACTGTCCTGGAGTTTATTGTTTTAACCTAAACTCTGGGTGCCCTTATTTTGACACGGGCAGCTAGTAGTTTTGGTTTTACAGATTTATATTCACAGGATCCTGATTTACAGCTGGAATGATAACCGGAAAGCTTTGTATCCGTATATCTCTTCTATTTGTGTATTGTATTCTTTTTCGCTGTGATGTAGTGTATTGTAATCTCTGATATTTTCTGTTGTATAATATTTGTTTATACTCTGTATATTCTTGTATTCTGATGAATTGTTGTAATTAACAATGAAATGTTCTTCCGTCTGCGTTCTATTTTGTCTTATTCTCAAATCAATCAGGCGTTTCGAACGGTCTTGGTCGGTTTAGCGATCGATTAGGCTCGGGCGAAATCAGGTCGTTACAACAACTCCACTATTTGTACACATCACTAATATTTCACATTTCATATACATTCACTGAAGATTGTACTTGTAAATAAACTGAATACGATAGATAAGTTTGTTTGACAATAATAAAATAATATTTTATTTTAAACAAAATTTAGTTATTACAAATATCAGTACAATTTTCTCTTCAACACTCATATAGTCACTCTGTTAACACAAATCATATATACATACATTTTCGCTTTCATATACAGACAAATTTACTGACACTACTTCATTCAATATCTTTAGTCTTCTATCTTCACAACTCTGTTAGTCTAGTCATCATCTGGTTATTTGTCACAATGAAACACACACACAGAACACTACGAGAGAAATGAAACTAAATACATGCGAATATAAATTTTATTTTTAAAATTTTATTTGCCTCATATTTTTGGTGTGTTTCTCATCATTTTTAATGACCTGATCTGATTCATCTGCGTCTAATCTGTTTGTATATGTATAGTACAAAGGACAAGAAATCTTGTCTGATGGCTGCATATACACACGTGTATAGATATACACGTGTGCACTGCCTCGCCAATCAGAATGTAGTAGCGAGCAGCTGTAGAGCAGCCACATGGACCAAGCTTGACACAGTGAAATGGACAAGTGAACACAACAACCAAGGTGTCGAGCCAAGGATGTTAAATCATGTACAAAGCAGCTCAACACAAATGGCCAAGGCAACACAAAATCATGCAAGCAAAAAGGCCATGGCAGCTCAACTCAAATGGAAATGCAGTGGAGCACATGCGCATGGAATTTACATTTATGGTCACGAATCAAATCTTCCCCACTAAAAACTTTTTGTCCCCGAAAAGGAACAAAGTCGAAAGTGGTTTGATTAATCAACTCTACTTTCCTTCTGGCTTCCATTCTTCAACTTTTCAGTTTCTAAGAATTCTCAAATTCTTCAAAAAATTTGGCTAACACCCTAAAATTTCGAAAAATTTCGCCATAACCTCCTTTGTACGGGGACTTCAGGATATATCAAATAGCCTCCCATGGCCCTCACCAGTCCAAAAGAAAAAGGAAAAGCCAAGCGGCTAGCCAATCGGCTCATAAAATTATCAAATCCCAAGAAATACAATAAACTTGTACCTATTTGTTGGGAAAACAAATTTATTCCTCTGCTTAGCTGTTTATCCATAACCTGTTCACACATATATAATGCACATGTATATATTTCTACCAATTTATAAAATAGTTCAATACATGTTCAATGGCATACATTTAACTTTATTCTCTTATTGGTTAAATCAACTATCATTCTAATAATTCAATTATTCCAATCACCAATCACATAACGCAACCAACAATCAATTTGTTTTTTACTTTTCAAAAATATACTAATTAATTCATATACTCTTTGAAAATCATTCAGACTATATAGTTAAAAAGTTAACATGCATGAAAAGAAAACAACAACAAAGTAGAGAACAGAATGGTAATGCAAAGTATGGTAAATGTACCTTGCACCGGAGTCAATCAGAGATATCCACCCTGTACTTAGGATAGGCTTTCTTAATGCTTTCCTCTGTTTCCCAAGTACAATCTCGCGGATCTCCACTCCATTGCACTTTGACTAAGTGAACCTTCTTGTTCCTCAGTTCTTTGGTTTCTTTGCCAATGATCTTTAGCGGCTCTCTTCTCACAGCCAATTCTGGAGTAATTTCTATATCCCGTTGCGCTGCTTCTTCCATGACCAAGTCTGGATCATGAACATGCTTTCGAAGTTGAGATACGTGAAACACATTATGTACTCCAGGCAACCAATCAAGCAATCGAACCCTATAAGCGAGAGTTCCAACCCATTCCAGAATAGGAAACGGACCAATGAATTTAGGCGCCAGTTTCCCCGTTTTACCGAACCGGATAACTCCTCTCATCGGAGATACTTTCAAATACACATAGTCGCCAACAACAAATGATATATCTCTTCTTCTCTTATCTGCATAGCTTTTCTGTCGGCTTTGAGTGGCGAGTAATCATTTCTTAATGAAATTGACCTTGTCCGCAGCTTCGCGAATCATATCGGGTCCCAAAACGAGTCTATTACCAGGTTCTACCCAACAAGCAGGAGATCGGCATGGTCTACCATACAATGCTTCGAATGGTGACATTGTCAGGCTTTCTTGGTAGCTATTGTTGTATGAGAACTCGGCCAAACGCAAATGGTCTTCTCATGATCCGCCAAAATCAATAACACAAGCCCGCAATAAATCTTCAAGAATACGGTTCACCCTCTCAGTTTGACCATCTGTTTGAGGATGATATGCGGTGCTCAAGTTCAGTTTCGTTCCCAATTCCGCTTGGAATTCTTACCAGAATTTACTAGAAAAAATCGGGTCACGATCACTAACGATGCTCATAGGAACTCTGTGCAGTCTAACAATTTCCTTGAAATAAACCTGCGCCAGACTCTGAGCAGTCCTATTCGATTTGATAGGTATAAAATGGGCGGTCTTCGTGAAACGATCTACGATCACCCAAATGCTGTCGTTTCCTTTCCTAGTTCTGGGCAAACCATCTATGAAGTCCATAGAAATATGTTCCCACTTTCCACCTAGAACTTCCAAAGGTTGCAACAATCCAGCGAGCTTCTGCTGATCGCTTTTGACTTGTTGACAAGTAGAACACCGACTAACATATATAGAGATATCTCTTTTCATTACCTTCCACCAGAAAGTTCGCTTGAGGTCATTATACATTTTACTAACCCCTGGGTGGATACACAACTTGGACTTGTGACACTCATCCAATACTTCTCTTTCGAGCTCAATGTTGTCGGGAACACAAATTCTACCTTTCAATCTCAGAACTCCTGCGCCATCCACTTGGAAACTGGAGACTTCGCCCTTTTGAATTCTTCGGATCATCTCCTTAATAAAACTATCGTCTTTCTGAAGAATAGCTATTTTATCAATCAACGATGGTGTAATGATAATACTGGAGATGATCACATTCTTCCTGCTGAGCGCATCAGCTACAACATTGGCTTTTTCCGGAGTATATAAAATATCTAGATCATAAGCTGCGAGAAATTCTAACCAACGCTGCTGCCTCATATTCAGATCCTTCTAGGTGAATAAATATTTCAACGATTGATGATCAATATATAATTCGAACTTTTCACCCAATAGATAATGCCTCCAGATTTTCATAGCAAACACGATAGCTAGCAATTCTAGATCGTGAGTTACATAATTCTTTTCATGTGGCTTCAATTGACGGCTAGCATAAGCGACTACATGGCCTCTTTGCATTAACACTGCACCAAGGCCTTCTTTAGAAGCATCGTTCCAGACTTTCAAATCCTGGTTGCCGTCAATAATTGTGAGCACTGGAGCAGTCGTCAATTTTAACTTCAGCTCTTGGAAAGCTGCCTCACATTCGGGAGTCCAGTTGAACCTCGAATGTTTCTTAGTAAGCTTCGTTAAGTGACTGGATATCTTTGAGAAATTCTCAACAAACTTCTGATAATAACTTGCCAACCCAAGAAAGCTTCTAACTTCTGTGGGCGTACTAGGCAGTTTCCAATTCTGAATAGCAGTAATTTTACTGGGATCCACTGAAATTCCTTGTTTTGACACGACATGGCCAAGAAATTTGACTTCTTCTTGCCAGAATATACATTTGGAAAACTTTGCTTTTAAAAAATTCTTTCTGAGAATTTCTAACACTTGTTCCAAATGTTTTTCAAGTTCGCTTTCTGATTTAGAGAAAATCAATATATCATTAATGAAAACCAGAACAAACTTATTCAATACTTCTCTGAATATCCGGTTCATTAGATCGACAAATTACGCTGGAGTGTTACATAAGCCGAACGACATTACTAACCACTCGTAGAATAAATCTGGGCCTTTGAATGCTGTCAAAGGAACACACTCTTCGGCAATACGAAGCTGATGGAAACCTGTAGCTAGGTCCATTCGTGAAAACACTTGTGCTCCATTCAATCGATACAACAAATCATCAATCCGCGGTAATGGATATTTGTTTTTCAGCGTCTGCTTATTCAAGTCACGATAATCTACACATAATCTGAGAGTACCGTCTTACTTTGGAACAAATACCACAGCTGCTCGCCAATTAGAGAAACTAGGCCTGATCAGACCTTTCCATACTAGCTGTTGAGTCTGATTATCTAACTCTTCTTTCTCTTTCAAGGTCATTCTTCGAATAGCGTGAACTACATGCCTTGCATTCGGAACTAAAGAGATTTTAAAATCAATTTCTCTCTGCGGAGGTAAGCTAACAACTTCTTCGAACACATCCGCATAGTTCTTGACAACTGGGATATCTGCAATGTCAACCTGAATATTCTCCGTCACGACAGGAACATGTTCTATTTGAGCAGGAGAAACATCCAACGCTGCCCATAAGTCTTTTCTATCAGAATTCGGGCCTTCACAGGGAATTACAATATTGGCAAGCTTCGTTTTAACCTTGACAACTCTTTCTGCACATTTAACTTCCACTTTGTATTTGTTTAACCAATCCAATCCTAAAATAAGATCGAATTCGGTAAAATTCATCACGATCGAGATACAAGGGAATCGATAATGAGAAAAAGAAACAGGTACCCTACAAACCCAACTAAGATCGAGGGAACCCCCAACCGGATTATGGACAGTGATGGGTTCTTTAAGCTTTTTCAATTTCAAATCCAATTTCTTAACCGCACTCTTTGCAATTAAGCTTCTCGACGCGCCTATATCAAACAATACTTTAATCGGAATGTTTTTTACAGTAAGCGTGCCTTCTAAAACATCTGACCTTTCCTGACTAGATGAGGATGTAGGAACTTCTGCCACTTCATTTACCTGTACTATTTCAGATTTCTTTGATAACTGGCAATCCTTTGCAAGATGACCAGCTTGATGGCATTGACTGCATTTTCTATTCTCTTGAAACTAGTTCTTGGGTTTTGACCCAATATTTGTTCCTTTCTTCGAGGATTTGCAATTCCCTTGAAAATGCTCTGGCTTCTTGCAGTTATTGCATATTGCAGTCGTTACTGGTCCTTTCTCAGACTTAACCTTTTCCCGATTGAATCTAGGCTTCTTTCTGACTCCAGATGTCGTACTTGGCTCAACCTGTGTACTTGTCTCTGGACTATCAGTTTCAGTTTTCCTTTTGTTTCTCGAACTAGCTTCCTCTTCATCGACTAAAAGACCTCGATTATTTAGATCTTCATACTGATAAGCCATGGATATCATTTCCAAAAAAGGAAGCTTCACATGCCCCATTACCTTATTCTGGTATTTTCTTTGAAGACCATTGATAAACCTCAAATTCTTCCTCTTTGGATCTTGAATCAGATGCGGGGCAAAACGTGAAAGTTCATTGAATCTCTTATGATATTCCGGGATATTCATATCTCCTTGTATCAAATAGTAGAATTCATCACTTAACCGCTCAGTTGCTTCTGGAGGAGTAAATCTTTCACTGAAAATCTCTTTGAATTTACCCCAGGTGATATCACCTTCTAGGTTATCCTTAATGATTGTCTCCAACCAGAACAAAGCTTCATCTTTGAGTGCCCAAGATGCCACTAGTCTTTTCTGATCATCTCCCAGCTGGAGACGTTCATAAATTCTTTCAGTACCCCGCACCCAATCTTGGGTTTGACTAATGGATTCATTTCCCGAGAATGATACTCCACCCAGATTTCTATATTTCTTTAATAGAGCTTCTAGATCTGGTTCTGTATTCCTTCTTCTGTTTCTGACACTCATTTTCTAGTACTTCTGCAAATAGCAGCCCAAGTGTCAGGTCAACAGAAAAGATATTATAAAGCATAGAAACATATACTTGAATGTAAATATGTCTATCGAGGTGTATTTCATTCTGCTATTCTCATACTAGGATATTACTGATCCTACCTGTAATGAGTTACTCATCCTAAGACACTACTGGTTCTATTTCTGACGAGTTCGTTCATATGTTATATTCCAGAACTAAGCTTAACCAAAGCTCTAATACCACGTTTATGACGACCCCAAACCCCGATAGGACGGTGGCGAGGGTAATCTTTGGAATATAACACATAAACAGAAATAACAGAACAGAAATAAATAAATTCTCCAGATAATGTACAATAGAATACACTGGATAAACATAATCATCAGAGTTACACAGTATACAGGATCATACTTAGTTCAAATACCGTTCAGCTATACATAAATGTCTACAGTGGAAAACAAAACATAACATGTACAATAGGAGCTGAACAGCATAAAAAGAGATAAATGATAGAATCCATCTTCAGCTCCAGCTATCCAGAAAGAGCCTGCTTAAACCTGAATACAAGGTTGCCCGTGTAGAAAAAGGGGCACCCGAGTTTGCAAGTGAAACAAACTACGAGTCGGTCATGGGACGGGTATGAGAAATCTACTTAACACATTTTACAATATGGCTAATCATAGGACTACGCCACTTTCGCGGAACGGGTTTACTCCATTGGATTGCCAGTGCTTTAAAACAAACAAATCTTTTAAACATCGCAATGTATTTTATAAAAATGAAGCCAATATAAGACTCAGTTCCCATCACATAATGCAACACAAACCGGAGGATAAAGTTTTACCTTATAATGGCCAAAATATGCTTGATACGACTAAAGCAAAAGCATTTGGTATTATTGCTAGTGTATATATGTTTCAAAAATAATTTCAAATCATAAGTATCAATCATAGACGACATTAATGCCCCATACCACTATGTCGCCATATATAGGTATACAATCAAAATCGCAACATATCGTATTTGGAAATTGGATTTCCATCATGAACCAAGGCAAAAGATAGTCCTTACCGATTCAAGACAATCTAGACTATATCTCAAGATCAGAATGCATCGACCCTTTGGAGCCACAGGGCCGGTCCACCGATGTGGATTAAAATGCCTGAAAACTGCGTTTCCCCGCCCTTTGGGGCGTAAATGAGCCCAATGACTCCATCGGTCCCAGATCGGCTGATATATCCGAGGCGCCTCGCAATAGCAACAACCATACAGGTGAAAATAATATAAATGTCAGGGCTGGAAGGTCACTGACACCACCCTAGCTAGAAGGAAACGCATGTCCTCCCTGGATCCTTCTCCCGTTTCTGGTCCATACCGGGGTTTGAGGCTCGCGAATTCACGTTATATACAAAACAATTCCACACAGGCCGTTCTTTGATCATCAACTACAAGACTTTGCTTTTCAATAAAAGCCTTGATCATCTGCCATTTAGACATGCCACACAGGCAATTCACTCCATGCAATTGATTTCTATCAATATATAACCTCTGAGCTTGTACGTCTCAGAGAAGGGCGTTAAGTAAGAGAATAAATTCTTCGCCGCCAAATAGATATATATTTAATAGAGATCAATCAGCACAGAACAAAATCCAATGTTAGACACACAGTCCATTTAAACGTTCATTCTGGATCTGAACGAAACCAGAGGCACTCAATACCTCGCATATCCATACAATCAACAAGTACGTCCGGACGGCTACTACTTCAGCCCCGTCAAGGTAGCTACTCCTATCACAAGCATCAGTAGCACCCCTCCATTCGACGTGAAGATCATCGGTCTTGCACCGTCTTCATATCTTCGACTTTCACTCGTCGATCAATTATTTGAAATGAGAATTAACTCGGCCTTTTCCAATAATTCACGTATATTTAGAATTTCAAATCAATTCATTTTAATGGTTAAATTATTCGATATCACTAATTCTGTCCTTTAATGTAATTTTCATGCCAAACACATTCAACCATCAAATATCACATAAACTGAGCAAATTCAGTTTATTTCCATTCCATATCATTTATAATATTTTATCATGATTTATCGCTATTTTTATTTATTTAAAAATAGCCAATTCATTCAAAACAACGCTTCAGGCCATAATGCGGCCGTGGCGCTGTTTTTCTTCAGATTTGATTTACACATATCTGAAAATCTAACCGTTGGATCTTCACAAATTTTATATTATTAGAAAGATCTTTTCAAAACTAATCCAACGGTTTCAGCTTTGGGAAAATCCGACGATCGGATCTCCCACACTAATCGTTTGAAGTTACGATTTCAAAATGCGAACTGCAGCGTCGTTATTCGATTTAATTTAATTATATTTTTATTTATATATAAATATAATCGATTCTGGCGCTGTTTTTCTTCAGATTTGAATTAAACATTCCAGACAATCCAACCGTTGGATCTTTACAAAGTTGGTGCCGTTGGAAAGATATTTCCAAGGCGAACCCAATGGTTGTGGTTTCCGGAAAATCCGATGGTCGGATCTCCCGCACTAATCGTTTGAAAACACGGTTTCAAAACACGAAATGCAGCTTCGTTATTCACTATATTTTATTTATATATATATATAAATATTTATATATATATATATATATAAAAATATATTTCCTTCTTCGATCTCAAACCATATCCACTTTATATATTTGATAAAAATGCTATTTTTATCATCAACAATATTTATTCAACACATCACCATTTTTAACGAGTCGTTCACATGATAAAAATGATATTTTTATCATCAAAAATATTTATTCATCACATGAATATTTTTAAAACTTCACATTCACAATAAAGATGTAGATTTTATTGTTCAATCTATATATTCAACACATGAATGTTTTCGACTTCACACATACGATAAAAATATAATTTTTATCGTTCTAGTCCTCTATTCAACACATGAATATTTTCAATAGTTTATATATATAATAAAAATGTGATTTTTATTGTAAAACAATTTATTTCAAAACACAATTATTTTATATAGTCTATACATAAGGTAAAAATGTTATTTTTGGTGTTAAAACAATTTATTTATAATACTAATATTTTGTATAGCCTATATATATAATAAAAATGTGATTTTTATCTTTCAAATAATTTATTCAACACATGAATATAGTTTCAACACATGAAAATAATTCTAACACATGAATATTATTGAAAATTTCGGCAGCGTAACGACAGGGTAGTTAAAACCGGCACCGTCCCTAGTACGACTCCTCGCTCTACCTTAAAATCTCGCGGTTTTTGACAATGGGGATTTTCAATATCTAGTTCGCATGCAGGTGAATTTTCCCATATACTAATCCTATTGGGATTTCAATCACAATCAATCATTTCAATTCAACCATTCAAGATATTCACCAAATTTCACATCAACCAATAATCCAAACAATATCACAACCAATATATATCGTCCATGGTCTGTGGATGAGGGGAGTATATACATATATATATATATATATATATATATATAATCGTATATAAATATATTTCAATTTCATTTCACTGTCATTTCAATTTATTTCAACACATATATCACCTTTACAATGCATATATAACTTATGCATCGAACATACAACTTATACAACGCTTATACATGTGGTGTACAATGCTTATATAACTCATACATCGACTATATAATTTATACATCGTTGTTTTCCATATCGTTTATAAATTAGAAATCTCACATTGGGTTCCACTCCACCAAAAATTGCAGAAGGCTCAGAAAAATATGCGGTCTCTTCTAGAATGTAGAAGACGTCCACACGAGTCCACTATCTCTTGTTTCACTGGATTTCGTCAACATAGCAAAAAAGATATGATTTCTATTGTGAAATCAAAACCGTAGCGCTTTAAAGTGCTATTAACTATAAAATAAAAGGCCGTTACCTTCACTGTTTTGTTCGAAACTAGGTTTGCACTTTTTGCCAAATCCATGCAACGATCGAACAATCGTACTTCACCATAGTGGAGTGCCTCGAGAGGCGCGCCTGATCAGGGGGATGGCGTTGAACTCGAACGCCGGAGGAGGGAGCACGGCGGCGCCGAAGTCGTTCACTTCAGGAGGTTGGTTCTCCCCTAATACACTTCGAAAAAATGCAAATCCTATATGGATTTAAAGCTTGCACAAATCTCTATAAAATTGCCAACAGGGCTATTCGATTTCATTGCGTGGATGTGGAGTTTTTGAAGAGAGAAGTTTTGGAAGCTTTCCGTCGTGCGTTTCAGATATCGGGGAGAGAGAAACGATGAATGAGGCCCAATCAGATTTTTTTCTATTTATTTATATATTTTTAAATTTCTAAAATACCCCTTATCTCCCAAGAACTCCAATCCAAACCCAACGACTATCGTCCCTAGCTAAATACCCACTTCCGAACACAATGGGATATGTTTCGTAGGCCCATTCGACTGTTTCATTCAGTTTTTCCTCAAATTAAAATATAAAACATTCAATATTTGATTTGAACGTACATTTCAATTTGCCGGGGCCACATACTGATTTCAAAAATTCCTGAAAAATAAATCTAGCTATGTTTTGACGATACGGTCCCAACAAAACTAGTTTCGTCGAATTCTGAGACCGTTTGAAAAATGGCCATTTTCTGGTCGATCCAATTTAACTATAATTGACCAAAACACATTTTCCTTTGCCACGCTCACATATTAACTTCAAAAATTATGAAATTTGAAACCTAGTAATAACATCACATCCTGGATCCAACAAAAGTGGTCTCGTCGAATTCCGAGGTCGTTTGCAAAATGTCTATTTTCACGGGCTATATAATTTCTATAGCGACCTTTATGAAAATTCATTTGGCCATAACTTTTGACTCCCGCTACGAAACTTCGATTTTTCAGATTCGTTAGAAAGATTTTCACTAACAGATTTAAATATTTCTGGTTTCACTAAAATCCGTTTTAATTTGCACCCGGTACAGTCAGTCAAACTTTGAATTCAAATTTTGAAACTACCGCGCCATTTCAGGCCTTGTTTATAATTCAAAATAATTATATTTATTTTCAAACATCGATTCAAACACACTTTTCATCTTTATTATTTAAAATATTTTATTTTAAATACTTAAAATCCACTATTTTAGCCAATTTAAAAATTTTAAACTGGTTCAGATTTTCCGGGTTGTTACAAAAGTTCAGGGCAACAACTACAGATTTGGATACAAGTGGACATATACATACTCATGATAAAGTGGACAAGGCAGTAATGTTTTTAGGCCAATATTTGTGTGACATGCATTAGAAATGGGAAAACAAGTGTAAGGATGATGACACAGCATGAGACATAGGTACAGCTACAAGTATGTTCAATACAGCAAGCTGTATGGTTGAGCACAAGGCAAGTCAAAGTTTCAAAGCCAAGAAACATTAAATTCACATGCATGGTTCATGAAACAACAAGGTGCATTAACAATGAAGAGAAATCATGGTCAATACAATCATATATCACTGCAGTGACTACATAAGTGCAAACAGATAAATATGGGAGCTTCAGCAAGATGGTGCAACTGAAGCAATGGTTCAAAATAGCAAAAGTATATGTTAAGCATGTTCAAGACTAAGCTATTATGTACATGCAGCAGTTTCAGAGCATACAGCAGGTTCATGTATACAAGTAATGAATGGTGCAGCCAACATGTTCAAGCCTAGTGCAAAGCATATATATTTTCAGCCATCAAACTTAATATAAAATTCAAATGGTCGAGATCATGTAAAGAA
Source organism: Allium sativum (assembly GCA_030737875.1). Taxonomy (NCBI): domain Eukaryota; kingdom Viridiplantae; phylum Streptophyta; class Magnoliopsida; order Asparagales; family Amaryllidaceae; genus Allium; species Allium sativum. The sequence goes on from CM060913.1 coordinate 150,365,475, forward strand.
GGCAACATGAATGACTCAGTTTTAAGGTGAATGCATACAAGTCAGACAAATACAGTATGGTGATGCATATACAAGTAAGCGAGCAAGAGGAACAAAGCTACATGAGTCAAGGCAAACTTGCATATTTGAATGAAAACAAGTTTTTCAATCAGAAAAACAATTTTAGAATTTTACAGTGGGGCATAAAGGATTTCATGATTTCATTCTTGGCAACATTTTCACTCAAAGGTTTGAAATCAGAAAATCTTTTTTTTGGCAAGACAATTTTTTTGGATAATTCAATTCGAGAATTCACAGAATAACAAAAAGGATATGTTCCACCTTTGGCAAGCTTTAAAAACATTCCAGAATTCATATATTTGAGACCACTGTATTAACATGATTAATGTTTTTGTATTTATCATATTTGGAATGATGGTCTGGCATCAATCAAACAAGGCAACAAGGATTTGATTTTCAAACAACATGTTTGTCAATTTTCTCGACAAACTAAAAAGGGCCAAAAATTCATAGTTTCCAGAATTCAAAAAGGTGTTTTAAGGAAACTACTATCAATCAAGAATCATACAAGGGACCACGATTTGATCTTTGTTTCCATAAATTCCAGAAATGTTTTTGGCAAGCAATTAAATGTCAATTTTCCAGTATTGGTGTATTCAATCAAAGCCAAGTTTTTTTTAAATTAAAAAAGAGACAATCTGTTCAAGTCAAGGTTCATTCCATTCAGAGCCGATTATATCAAAGAGGAACCAAAAAGGGAAATCCGCACAAATCAGATCCAATCAATTTTATAACGAAATCAGAGATTTAAAGGATCTGAAATCCTATATATTAACAACATTCTCATCATCGGCAGTTATCGAAAACCAACCCAACATTTCAAATCGAAAACACAAGTAAAAATTTCAAAGAGCAACAATCAAATCATTTCAGTTACTTACAATTTTTTCAAACGAAAGAGTTTCCCAAATCATAGGAAAGAACGATGTGAAGCAACAGCTCTCGATTGTCAGTGAACTCCCAAACGAAGAGAAAGAGGAACACATCAGACTCAAGCTTCAGAGATTGATCAATTTATCAAGCATCGAATTGATTTGGGAAATTTTTCTAAAACCCTAGCAATATTTAAATCGTCGGCCTCCATTATTTCAAAGTGAAAATGGTCGGATGCAAACTAATGAGATGGGCCGACCAAGTATTCAAGGGCTAAGCCAAGTTTAAAAGGGGATGTGTAACACCCCGTATTTTTAAGATAATAAAATAAGAATAACTTAATTAAATAATGAGAATTAAGTAAAACGGACTACGCCGTTGCGTCCGTCTCGGAATTCTGATCAAGGTAGACACCTGCTTTATGTAAAACGTACATCATATGAAGAAGTTATTAAGCCTAGAAGTTAGTATACGCATAAGAGAAATATATATATATATATACACAAACAAATTAAAATATAAAATAAAGAATAAAATAAGGATTGCATGTAATAAATACATGCACTGAAAAAAATGTAATGCATGCATTGAAAGAAAGAAAGGATTGGTTGCATGAAATGTAAATATGTTGCATGCACTGTTTTGCAAACATAATGCATTAACATTAAAAGAAAAATAGAAGAAAAAGATTCATGCAATGGTTTAATTTAAGTATTATAACTAACATGAAAAAAAGAAGTAAGGAGAGAACAATAATAATCATTATTCTAAGGCTTATTAACAAAAGACTTCATAGCCCGGTTGGTTAAGGCATTGGATTTGTAACATGGAGGTCGGGGGTTCGAACCCCGTTGGCGGCATAATTTTTATCTTTGTTTTAGAGAGGGCCAACTGAACATGCAAATATATGTATGTATAAAAATTCAAAATTTGAAAGGATAAGAACGTAAATATAAGAAAATAAAGAAAATATATGTATATATATGAGAATATATGTATACATATACATATATATATATATATATATATATATATATATATATATATATGCAGAAATATATGTACGAAAGATAAAATTCAAGATAAGGCTACAGTGAATGAAATATGGCAAGAATCAAAAAACGATGCAACATCATTTGAATTTTGAAAATAAACCAAAAATTGTGCGTTTATATATACGCGTAAAATGGTCGGTAGAGGATTTGTATACATATAAGAATATTTCATGAATAAAACGGTTAAATAAATTCCAGAAATTCAAAAACCAAATTTCTGTGCCAAAATAATTCAAACATTCGAAATTCAAATTTCTACGCCAAAATAGCTTGCGCGACCCAATGCTGACTCAACACTGCGTGTACGATAAGATTTGGCTAGATTCATCTGCGAACCTGGACTATTTTCTTAACTGGGTTCAATGTTGTCTCAGCGCTGCCTGTACGATAAGGTCTTGAGCACATATAAATAAGACCCTAGACCTAACCTTAAACATCATAATTCAGTAGCTACGCTGGAGCTCTAGATGGCTCCTCTCTCTCTTCTCAATTGTATTCTGAAATTAAAATGTTAGCCTAGGGGGATTATGAATTCAGATCTGGAAGAGGGAATCAACGTTAATAAAAAAGATTATTGAATCATCATAAAAGCAAGGTAAGCCTCTAAGAACCAATCTATTTAAATTATTTCTCTTTCCCTTCTCTTTTCATGAAATAATAAATCCATGGCCGTTAGGTCGTGAATCAAATTAAAGGGAAAAGGAAAACCATGGATGATAGAATGGATCAGATCCAAAATTTGGGGAAAGCTTAAAGGTAAGTGGGTTTAAGATATAGCCTTTAGATAATGTTATGACTATCGTTTAGTATTCCCTTTTTTAATACATTGTGAAATGGCCAGTTTAATTATAAATTGCTATTGTAACGAATTGAAATGTTAATATGAATATGTCAGGAAATTCCTATGTTGAATTGGCTAAGTTATTGAATGTTTAAATGTTGGAGAAAATAAACTTATTAGGATACGAATAGCCAATTCAGTGATTGTAATTACATGCTTTACTTGGGACATATTATTGATTGAACAACATGTTAAAATAATTACCCGATTGAATGTTTACATGTCCTAGTAGAATTAAACATATATTGAAAATGACATGTGATAAAATATAGGCAAAATATGGATGAAACGTAAATTAGATTATTGTAAACTATATTACAGTAAAAAGGATAATATGTCTAAAATTTTCATGTAATGGGATTTTGGAACATAACGTATATTATGTTTTAAGATTTTAAGCGCAATTTGATATGAACATAAGTGATTGAATGAAAATGAATATGCCTAGGATTACAATTAGAAATTGTAAATACACTTATGGCACGAGGTCAGGTTGCATTAGTGGCGAAAGTCTACCCGGACCCGATCGGCATAACCAGCAGCCACTAATGTTGAACCTAATGTGAGAGGCCTAAGTGCAAGAATTAACAATATGTGCTAAGGCATGAGGTTAAGTCAGCTTATGGTAGAAGTCTGCCCGGACCCGCCCAGAAAATCCAGCGTCCACAAGTGTAGGCTTAATGTGAGAGGTCTAGTGCTTATATATATATATATATATATATATAAGGGAAATTCTATAGAGACACAAAATTTTGGCACAAATGGTGACACAATTGCTTTGCACCATTGGATCACCCCATGAATTACACCTTTCCATATAAAGACAAAAAGATCCAATGGTTGAACTTCTGTGTCTCTCTCTTTGTTTCTAATTTTGTGTTCAAATAGCCGTCCCCTATAAATATATATATATATATATAACAAGATATGAATAAATGGCAAGGATGATAATTAAATGTCTAACTCGGAAAATAAGAAAGGAAGGGATGTAATGATCTGAGTTAGTGTGATAAGAGGGAAAAGTGATGTATTACCCTAAATGACTTATTTTTGAAAACGTTGTTGCAAGTAAGCCACAATAAATATAGAAAAGTAAAGAAATTACTTGCTACCACGGATTTTGTGATGACCCCAAACTTCCGTAGTACGAAAGCAAGGAAAATCATTGGAATATAACACATAACAATAACAATAGAATAGAAATAGAGAATTACAGCAGATAATGTTCATCAAATTACACTGGAAATATTACATCATCAGAGTTACACAGCATAATTGGATCATACTTAGCATAGAGTACAGTTTTAGCCTAATATAAAATGTCTGCAGCGGAATAAAAACATAATATTCTAAGTGAAGTCTGAACAGCAAAATAAAAATGATAACATCCAACTTCAGCTCCATAGCTATCCAGGATGAATCTGCTAAACCTGTAAACAAGGCTGCCTGTGTGGAAAAGAGGGCACCCCAGTTTGCAAAGTGAAACAAACTACGAGTTGGTCATGGGACTGGTATGAGAAATCTTATTTAACCTGTTTAATAATAAGGCTAATCGCAGGACCACGCCACTAACGTGGAACGGGTTTACTCCATTGGATTGCCAGTGCATACATAAAGTAAATTGTCAAACACGCAATGCTTTTTATAAAAATGAAACCATTATAAGACTCAAGTCCCATCAAACAATGCAACGCAAACAGGAGGATAGAGTTTTACCTTATAATGGTAAAAAATGCTTGATACGATAAAACGAATTTGATATTATTATTAGTGTGTATATGTTTTAGAAACATTTCAATCAAAATATCAATCATAGACGGCATAGCTACCATATACTATGTCGCCGTACTAGTAATACAATCAAAACCGCATGGGTCGTATTGGAAGTTAGATTTCCATCATGAACCAAGGAAAAAGATAGTCCTTACCGAATTCGAGAATCTCTAGCCCGAGTCTCAGGATCAGAGCACGAGTGACCCTTGGATCTTCAGGGTCGATTCACAAATATGTTAGTGGATTAATTATGCCTGAACAATAAGTTTCCTCGCCCTATGGGGGCGTAAATAGAGCCACTAGGGACTCAAATAACCGAGGCTTCTCATTCCATCATCCACATAAGTAAAAATGCCAGGACTGGTAAGTCGCTGACACCACTTCTAGCTAGAAAGAAATGTATGTCCTCCCTGCATTCCTTACTCTCGTTTCTGGTTCATATCGGGGTGTGAGGCTCGCGAAGTAACGCAATACACAAAGTTGTGCCTAGATAGGCTGTGCTTTGATCATCAACCACAAGGCTCTGCTTTCCAACAATAAGCATTGATCATTTGCATCTTGGCATGCCACATTGTCAATCCATACCATACCATTGATTTCTACCAATATATAACCTCTAAGCTCATACGTCTTAGAGAAGGGTGTTAAACACCAAATAGATATATATTTAGCAGAGATCAACGAATACCGTATAAAGGAATACAACGTCAGACATACAATCCATTTACAAGTCTGTTCTGGGTCTGAACGAAACCGGAGGCACCTTATACCTTGCATATCCGAACAATCAACAATACGTCCGGACGGTTACCATTGTAGCCCCTTCAAGGTAGCTACTCCAATCATGGGCATCAGTAGCCTACCGATATTATTATATTTTCGGAATCATGGCACATTGCTCATGACAACGGTATTTTTATTTTTGCCCATATCAGTCTTATGTGAACGAGATTTTTTGTGTAAGGGGTTATCATATAAATATTTTTAAACCAAACATACTAGCTCATACCATTCAAAACAAAATAATGTATGTATCAAACTGTATACATGTATCAAACTGTATACATGCGATCCTTTCAATATCATGATCATATGGGGTAGTTCATCATGTGATGGCCTCATTCAATAATAGATTTAAATGAACTCCATACAAGCTTGTCCAAACTAATAATATCCAAATTCATTTCTCTGATCAAAAGGAGAGTCCACGTTACCTCTTTTCCCAGCCACACACTCAATGATAAAACACGAGATAAAATACCCATTCCTCAAACAAAACCGCAACAAAGAAATCAAAAAGAAAAATAAAAAACAAGCAAAACAAAAATCATAAAATCATGATACATATATTTATGAGATCACGAGTGGATGTACTTCAGTTTCAAACCATTTTTGTGCAGTTCGATCATCATTTCCGGATTGCGAAATTTAAACAATGAACCTAGGGTTGAGTTTTTTGGGCAACTGGATCATCGTTGGTTGATTTCAAAGTGGTATCGGAGTTAAGCGTGTTGATTAGAACCTGCACGCCAATTTCGGGTTATTTTCGTGCAAACAATAGTCGATGTGGTCACGGTTCAGGCATGTTGAAGGGTACGGATCGCGAGTCAGAGGAGTGATCCGAGTTCTTTGAAATCGTGATGAAGGAGGAGAGTTTTTGATGAGGAGGTTGAAGGTGATTTCAGATTTTGGAATGGTGACGCCAAAAGGGAGAACGAGGCTGGGGGGGATGGGATTTTCGGTTTACTGGAGTTCGAAGTTATGAGGATGGGGAAGAAGATTGCGCAGTAACTTAGAGGAGGGCACGAGTTGCAAAAAACCAGTACAAGGTGAAAGTGTTTTTGAAGATAAGGATTTAGCATTTTTAGTTTGAGGTTTTGTTGAGCAGAAAGGAAGTTTGGATTTTGTAAAAAAAGCTGGCATGGAGTTTTGCACAGATGTAAAAAGCGAGAAGAAGAAGATGAGGCTGAGCTTATGAAAGGGTATTAGTTTCAATTAAGGAAAATGTTGATTAATTAATTATACTAATATTGTTTAAATTGTTTATAACTTTAAAAATGTATAACTATATGATACGATATCATAAATTGATGAAACAAGATCCGATGCGATCGTATGGACGAGCGCAACACAATGGAACTGACTAAAATCAAATTCGAGCCCGTTACAATTTATAGCAAAGTAAATTGTCTGTCTGAATCAAGCGATGGTTATCGTTATTAACGATGATCGTCCAAGGTAAGTAAAAATCACTAACTCTGATCAGTTTATATTTTTATAACGTATTTTTAGAACTTTTAAATGTTGGTTGATTGTTGTGTGTGGAATGTTTGGATTAACTGTTAATGTATTGGTAAAAAAAATATAGATAACGATATATATATAAATATATATATATAAATAAATAAATATATATATATCGTTAATCAAATATGCATTCTGTTGTTCAGAATATTTCATGTTGAAATGAAAGTGATGTTTATTATATCGTTTAACATCTGTGATGCAGGGAAACAGGTTGGAGGGATCCAACTGGATTCCTCAGCATTTATTTTACTGTTATTCATATATTGTAATATATGATGTGATATATAATCTGTTGTAGATTATGTGTGCTTGGATAATATTTATCATTGTTATATGGTATGTTAAATACCATAAGAAATACCAGAATGATAAAAGGGAATTTTCAAAGCGTATATTGAAAATGAAATGTTTATAAAATCAAAGGATTTTGTAAAGAGAATATTTATAACATCAAAGGATATTATAAAAGGATTTATTTATAAAATAAACAAACAAAAAAGGAATATTTAGAAACAAATATAAAGGAAAATATTTGTAAAACAAATATAAAGGAAATTATTTGTGAAAACAAATATAAAAGGGAATATTTGTAAAACATTTACAAATAGATTATAAATGGAAATATTTATTTAGAAAATAAATAGAATTAAAGGAAATATTTATTTAGAAAATAAATAGATTATAAAAGGAAATATGTGAAAAATGAATAGAATTGTATAAAAAGAGAATTTTACATTTGAAAGGTTTAGACCCGTGCTTCGCACACCGGTATAACATGATATGGATTTAAAGCAAGGATTTCAAATAGAATCTTTTCTAACCGATAGATTGAGAAGATTAATTTATAAATGATATTTTTTAAATTAAATAAAATGTTTATCATTGGATAAATAGAATACATAAGTCAGGGCTTATATAGAGAAGTAAGAATCGATTTCAACATCGATATTTGAAACTGAATATAAACGTAGAGTTAATCAAAGGAGTTAACCAGTTAGAGTTAATCAGTTAGAGTTAATCAGTTAGAGTTAACCAGTTAGAGTTAATCAGTTAGAGTTAATCAGTTAGAGTTAACCAGTTAGAGTTAATCAGTTAGAGTAAATCGATTAGGGTTAGAGTTAATCGAATTAGAGTTCATTGATTAGGGTTAGAGTTAATCGAATTAGAGTTAATCGATTAGAGTTAGAATTAATCGAATTAGAGTTAATTGAACATAGTTAATCGAATTAGAATTTATTGAATATTAGTTATTCAATTAGAGTTGATCGAATATAGTTATTTGAGATAGAGTTAGTCAAACATAGTTATTCAGAATGAGTTGCCATTTCGTACGATTGCTAGCGTAATTTGCTGGGCTGTAGATAGCCTACGGAGGTCGGGTGCTTCTTGAGGGAATCAGGCGTAACCATTGTGATCGCTGCGATCTAGAGTCAAGCGAATGGAGTTAAATTGAATATTAGTTATTCGATAGGAGTTAATCAAGTTAAGTTAAATTGATAGGAGTTAATCAAGTTGAGTTAAATAAGTCGAGTTAATTAAGTTAAGTTAGTCATGATGAGTTAATCAAATCGAGTTAATCCATATGAGTTAATCTAAAGGAGTTATTCGAATATTAGTTATTCAAAAAGAAATAATCGAATATATTCTATTCGAAAAGAGATAATCGAATATAATCAATTCGAAGAGGAGTTAGTCGAATATAAGTTATTCGAAGTGCGATAATCGAATATAAGTTATTCGAAGTGAGATAATCAAATATAAGTTATTCGAAGTGAGAAAATCGAATATTAGTTATTTGAAGGAGTTAATCGAATAGAGATTACTCAAAAGAGAGTTATATGTCGAATTCGGTAAAGTATTATTTACTTTCCGGTTTTAAATCAAGATTTATTTATTTATAAATAAATTAGAGTAGGTTAATTATTCAAAGTAAGAAATAAAAATTTAGATGTTAAGTTAGATATTTCAGAAGTAGAGTTTATAATGTTAGTGTTATAATAAATGTTTTTCATGAAAGAAGTGGATTCGTAATCTGAATCCGAGAATTTGCGTAAGCAAATGATTGTAGAAATTGGAGCAGTGAGCTTTGTCTATTTCAAGGTTAAGAACGTTGTTCAGTTAAGGTCTGAGAGGTAATTATACCCCAACTTGATTCACTTCCTTACTTAACTAAGAAATAGTTGAGGTTCGATGGCGAAGATTGATTAGAGATACAAAAAGTAATAAACGATTAATGGATTGATCGGTCGTAACGATGTTTTACACAACGTTAGTTTGAAATCCATATAAATGAGTTTTGGAAACGTTTTCCAAATATAGAATCAGAGATATTTTCTGAATATAAAAAATAAGGAAATATATATATATATATATGATGATTGATCAATAGAAATTCCAATTGGAAATAAGATTGTTGTTTGCATACGTGTTTTTCTTTGATAGTTAACTCACCGACTATCGAAGTTTTTGACCATTTTTCCGTCGTCAATACGGAGAGACCGAGATTAGACTCATTATCTGAAAACCACTCTGTAAGGGCGCTAGCGTTGCAATCAAATATGATGAAGATAATTGAAGACAGAGTTATGAAAGGGCTATCCTGTTTATAGAATAGTGCCTTCGATTTGTCCAGTCCCAGGACGACCTGTATGGAAGAATATATGACAGAGTATATTTAATGGATCGCATAAGTTGATCTCTTCAAACATATGTACGTTTGGTGGCGGAGGAATTCGTTTCTCTTAGCTGTATACCCATTGTATTTTTAGGGAAATCAATTTGTGATTTGGCGGGTATGACGATGTGACATTCAAAGTGAATAAATGTGTGATCTGTCAGAGATAAGCATGGCCTCTGGCCTCACAACCAGGAAATGAAAAAAATCGGGCAAGCAGCAAGTGTTAGTGGTTGGCTGCCATATAGGGTGTATTGTCACCTGATCTAGAGTTTCATTTATGTTACACCCCATGTCCATTAATGTCACTCACAAAGGGAATTCATTAACTTCTATGGAGCGTTTTTAGTGTGTATAGAACAGAAACTTAACAACAAGACAGATATAAAAAAGTATTTAAAAATCTAAAACTTTATTAATTGCAGCGGTAACAGATAAGTTTGATTACATCATCAAAATCCAAAGACTAGAGTCAAGTACATAATATCCATCTCTGCTTAAATCAGAGTACATAAAATGAAAGACATAACCCCAACATAAAATAGCCATAAATGAGATAGGCAGAACTTTTACTTCAGCGATCCAAGCAACTTCCGAAGAAAGAGATAAAGCTGTCCAAATCAAGCTCCACTAGTGCTAGTCCACCCTAAGAACCTAAGGGGGAAGGGAAGAAAAGAGGTGGAAACAAGGGGGTCAGACATAAAGTATGGCGAGTGCAATAACTTTAACAATATAATCATTAAGTAACTAGGATAAGGCATAAGCTGGAGAATAAGGAAATAAGTGTGAACGATTGGGTATGACAGAGCAAACAAAGGAAATAAGACGAACAAAGATAACGCTAAAGGCGCCCCTAATCACTATAGGATAATTACTATACTGCACCAACACTAGTCACCCTAAAGGTTGATCCCGCCTACAGAACTTAATACTGCTAATGCTAGTTTCGTGTACCCCTAGCTACCTCCATAGGTGCCGTCTTCCCCTATCTCCACTAGGTGTACCCACTACCCCCATTCGATTGGCTCCCTAACTCGTAGATACCCGTGTCGGCCCCATAGTGGGGTGTATCACTCCCCAAAGTGGCAACCCGATACTACCGAAAATGCTTGGCTTAAATCTACACGATGCAACAACGTCTTACCTACCAGCCCGGGCCCACACACGCATGTGAACCCGTTGGACTTGTGTTGCCACCGCTGACTCGTTTTGGCCTCTTACAATCAAATCCAGTACGTGTGTCCCGTCCTCGACTTTGGTCGAGCCCACAAAGATACTTAATGAGTTACTGGTTTGAAAAGGGCACCCATGCATGACACAAGCTTTCCACCTATGCTTGGTCCCCTCTAAGGTTTTTCCCCACTTAACCCCATTCTTATTCATGTCTTTTTACATTTTTAAATCTTGGTTAAGTGCATCTAATCGTATTTCAAATGTCACGCATGGCACCCACTAAATTCCACATGCCACCCAAGGCACCCACTTAACCGCCTCATGTCCCACTACATGTTTATCTGGTTATGTGTTTCTTAATTCATTAAGACCGTAACCTTGTAAAGACCTCCCACATTAGACTGACATTTGTGGCAGCTGGATTTGCCGGGCGGGTCCGGGCAGTCTTACACCATAAACGAGCCTAACCTCGTGTCTTTACAACTGTTACGCATTTAATTCATGCCTTTGACCTCTCACATTAGACTGCCATTTGTGGCAGCTGGATTTGTCGGGCGGGTCCGGGAAGTCTTACACCACAAAAGAGTCTAACCTCGTGTCTTAGTCGGTTTATTATTACATATTTCATTTAACCCCAAATTGGATTAATATCCCTAATTTGAATTGTCAATCAATTCCAAATTTAACTATGTCCATAATTGACACCTTAATTATGTCCATCTATTTATGGTATATAAAATTATACCAATTAACATCACAAATTAATTATATGCCATTTTTAGGCACTTAAGCCAATTCTCCATATTAAATATTTTGATCTTATCCCATTGCCCCACGTTATACGTTCGTTCGTTGAACGTGAAATATACGTTAGACTCGAATAGTCTAACTTATGGAATAGAGAGAAAACATCACAACATGCATAGAATATAAATTAGATCTAACTTACGAATAAAAAGTAATAACATGAACTGGCATATAGATCTAAACAAAGGGGGTGAACTTGCATGTGTGAATAAGGTGTTTCATCTAAACTTGCATAGACAATGGGTGTATAACTCATGTACTTTCATAACTTATAAAGGTATGAACTTGCATAGGAATCTCAAACTTTCATTACATGATTCATACCCCAAAAAAAAATATACTTACATATGTGATTTATGCAACATAAACTATGATGTAAACTTGCACCTAAACATGTAAATTAAGATCTACATGTAGACTATCATATTAAATTTTGTATAATCTATATACATATTTGCATATAACTCACACATGTCTTAACCTGAACTTTAGATCCAAACTTACACATAAAATAGATGTCATGAAACATGTAAGGATTGTATATGATTCTCACCAACTTGCATATGATTCCTATATAAGTTAACATCCAAACTTGCATATAGAACTATGAATCAAGTTGAGCATAGGTGATTCAACATATGATAAGGATCCACAACACAAATAAACTAAAACTATCATTATGAACAACTAGCATATATTCACCCAATATTACATTTTCCAATGCTTCACAAACATAGCCATATAATCCACTTTATATCTTAACCAAATTAACATATTAATTATCTTATTAAAGAAATTGAACTGACAGCTCAAAGAAGGTCTTGAGTTCTGAAATCTGAGTTCTGAAATTGATTTAGCTCTCCTTTGAAGAAGACAACTTCATTGTTGTTTAGATTTGAGTTGATAAGCTTTTCTTTCTCCTAAATGGTGGCGGCAACTTTAGGTTGCAAGGTGACAGCATGGCGGCCATGGTTCTAATTTTTATTTGATTTTAGGGTTTGAGTCTACATGTGATTATATAGAGTTTAGAATTAATTTAGGCCATCTGATCAACCCAGAATTAACCACATCCATTCATACCAGATCAGAACTATCCAGAAACCCTAATGACTCAGCAACCAGTCACAAAATCGTCATCTTTCAAATCTGCCCGGGGGGCAAGTCGACCCCCAGGTCGACCCCCTGGTCGACCTGTATGGGTAGGTCGACCCCCAGGTCGACCTGGCCCCTGGCGGGAATTTTCTCGCCTAGCCCAATCTGAGTCTGAATTTGAATTTTTGAAATCTATTTGATTTTTTCTGAAAATTTCGATCGCCATAACTTCTTCATACGAAGTCCAATTCATGCAAACTCGGACTCTATCTCAACCAGAATTCTAAGACGAACACAATGGCGTAACCCGTTTCCCTTAATTCTCACATTTAAATTTAAATATTCTTTGATTCGTTACTTTAGTGTTAACAGAAATACGGGGTGTTACATTCTCCCCTACTTAAAGGATTTCGTCCTCGAAATCTCTAAGTCAAGAAGAACATATCCTACCATCCAATCATCCATCTACTCAACCATCAACCACAAGCAATCATTGTCCTTAAAAAATTCTAATTCTTTTCATGTACATATGCATAGTGTGTGTACATGTCCGTATACCAATGCAAAATCAGGCGGTACACTGACTCAGTCGACCTCCTTAATGCAAATAATGATAGTGCCATGTATCCATCATGTATGCAAAAAACCCTATACATATCATTACTACATGTGTGCACAACCATTCATTTAAATGCAACATCCTTATGATACACACATTCAATGTACATTCATTTTACTAAATACATCCATTTATATGCAATATGCAATATGAAAGTGATTGAGCCGATCTAGTGCTTAAAGTGTGTGTATATGCATCCACGAGCAACCACCAGCAAACACTTGCATCCACATGCATCCACCATACATAACATGTCTCAAACACATGTTTCAACCATAGGACTACCATATCTAAAGGTCAAAGATACTAGCGAGAGGACATACTAAAGATAGAACAAGTACCAGCTAAGCGATAAAGGAAAAATTAAAAGACATACCCTCGAAAAGAAAAGGGTTTAATGAACGCATCTTCTCTTCCGTCTCCCAAGTAGCTTCACTCTCATCATCTCCCCATTGCACTTTGACTAGCTTGACCTCTTGATTCCTCAACTTCTTAATCTCCGACCCAATAATGCATGTAGGAGCTCGTCGAATCGTCGCATCACGCTCTATCTCCACCTCTCTAAGCAAGCTCGGCTCTACCACTTCCTCGTTCTCATGCAAGCACTTCCTCAAATGTGATACATGGAATACGTCGTGTACACCACTAAGTCTCTCGGGCAACTCCACTCTATACGCCATCTGTCCAATCCTTTCCTTAATAGGAAACGACCCTACGAACATTGGTGCTAACTTCCCAACGGACCCAAAGCGAACAACATTCCGTAATGGAGACACCTTGATAAAGATCATGTCCCCAATATCAAACTCAAGATCTGACCTCCTCTTGTCCGCATAAGATTTCTGCCAATCTTGTGCCATCTTCATCCTCCTTCGAATCAAATCGATGTTCTCCGAAGTCTCTCTAATCATATCGGGCGCAAGTAAGATCTTATCCGTAGATTCCCACCAACATGTAGGTGAACGACAAGGCCTTCCATAAAGAGCCTCGAAAGGGGCCATGCCAATGCTAGACTGAAAACTATTATTATACGCGAACTCCACCAAGGGAAGATGCTCCTCCTATGTACCTCTGAAGTCCAAGATACACAACCCCAAAAGGTCCTCTAGAATACGATTCACCCTCTCGGTTTGGCCGTCCGCCTGAGGATGACATGTGGTGCTTAAAAGTAACTGAGTCCCTACCGCCTCTTGCAAGCTCTTCCAAAACTTGCAAGTAAAGATAGGATCGCGATCGCTCACTATGCTAGAAGGAACACCATGCAAACGAACTATCTCTCGAATGTATACGGAGGCTAACCATGGAGCAATCCTCTTACTCTTCACAGGAATGAAATGGGCGCTCTTAGTAAATCTGTCTACCATGACCCAAATCCCCGTTTTACCCTTCCTCGATCTCGGTAACCCATCAACAAAGTCCATCGAGACACTCTCCCACTTCCATTTTCGGACCTCCAATGGGTGAAGCAACCCACCGGGCTTCTTTTGCTCTTCTTTTACTTGTTGGCACACCAAGCATATAGCGACAAACTCGACCACATCCTTCTGCATACCGGCCCAAAAGTAAACTCGTCTCATGTCCATGTACATCTTGTCCCCGCCGGGATGAATGGTCATCTTCGAACGATATGAATCATCAAGAATGGTCTTCCTCAAGTTCTCGTCTCGTGGTACACAAAGTCTACCATCCCTACGTAACCAACCCTTATCATCTAGGGTATACCTACTGAGATGGCTCGATGACTCCCCCCTTATGGGCTACTCTATTAACTCAACCAACTGTGGGTCATCTCGCTGTGCCTCACCAATCCATCCCAAAAGCGTAGGTCTGACCTCTAAGGATGCTAGAAAACCGGGTACATAGTCAATGGAAGGTCTAAAGTCAAACGTAGAGATGAACTCTAAGCTTCGCCGCTCAACAAACAACGGACTCAAGGACAACCTTTTCCTACTTAAGGCATCTGCCACCACGTTACCCTTGCCAGGGGTATATGCTATCTCGAAATCGTAGGACACTAAGAATTCCATCCACCTTTGCTGCCTTAAGTTCAAGTCCTTCTGAGAGAACAAGTACTTCAGCGATTTGTGGTCTGTGAACAATTCGAATTTCTCGCTAAGAAGATACTGGCGCCAAGACTTAAGCACAAAAACAATAGCGGCCAACTCTAGGTCATGTGTAGGGTAATTTCTCTCATGTACTCTCAACTGCGTTCCTCCATAGGCTATTACCCTCCCCTCTTGCATTGAAACTGAGCCTAGTCATGTCCCACAAGCATCGGTATAAGTGGTAAATGGCTTACTCCCATCTGGCAACACTAAGACTGGGGATGTGGTCAAAGCTCTCTTTAAATGTTGGAATGCATCATCACAATCTACGTCCCACGTGAAAACCAGGTTCTTCTTGTCAAGCGTGTCAATGGGGCTAATATCTTTGCGAAGTCCTTAATAAACTTCCTATTGTAGCCAGCCAACCCTAAGAAACTTCTCACCTCGGTAGCATTTTTAGGGACCTTGCAATCTTGGATGGCCACCACCTTCGCTGGATCCACAGCTTTCCCTTCTTTGGAAACCACATGCCCTAAGAATCGCACTTCCTTCTTCTAAAAGTGACATTTAGAAAATTTAGCTTTAAGGTTATGCGCTCGAAGGGTCTCCAACACTTCCCTAAGATGTAGGGAATGCTCTTCCTCGCTCTTAGAAAAGATCAAGATGTCATCCATAAAGACCACCACGAATTTATTAAGGTACTCCCTAAACACCCTACTCATCAAGTCAACAAAGTATGCGGGGGCATTTGTCAAACCGAAGGGCATTACAAACCACTCATAGAAACCGTCCGGAGTCCTAAAGATAGTCTTGTCTATGCTATCCTCAGCCACTCTCAACTGATGGAAACCAGTGGCTAAGTCCAACTGTGAAAACACTAAGGCGCCAACTAACTGATCGAAGAGATCGTCAATCCTCGACAATGGGTGCCTATTCTTCTTAGTAAGTTTATCAAGTTCTCTATAGTCCACGAAAAGTCTAAGGGACCCATCCGCCATCGTGGCAAATACTACTGGAGCACCCCACTTCGATATACTACGTCTTATGAACCCCTTCTCAAGCAACTCCCCTACTTGCTTATTGAGCTCCCTCCTCTCACGAGGAGCCACGTGGCTTAATGGCAAAGATACTGGTTTTGCATTATCTACAAGATAAATACGAAAGTCTATCTCATGTTTTGGGGGTAGACCCCTCACCTCATCGAAGACATATCCATATTCACGGACTATACGAACAGATTGTAAATCATCATTGGATGCGTCTAGTGACTCAAGATAACTAAGCATCACCGATCCTCTAGGGTCACAAGAAATATCAAGGGTCTTTCCACAACGAGTCAACAATTTAACTCCCCTTCTTTCATAATCTAGGATGGCACCGTATCTACTTAGCCAGTCCATACCTAGAATCAAGCTGTAGCATATGAAGCTAAGAACAAAGGCATTGCATTCAAACCCAACGCCCAAGATAGACACTCTCAAATCCCGACAAATCATAGAAAGATGAGCCGAACCACCAATAGGATTTGAGACTACTATGGGATCCGAAACTAGACTAGTATTTAGGTGTCGTGTTTCAACTAACGAAGCAGACACAAACGAGTGTCAAGCGCCATAGTCAAACAAAGTACGAACAGGGTGATCAAACAGAAAAACTAAACTCTCAACGGAAATGTTTCTACCTCGTTCTTGCAGTGGTGGGACCGCGAGAGCCTGGACCTGCTCCCTTGCCTGCCCTAGTGCCATGAGAGCCTGATGCTACCCTCCAAAAGTTCTTTGCCCTTGTCCATGTTTCCTTGGTCAGTCCTTAACTAGATGACCTGCCTCTCCACAGTGGAAACAGCCAGTCTTCTTCTTTTTCCTACAGTCTTTACTTAGATAGCCTGGTGTCCCACAATTAAAGAACTTTTTCTTTCCTTTGCCATTAATGTTCTTCCCGCCTTTCTTGTTTTGTCGTTGTGGTTTCTTTTGACCTCCTTTCTTCTTAGGTGCCTTATTAGCATTGGCGCCTTTCTCCTCTTCATGCATAAGCGCCATGTCAACTAGTCTCTCAAAGGTGGCCCCCATAGGGATGTGGGTCATAACTAACCCATGTAGTGGTTCGTTCAAACCCTTAACAAATCTCAGGGCCTTCTTTTCGGGTGTATTCACCAAGTCCAAGCCAAATCTCGCCAATTGATTGAACTTGTTGACATATTCTTTCACTGATAGATTCCCTGCTTCAACGCCAAAAATCTTTCCATATATAAATTCTCTTCAGCCCGTGAGAAAAACTTTGCCTCAAACCTACGCCTGGAATTCAGCCATGTATCAACTGGACGCTCTCCATTGGTGACCTCCCACCAAAACGAGGCCTCATCCTTCATTAACCAGGCAGCTAACTGTACTTTTCTTCCATCTTCTACCTCAAAGATTCCAAACAATTCTTCCACCTCCTTTAGCCAATTTCGAGCTTCAACAAACGTCTCTGACTCGTGAAAAGGTTTCCCGCCCATTGCCCGAAAGTCCTTGCATATCTTTGCGAAAGTGTCAATGCGAGGAGGAGGAGGGGGAGGAGGAGAAGGAGGAGGAGGAGCATTTGTTGGGCCTGCGACATTGGCCCTAGCTTCCAAATACCTTCTAAACCATCCTGGTATCGATATCCCTTCAGGTATGTCGGGAATTCCAGACATGCTGAAAAGAAAATGAAGAGATTCAAACGAAGAATTCGAAAGAAAGATGTATGGCTCTTGGGGTTATGTTTTTAAAATAACTTTAAAGATGTATGGCTCTTGGGGTTATGTTTTTAAAATAACTTTAAAGATGTATGGCTCTTGGGGTTATGTTTTTAAAATAACTTTTTCTCTTGAAAACACATTCCTTAAAACATACTTTTGAAAATATTTCTTCATAAAAGTACTTTTGAAAAATATTTTTTCAAAATTCATATCTGTTCTGGTAACCTTCAGCCCTTATACCACGTGTAACACCCCATGTCCATTAATGTCACTCACAAAGGGAATGCATTAACTTCTATGGAGCATTTTAAGTGTGTATAGAACAAAAACTTAACAACAAGACAGATATAAAAAAGTACTTAAAAATTTAAAACTTTATTAATTGCAGCGGTAACAGATAAGTTTGATTACATCATCAAAAACCAAAGATTATAGTCAAGTACATAATATCCATCTCTGCTTAAATCAGAGTACATAAAATGAAAGACATAACCCCAACGTAAAATAGCCATAAATGAGATAGGCTGAACTTTTACTTCAGCGATCCAAGCAACTTCCGAAGAAAAAGATAAAGTTGTCCAAATCAAGCTCCATTAGTTCTAGTCCCACCCTGAGAACCTGGGTAGAAAAGGGAAGAAAAGAGGTTGAAACAAGGGGGTGAGACATAAAGTTTGGCGAGTGCAATAACTTTAAAAATATAATCATTAAGTAACTAGGATAAGGCATAAGCTGGAAAATAAGGAAATGACTGTGAACAATTGGGTATGACAGAGCAAACAAAGGAAATAAGATGAACAAAGATAACATTAAAGGCGCCCCTAATCACTATAGGATAATTACTATACTGCACCACCACTAGTCACCCAAAAGGTTTATCCCACCTACAGAACTTAATACTGCTAATGGTAGTTTCATGTACCCCTAGCTACTTCCATAGGTGTCATCTTCCCCTATCTCCACTAGGTGTACCCACTACCCCCATTCGATCGGCTCCCTAACTCGTAGATACCCGTGCTGGCCCCACAGTGGGGTGTATCACTCCCCAAAGTGGCAACCCGATACTACCAAAAATGCACGACTTATATCTACACGATGCAACAACGTCTTACCTACCAGCCCGGGTCCACATACGCATATGAACCCAATGGATTTGTGTTGCCACCGCTGACCCATTTTGGCCTCTTACAATCAAATCCAGTACCGTGTCCCGTCCTCGACTTGGATCGAGCCCACAAAGATACTTAATGGGTTATTGGTTTGAAAAGGGTCCCCATGCATGACACAAGCTTTCCACCTATGCTTGGTCCCCTCTAAGGTTTTTCCCCACGTAACCCCATTCTTATTCATGTCTTCTTACATGTTTCAATCTTGGTTAAGTACATCTAATCGTATTTCAAATGCCACCCAAGGCACCCACTAAATTCCACATGCCACCCAAGGCACCCACTTAACCCCCTCATGTCCCACTACATCTTTATCTGTTTAAGTGTTTCTTAATTCATTAAGACCGTAACCTTGTAAAGAGCTCCCACATTAGACTGGCATTTGTGGCAGCTGGATTTTCCGGGTGAGTCCGGGCAGTCTTACACCACAAACGAGCCTAACCTCGTGTCTTTACAACTGTTACGCATTTAATTCATGCCTTTGACCTCTCACATTAGACTGGCATTTGTGGCAGCTGGATTTGCCGGGCGGGTCCAGGCAGTCTTACACCACAAAAGAGTCTAACCTCATGTTTTAGGCGGTTTATTATTACATATTTCATTTAACCCCAAATTGGATTATTATCCTTAATTTGAATTGTCAATCAATTCCAAATTTAACTATGTCCATAATTGACACCTTAATTATGTCCATCTATTTATGGTATATAAAATTATACCAATTAACATCACAAATTAATTATATGCCATTTTAAGGCACTTAAGCCAATTCTCCATATTAAATATTTTGATCTTATCCCATTGCCCCACGTTGTACGTTCGTTCGTTTAACGTGAAATATACGTTAGACTCGAATAGTCTAACTCATGGAATAGAGAGAAAACATCACAACATGCATAGAATATAAATTAGATCTAACTTATGAATAAAAGTCATAACATGAACTGGCATATAGATCTAAACAAAAGGGGTGAACTTGCATGTGTGAATAAGGTGTTTCATCTAAACTTGCATAGACAATGGGTGTATAACACATGTAATTTCATAACTTATAAAGGTATGAACTTGCATAGGAATATCAAACTTTCGTTACAGGATTCATACCCCAAACATTTATATAATTACATATGTGATTTATGCAACATAATCTATGATGTGAACTTGCACCTAAACATGTAAATTAAGATCTACATGTAAACAATCATATTAAATTTTGTATAATCCGCATACATACTTGCATATAACTCACACATGTCTTAACCTAAACTTTAGATCCAAACTTACACATAAAATAGATGTCATGAAACATGTAAAGATTGTATATGGTTCTCATCAACTTGCATATGATTCCTATATAAGTTAACATACAAACTTGCATATAGTACTATGAATAAAGTTGAGCATAAGTGATTGAGCATATGATAAGGATCCACAACACAAATAAACAAAAACTATCATTATGAACAACTAGCATATATTCACCCAATATTACATTTTCCAATGCTTCACAAACATAGCCATATAATACAATTTATATCTTAACCCAATTAACATATTAATTATCTTATTAAAGAAATTGAACTGACAACTCAAAGAAGGTCTTGAGTTCTGAAATCTGAGTTCTGAAATTGATTTAACTCTCCTTTGAAGAAGACAAATTCGTTGTTGTTTAGATTTGAGTTGATTAGCTTTTCTTTCTCCTAAATGGTGGCGGCTACTCTAGGTTGCAAGGTGACAGCATGGCGGCCATGGTTCTAATTTTTATTTGATTTTAGGGTTTGAGTCTACATGTGTTTATAAAGAGTTTAGAATTAATTTAGGCCATCCGATCAACCTAGAATTAAACACAGCCATTCAGACCAAATCAAAACTATCCAAAAACCATAATGACTCAACAACCAGTCACAAACTCGTCATCTTTCAATTCTTCCCGGGGGGGGGGGGGGGCAGGTCGACCCCCAGGTCGACCTGTATGGGTAGGTTGACCCCCAGGTCGACCCCCTGGTCGATCTGGCCCCTGGCGGGAATTTTCCCGCCTAGCCCAATCAGAGTCTGAATTTGAATTTTTGAAATCTGTTTGAATTTTTCTTAAACTTCCGATCGCCATAACTTCTTCATACAAAGTCCAATTCACGCAAACTTGGACTCTATCTCAACAGAATTCCGAGACGAACACAATGGCGTAACCCGTTTCCCTTAATTCTCAAATTTAAAATTAAATATTCTTTAATTTGTTACTTTAGTGTTAACAGAAATACGGGGTGTTACAATGTACTTCTATAATCTATTGTCGATGCTGTCCCATTCGGGAAACGGTTGCTTATCCCAACCGTTGGTGATATACATTCAATACACTCAAGCGAATTGAGTGGTCGGTCATGTGTGGTCGGGTTGCAAGATGTTCTTGTTGAACCCAGTGTATTCCTCTCCAGAGGTACACTATCGGAAGGTAGTTCCATACCTTGTCATAGTTGGAAATCCATTACCCCATAAGTGCTCGCGATTTTGATTTTATACTATATATGTGGAACGTGAGATGAAAGCATTCTGCTAGATGATTATTATATTATGATCGATAGACACTAATATAATATCAAAATAATTATGATATAAAGATTACTTTGGATTCTCATAAGGGAAAAACCCGTTCCGTTATACGACGTGGTCTTATGAGATATCGTTTATTGCTCAAACTGTTTTAAATTGTTTTACTCACACCAGTCCCATGACTGACCCAGAGTTTATTTTGTTTTATTTCCCTAAACTCTTGGGTGCCCAAATTTGTACGGGCAGTCAAGTAGTCAGGATTTTACAGATATACTTGGAGAGCTTGGAGTAGGAGGCTTAAGAATTATATAGCTATAATTATTTCCGTTGTGTTGTAAGTGTTATACTCTGATAATGTTATTGTATACTTATACTGATTTTGTTTCAAGGATATGTTATCTATTATATGTTGTTCGTTCCGCTGTGAGATTCGTGTTACTCTGATGTTGTGTGTTTTTATTCTTCTTCTATTCTAAGTTTCTATCTTATCTATTCTCACCCTCTAATTTCTTTCATTAACTATCGGTATTTTCGATGTTTGGATAATCGACGTGGGTTTTATGTCGATGACCAAAGTCGAAAATTTTCCGGGACGTTACAGTTGGTATCAGAGCTTAAGGTTAAGTAATTACCTTGGCTCTGTGGCATAACTCAGTAGAGATGGGGTTAGTAATACCCTAAATTGAGTTGAGTGTATATATACGTATGAACATATTTGTTGTTCAATATAAAATGATTTTATATTGTGGAGATTTATTAATTGAGTTGTTTATGGGTTCTGGTTGATCAGTTTGATCCACTGTATTGATAGGGATTTACAAACACTTGAATATGATGGACCGACATGGTATGTTTTGAAAAGAGGGTAAAACAAAATAATTTTACCCAAATATATTTGATATAAAGAAGATATATATGTATATATTGGAAATATAGTATACTGTATGTGTTTGTTGATTATAATTGAAATGGTTATAAATAACCAATTAGAATTCATATAAGTGTAATATATTAAATCGAGATGAATTAAATTTGAATTTAAAATCAGAATTGAAATTTAAAACCCTGGAAATTGGAAAGGTGTTTGTAAATGGATTTAAATTGAATATATGAGAATTTTAAAATCCTGGGAGATTTTAAATTGTTTTAAAGCATTTTAAATGGTATTTTGAAATGAGTTTCAAAACGGAAGTGTTTAGATATGGTTTTGAAAGTAATATAGTATTAAACTCACTTCGATAGCTGGAAAATAGATTCCGATGATGATCATGACATCATCGGTGTTCGTTTTTGAGTTGTAAGTGACAGATTACTACCATAGACATTGTTTTTGAGTTGTTTTGAGAAAACAAAGTTGTTATGATTTCCAATGAGGAATATTTGATTTTTTTGAAAGGTTAAACTATTTAAAAAATCCCAGAATGGATTATTTGAATTAAAACAAATTTGAATAGAAATCTGTGAAACCGAGTTGGAATTGAATTGAAAACCAGTTAAGTGGAAATTGAATTATGTTAGAATGATATCGAGAAAATTGTATTTGTGACATAGGAATCCAAAACGATATTGGATTGATGAGTTAAGAATTTAAAAATCGAGAAGGGAACTTTGATTTGAAATTGAATTCGACTTAGGTATAAGCAAATGGTTGGATTTGTGGATAAAAACAGATTGGAATTTGGTTGAGATGACATTGGTATATGTTTGATTGGTAACAGATGCAAAGGATATAATGATATGCCCAACAAAAAGGTACAAGTTTATATTTGATATAAGCATGAGATTTATGAGCCGAATTGGCAAGCCGCTTAGCTGTTTGATTTTTTTTGGGTTGGAGATGGCCTAGAGAGGCGAGTTGGAGTTTGAGCTATTAACCAGTACAAAAGAGGTGCTGGCGAAATTTTTCGAAAAATTTCGGGTGTTAGAAAATTTTTAGGATTTTTGAAAATTTTCATTGATAAGAATTAATTAATATTTTTATTGAAATTAAATTGGTTCAGTTGAAACTGAAGTCAAGAAGTGAAGAAATAATTTTAATCAGTTAGTAGGGTTTGTTTTCTACCTTAGCAATTTCGAGGACGAAATTATTTTAAGGGGGGAAGAATGTAACGACCCGTATTTTTCGGTCGAATAATTAATTTATTTAATTATTTAAAATAATGATTTAGTAATTTAAAGGTCGTTTAATTAAATAATATTGAATATTTAATTAAATATAATAATTAAATAATACATTTAATCCTGAATACTCAGATTTAGTGAATTGGCAATATAATGTGAACTGGGCAATTCAAATTATATAATTCAGTTTATAATTGAATTAGAATAACGAATATATTATATAAACGAAGTTTGAACATATAATTCTATTATAATTAAATTCGAGCTTGAAATGGCGCGGTAGATCGCTATTTGGTGATTTGAAATTCAACTGGATATACAGGGTCCGTTTTAATTTGGATTTCTATGAAACAAGAAACGTTCGGAGCTGGTGAAGTATAATTTTCTAATGAAAGAGAAAAATCGGGATTCCATTGTGTAGATTTTGATTTATGTCCAAATCAAATTTTAAAACAGTTGCTATAGAATTGTTTATCGACCGTAACGGTTTATTCGATATAATTAAATACTGGTTTCGAATTTAGACAAGATTCTTTTGAGACGTAGTGATAATTTAATTTTTAGAATCTTATTGAAATTTTTAATTAATTAAACAAGCAGCGTTTTATTTGGAGTATTTTGCACCCAATATCAAAATTTTGGGGTTTCACAATATGAGTTAGCCTACCGATATTATTATATTTTCGGAATCATGGCACATTGCTCGTGACAACTGTATTTTTATTTTTCCCCATGTCAGTCTTATGTGAGCGAGATTTTTTATGTAAGGGGTTATCATATAAATACTTTTAAACCAAACATACTAGCTCATACCATTCAAAACAAAATAATGTATGTATCAAACTGTATACATGCGATCCTTTCAATATCATTATCATATGGAGTAGTTCATCATGTGATGGCCTCATTGAATAATAGATTTGAATGAACTCCATAAAAGCTTGTCCAAACTAAAAATATCCAAATTCATTTCTCTGATCAAAAGGGGAGTCCACATTACCTCTTTTCCTAGCCACACACTCAATGATAAAACACGAGAGAAAATACCCATTCCTCAAACAAAACCGCAACAAAGAAATCAAAAAGAAAAATAAAAAACAAGCAAAACAAAAATCATAAAATCATGATACATATATTTATGAGATCACGAGTGGATGTACTTCAGTTTCAAACCATTTTCGTGCAGTTTGATCATCATTTCCGGAGTGCGAAATTTAAACAACGAACCTAGGGTTGAGTTTTTTGGGCGATTGGATCATCGTTGGTTGATTTCAAAGTGGTATCGGAGTTAAGCGTGCTGATTAGAACCTGTAGGCCATTTTCGGGTTATTTTCTTGCAAGTAATGGTCGATGTGGTCACGTTTCAGGCATGTTGAAGGGTACGGATCGCGAGTCAGAGGAGTGATCCGAGTTCTTTGAAACCGTGATGAAGGAGGAGAGATTTTGATGAGGAAGTTGAAGATGATTTCAGATTTCGAAACGGTGATGCCAAAAGGGAGAACGAGGCTGGGGAGGATGGGATTTTTTGTTTACTGGAGTTCGAAGTTATGAGGACGGGGAAGATGATTGTGCAGTAATTCAGAGGAGGGCACGAGTTGCACAAAACCAGTACAAGGTGAAAGTGATTTTGACGATAAGGATTTAGCATTTTTAGTTTGAGGTTTTGTTGAGCAGAAAAGAAGTTTGGATTTTGTAAAAAAAAGTCAGCATGGAGTTTTGCACATATGTAAAAAGCGAGAAGAAGAAGATGAGGCCGAGCTTATGAAAGGGTATTAGTTTTAATTAAGGAAAATGTTGATTAATTAATTATACTAATATTGTTTAAATTGTTTATAACTTTAAAAATGTATAACTATATCATACAATATCAGAAATTGATGAAACAAGATCCGATGGGATCGTATGTACAAGCACAACACAATGGAACTAACTGGAATCGAATTCAAGCTCTTTACAATTTATAGCAAAATAAATTGTCCGTCTGAATCAAGCGATGGTTATCGTTATTAACGATGATCGTCCAAGGTGAGAAATACCCACTAACTCTGATCAGTTTATATTTTTATAACGTATTTTTAAAACTGTTAAATGTTGGTTGATTGCTGTGTGTGGACTGTTTGGATTAACTGTTAATGTATTGGTAAAAAATATAGATAACGATATATATATATATATATATATATCGTTAAGCAAATATGGATTCTTTTAATCAGAATATTTCATGTTCAAATGAAAGTGATGTTAATTATATCGTTTAACATCTGTAATGCAGGGAAACGGGTTAGAGGGATCCAACTGGATTCCTTAACATTTATTGTACTATTATTCATATATTGTAATATATGATGTGATATATAATCTGTTGTAGATTATGTGTGTTTGGATAATATTTATCATTGTTATATGGTATGTTAAATACCATAAGGAATATCAGAATGATAAAAGGGAATTTTCAAAACGTATATTGAAAATGAAATGTTTAAAAAATCAAAGGATTTTGTAAAGAGAATATTTATAACATCAATGGATATTATAAAAGGATTTATTTAGAAAATAAACAAATAGAAAAAGAAATATTTTGAAAAACAAATATAAAGGAAAATATTTGTAAAACAAATATAAAGTAAAGTATTTGTGAAAACAAATATAAAAGGGAATATTTGTAAAACATTTACAAATAGATTATAAATGGAAATATTTATTTAGAAAATAAATAGAATTAAAGGAAATATTTATTTAGAAAATAAATAGATTATAAAAGGAAATACGTGAAAAATGAATATAATTGTATAAAAAGAGAATTTTACATTTGAAAGGTTTAGACCCGTGCTTCGCACACGGGTATAACATGATATAGATTTAAAGCAAGTATTTTAAATAGAATTTGTTCTAACCGATAGATTGAGAAGATTAATTTATAAATGATATAAAATGTTTATCAGTGGATAAATAGAATATATAAGCCAGGACTTATATAGAGAAGTAAGAATCGATTTCAACATCGATATTTGAAACTAAATATAAACGTAGAGTTAATCAAAGGAGTTAACCAGTTAGAGTTAATCAGCTAGAGTTAATCAGTTAGAGTTAACCAGTTAGAGTTAATAGTTAGAGTTAATCAGTTAGAGTAAATCGATTAGGGTTAGAGTTAATCGATTAGGGTTAGAGTTAATCGAATTAGAGTTAATCGATTAGAGTTAGAATTAATCGAATTAGAGTTAATTGAACATAGTTAATCGAATTAGGATTTATTGAATATTAGTTATTCAATTAGAGTTGATCGAATATAGTTATTTGAGATAGAGTTAGTCAAACATAGTTATTCAGGATGAGTTGCCATTTCGTACGACTGCTAGCGTAATTCGCAGGGCTGTGGATAGCCTACGGCGATCAGATATTTCCCTTGGGAATCAGGCGTAACCATTGTGATCACTGCGATCTAGAGTCAAGCGAATGGATTTAAATCGAATATTAGTTATTCGGTAGGAGTTAATCAAGTTAAGTTAAATAGATAGGAGTTAATCAAGTTAAGTTAAATAGATAGGAGTTAATCAAGTTGAGTTAAATAAGTCGAGTTAATTAAGTTAAGTTAGTCAAGATAAGTTAATCAAACCGAGTTAATCCATATGATTTAATCCAAAGGATTTAGTCGAGTATTAGTTATTCGAAAAGAGATAATCGAATATAATCTATTCGAAAAGAGATAATCGAATATAATCTATTCGAAGAGGAGTTAGTCAAATATAAGTTATTCGTAGTGCGATAATTGAATATAAGTTATTCGAAGTGAGATGTTCGAATATAAGTTATTCGAAGTGAAAAAAATCGAATATTAGTTATTCGAAGGAGTTAATCAAATAGAGATTACTCAAAAGAGAGTTATACGTCGAATTTGATTATATCAAATTCGGAAAAGTATTATTTACTTTCCGGTTTTTAAATCAAGATTTATTTATTTATAAATAAATTAGAGTAGGTTAATTATTCAAAGTAAGAAATAAAAAATTAGATGTTAAGTTAGATATTTCAGAAGTAGAGTTTATAACGTTAGCGTTATATTAATTGTCTTTCATAAAAGAAGTGGATTCGTAATTTGAATCCGAGAATTTGCGTAAGAAAATGATTGTAGAAATTGGAGCGGTGAGCTTTTTCTATTTCAAGGTTAAGAACGTTGTTCAGTAAAAGGTCTGAGAGATAATTATACCACAACTTGATTGACTTCCTTACTTAACTAAGAAATAGTTGAGGTTCGATGGCGAAGATTGATTAGAGATACAATAAGTAATAAGCGATTAATGGATTGAGCGGTCGTAACGATGTTTTATACAACGTTAGTTTGAAATCCATATAAATGAGTTTTGGAAACGTTTTCCAAATATAGAATCAGAGATATTTTCTGGATATAGAAAATAAGGTAATATATATATATAATGATTGATTAATAGAAATTCCAATTGGAAATAAGATTGTTGTTTGCACACGTGTTTTTCTTTGATAGTTAACTCATCGACTATCGAAGTTTTTGACCATTTTTCCGTCGTTAATACGGAGAGACCGGGATCAGACTCATTATCTGAAAACCACTCTGTATGGGCGTTAGCGTTGCGATCATATATGATGAAGATAATCGAAGACAGAGTTATGCAAGGGTCGTCCCGCTTACAGAATAGTGCCTTCGGTTTGTCTAGTCCCAGGACGACCTGTATGGAAGAATGTCTAACAGATTATATTTAATGGATCGCGTAAGTTGATCTCTTCAAATGTATGTGTGTTTGGTGGCGGAGGAATTCGTTTCTCTTAGCTGTATACCCGCTGTATTTTTAGGGAAATCAATTTGTGATTTGGCGGGTATGACAATGTGACATTCAAAGTGAATAAATGTGTGATTTGTCAGAGATAAGCGTGGCCTCTAGCCTCACAACCGGGAAATGAAAAAAATCGGACAGGCAATATGGCTAAGTGGTTGGCTGCCAATTAGGGTGTATTGTCACCTGATCTAGAGTTTCATTTACTTCTATAACCATTCGGGAAACGGTTGCTGATCCCAACCGTTGGTGATATACATTCAATTCACTCAAGCGAAATGAGTGGTCAGTTACGTGTGGCCGGGTTGCAAGATGTTCTTGTTGAACCCAGTGTATTCCTCTCTAGAAGTACATTATCGGAAGGTGGTTCCATACCTTGTCATACTTGGAAATCCATTACCCCATAAGTGCTTGCGGTTTTGATTTTATACTATATATGTGGAACGTGAGATGAAAGCATTCTGCTATATGATTATTATATTGTGATTGATAGACACTAATATAATATCAAAAGAATTATGATATAAAGATTACTTTGGATTCTCATAAGGGAAAAAACCGTTCCGTTATACGGCGTGGTCTTATGAGATATCGTTTATTGCTCAAACTGTTTTAAATTGTTTTACTCACACCAGTCTCATGGCTGACCTAGAGTTTATTTTGTTTTGTTTCCCTAAACTCTTGGGTGCCCAAATTTGTACGGTCGGTCAAGTAGTCAGGATTTTACAGATATACTTGGAGAGCTTGGAGCATGAGGCTTTAGAATTATATAGCTATAGTTATTTCCATTGTGTTGTAAGTGTTATACTCTGATAATGTTACTGTATACATATACTGATTTTGTTTCAAGGATATGTTATCTATTATATGTTGTTCGTTCCGCTGTGATATTCGTGTTACTCTGATGTTGTGTGTACTTTTTCTTCTTCTATTCTAAGTTTCTATCTTATCTATTCTCACCCTCTAATTTCTTTCACTAACTATTGGTATTTTCGATGTTTGGATAATTGACGTGTGTTTTATGTCGATGACCAAAGTCAAAAAATTTCCGGGACGTTACAGAACCAATCTATTTAAATTATTTCTCTTCCTTTCTATTTTTATAAAATAATAAATCCATGGTCGTTAGGTCGTGAATCAAATTAAAGGGAAAAGGAAAACCATAGATGATAAAATGGATCAGATCCAAAATTTGGGGAAAGCTTAAAGGTGAGTGGGTTTATGCTATAGCCTTTAGATAAAGTTATGACTATCGTTTAACATTCCCCTTTTTAATAAATTGTGAAATGGCCAGTTTAATAATAAATTGTTGTTGTAACGAATTGGAATGTTGATATGAATATGTAAGGAAATTCCTATGTTGAATTGGCTAAGTTATTGAATGTTTACGTATTGGAGAAAATAAACTTGTTAGGATATGAATAGTCAATTCAGTGATTGTAATTACATGCTTTACTTGGGACATATTATTGATTGTACGACATGTTAAAATAATTACCCGATTGAATGTTTACATGTCCTAGTAGAATTAAACATATGTTGAAAATGACATTAGACAAAATATAGGCAAAAATTGGACGACATGTAAATTAGAATACTATAAACTATATTATAGTAAAAAGGATAATATGTTTAAAATTTTCATGTAATGGGATTTTGGAACATAACATATATTATGCTTTGAGATTTTAATTTGGAAGCACAATTTGATATGAACATAAGTGATTGAATGAAAATGAATACGCCTAGGATTACAATTAGAAATTGTAAATACACTTATGGCACGAGGTTAGGTTGCATTAGTGGCGGAAGTCTTCCCGAACCCGACCGACATATCCAGCAGCCACTAATGTTGAACCTAATGTGAGAGGCCTAAGTGCAAGAATTAACATGTGCTAAGACACGATGTTAAGTCAGATTGTGGTAGAGGTCTGCTCGGACCCACCCGGCAAATCCAACGTCCACAAGTGTAGGCTTAATGTGAGAGGTCTAGTGCTTATCTATATAATAAATTCCCCCTGGACAAACAACAAGACAAACAACGTCCCTGATTTAATCCCGCAAAAAGAAATCCACCGTCCTAATTTAAACACTTCCCCTGATATTTCATTTGCCACCTCATCCCCATCTGCCGTATATTTAGTTTTCATGCGGATCAGTAACTTTCCTTTCCCACTTTCACATTCCCACGTTCTCCCCCACTCCTTCCTCCACTCCGCTCTAAATTATGTCTCTGTTCCACCAACCCGTTTTATACATTTCTAGATAACCTCTTCTGTCTTGTCTTCTTGCAACCTGACCTTTGTAACACCTCACCTCCGCTAGGGTCACTCACAAAGGGATTGCACTAGTTTTGGAGGGGTATTATCGAGATAACATCACAGAATTATCACAAGACAGAACATTAATAAAAAATTTAAGTAAACAGCGGAAGAATTTATGAGCAAAACAGAACTTCATTTTATTCCAAAATAAACCATGTCTCTTACAAACATTTCAAATAACTTCATTACAACTGTCTTGTAATAATAGCCAAAGAAGCAATAACTTAAAAACAGAAAAACAGCTTATTCCCTAAGTGTAGTAAAAAGAAGCAGCCATAGCAAACCGTACATGCTGAACCAAAGCAGGTGATATCCAAGCTAAGAGCTAGTGTTTGCTCCCTGAGAACCTAGGGGGGACGAAAGAAAAAGAGGAGAAAGGAAAAGGGTAGTCATAAAGACTGAGTAAGTCCTAGTGATTTCAGTGTAAAAACGGTTAAAACAACCTGTCATGTATGAACTGGAACTAAACTTAAGAATGGTGTCAAGGTGAACAAGGTAGACTAAGGTGATCAGGATAAGTCAGGACAAGTCAAGTAATGCATCACATGTTCGAGATTCCTTGCATCGACTGTACTAGTATACTAAGCCCATATCACAAGTTAATCATGAAATAAATCCCATGGCCCAATATCATGAAATGACCCTGAAACGGGGTCTGACCCAAGTACGGGTTCCTACGGAGCGATTATCTAGTCGATCGGCTCCCTACAAGTTCTAGCTCGTCAAGTGTCCGTGTCATACGACTAATCACGAATGTAGTCACCTGTGCTGGGTCCACCTTCGGGTGTATCAGCCCTAGGGTGTCAACCCCTGACACGATTCAAGATGCACAGATAAATCTACGGATACCCAGTGCCTGCCCAGGAATACGTGCACGACAGTAGTCCACCGAACCTACACTAGCATACCCCACTGCCGTCGTTCACCTCTTACAATCAGCCCAGTAATCGTGCCCCACCCGGCCTAGCCCCAGGGAACCTTGATACATCTAGAGGGTTACTGCTGAAAAGGGTCGTGTCTAGGGTTTCGCCTAGCATATTAGGTCATGTAACTCGTGACCTAACCCGCCTAACCGATTAAGTCATGTAATTCGTGACTTAATCCTTTTCCAGTCTAGTCGTGTCAAGATGGTTAAGTATGTCATTTAAATTCGTGACTTAACCCGCCTACGTGTCATGTCAAGTTGGCTAAGTGTTGTCGTTTCAAGTCCATGACTTAGCCCTAAGTTGGTTAAGTTGTCTTTTCATGTTCATGATTTAACCCTAATTGGCATTAATTGGTTCTTTAATGCACCGAACCACTCACATTGGATCTTATTGTTCGTAGCCACTGGATTTGCCGGGAGGTTCCGGGCAGGTTTACGCTACGAACTCAACCCAACCTCGGGTTTCAAGCGCGATGTGACCAACTACCCACATTGGATCCTATTGTTTGTAGCAACTGGACTTGCCGGGCGGTTCCGGGTAGATTTACACTACAAACTCAACCCAACCTCGAGTTGGCCACTTTCTTGTTTTCTAAAGTCATGCCCATGTTCTTATCAGATTCGTGCTATTTTCATAGCATGTTCATATGTCAATTTCGTGCCCAACTAAGGCATGTTTCAAGTCAAGTCATAGAATATTCAAGTCAAGTTTTTCGTTCCATATTTCATGTTCTACTTATGCCAAATTTCATGGTTTATGATTATAACCAATTCAAGTTTTGCCTATTCTACCCAATCGTATCCCCAACGCATATAAACGTACTTCGTTCACAAGCATAAACAATTCAAGAGATAAAGGGGAATAACACCAAACATGTGATAGGCATATGTGACAATTCCACCAGCACTTGCATAATAAACAGGCTATAACATATCACATGGTTTCGATACTAGCATGATGATAACTTGGCATAGTAATGGTTCCAACTTAGTTCAACATGATGAATTCAACTTTACATCATAGGCATAATAATCATTGCGGGCATAATAATAATTTTATTACAAACACGAAACATTAAAGGCATGGTAATTCTAATAGGCATAGTGGATTCCAATTTAGTATTTTTAACATAATGATTCTCATCTAGCATTATAAACATAATGATTCCAACTTTTCATCATAACCTAGCGATTCCCAATTTAACATGATAGGCATATTAACATCACAGGCATAGTTTCATTAATATCATGGATATGGTTTAATAAGCATCATAGGCATGGTTTAATCAACATGAGGATTTCAATGAACATAATGATTCCATGGACATGTATTTGTTCAACTTGCAATTAAATTATTCCCAAGTGATTCATAACAACATCAACATCATGATAAGTTTAACTTGCAACATTAACATAGCAATATTCCCAAATTTTGATTCAAAGTTAAACAATATAAACATGGATTAATAATAGTTCTTAAATCCGGTTTCAATTCATAGCATGTCCATGTTATTTTAGCGTTTTTGCCTAAAAAGTGACATAGAACTTACAATATGAAGCAAGCAATCCAAATCAAAACTTTAAATCAAATAGCCCCAAATCCGTTGTCTAAAGCATCGTAGTTGTTGTAGCTTCTAGTTGTAGCCTTCAAGAATCATCCTTCGTCTTCTTTAATTTTGTTCTTTGTATTTTTAATTTAGAGTTCTAGGTTTAATGGCGGCTGCATGAGTGCTAAAATGAAATAGTATGATTTAGGCTAGGTCTTAGGGTCTTTTTATAGTTGTAGGAAACTCATTTAGGTCATTAGATCAACCCCAGAGTCAATCCGGACCATCAAAACACATACCGGGCTTCAAAAATGGGTTCTGGGCCAAACCACGCCGACCAGGTCGACCTGTACAGGGGGGGTCGACTCTAGGGTCGACCTGGCCTGGGGAGGTCGACTCTAGGGTCGACTCGGTTCTGTCTGCCAGAGTCTGCTGAAACTTGTTTTGGCCATATCTTGGTCATACGGACTCCGATTTTCGAAAACTCAGACTCTATTTCGCGTATTTTTTCGAGAGGAATGCAATGGTGAAGTCCATTTTACCTAATTCCTGATTCTTAAATTAATTATCCTTATTTTACTATCTTTTCCGTTACACACACCATTACCGAACTAATTTTTCTTCTCTTCCAAATATTAATTAATTCTTCTTATGCATCACCATTATTTACCTATCTAAACATATTTTTATATATTTTATTTCATTTTTAATTATACCTTGATTTCTTGTTTTCACATGTTGTTAAAATTCAGGTTGTTACATTCTCCCCTCCTTAAAAGGATTTCGTCCCCGAAATCTTCAAGTTAAGAAGAATGTGTCCTACCATCCCTCACCCATCTACTCAAAACATCATCCACAAGCAACCATGGTCCTTAAAAGACTTCTAATGTTTTATGAACACATGCAAAGAGTGTGTGTATATGTTCCTTATCTAATGCTAATGATCAGGCCTGATTGATTTTCTAAATGCAAAATATGTTTACTGAAATGAATCCAATATGTATGCAAAATTTTCCTATTATAATTCATGATTTCTACATGAGTGCACAAACATTCAATCATATGCAACAACCAAATGATAGCACAACCAAGTTTCCAAAATAATCACTTATGCATATGCAAGTATGAAACTGTGACTGAGCCAATCTAGTGCCTAATGTGTATTCATGCATCCACCAGCAACCACTTGCGACCACTTGCAACCATTTTGCAATTATAACATGTTTCAATTACATGTTTACATCCAAAAAGATTCTACCTATGGTTCTCAAGATAGGATCGAGGAGATAACAAGATAAAACAAAGCATCTAGAAAAAGAAGTTAAAGATGTACCCCGGAAGGTCTGGTTTGCTTCTTAGGGCAGTCCTTGCTGATGTGTCCATTCTCCCCACAATGAAAACATTCAACTTGCTTTCTCTTCCTCTTTCTACAATCCTTGGCTATGTGCCCTTCCGTACCACAGAAATTGCATTTCCTTTTATCACGTGAGTTGTCGTTCTTGCCTCCTTTCTCGGTGTCTACCTTCTTATTCTGAGAATCGTTGGGCTTGACCTCTTTCTTGCCCTTCTTATCTTCCTCATATAGTAGGGCCATATCCACCAAGCTTTCAAAGGTCGCCCCCATGGGCACACGAGTCATGGCCAAACCATTTAGTGGCTCGTTCAAGCCCCGTGCAAAACGTAGCGCCTTTTTCTGAGGAGTGTTGACTAACTCCAATCCGAAGCGAGCAAGCTGATTGAAACGGTTCACGTATTCTTTAACTGTCATATTTCCTTGTTTAAGGGCCAGAAACCGTTCCATTTGGAGACTCTCCTCTGCTGATGACAAGAACTTAAGCCCAATTCTCCCTCTAAAGTCCGCCCAAGTCTCAATCGGCCTAGTAGCGTTGGTGACTTCCCACCAATAAGAAGCTTCCTCTTTCATGAGCCACGCCGCCAACTGTACTTTCCTATTGTCCTCTACCTCAAAGATAACAAACAAGTCTTCGGTTTCCTTCAACCAATTCCGTTCCTCAACAAAAGTCTCAGTTCCTAGGAAATCCTTTCCGCCCATGGCCTTAAATTCCTTGCATATCTTTGAAAAAGCGGTTTCTCGTGGAGGTTGAGGAGGATGAGGAGGAGGATTGGCTGGGCCTGCCACATTAGCCCGAGCCTCGAGGAAACGACGGAACCAAGTGGGTATATTGACACCCTCGGGAAGATTAAGATCGTCGGCCATGATAAGCTGAAAACGAAAAAGGAAAAGATTCAAACGAGGAAACAAAGATTGTGCTAATGGCTTTTTGGGGAATAGCCTTTTAAAATAAACCAACTTTTCTTGAAAAGTGCTTCTTTGTAAATGGTTTTGAAAAAAAATTCAAAAGGTTTTCAAAACTTTTGCCCAGTCTTGGTAAACCTTCTGCTCTGATACCAAATGTAACACCCCACCTCCGCTAGGGTCACTCACAAAGGGAATGCACTAGTTTTGGAGGGGTATTATCAAGATAACATCACAGAATTATCACAAGACAGAACATTAATAAAAAATTTAAGTAAATAGCGGAAGAATTTATGAGCAAAACATAACTTCATTTTATTCCAAAATAAACCATGTCTCTTACAAACATTTCAAATAACTTCATTACAACTGTCTTGTAATAATAGCCAAAGAAGCAATAACTTAAAAACAAAAAAACAGCTTATTCCCCAAGTGCAGTAAAAAGAAGCAGCCATAGCAAACCGTACATGCTGAGCCAAAGCAAGTGATATCCAAGCTAAGAGCTAGTGTTTCCTCCCTGAGAACCTAGGGGGGAAACGAAAGAAAAAGAGGCGAAAGGAAAAGGGTCAGTCATAAAGACTGAGTAAGTCCTAGTGACTTTCAGTGTAAAAACGGTTAAAACAACCTGTCATGTATGAACTAGAACTAAACTTAAGAATGGTGTCAAGGTGAACAAGATAGACTAAGGTGATCAGGATAAGTCAAGACAAGTCAAGTAAAGCATCACATGTTCGAGATTCGTTGCATCGACTGTACTAGTATACTAAGCCCATATCACAAGTTAATCACGAAATAAATCCCACGGCCCAATATCATGAAATGACCCTGAAACGGGGTCGTCAAGTGTCCGTGTCATACGGCTAATCACGAATGTAGTCACCTGTGCTGGGTCCACCTTCGGGTATATCAGCCCTAGGGTGTCAACCCCTGACACGATTCAAGATGCACAGATAAATCTACGGATACCCAGTGCCTGCCCCGGAATACGTGCACGACCGTAGTCCACCGAACCTACACTGGAATATCCCACTGCCGTCGTTCACCTCTTACAATCAGCCCAGTAATCGTGCCCCACCCGGCCTAGCCCCAGGGTACCTTGATACATCTAGAGGGTTACTGCTGAAAAGGGTCGTGTCTAGGGTTTCGCCTAGCAGATTAGGTCATGTAATTCGTGACCTAACCCGCCTAACCGATTAAGTCATGTAATTCGTGACTTAATCCTTTTCCAGTCTAGTCGTGTCAAGATGGTTAAGTATGTCATTTAAATTCGTGACTTAACCCGCCTACGTGTCATGTCAAGTTGGCTAAGTGTTGTCGTTTCAAGTCCATGACTTAGCCCTAAGTTGGTTAAGTTGTCTTTTCATGTTCATGACTTAACCCTAATTGGCATTAATTGGTTCTTTAATGCACCGAACCACTCACATTGGATCTTATTGTTCGTAGCCACTGGATTTGCCGGGCGGTTCCGGGCAGGTTTACGCTACGAACTCAATCCAACCTCGGGTTTCAAGCGCGATGTGACCAACTACCCACATTGGATCCTATTGTTTTTAGCAACTTGATTTGCCGGGCGGTTCCGGGCAGATTTACACTACAAACTCAACCCAACCTCGAGTTGGCCACTTTCTTGTTTTCTAAAGTCATGCCCATGTTCTTATCAGATTCGTGCTATTTTCATAGCATGTTCATATGTCAATTTCGTGCCCAACTAAGGCATGTTTCAAGTCAAGTCATAGAATATTCAAGTCAAGTTTTTCGTTCCATATTTCATGTTCTACAAATGCCAAATTTCATGGTTTATGATTATAACCAATTCAAGTTTTGCCTATTCTACCCAATCGTATCCCCAACGCATATAAACGTACTTCGTTCACAAGCATAAATAATTCAAGAGATAAAGGGGAATAACACCAAACATGTGATAGGCATATGTGACAATTCCACCATCACTTGCATAATAAACAGGCTATAACATATCACATGGTTTCGATACTAGCATGATGATAACTTGGCATAGTAATGGTTCCAACTTAGTTCAACATGATGAATTCAACTTTACATCATAGGCATAATAATCATTGCGGGCATAATAATAATAATTTTATTACAAACACGAAACATTAAAGGCATGGTAATTCTAATAGGCATAGTGGATTCCAATTTAGTATTTTTAACATAATGATTCTCATCTAGCATTATAAACATAACGATTCCAACATTTCATCATAACCTAGCGATTCCCAATTTAACGTGATAGGCATATTAACATCACATGCATAGTTTCATTAATATCATGGACATGGTTTAATTAGCATCATAGGCATGGTTTAATCAACATGAGGATTTCAATGAACATAATGATTCCATGGACATGTATTTGTTTAACTTGCAATAAAATTAAGACCAAGTGATTCATAACAACATCAACATCATGATAAGTTTAACTTGCAACATTAACATAGCAATATTCCCAAATTTTGATTCAAAGTTAAACAATATAAACATGGATTAATAATAGTTCTTAAATCCAGTTTCAATTCATAGCATATCCATGTTATTTCAGCGTTTTTGCCTAAAAAGTGACATAGAACTTACAATATGAAGCAAGCAATCCAAATCAAAACTTTAAATCAAATAGCCCCAAATCCGTTGTCTAAAGCGTCGTAGTTGTTGTAGCTTCTAGTTGTAGCCTTCAAGAATCATCCTTCGTCTTCTTTAATTTTGTTCTTTGTATTTTTAATTTAGAGTTCTAGGTTTAATGGCGGCTGCATGAGTGCTAAAATGAAATAGTATGATTTAGGCTAGGTCTTAGGGTCTTTTTATAGTTGTAGGAAACTCATTTAGGCCATTAGATCAACCCCAGAGTCAATCCGGACCATCAAAACACATACCGGGCTTCAAAAATGGGTTCTGGGCCAAACCAGGCCGACCAGGTCGACCTGTACAGGGGGGGTCGACTCTAGGGTCGACTCTAGGGTCGACCTGGCCTGGGGAGGTCGACTCTAGGGTCGACTCTAGGGTCGACTCGGTTCTGTCTGCCAGAGTCTGCTAAAACTTGTTTTGGCCATATCTTGGTCATACGGACTCCGATTTTCGAAAACTCGGACTCTATTTCGCGTATTTTTTCGAGAGGAACGCAATGGTGAAGTCCATTTTACCTAATTCCTGATTCTTAAATTAATTATCCTTATTTTACTATCTTTTCCGTTACACACACCATTACCGAACTAATTTTTCTTCTCTTCCAAATATTAATTAATTCTTCTTATGCATCACCATTATTTACCTATCTAAACATATTTTTATATATTTTATTTCATTTTTAATTATACCTTGATTTCTTGTTTTCACATGTTGTTAAAATTCAGGTTGTTACATTCTCCCCTCCTTAAAGGATTTCGTCCCCGAAATCTTCAAGTTAAGAAGAATGTGTCCTACCATCCATCATCCATCTACTCAAACATCATCCACAAGCAACCATGGTCCTTAAAAGACTTCTAATGTTTTATGAACACATGCAAAGAGTGTGTGTATATGTTCCTTATCTAATGCTAATGATCAGGCCTGATTGATTTTCTAAATGCAAAATATGTTTAGTGAAATGAATCCAATATGTATGCAAAATTTTCCTATTATAATTCATGATTTCTACATGAGTGCACAAACATTCAATCATATGCAATAACCAACTGATAGCACAACCAAGTTTCCAAAATAATCACTTATGCATATGCAAGTATGAAACTGTGATTGAGCCAATCTAGTGCCTAATGTGTATTCATGCATCCACGAGCAACCACTTGCGACCACTTGTAACCATTTTGCAACCATAACATGTTTCAATTACATGTTTACATCCAAAAAGATTCTACCTATGTTTCTCAAGATAGGATCGAGGAGATAACAAGATAAAACAAAGCATCTAGAAAAAGAAGTTAAAGATGTACCCCCGGAAGGTCTGGTTTGCTTCTTAGGGCAGTCCTTGCTGATGTGTCCAGTCTCCCCACAATGAAAACATTCACCTTGCTTTCTCTTCCTCTTTCTACAATCCTTGGCTATGTGCCCTTCCGTACCACAGAAATTGCATTTCCTTTTATCACGTGAGTTGTCGTTCTTGCCTCCTTTCTCGGAGTCTACCTTCTTATTCCGAGAATCCTTGGGCTTGACCTCTTTCTTGCCCTTCTTATCTTCCTCATACAGTAGGGCCATATCCAACAAGCTTTCAAAGGTCGCCCCCATGGGCACATGAGTCATGGCCAAACCATGTAGTGGCTCGTTCAAGCCCCGTGCAAAACGTAGCGCCTTTTTCTGAGGAGTGTTGACTAACTCCAATCCGAAGCGAGCAAGCCGATTGAAACGGTTCACGTATTCTTTAACTGTCATATTTCCTTGTTTAAGGGCCAGAAACCATTCCATTTTGAGACTCTCCTCTACTGATGACAAGAACTTAAGCCCAAGTCTCCCTCTAAAGTCCGCCCAAGTCTCAATGGGCCTAGTAGCGTTGGTGACTTCCCACCAATAAGAAGCTTCCTCTTTCATGACCCACCCCGCCAACTGTACTTTCCTATTGTCCTCTACCTCAAAGATAACAAACAAGTCTTCGGTTTCCTTCAACCAATTCCGTGCCTCAACAAAAGTCTCAG
The DNA here is from genome assembly GCA_030737875.1 of Allium sativum. Taxonomy (NCBI): domain Eukaryota; kingdom Viridiplantae; phylum Streptophyta; class Magnoliopsida; order Asparagales; family Amaryllidaceae; genus Allium; species Allium sativum. The sequence goes on from CM060913.1 coordinate 150,405,842, forward strand.
TTCCTAGGAAATCCTTTCCGCCCATGGCCTTAAAGTCCTTGCATATCTTTGAAAAAGCGGTTTCTCGCGGAGGTTGAGGAGGATGAGGAGGAGGATTGGCTGGGCCTGCCACATTAGCCCAAGCCTCGAGGAAACGACGGAACCAAGTGGGTATATTGACACCCTCGGGAAGATTAAGATCGTCGGCCATGATAAGCTGAAAAAGAAAAAGGAAAAGATTCAAACGAGGAAACAAAGATTGTGCTAATGGCTTTTTGGGGAATAGCCTTTTAAAATAAACCAACTTTTCTTGAAAAGTGCTTCTTTGTAAATGGTTTTGAAAAAATATTCAAAAGGTTTTCAAAACTTTTGCCCAATCTTGGTAAACCTTCTGCTCTGATACCAAATGTAACACCCCACCTCTGCTAGGTTCACTCACAAAGGGAATGCACTAGTTTTGGAGGGGTATTATCGAGATAACATCACAGAATTATCACAAGACAGAACATTAATAAAAAATTTAAGTAAACAGCGGAAGAATTTATGAGCAAAACAGAACTTCATTTTATTCCAAAATAAACCATGTCTCTTACAAACATTTCAAATAACTTCATTACAACTGTCTTGTAATAATAGCCAAAGAAGCAATAACTTAAAAACAGAAAAACAGCTTATTCCCCAAGTGCAGTAAAAAGAAGCAGCCATAGCTAACCGTACATGCTGAGCCAAAGCAAATGATATCCAAGCTAAGAGCTAGTGTTTCCTCCTTGAGAACCTAGTGGGGGGGGGGGAGGGAAACGAAAGAAAAAGAGGCGAAAGGAAAAGGGTCAGTCATAAAGACTGAGTAAGTCCTAGTGACATTCAGTGTAAACACGGTTAAAACAACCTGTCATGTATGAACTGGAACTAAACTTAAGAATGGTGTCAAGGTGAACAAGATAGACTAAGGTGATCAGGATAAGTAAAGACAAGTCAAGTAAAGCATCACATGTTCAAGATTCGTTGCATCGACTATACTAGTATACTAAGCCCATATCACAAGTTAATCACGAAATAAATCCCACGGCCCAATATCATGAAATGACCCTGAAACGGGGTCTGACCCAAGTACGGGGTCCTACGGAGCGATTATCTAGTCGATCGGCTCCCTACAAGTTCTAGCTCATCAAGTGTCCGTGTCATACGGCTAATCACGAATATAGTCACCTGTGCTGGGTCCACCTTCGGGTGTATCAGCCCTAGGGTGTCAACCCTTGACACGATTCAAGATGCATAGATAAATCTATGGATACCCAGTGCCTGCCCCGGAATACATGCACGACCGTAGTCCACCGAACCTACACTGGCATACCCCACTGCCGTCGTTCACCTCTTACAATCAGCCCAGTAATCGTGCCCCACCCGGCCTAGCCCCAGGGTACCTTGATACATCTAGAGGGTTACTGCTGAAAAGGGTCGTGTCTAGGGTTTCGCCTAGCAGATTAGGTTATGTAATTCGTGACCTAACCCGCCTAACCGATTAAGTCATGTAATTCGTGACTTAATCCTTTTCCAGTCTAGTCGTGTCAAGATGGTTAAGTATGTCATTTAAATTCGTGACTTAACCCGCCTACGTGTCATGTCAAGTTGGCTAAGTGTTGTCGTTTCAAGTCCATGACTTAGCCCTAAGTTGGTTAAGTTGTCTTTTCATGTTCATCACTTAACCCTAATTGGCATTAATTGGTTCTTTAATGCACTGAACCACTCACATTGGATCTTATTGTTCGTAGCCACTGGATTTGCCGGGCGGTTCCGGGCAGGTTTACGCTACGAACTCAACCCAACCTCGGGTTTCAAGCGCGATGTGACCAACTACTCACATTGGATCCTATTGTTTGTAGCAACTGGACTTGCCGGGCGGTTCCGGGCAGATTTACACTACAAACTCAAACCAACCTCGAGTTGGCCACTTTCATGTTTTCTAAAGTCATGCCCATGTTCTTATCAGATTCGTGCTATTTTCATAGCATGTTCATATGTCAATTTCGTGCCCAACTAAGGCATGTTTCAAGTCAAGTCATAGAATATTCAAGTCAAGTTTTTCGTTCCATATTTCATGTTCTACTTATGCCAAATTTCATGGTTTATGATTATAACCAATTCAAGTTTTTCCTATTCTACCCAATCGTATCCCCAACGCATATAAACGTACTTCGTTCACAAGCATAAACAATTCAAGAGATAAAGGGGAATAACACCAAGCATGTGATCGGCATATGTGACAATTCCACCATCACTTGCATAGTAAACAGGCTATAACATATCACATGGTTTCGATACTAGCATGATGATAACTTGGCATAGTAATGGTTCCAACTTAGTTCAACATGATGAATTCAACTTTACATCATAGGCATAATAATCATTGCGGGCATAATAATAATTTTATTACAAACATGAAACATTAAAGGCATGGTAATTCAAATAGGCATAGTGGATTCCAATTTAATATTTTTAACATAATGATTCTCATCTAGCATTATAAACATAATGATTCCAACTTTTCATCATAACCTAGCGATTCCCAATTTAACATGATAGGCATATTAACATCACAGACATAGTTTCATTAATTTCATGGACATGGTTTAATTAGCATCATAGGCATGGTTTAATCAACATGAGGATTTCAATGAACATAATGATTCCATGGACATGTATTTGTTCAACTTGCAATAAATTAAGCCCAAGTGATTCATAACAACATCAACATCATGATAAGTTTAACTTGCAACATTAACATAGCAATATTACCAAATTTTGATTCAAAGTTAAACAATATAAACATGGATTAATAATAGTTCTTAAATCCAGTTTCAATTCATAGAATGTCCATGTTATTTTAGCGTTTTTGCCTAAAAAGTGACATAGAATTTACAATATGAAGCAAGCAATCCAAATCAAAACTTTAAATCAAATAGCCCCAAATCCGTTGTCTAAAGCGTCGTAGTTGTTGTGGCTTCTAGTTGTAGCCTTCAAGAATCATCCTTCGTCTTCTTTAATTTTGTTTTTTGTATTTTTAATTTAGAGTTCTAGGTTTAATGGCGGCCGCATGAGTGCTAAAATGAAATAGTATGATTTAGGCTAGGTCTTAGGGTCTTTTTATAGTTGTAGGAAACTCATTTAGGCCATTAGATCAACCCCAGAGTCAATCCGGACCATCAAAACACATACCGGGCTTCAAAAATGGGTTCTGGGCCAAAACAGGCCGACCAGGTCGACCTGTACAGTGGGGTCGACTCTAGGGTCGACCTGGCCTGGGGAGGTCGACTCTAGGGTCGACTCGGTTCTGTCTGCCAGAGTCTGCTGAAACTTGTTTTGGCCATATCTTGGTCATACGGACTCCGATTTTCGAAAACTCGGACTCTATTTCGCGTATTTTTTTGAGAGGAACGCAATGGTGAAGTCCATTTTACCTAATTCCTGATTCTTAAATTAATTATCCTTATTTTACTATCTTTTCCGTTACACAAACCGTTACCGAACTAATTTTTCTTCTCTTCCAAATATTAATTAATTCTTCTTATGCATCACCATTATTTAACTATCTAAACATATTTTTATATATTTTATTTCATTTTCAATTATACCTTGATTTCTTGTTTTCACATGTTGTTAAAATTCGGGTTGTTACATTCTCCCCTCCTTAAAGGATTTCGTCCCCGAAATCTTCAAGTTAAGAAGAGTGTGTCCTACCATCCATCATCCATCTACTCAAAACATCATCCACAAGCAACCATGGTCCTTAAAAGACTTCTAATGTTTTATGAACACATGCAAAGAGTGTGTGTATATGTTCCTTATCTAATGCTAATGATCAGGCCTGATTGATTTTCTAAATGCAAAATATGTTTAGTGAAATGAATCCAATATGTATGCAAAATTTTCCTATTATAATTCATGATTTCTACATGAGTGCACAAACATTAAATCATATGCAACAACCAAATGATAGCACAACCAAGTTTCCAAAATAATCACTTATGCATATGCAAGTATGAAACTGTGACTGAGCCGATCTAGTGCCTAATGTGTATTCATGCATCCACGAGCAACCACTTGCGACCACTTGCAACCATTTTGCAATCATAACATGTTTCAATTACATGTTTACATCCAAAAAGATTCTACCTATGGTTCTCAAGATAGGATCAAGGAGATAACAAGATAAAACAAAGCATCTAGAAAAAGAAGTTAAAGATTTACCCCTGGAAGGTCTGGTTTGCTTCTTAGGGCAGTCCTTGCTGATGTGTCCAGTCACCCCACAATGAAAACATTCACCTTGCTTTCTCTTTCTCTTCCTCTTTCTACAATCCTTGGCTATGTGCCCTTCCGTACCACAGAAATTGCATTTCCTTTTATCACGTGAGTTGTCGTTCTTGCCTCCTTTCTCGGAGTCTACCTTCTTATTCTGAGAATCGTTGGGCTTGACCTCTTTCTTGCCCTTCTTATCTTCCTCATACAGTAGGGCCATATCCACCAAGCTTTCAAAGGTCGCCCCCATGGGCACATGAGTCATGGCCAAACCATGTAGTGGCTCGTTCAAGCCCCGTGCAAAACGTAGCGCCTTTTTCTGAGGAGTGTTGACTAACTCCAATCCGAAGCGAGCAAGCTGATTGAAACGGTTCACGTATTCTTTAACTCTCATATTTCCTTGTTTAAGGGCCAGAAGCCGTTCCATTTGGAGACTCTCCTCTGCTGATGACAAGAACTTAAGCCCAAATCTCCCTCTAAGGTCCGCCCAAGTCTCAATGGGCCTAGTAGCGTTGGTGACTTCCCACCAATAAGAAGCTTCCTCTTTCATGAGCCACGCCGCCAACTGTACTTTCCTATTGTCCTCTACCTCAAAGATAACAAACAAGTCTTCGGTTTCCTTCAACCAATTCCGTGCCTCAACAAAAGTCTCAGTTCCTAGGAAATCCTTTCCGCCCATGGCCTTAAAGTCCTTGCATATCTTTGAAAAAGTTGTTTCTCGCGGAGGTTGAGGAGGATGAGGAGGAGGATTGGCTGGGCCTGCCACATTAGCTCGAGCCTCGAGGAAACGACGGAACCAAGTGGGTATATTGACACCCTTGGGAAGATTAAGATCGTCGGCCATGATAAGCTGAAAACGAAAAAGGAAAAGATTCAAACGAGGAAACAAAGATTGTGCTAATGGCTTTTTGGGGAATAGCCTTTTAAAATAAACCAACTTTTCTTGAAAAGTGCTTCTTTGTAAATGGTTTTGAAAAAAAAAATTCAAAAGGTTTTCAAAAATTTTGCCCAGTCTTGGTAAACCTTTTGCTCTGATACCAAATGTAACACCCCACTTCCGCTAGGGTCACTCACTAAGGGAATGCACTAGTTTTGGAGGGGTATTATCGAGATAACATCACAGAATTATCACAAGACAGAACATTAATAAAAAATTTAAGTAAACAGCGGAAGAATTTATGAGCAAAACAGAACTTCATTTTATTCCAAAATAAACCATGTCTCTTACAAACATTTCAAATAACTTCATTACAACTGTCTTGTAATAATAGCCAAAGAAGCAATAACTTAAAAACAGAAAAACAGCTTATTCCCCAAATGTAGTAAAAAGAAGAAGCCATACCAAACCGTACATGCTGAGCCAAAGCAAGTGATATCCAAGCTAAGAGCTAGTGTTTCCTCCCTGAGAACCTGTGGGGAAACGAAAGAAAAAGAGGCGAAAGGAAAAGGGTCAGTCATACAGACTGAGTAAGTCCTAGTGACTTTCAGTGTAAAAACGGTTAAAACAACCTGTCATGTATGAACTGGAACTAAACTTAAGAATGGTGTCAAGGTGAACAAGATAGACTAAGGTGATCAGGATAAGTCAAGACAAGTCAAGTAAAGCATCACATGTTCGAGATTCGTTGCATCGACTATACTAGTATACTAAGCCCATATCACAAGTTAATCACGGAATAAATCCCACGGCCCAATATCATGAAATGACCCTGAAACGGGGTCTGACCCAAGTACGGGATCCTACGGAGCGATTATCTAGTCGATCGGCTCCCTACAAGTTCTAGCTCGTCAAGTGTCCGTGTCATACGGCTAATCACGAATGTAGTCACCTGTACTGGGTCCACCTTCGGGTGTATCAGCCCTAGGGTGTCAACCCCTGACACGATTCAAGATGCACAGATAAATCTACGGATACCCAGTGCCTGCCCCGGAATACGTGCACGGCCGTAGTCCACCGAACCTACACTGGCATACCCCACTGCCGTCGTTCACCTCTTTCAGTCATCCCAGTAATCGTGCCCCACCCGGCCTAGCCCCAGGGTACCTTGATACATCTAGAGGGTTACTGCTGAAAAGGGTCGTGTCTAGGGTTTCACCTAGCAGATTAGGTCATGTAATTCGTGACCTAAACCGCCTAACCGATTAAGTCATGTAATTCGTGACTTAATCCTTTTCCAGTCTAGTCGTGTCAAGATGGTTAAGTATGTCATTTAAATTCGTGACTTAACCCGCCTACATGTCATGTCAAGTTGGCTAAGTGTTGTCGTTTCAAGTCCATGACTTAGCCCTAAGTTGGTTAAGTTGTCTTTTCATGTTCATGACATAACCCTAATTGGCATTAATTGGTTCTTTAATGCACCGAACCACTCACATTGGATCTTATTGTTCGTAGCCACTGGATTTGCCGGGCGGTTCCGGGCAGGTTTACGCTACGAACTCAACCCAACCTCGGGTTTCAAGCGCGATGTGACCAAATACCCACATTGGATCCTATTGTTTGTAGCAACTGGACTTGCCGGGCGGTTCCGGGCAGATTTACACTACAAACTCAACCCAACCTCGAGTTGGCCACTTTCTTGTTTTCTAAAGTCATGCCCATGTTCTTATCAGATTCATGCTATTTTCATAGCATGTTCGTATGTCAATTTCATGCCCAACTAAGGCATGTTTCAAGTCAAGTCATAGAATATTCAAGTCAAGTTTTTCGTTCCATATTTCATGTTCTACTTATGCCAAATTTCATGGTTTATGATTATAACCAATTCAAGTTTTGCCTATTCTACCCAATCGTATCCCCAACGCATATAAACGTACTTCCTTCACAAGCATAAACAATTCAAGAGATAAAGAGGAATAACACCAAACATGTGATAGGCATAAGTGACAATTCCACCATCACTTGCATAATAAACAGGCTATAACATATCACATGGTTTCGATACTAGCATGATGATAACTTGGCATAGTTATGGTTCCAACTTAGTTCAAAATGATGAATTCAACTTTACATCATAGGCATAATAATCATTGCGGGCATAATAATAATTTTATTACAAACATGAAACATTAAAGGTATGGTAATTCTAATAGGCATAGTGGATTCCAATTTAGTATTTTTAACATAATGATTCTCATCTAGCATTATAAACATAATGATTCCAACTTTTCATCATAACCTAGCGATTCCCAATTTAACATGATAGGCATATTAACATCACAGGCATAGTTTCATTAATATCATGGACATTGTTTAATTAGCATCATAGGCATGGTTTAATCAACATGAGGATTTCAATGAACATAATGAATCCATGGACATGTATTTGTTCAACTTGCAATAAAATTAAGCCCAAGTGATTCATAACAACATCAACACCATGATAAGTTTAACTTGCAACATTAACATAGCAATATTCCCAAATTTTGATTCAAAGTTAAACAATATAAACATGGATTAATAATAGTTCTTAAATCCGGTTTCAATTCATAGCATGTCCATGTTATTTTAGCGTTTTTGCCTAAAAAGTGACATAGAACTTACAATATGAAGCAAGCAATCCAAATCAAAACTTTAAATCAAATAACCCCAAATCCATTGTCTAAAGCATCGTAGTTGTTGTAGCTTCTAGTTGTAGCCTTCAAGAATCATCCTTCGTCTTCTTTAATTTTGTTCATTGTATTTTTAATTTAGTGTTCTAGGTTTAATGGCGGCTGCATGAGTGCTAAAATGAAATAGTATGATTTAGGCTAGGTCTTAGGTCTTTTTATAGTTGTAGGAAACTCATTTAGGCCATTAGATCAACCCCAGAGTCAATCCGGACCATCAAAACACATACCGGGCTTCAAAAATGGGTTCTGGGCCAAACCAGGTCGACCAGGTCGACCTGTACAGGGGGGTCGACTCTAGGGTCGACTCTAGGGTCAATCTGGCCTGGGGAGGTCGACTCTAGGGTCGACTCTAGGGTCGACTCGGTTCTGTCTGCCAGAAAGTCTGCTGAAACTTGTTTTGGCCATATCTTGGTCATACGGACTCCGATTTTCGAAAACTCGGAATCTATTTTGTGTATTTTTTCGAGAGGAACGTAATGGTGAAGTCCATTTTACCTAATTCCTGATTCTTAAATTAATTATCCTTATTTTACTATCTTTTCCGTTACACACACCGTTACCGAACTAATTTTTCTTCTCTTCCAAATATTAATTAATTCTTCTTATGCATCACCATTATTTACCTATCTAAACATATTTTTATATATTTTATTTCATTTTTAATCATACCTTGATTTCTTGTTTTCACATATTGTTAAAATTCGTGTTGTTACAACCTTCTCTTCTCATTTAATCCCATCTCCACCCATTTCACGCATTCTAATCTCACCGCTCAACATTTTTCCGCTTACCGATTCAGTTATCGTTTCAATGGTACATTACCATTATGTTCAAACATGATTATGTCCTCTATACACGATGCGCGACGACAAGAAGCAAAAATATTTAATAATCTCATCATTCACGAAAATCTTTGGGCAGATAGAGATTATATTCTTTTGAAAATTGTTTGTTTGCTACATGAATATAGGGTTAATGTCATTGTGTTTGATAATCAGGTAAGTGTTTATCTTTTACTTATATGCTTACATATAAATAATTTGAGATTATCACTACATAGCATCTACCCATATCTTGAAGGGCCGACATGTTTACCCAGACCCGCCTATGCAAATTCGGAGAAGCACATGGCCAAGGCAGAGAACAAGTGTAGAAGTGAAGTATGACCACTGCTAATGTGTTCGTATACCCTTTAATTTAATTATCAATTCATATTACATTGTTAATATCACATTATAGATTTGGGATAGTGCAATACTGGCCTATAAAGAGGATACGATGAATAATCGACAAACTACTGAATGACCATTAAAAAGAATTATGGTAAGACAATCTACTGCTTATATTTTAAATACTAAAATAAGCATATTTTTCGTTTTAACCAACTGCTTATTTACTCTTATTTGCAGCTTAACTTGCACTCGGCACATTGGAGTAAGGACGTGGTGATCGATAATTACACTTTTTTACATGTACTTAAAAATATGTTTAAATGTTGATAATAAGTTTTAATATACGTATCCTGTATCAAAATCTGTCATATTTATTTTTGTCCTCTCTACATTTGCTTTCTATGAAAAATATTATTTCGTCTGATGTGGTTATCTTAATTTAACATGTTGTGAATGCCTCCTGAAGCTTGCCTTATGTTACAAACATTATTACGCTTCGTAGTATGAATATAATACAATAAAAAGAAAATTTTATGTGTTGTATGAATTAAATTTTGTTTGTTGTTACACATTCCTAGCATCTCATGCATGCAATAAATAGCTCAAATGAAAAGATAAAAGTGCGCAAATGCATTTCATTCTATATAAGAGCCAATCACTATCAATATTCTAATGATAACCAATTTAAACTATGAAATTAGCACTAAATGGGTTGGGAGCAGATTGTCTTAAAAATATATTTGAAATTTTACAAAGGCTATATCAAAGGATTACCATATAAAAATGGAGTGAAATTGTTTATATGTGAAATTGTTTATATTCCATTACAATGGACTGAAATTGCATTTCAAAAGATTTGTAGATAATCGGAAAGGTTCTGTATATTTACATCTTACAGGGTCTTTATCTATAAGTTAATATATTATTGGTGATATAATTTAGTATTAAATGTTAATAATACTGGCATTGCATGTTTGTAGCCTTTACACCTGTTCCAATTTCGGAATTCAAATATAATTTCAGTTTTACAAATAAATGCATTTATGGAAATTACTGCAGTTACTCCTTCAATATTGTAATAACCCGGAAATCCGAGCCAATTTAAAAATTTTATTTTGGTAATTTTAACGAATTTTGAGTATTTAAAATGAATTGTCCTAAATAATTACGATGAGAAATTCATTTTGAATAGAATTAGAACGTATATATTTATTTGAATCGACGTTAGAATATAAATATTTATTTTAAATTATAAAAGGAATCGAAAATGGCGCGGTAGTTCGAAAATTTGATTTCAAATTTCAAATGAATGTACATGATTCTAAACAAACCAGATTTTAGCGAAACCAAAAATATTAGAATCTATTTGAGAATATCTTTCCAATGAATCCGAAAAATTGAAATTTCATCGTAGGAATCAAAAGTTATGTCCAGTTGAAAATTCAGAATAGTCGCTATGGAATTCTAGCCCTTAAAAATAGAAATTTTGCAAACGACCTCTGTTTTCGACGAAACAACTTTTGTTGGATCCGGGATGTCGAGTTATTGCTAGATTTCAAAATTCGTAATTTTTCGAATCAATATGCGAGCGTGGCGAAGTAAAACGTGTTTTAACAGTTTCAGTCATTTTCGATCGACCAGAAAATGGCCATTTTTCAAACGGTCTCGGAATTTGATGAAATTAGTTTTGTTAGAACCGTATCATCAATACGAAGCTAGAAAATATTTTTCGGGAATTTTTAGAGATCGTATGTGGCCCCGGTAAATTGAAATGTACGTTTAAATTAAATATATACTGATTTATATTTTAATTTAAAGAGAAACTGATCAAAATGGTCGAATTGGCTTACTAGACATGTCCCATTGTGTTAAGAATTGGGGTAATTAGCTAGGGGCGACAGTTGTTGGGTTCGAATTGGGGTTGAAATAAAAAGTTACTTTTTAAAATTAAAAATAATAAAATATATATTAAATAATCCACTCTTTCTCCCTTATCCCTCAGTCAAACCCCCCCCAACCTTTCAAATAATAAAAAAAAGAGAACCCATCGTGCTGAGCGTGATAGGCGTCGCCGCCACTGTCGCGGTTTTCATTCTCCCCCCCTCTCCATGGCCGACCTCAACCCCTCGATCTCCTTCTCCTCCAATTAAACCCAATCCGTTACCCTTTCAACCCCAACCGAAGTTCGAGCTTGTTTCTGAAGGGAAGGAGGGCGTCGTGCCTCCTGGCGTCTCCGGCAGTGTTCAGGCACTTTAATCCACATCGATGGACCGGCCCTGACGATCCAAGGGCTCACCTGTGTCTAGGTCCTGAGGCTCGGGCTAGAGAGTCTCGAATCAGTGAGGACTATCTTTTGCCTCGGTTCACAGATGGAAACCCAACTTCCAATACGTGACATTTGCGGTTTTGATTGTAGAGCCTAGTATGGCGACTTGATATATGGTACCCATGCCGTCTATGATTGATATTTATGATTGAAATTGTTTTGACACTATACACTTATAATAGTATCAAATGATTTGTTTTTAACGTACCAAGCTTGTTTGGCTATTATAAGGGAAAACCCTATCCTCCGGCTTGTGTTGCATTGTGTGATGTGACCTGGGTCTTATAATAGCTTCATTTTTCCAAAAAGCATTGCGCTGTTTTGTTATATGCACCGGTATTCTTGGGAGGAAACCCGTTCCATGTTATACGGTGTGGTCCCTTGATTTACCTAACTTTAAAGTAAAGTTTTAAATAACTGTTTTAGTTCTCACACCAGTCACATGACTGACCTGGAGTTTATTGTTTTAACCTAAACTCTAGGTGCCCTTATTTTCGACACGGGCAGCTAGTAGTTTTGGTTTTGCAGATTTATATTCACAGGATCCTGATTTACAGCTGGAACGATGCTCGGAAAGCTCTGTATCCATGTATAACTTTCAGTTGTGTTTTGTATTATTTTTCCGCTGCTATGTATTTAAATGTAATTTAAATCTCTGATATTTTATGATATATAATATTTATTCGTACTATGTATATTCTTGTATTCTTATGGAATTGTTGTAATAAGCAATGAAATGTTCTTCTATTTGTGTTCTGATTTGTCGTGTTCTCAAAACAATCAGGGGTTTCGAACGGTCTTGGTCAGTTTAGCGACTGATTCGGATCGAGCGAAATTCCTTGTCGTTACACTTGGTATCAGAGCTTTGGTTTACAGAGCTCGGAGAAGAAGACCATTAGAACCATACGAAGGAATTCATCAGAGATTGGATTAGTAATATCCACTAAGAATGACTCGTTATAGATAAGATCAGTAGTATCCTAGAACGAGTGGGAAGAGTAGTGTTTTTAAAATAAAAATAAAAACAATTTTTGTTTTGGAAATTTAAATCAATTATTCGTATTTGATTATTTATTTTATATCGAATTTGGATAATCAAGTATATAAAGACTTTACGTATACGTCTGATCCACGTGTATTTGAAGTTTTAATATACTGGATAGATATGGAGTCACACTCTAGTCGCCTGGAGATGGTACTGATAATTGTCATGACATCATCAGTATTTATGTTCGAGTTTCGAAGGTGTGATATTTATATATTTCCAATTGACTGGTGTGAGAACCAAAACTAGATAGGGTCTATTGTTGTGATTTGGCACCAAAAATGTGATTTTTTGACTATGTATCCAAATTATGAATTTGAAAAGCTAATCAACTAATTGATTGCTGGTTGTATTGTTTGATTATTGTTCGATTTATTAATTAGATTTTGAACCATTTAGCCAAATTATATCAAAGGTTGGACTGAATTGAAAATTGTTTGAAATTGCATGCATATACATGTACTTACATTGAACAGGTTATAGCAAGGAGGCTAGAGCAAACGAATAAAATTGTTTGCCCGACAAATAGGTACATGTTTACAAATTTACTGGGTTTTTGATGATTTTATGAGCCGCTTGGCTGTTTCTTTTTCTTTTTGGATTGGTAAGGGCCATGGGAGGCTGTTTGATATATCCCCAAGCTCCCGGTGAAGGGAAGGTTATGGCGAAATTTTTCGAAAATTTAGGGTGTTAGCCAAATTTTTAAATTTTTTGAAAAGTTCTTAGAAACAGAAAAGTTGAAGAACTTAAGCCGTAAAGAAACGAATGAAAGTTGAGTTGGTTTGTTAAACAACTTTCGACTTCGTTCCTTTTCGGGGATAAAAAGTTTTAAGTGGGGGAGATTGTAATAACCCGGAAATCCGAGCCAATTTAAATTTTTTATTTTGGCAATTTTAGCGAATTTTGAGTATTTAAAATGAATTATTTTAAATAATTACGATGATAAATTCATTTTGAATAGAATTAGAATGTATATATTTATTTGAATCGAAGTGAGAATATAAATATTTATTTTAAATTATAAAAGGAATTGAAAATGGCGCAGTAGTTCGAAAATTCGATTTCAAATTTCAAATGAATGTACAGGATTCAAAACAAACCGGATTTTACCGAAACCAAAAATATTAGAATCTATTTGAGAATATCTTTCCAATGAATCTGAAAAATTGAAATTTCATAGTGGGAATCAAAAGTTATGTCTAGTTGAAAATTCAGAATAGTCGCTATGGAATTCTGGCCCTTAAAAATAGAAATTTTGCAAACGACCTCTGTTTTCGACGAAACCACTTTTGTCGGAACCAAGATATCGAGTTATTGCTAGATTTCAAAATTCATAATTTTTTGAATCAATAAGTGAACGTGGCGAAGTAAAACGTGTTTTAACAGTTTCAGTCAATTTCGATCGACCAGAAAATGGCTATTTTTCAAACGGTCTCGGAATTTGATGAAATTAGTTTTGTTAGAACTGTATCGTCAATACGAAGCTAGAAAATATTTTTTGGGAATTTTCAGAGCCCGTATGTGGCCCTAATAAATTGAAATGTACGTTTAAATTAAATATATACTGATTTATATTTTAATTTAAAGAGAAACTGATCAAAATGGTCGAATTGGCTTACTAGACATATCCCACTGTGTTCAAAATGGGGGTAATTAGCTAGGGGCGACAGTTGTTGGGTTCGAATTGGGGTTGAAATAAAAAGTTATTTTTTAAAATTAAAAATAATAAAATATATATTAAATAATCCACTCTTTCTCACTTATCCCTCAGTCAACCCCCCCTCCCCCAGTACCTTTCGAATAAAAAAAAAAGGGCCCATCGCGCTGAGCGCGACAGGCGCCGCCGCCACCGTCGTGGTTTTCTTTCTACCCCCTTCCCCCCCCATGGCCGAGCCTCACCCCCTCGATCTCCTTCTCCTCCAATTAAACCCAATCCCTTACCCATTCAACCCCAACCGGAGTTCGAGCTTGTTTCTGAAGGGAAGGAGGGCGTCGCAACTCCTGGCGTCTCTGGCGATGGAAGAAGGCGCACTGGTCTTCGATGTGGGTTGGATCGATCGGAGTGCGACAGCTCCGATGTATGTGCGGTTGGAGATTTGGCAATAGGAAGATGGGTTTCAGCAGCTCCAAAAAGCAAGGAACAGGAGAACGATGAAGGGGGTAATTATCCCCTTAATGTAGGATTATGAATTGATTATTTATTTAATGATTTGAAAATGTAATTTATAAATAGAGTTTTCTTATAAAATTAGCATTTGTTTTCTGTTTGAAAAATAAAAATAACTTAGTTATTTTCAGAAATTTTAAAAGAAAGAAAGATTCAGTTTTTAACAAATGTCAAATATACTTTGTTTTTGAAAATAAAAATAACCTGGTTATAGAAAGAATAAAAATATGATTTTTATATTATAGAAAGAATAAAAATATGATTTTTATATTATAGAAAGAATAAAAATATGATTTTTATATTATAGGGATAATAAAAATATGATTTTTATATAGTAGAGATTATAAAAATATGATTTTTATAAGACAAAGAATATAAAAATACAATTTTGATATATGTTGTAGCGAAATAAAAATTCTATTTTTATATGAGTAGCGGCATAAAAATTCGATTTTTATGTGAGTAGCGGCATAAAGATTCAATTTTTATATGAGTAGCGGCATAAAGATTCGATTTTTATTATGAAGTAGCAAAGATAAAAATGTGATTATTATACGAACAGTATAAAAATAAAAATGTTATTTTTATTTTTAAAGATCATTGTTTAAAAACCCAATTTTTAACATACACCGCGTGAAATAGATCGATGGAAGCACATCGAAGATTTTCTACATATGAAGAGTCGTGGCGTTTGGTTTAGCTCTCGGTGAGAACTCCTCACCTTTATTTTAATTTCTAGTTGAAATATATACTAGGATGCAGACGGTGCTTAGTAGCACCCGACACCCATCGTCCACAGACCATGGATGACTTGTTTGTTTAATTGATGTGTTGTGAAAGTTGATTGTGTGAAGTGGAATGAATAAAATATTTTATAGTTAAAAATATAATTTTTAACGTTGATGTGAATAAAATAGATATTCATTTACAAATCAGAATGATTTGTTCATGTAAACCTATTTGACTGACATAGATTGGGACGATAAATTTTACACATCGCCCAACTACACAAATAAAATTCTGTATTTGTTGATTTGATACCCCACACGAGTATTGGGATGATATTTGACGTACGCTAATCCCAATTGTTTAGTTGTATGTCAGTCGATAGGTTGACAGACTGTGTAAGCGTTAATTATTTATATTTAATGCTTATGCAGTTGTGTGGTGCACTCTGGATGATGGTTGATGATTTACCGTTGCTGTTATATACATGTGTTGTAGAAAATCCATATAATTAACATCATATGGTAATTGATTGGGCCTCATTCCAATTTGGAAAATAAGGAATATTATAATAGAAAATTCATGTGTTGAATAGAATAAAAATTCTTGTGTTGATAAAAATTCATGTGCTGAATAGAATAAAAATTCATGTGTTGAATAGAATAAAAATTCATGTGTTGAATAGAATAAAAATTCATATGTTGAATAGAAAGAAAATTCATGTGTTAAATAAAATAAATTCATGTGTTGAATAAAATAAATATTCATGTGTTGAATAAAATATATATTCATGTGTTGAATAAAATATATATTCATGTGTTGAATAAAAATATATATTCATGTGTTGAAGAAAATATTCATTTGTTGAATAGAATAACGAAGTTATTGAAATATATAAAGCCGTGTTGGTTAGATATGCCCCATTTTGACGCGCAAAATATTTATATCGATTTTATTCATTTTTATAATGAATATCGAATAGGAATTGATTTCAAAATATAATGCTTTGAAAATATTATCATTTATAGATTAATGATATGGAATATTCAATTTTGATTTGAAATTGAATATGAAGTTGAAATCATTTCGAAAACGAATTTAAAACGATTTATAAAATACATTTTTAAAAGGAAATCGACGATATATATAATGTATATATATATATTATATATAATGGTCTGAATAGAACGCGTCGCGCTGCGGCAGTTCGCAAATTTCGACCATTGACTTCGAATGGACATTACGGGAGATCCGACCGTCGGATTCTCCTAAAACTGGAACCGTTGGGTTCGTATCGAAAAGAGCTTTCTAATAAATATTAGAAATTAGAAATCTAACGGTTGGATTTGGAATTATGTCCAAATCAAATTTGGAAAAGGTCGTTGTAAGTGCAGTTCGATGGTAGTTGATGGAAATCGACAGTATGGGCCTTGATAAAATTATTAAAAATAGTAATAATTTGTGTTAAAGCATAAGAAATGATTTGTAAAGAATTGAGATGAAAATTTCCATATTTGAAAAGATAAAAATAGATTTTTATAGAAATGAACTAGTTTTGAAATAGAAGAAATGGTTTTGAAAATAACCAGAATTTCCAATCTATAAAGTGGATTTGAAACGGTTTTGAAAATAACCAGAATTTCCAATATATAAAGTGGAAATGGATTTGAATCGAAATTTTCTTTGGAATATTTCGATGTTGGATTTCGTGATTATATAGATATTGTTATGGAAATTTGAAAGATATATTGATATCGTTATTTCCAATACGATTTTTGTTGGTCATAGAATTTGATATTGAACATAAGCCGATATATTTTCTATTCAGAGCCTTGTATTTAATATCAAATGGGATTTGGGTTTGTCGTGAATGGTGTCTTCATTAACACTGTTCTTAAACCCAGTTGAGAAAAAGATTAAATCTTTTTATTTAAATTTAATGAACAATACCAATTAAATGATATTTAATTGGAATTGATTTTTTTGGGTTTATCATGAACGGTGTTTTAAACAACACTTGTTCTTTAATCCGATAATTAATGGAATGTGATTTTGGGTTGTCGTGAACGGTATCTTCAATAATACTGTTCTTAGACCCAACGGAGTTAAGAAAATCCGAAACTAACTGAAGATTAGTTAAGTTGAATGGTTTCTTGGGTATTGATCTGATGTTGGTTTCGGCCTTCGGGGTTATTACTTAGGGAATTGTTCAATTTCTAATTTACGGTTAAAGGATGATGGAATAGAATGTGATTTTGGGTTTATCGTGAACCGTGTTTTAAATGACATTGGTTCTTTAACCCAGTTAAAGACAGGATATGATTTCCCAAGTTAAATAATCATTGATAGTGATTATTGGGAAGATTAAAACCAAGTGGAGTTTTAATGAGTCTTTAATTAGATTGAAATAATCGAGAATGGAGTATCACCAGTTTTGCTCCAGGCGATAGTTAAATCTTTAATTAGATTTGAACGTGAAATGGTAATTGAATTTACCGATAACACCGTGGTGTTACATATGAAGTATGACCAGTTTTACTTCATGGGATGAATAGGTTGGGATTGGAAAATAAAATAAATGATTACTTCGGTGTGGTTCGCTAATCCCGACTAATTTGAATTGATATTCAAAGGAAGATTAAAGAATAAATTTAAAGAATTTATCTTTGATAAAATTAATGTGAACCTTTCCCAAAGTATAAGAATATTTGAATAAAAGAATATTCTGAATTGGAATGAGGAGTATGTTGTGTTTGTGTAACACTTGTTTATTATATACGCGGGTTATTCAGAAAGACTAGGTTTATCCCATTCTGACTACCTGATTCGACGATGTGTCGAGGATGAAGACGGTGGTCGAAGACTAGATGTCTTCACATCGTTTCGGTGATTACTGATGATCTTGATTGGGCTGTACACCCAAGAGGATGGAATCAGTTGGTGATCGTCCAGACGTACTTGGAGATCGAAGGATATGCGAGGTACAAGGTGCCTCCGGTTTCGTTCAGACCCAGAATGAACTTGTAAATGGACCATGTGTCTGACATTGGATTTTATTCTGTGTGATTGATTTCTATTAAATATATATCTGTTTGGCGGCGGAGAATTTATTCTCTTGCTTAACGCCCTTCTCTGAGACGTACGAGCTCAGGGGTTATATATAGATGGATATCAATCGCATGGAGTGAATTGCCTATGTGGCATGCCTAAGTGGCAAATGATCAAGGCTTCTGTTGAAAAGCAAAGTCTTGTGGTTGATGATCAAAGCACCGCCTGTGTGGCATAGATTTGTGAATCGTTGATTCGCGAGCCTCACACCCCGGTCGTGAACTAGAAACGGGAGAGGACATCAGGGAGGGCATGCGTTTCCTTCTAGCTAGGGTGGTGTCAGTGACTAACCAGCCCTGACATTTATATTATTTTCACATGTGTGGTTGTTGGATTGCGAGGCGCCTCGGATAGATCGGTGACTATGTGGAGCCGATGGAGTCATTTGGCTCAATACCCCCAAAGGGTGGGGAAACGCAGTGTTTAGGCATTTTAATCCACATCGGTGGACCGGCCCTGATGATCCAAGGGCTCACTTGTGTCTGGGTCCAGAGGCTCAGGCTAGAGAGTCTCGAATCGGTGAAGACTATCTTTTGCCTCGGTTCACAGATGGAAACCCAACTTCCAATACGTGACATTTGCGGTTTTGATTGTAGAGCCTAGTATGGCGACATGATATATGATACCCATGCCATCTATGATTGATATTTATGATTGAAATTGTTTTGACACTATACACTTATAATAGTATCAAATGATTTGTTTTTAACGTACCAAGCATGTTTGGCTATTATAAGGGAAAACACTATCCTTTTGCTTGTGTTGCATTGTGTGATGGGACCTGGGTCTTATAATAGCTTCATTTTTCCAAAAAACATTGCGATGTTTTGTTATATGCACCGGTATTCTTGAGAGGAAACCCATTCCGTGTTATACGGCGTGGTCCCTTGATTTACCTAACTTTAAAGTAAAGTTTTAAATAACTGTTTTAGTTCTCACACCAGTCACATGACTGACCTGGAGTTTATTGTTTTAACCTAAACTCTGGGTGCCCTTATTTTCGACACGGGCAGCTACTAGTTTTCGTTTTGCAGATTTATATTCACAGGATCCTTAATTACAGCTGGAACGATACCCGGAAACCTCTGTATCCGTGTATTACTTTCAGTTGTGTTTTGTATTATTTTTCCGCTGCTATGTATTTAAATGTAATTTAAATCTTTGATATTTTGTGATGTATAATATTTATTCATACTCTATATATTCTTGTATTCTGATGGAATTATTGTAATTAGCAATGAAATATTCTTCTGTTTGTGTTCTGATTTGTTGTGTTCTCAAAACAATCAGGGGTTTCGAACGGTCTTGGTCGGTTTAGCGACTGATTCGGATCGAGCGAAATTCCTTGTCATTACACATATATACTAAGTTAGAGTCATAAAATTGAACATATATGGTACCGCTGATACCTGTAGGTTACTTGAATAATATCATAAATTAAAAGACTCACTTATATTAAATATGAAATACTTTTAATTGACCTTATATCTTCTAAAAGAAGCACCCATTTTCTTCATATGCGTGTAAAAAGCAATCGAACTATAAGATAATAAGGAATAGCTATGATGTACCATAAAGATAAACAAAGATTAATTGTAATGAATGTTTCAGTTTTTGGTTGATGCTACAGAAATTAGTACAAAAATCAAAGTATATCAAATTCATGTTAAAACAAACATAGCAATGACTTGATGTGTGAAGCAAAGCCTAGAACACAGTACGTCTATTTTTTTTAATCCAATAATAACATGATCTATAAAGTTGATAACGTATAAACTAACACGTTGATAGTTCTGTCAATCTATTCACTTTTTTATATTTTAGTTTATGAATATATGACTTTAGATATCGGCATCAGGATCATACCATTCCAGCTAATTAAACCAATGCAGGCGTATAAACTTCTATACGACAATACCCATCATCTTACATCCAACACAAATATCACGAAAATACGAATCATTTTTTTTTTTTGAAGAAAAAGGTAGAAGAAGAATAGAAATAACAATCTCACATCGCAGCGGAACAAAATATACTATATCATAACTTTTGAAATACAAAATTTGTACTATATACACATCATTATCAGAGTACAGCACTTACAACACAGCAAAACAAAACTCTATATAACTAGCACTGAAGCCTCCTGCTCCAAGCTCCTTCAGATAAATCTGTAAAATCCTGAACTACTTGACTGCCCATACAAATTTAGGCACCCAAGGGTTTAGGTAATACAAAATAAAATAAACTCCGGGTCAGACATGGGAGTGGTATGAGTAAACAATTTAAAACCGTTTCAGAAATTAAATGATATCTCATAAGACCACGCAGTATAACACGGAACGGGTTTTTCCCTTATGAAAATCCAAACCACTTGATTTAACTTTAAAAATCCTTTTGAAAGAAACGATAATCTTTATATCGAAACTCTTTTGATATTATGATAGTGTCTAAATCAAATAAATAACAATCTAGTGGAACGTTTGCATCTCACGTTCCACGTATATAATATACAATCAAAACAACAAGCACTTATTGGGTAATGAATTTTCAACTATGACAAGGTATATGGAACCACCTTCCGATAGTGTATCTCTAGAGGAGAATACACTGGGTTCAACAAGAACATCTTATAACCCAGCCACACATGATCGACCAGTCATTTCGCTTGAGTGTATCGAATGTATATCACCAACGGTTGGGAACAGCAACCGTTTTCCCGATGGGACAACATCGAATAGAATAAGGAATTAAATGAATTTCTCTAGATAGGTGATAATACACCCTAATGGGAGCTACCCAGATAGCCATGTTACCTGCCCGATTTTTGTCATTTCCCGGTTGTTGAGGCCTGAGGCTACGTTTACTTATCATTCATTGATAACACAATCACTTTGAATGTCACATTGTCCGATCCGTTAATCACTAATTGATTTGCACAAATATATTCAGGATATTATGCTAACAGAATAAATCTGTTGCCACCACATATATTTATACAGACCAACATATTCGATCATTGGAAATATTTTGTCAGACATTGGTCCATATACGTTCATTCTGGGATTGAACGAAACCGAAGGCACAATTTCCATTAATAGAAAAAGCCCTTGCACTTTACTCCGTCTTCGATTATCTTCGTATAATCTGATTCGTAACGATACTGCCAATATGGAGTGGTTCTCGGATAATAATCTATCCGGTCTCTCCATATTGACAACGATATTGGCAAATACTTCGATAGTCGGTTATTTAACTATCGAAGAAAAATAAACAAACAATCCAACCATTAAACAAATCACTGGGCCTCTTAATTAATATTTCATTAATTAAATCACTTCTTCATTTCCTTACCAATATTTGTTAACCAAATATTTTCAATAATCATCTTGGTCTCTTACATTGTTTGGAAAACATTTCCATATTTCACCATCTTTTATTTTCTATACTTAGAAAATATCTTCTATTAATAATTGGAAAATATTCCAATTACTTCTCCGTTTCACGACCATTCATTTCTATACTTAGGAAATATTTATTATTATATTTCCAAAATTCTTAGTTGGGTTAAAACGTATGTTATGTAAAACATCGCTACAACAACCCAAACTATTGCATTCGATTAAATTTCTTTAAACATTTCTCTTCAAGACTGAATCTTGCTATTTATCAACTAATAATGAAATTAATCGAGATGGGGTATAATTACCTCTCAGACCTTGACTGGAAATATTATTAACTTCAAAAAACACAAGCCCGCTAACTCAAATAATCAACACCATATTAAACCAATTTTCCATTTCTAAAACATATATACATTTCTCTTTCTATTTTTACTAGATTTAATTATATATTTCCTTTTTGTCTATAATATTTTATTTTTAAGTTCATTTCTTTCAAATTCTATATATATCGACATATCGATTTCTAATTATCAAATCTTCCTAAAAATATGCTAACTCCTTAAATTTACGGAAAAATTCTCCATAAACTCCTTTGTATGGGGTTACAGTAAAAAGTCAAACCTTGCCACACATGCCTCTCCGTTCAAAAAGAAAAATCAAAAAGCCAAGCGGCTTGCCGATACGGTGCATAAAAACCCATATTCAATTTAAATACGTACCTTTTTGTCGAGCATTGTATTTATAATCTTCATATACTTCATTCCTTACCTGTCTAATATAAATCCATGCATTCCCAAGTTATTACAAATCAATCTAGTCATTCTTAACTCAGTTCGTTAACTACTATGCTAATTAACTCTTTTGCCTATTTCACTTTTATATTTGAACATAACATGTTCAAATATATTTTGCTTATAATTAATTGAATTCCCATTTCAATTTAACTTTCATATTTGATATCGAATATGAAATCACAAATCAAATTTTCTTATTTAAAGTCGAACTCGATTCTAAAACTTGATTAACTAATTTTTCTTCTACTTAGTTAATCCTATTCCATAATAAATATCTGATTTTGTTTCAACAATCATTTCATTTACACAACTTGAGTTCGTATTTATTTTACAACTCAAGTCTGGATTTTTCTAATGAAAATTCAGGTTCTTTTTTACTTAAAATCCTTTTATTTATTTAAATAAACTGTTACGGTTTTTAAAAAGATTATGGTGCTGCACTTCTACAAATTTGATTTTGACATAACTCAAAATCTATAAGATGAATTCCAGATTTTTCTCCTTCATTAGAAAACTATTATTCAATCGGCCCCGACGATTCTTGTTTCAAAGAATTCCGATTTCATTTGAGTTCTATATACTCAATTGAAGTTCGAAACGCCAATTCACGAACTACCGTGCCGCGGCGAGTTCGTTTTAAATATATTTAAATATAAACGTTTAAACTTTGTTTATAAATGAATTTCGACTCCATTCTTATATATCTTAATATAATTTCAATCCATTAACTAAATCTGACTTATATTCTTCATTTTCCCTATCCAATGATTATTTCCATAATTCCTTTATAGTTCATTTGCAACTTAATCTTATATTAAATTATAATTCATTTGAAAATGAATTATTTTATAAATTTTGATATAATCGAATTCCACTTTTAACTTACCTGGATTTAACTCGATCCAGTTTATATTCCGAATTCCGGAATATAATCAATCGTTCCTATTTTTCAATACGCTTTCAAATCCACATTTAAATTCATACTTGAATTTAATATTTCAAAATATTCCACGATATTTATCTTACTTAATTTATAAACATTTTTATAAATTAAACTCCTTGTTTTATAAATTTAAAACAAGGTTCATTTCAAAAATCTATTTGAAATTCCTTTTATTTATTTTCTGAATTCTTAGAATAAAATCTATCGTTTCCTTTTTGAACGATTTCCAGTTTATTTTTGTAAATTCATACTTGCATTTAAACTTCTAACTTATCTAATGATAATTTATGTGACTACATTATAAACATCGTTTATAATTTAAGTTCCTTGTTTTATAAAGTTAAAACAAGTTTCCATTTCGAAATCTATTAAAAACCAAAATCTTATTTTGGAATATTCTATTTATTTTAACTTATCTATATAAATATAGAATCTATTTTCATGTTTTATTCCAGTTTCTATCTAATATAATTTAGATATTCTATTTGGGAATAATTTATTTTTATAAATCCGACCTAGTCGAATTCAAACATAAATCCTAAGGATTTATTCAACTTCATTTACATTCCGATTATCAGAATAAAGTTAATCGTTTATTATTTAAAACGATTCTAAGTTCTCATTTTAAATTCACATTTGAATTTAAATATTCATATTATCCAATTGATGATTTTTCCTTTTTATTTACAAACACCATTTATTTTACTTGTTTAAAATTTTAAACAAGTCTCGAGTTCAAATTCATTTGAAATAAATATTTCTACTTCGGAAAAATAAATTTTCCTTTTCAAATTCACACTTGTATTTATATTTCCTGAATTATCCAATGGTAATTCATTTCACTTCATTTATAAACTTCGTTTATAATTGAACTACTTGTTTTAATTTTTCAAAACAAGTTAATATTTCATGTCCATTCGAAATTCAAATTTCTATTTTGGAAAAATAGAATTTCCCTTTTAAATCTCAAATATCCTTTTCATGATATTTTTATAAATCCACATTTAGGCCCAGTGGTATTTAAACACACAAAACACCTAATTTAACACACAGGTTTTCTAACACAGCATATATGGTAATATATATAAAACCAAACAATAAATAAATTTGAGGAATCCAGTTGGATCCCTCCTACCTGTTTTCCTGCATCCACAGACTTTAGCACATAAATAATACCATCCTGCTTCGAGGCAGGATATCACGGTATAGAAGGTCATCCACTACATATATTGTGCGGCGCATAGAGAAATCATCCGCTAATGATACCGCGGGCATCTTCTAATGATACTGCGGGAATCCAACCACCAATATATATATATATAATAGCCACAAACAACAATCCTAAATAACTAATATATTTTTAAGAGCCACAATAATATATTCAAGCATCGAAGCAACCATCAAATTTATTTTTAACATTTCAAATAAATTTAAATAAAATATGAGTGAGATTTACTCACCAGGGTTTTTAATTTGCTGAATATCCCAATTTAAATTAAATCAAAGACCATTCGATTTAAATTAAATTATAACCGATTCTGATTACTCTAAGGATCTCAAAATGAATCCATCACTATACGAATCCCATTTGCTTTGTTTTCGTGAAATCCTGTTATCATATGAATTATATAAAATGTTCTTAAGTTTTGGCAGAACTAAATTGTCATTAAATAATTTAACTAGAAATTAATTAATTTTAATTAAAAATAGACAAATTCCTCACCTGCGTTTTAATTCCTTTCTTCCTGAAATCTCCCCAACACTACCGTTCACTTTCACTGGCCTATAACCGAAGCGCAACAGCCCCTTCCTTATGAACCTAGTAACAACACTACCTTCTGGTTATAACTCAAATCACCATCCACTTTCACCCCGAAGGCCAGACCACTCGCACACATCCTTCATTACATCCCACTTCCCATTCGATAACCTCAGAGTTTGCCCAGTAGCTCCAAGATGTACAGGGCAATTGAAAACTCACCAAAAATCGACTTCCAATACATCTCGCTTCAGCCCTGTGAACCCATCGCAACTTCCCAGCTTACTGAATCTATCGCGCTGCCACTAATCCTCTACCAACAATGTTCAATGCAAATCAGATCAAAACTCCTCATCTTTGCTTCACCATGAACCAGCGCCTACCCCTTTCAACTCGTGACATCGACTTTCACCTTGCTACAGGAAGCATCACACCCTTTTGTTCTTCTTGAATCCTTTCTCGATCGCTGCCAAATGGGAATCCAGACCACACTGTAGCTAGTGTCGACTACCTGAGACTATCACGCACCCTTTTATGGTAATCGAAGTTCCCTGCCCTAACTCATCGCACCCCCAAACTCCGCAGACTTTACATCGCTCGAGAATTGAGCTTGACTCCATTGGTGTCGCCCGAACGTCGCCCAGTCTCGTTAATCGCTACTGGCATTCGCGATGAACTTTAGATCGCGATTTGAAAAGAAAGACATTGGCCTTTTTTTTGAAGCTCTTCGGTTTGTTTTGATTTGCAATTGAATTTTAGAAAGGGGCAGACATTTTGTTTCTCTCGTTTGTGAAGCTTTGAATTTGATTACAGAAGTAAGAAAATTGAAAGAAAACCAACGCGATTTATACAAGAACAAGGATGGAATAGAAGGAGGAGAAGTGAATGCTTTAGTTATAAACATGGATACTTCAGCACTAAAGAATTAAAGGTGGGTGTTTACTAGGTGGGTTTTATCTGATACGTTATTCAATTTTAAACTACCCTGTGACCCCGAACTCCTTTCTGAACCCAAAAACTGACATTTTTAGGGTTATTCCTATATTCTGGACCTATTGGAATAGGTTCTGATATCTCGTTTGATCGTCTTGAGAAGATATTAATTTAAATCCATATAATTTAAATTTGAAACCATAAATTCTTCGAAAATGAATTAATATTATTATTCCACTTCAAACAGAAGTTTGTATTGATCATCCGAACTGCTTTCAATTTAGTTTTAACTTCGAATTGAGTTAACTTCGTATTACAATAATTTAGTATATTTGATATTAAGTCGCATATCGATTATTAAATCGATAACTCAATAAAAAAATCATTTATATTATCAATTCAATATTTAAAACAATATTAAATATTTAAAATTAACTGACGAAATATCCGGGTCATTACGCATATTTAATTTCTGTTTCTAACTTCCTATGCACACTTTTATTTCTCATGATGTACTTATCGAGTTTAATGTTTACTGTATTTTTTTCTTTACTTTTGTTGTTTCACTATTTGTCATTGCCTCTTATTTTTTGTACATTCTACCTTCTGTTCTATATAATAACTGTTTGTTTACTTTGCCATTGTGTCTTAGGTCTTTTTTTTGCTGGCCACCTACAAAAACATGATGATGAACATTTGTTTCTTCCCATTGTTCTTGGCTGACATAACAAATATTTCACATAATCCTTTGTACATTGATTACCACCTGGTATGGACAACTTGCTTGCTTTTATGTTGACAGCCTATTTATGGACCAATTACCTTTGATAAGATGGTATTTCTATGTTGCATAGGTACCATCTTACCTGCTTTTAAATTAATTTGTTAATATATAGTCTGTATTGCCATTTATTCAGTAAATTTTGACATTTAATACTATATATCCAACATATGTTAAAATTGGAAATATATCCAACATCATTCATTACTGATATATATATATATATCCTATTATTAACATATTAACAGTATCTTATGTTACATCCCGCTACATAGCGTTTTGACTATGACAACTATACATAAACGTACATATTATTATCTAACCTTGTTTTGCAGGAAGCCATTTGACAAACAGATTCAAGAATACAATAAATGAAGAATAAATACATTATAAAGGTCTGTTAGTCTTAGATATTAATGTTAAAGTCTTCCTTGTTGATCACACACACGCATTTTATATGTATATAGCTTTTCTTATATAAATTAAGCAAGGAATAGTCTAATGACAGAAAACAGACGTCTGGTCTGAAAATTTCAGACGTCTGTTTGCTGAAACAGAATGTTTTTAAATACAATATTCAGACGTCTGGTTGATATATTTTAGACGTCTGAAATGCCCCCGAAATACACTATTTCCTTTCTGATTTGATTTTTAAAATAAACAGATATCTGAGTTCCGAAGAGTTGCATCCTTTACGAAGAGATACAACTATTTAATCCATATCTCTTCATCAAAACTCTTCACGATCAGTTGTATCTTTTTATATATTATAAATAGAGAATTGCTTAGATGATCTAACAATTGCTTAGATGATCTAACAACTGAATTTTATTCTAATTCTCTCTATCTTATTCAAAGCTCTCTAAGTTCTAAAAAGCTATCCACTTTCATACTTGAGACTTTTAAACTTCCATATTCCTTCACGCACTTCACGATTATCATCAAAGAAAGGCTATAGGAAGGGTGTACTTAATATTCGACAATCCGTGTTATCAAGAACACAAAAGAGTCAACAATTATTCTGTATTAGTGAAGACCTCTTCAGTGGTTGAGGAAAGAAATCCCATTCAGTGGTTCGGGTAATTGTGAACCTATTCCTCCGGGTGAAGTGAGGGTTTTAGTGTTAGTGAAATACCAGAAGTGAGTCTGGGACTGGACGTAGGACAGTGATCCGAACAAGTATAAACCGATTGTGTGATTTACTGCTTTCTACTCTGCTATATAGATATTATATCCTATTCTCCATACTACACGATCCTATACCGCTGCATATACTCATTCAATTGGTATCAGAGCAAGGCCATCCTATAACCGTAACACCGTTATTTGATATTTTGATAAAATGGAGAATAACCCAAGTACTAGCTCAACTACTTTTGCCGAAGGACAATCCACTCAAAGACCACCACTATTCAACGGACTACACTACAACTACTGGGCTACAAGAATGAGAATTTATATGCAAGCAAGTGGTTTTAGTGCATGGAATGCAACTCAAAAAGAGTTTACAGCTCCTACTACTGAATATGCAACTTGGACAACTGTTCAAAAAGATGAAGCAAATGCAAATGCTAAAGCTATGAACATGCTATACTATGCCCTAGATCGAAATGAATTCAATCGTGTTAGCATTTGTACATCAGCTTATCAAGCATGGGAGACGCTAAAAACTATTCATGAAGGGACAAACAAAGTCAAAAAAACTAAAATTTCAATGCTCAAAAATTAGTTCCAGAACTTCAAAATGAAGCAAAATGAAACTATCAACGAAATGGACTCAAGATTCCAAGATATCTTACATGCATTGATAGGACTTGGAGAAAAATACATTGACTTTGACATCATTTCAAAAGTACTAAATTCTTTAACTAACGATTGGGAAAGAAAAGTACTAGCCATTGAAGAAGCAAATGATTTATCAGCAATGAAACCAGAAGAGCTAATAGGAAATCTTATGTCTTATGAAGTAAACCTTCAAGCAAAAAGGGAACTAGCTCAAGAAAAGAAAAATGTGGCTTTTCATGCTGATAAAGAGGAGTCTGAATCAGAAGACGAAGATCTAGCTTTTATTGCCAAAAACTTTAAGAAATTTCTGAAATATAGAAAAGGAAATTTCAAAAAGAATATTTCAAATAAGCCTTCATCTTCAAAACTAGAATGTTTCAATTGTCATAAGAAAGGTCACATGGTAGAAGATTGTCCAAAAATGAAAGAAAATCAAAAGAACTTCAATAAAAGCAAGAAAGAAAATTCAAGAAGAAAGCCTTTTCTGTTACTTGGGATGACTTAGACTCAGATTCATCAAGTAGTGACAGCGATAGCGATAGTGATAAAGAGCAAGAAAATTTATGTTTTATGGCACAAGAATCTGAGGTAAGTGAATTATCTTATGAAGAACTAATAGATGTTAATGCTGAACTTTTAAATTTAATAAAAACTCTAAAGAAAAAGATTAAAGAAACTCGTGAAAATCATAATAAAGCTGAATTCGAAAGAGATATGTTAAAAGATGAAAAGATAATTCTAGAAGAAGAACTTGAAAAAGTTCAAGAAACTCTTACGAATTCAGATAGTCAGCTTTCTCTTTTGAGTTAAGAAATTGAAACTCAAAAGACGAAGAATGATGAAATTAGTTCTGAAAATCATTTGTTGAAAATTAGAGTAAAAGAACTAGAATTAGAAAACAAAAGTATTCAAACTAAGTTAGAAAACATTTCAAAAAATGTTTCAAATTTTAACAAGGGTAGAGAAAATTTAACAAGAATCATAGAAAACTCTCAACCCTCTTCAAACAAAAATGGTTTAGGATTCAAAAACGAATTGAAATTTCCTCCAAAGAAAAATATAAAGTTTAGGAGGAAAATTAATGCAAAACTGTAATCCACAAAAACAATTAATAAAATTAAGATATGGGTTCCAAAAACTAACAATAGTTTGATTAGGAAGAAGCACATTAACTCATTTATGGAATCTGTGCATAAAAATGAAAATTATTTATATAAAAGGGATACTAAATCTAGTTGGGTTTGGCTTCCTAAGACCTAACTCTTAGGACCCAATCAAAAAGTGGGTACCAATGTGCTTATTAATATTTTTTGCTACTACTTCGCACAAAACTTTATTATGTGCTACTTATGTTACGTTGGTATCCTACTCTCTGTTTAATTATCTGTTTCTACATATGTTTCTCTGTGTGTTGTGTGTATACTTAACATCTCTTACAAGTATTCCTTTTTGTCAAATGACATAGGGGGAGAAACATGTTATGTAATATGCATATTGACAGGAGGAGTTTATGTAGTTGTCATTAGTCAAAAAGGGGGAGAATGTTACATCCCGGTACATAGCGTTTTGACTATGACAACTATACATAAACGTACATATTATTATCTAACCTTGTTTTGCAGGAAGCCATTTGACAAACAGATTCAAGAACACAATAAACGAAGAATAAATACATTATAAAGGTCTGTTAGTCTTAGATATTAATGTTAAAGTCTTCCTTGATGATAACACACACATTTTATATGTATATAGCTTTTCTTATATAAATTAAGTAAGGAATAGTCTAATGACAGAAAACAGACGTCTGGTCTGAAAATTTCAGACGTCTGTTTGCTGAAACAGAATGTTTTTACATACAATATTCAGACGTCTGGTTGATATATTTCAGACGTCTGAAATGCCCCCGAAATACACTATTTCCTTTCTGATTCGATTTTTAAAATAAACAGACATCTGAATTTTATTTTCAGACATCTGAATTCCGAAGAGTTGCATCCTTTATGAAGAGATACAACTATTTAATCCATATCTCTTCATCAAAACTCTTCACGATCAGTTGTATCTTTTTATATATTATAAATAGTGAATTGCTTAGTTGATCTAACAACTGAATTTTATTCTAATTCTCTCTATCTTATTCAAAGCTCTCTAAGTTCTAAAAAGATATCCACTTTCATACTTGAGACTTTTAAACTTCCATATTCCTTCACGCACTTCACGATTATCATCAAAGAAAGGCTATAGGAAGGGTGTACTTAATATTCGACAATCCGTGTTATCAAGAACACAAAAGAGTCAACAATTATTCTGTATTAGTGAAGACCTCTTCAGTGGTTGAGGCAAGAAACCCCGTTCAGTGGTTCGGGTAATTGTAAACCTATTCCTCCGGGTGAAGTGAGGGTTTTAGTGTTAGTGAAATACCAGAAGTGAGTCTGGGACTGGACGTAGGACAGTGGTCCGAACCAGTATAAATCGACTGTGTGATTTACTGCTTTCTACTCTGCTATATAGATATTATATCCTATTCTCCATACTACACGATCCTATACCGTTGCATAGACTCTTTCATCTTATGCTCTGTAAATATCAAAATCTATTGCCATTTTTGATATATTATTGGTGATATAATTTAGCATTAAATGTTAATAATACTGGCATTGCATGTTTGTAGCCTTTAGACCTGTTCCATTTTCGGAAATCAAATATAATTTCAGTTTTACAAATAAATGTAGTTATGGAA
The DNA here is from genome assembly GCA_030737875.1 of Allium sativum. Taxonomy (NCBI): domain Eukaryota; kingdom Viridiplantae; phylum Streptophyta; class Magnoliopsida; order Asparagales; family Amaryllidaceae; genus Allium; species Allium sativum. The sequence goes on from CM060913.1 coordinate 150,437,406, forward strand.
ATTACTTTAATTACTCCTTCAATATATACTAAGTTAGAGTCATAAAATTGAACATATATGGTACCGCTAATACCTGTAGGTTAGTTGAATAATATCATAAATGAAAATATTCACTTTTATTAAATATGAAATACTTTAAAATGACCTTATCTCTTCCAAAAGAAGCACCCATATTTACAGTGTCCTACCTAAATTAATTATTATTTACCATACTTGCAGATGTCAAATTTTATCATTCCAGCAGCCAAATTATATTTTGTGGTCCACGTCTTCAATTTACCAATTCTTTCTCCCACCGTTCACTCCTATACACCACTACATGCTTTCTTCTTCCCTAACTGCCAAAATAAACTATTCATTTTTCAATCAATATTCTCCCACAAGATACATAAGCCCTGCATACTTTCTCCTTTCCACTACATCGACCTGATATTTTACTGCTCCCATTCTCCATCACCGGTGTATCCACTGAAGTTAACTTCCTACTCAGGTTACACTTTTATTTAGTTATTTGAACTTCAATTTTTTTTCTCTGAATTCATTTCCGTCTGCCTATGTATTCTTCCTCACTAATTGCTTATACATCGATTGCTTATATATTTCATTGGTTTAAACTTGTTTCCTACTGCTGAAAAGCTGGTGCTCATTAATAGTACAATTTTTAATATACATACTTCCCTTCACGTGCTTCTTTATGTTAGGAACTGCAAAAGGCTATACATATTATGCATTTTGTTAAATCAGTTTTCTATACAGGTTTAAATTTTGATTTGACACTATTGTTCACCGATTCAAATTTGTTTCACCTTCAACTCTAACTCATTACAACTAACCACAAATTTATTTGGCAACTGACAGTAGTTGATATGGCAGACGCGAACAAACGTATTTTGGTAGATATAACCAATCGTACCCCTACTACGTCTACAGGACATCGAAAGCGTCACAAGGTTTGGTAAACATATATCTTATACGTACATTCGATGCAAATCATTAATCACATTTGTTTCGTTCTACAGAGTACTTATACCACTTTGCTGATTGATGATGATAACACTGAGACTGAGACCTCTACTAGCACTACACCCAACATGTGCGTGCACACTCTACTCATAATTTCTGTATTTGCTCATGAAATAAACTTTCTGTCATATTTATTTACTAAATCTATCAGATTAACATGGTACGTATTTATCTTTGATTTTATTTTCTTCTAATACATGAAAAATTAATCCTTGCTGTAATTAAGCCATCAAGGCGCTCAATTGCTCAAACTTTGCATAGACAAAAAGAAAGACTAACAAAAAATGCAACAACTTCGGGAACGGAATCTCAAAGCTCAGTATTCAATCTTCCCTCTTCATCTTCCATGATGCAAAGTAATGGTGTAACCCAATATTCACAAGGGATCGGTGGTGTAGAAGATAACTTCAGTGAAGATCCAACACTTCTTCCCTCCTCGTCTACTCAACTTAACACTCAAATGTAAGTATACTATTGTTTGCAGTCAATCAATTCGTTCCTATACCATGTCCCAACCATAAAATCTACATACACACAACTGTCCCTTCACTCCTAATATATTCATCTACATTACGTTCACTGAAGATGGCTTGGTTACACCATTATCAAATCGCTCCATTGCTCAAAAGCTACGCAGAGAACGAGAAAGGATTTACCGAGCGCAACACATTGAATGACATTCCCGTAGCTAAATGAACATAACATGTCCATTTTGTAGAGCACTTCATTGGATCGACGAACATTTGTTAGGTACTCCTTTATGTAATCCCATTTTTGGAACATGTTGTAAGTCTGGAAAAGTAAAGTTACCTCCACTATCACAACCTCCAGCGGAATTTTGACAGTTTTATGATGGAAACGACTCATTATCTACTTCTTTTTTGCAACATATTCGTGAGTATAATTCTGCAAATGCCTTCATAAGTCTTGGCTGCAAATTAGATGATAGAACTCTCGGTAAACGTGGGATAAAGTCATTCACAATACACAGAGAACTGTGACATAGAACGGGTGCTTTGCTGCCCGATATTGGAAATCCCCCGGTACATTCTCAACTATATATATATATATATGATCCTACTGCTGCATTGACATTTAGACATGAAAGAAACCAACATATTAATTGACAAGTTTTGGAAATAGTACAATGTGTTCTTTTGCGGAACAATGAATTCATTGAATTATATCGTCCGGCTTATGATATTTTGAAAAAATCGACTGATGCAGCCCAAAATCTTCCCTTGCGTCTTCATTACAATCAGAAAAATGACAAATGTGTCTATAACATGCCAACAAGCGATGAAATAGCTATTATCTTACCTGGAGATGGATCTTAAATTTGTGGAACTAGAGATATTGTAATAAACTTGAAAGGAGGTTCACATTTGGAACGTATCAGCGAATGTCAACCAGCATACTTACCCCTTCATTATGTCCTTCTATTTCCCCATGGTGATCTTGGTTGGGATATTAACCATATGAAATGGAATCCCTCTTTAAACATTCTTGGTACCAAAAGACTAACACAACAACCATATTATAGTTGTCGGCTCTTAGAAAGAGAGGGTGAGTATTCCACAATTTTACGTGCACGTAAATTATCTCAAGAATTCGTTGTAGATGATTGGGCATGTACCGAACAAAATCGGTTGTATTGGGCTAGGACTCATCAAACCGAACTTTGTAGGGATTTGTACTGTGGAATTACTGTAGAGTTGGACATCTTACAAGCAGATCAAATTGGTAAGCGATTTGTCTTACCGTCCTCTTATATTGGTACTCCTAGACATATGTATGAAATATATCAAGACTCCCTAGCAATAACAAGATATAACAATCATCCAGATATCTTCTTAACAACGACTGCGAATCCAAATTGGCCAAAAATTGAGCAAGCTTTGAAATCAAACCAAAGACCCAACGATCGTTTGGACATTATCGCTAGGGTATTTGAATTGAAACGCGGAAGTTTGATGGATGAAATTTATAAAAAACACATTTTTTGTTCAGTTGTTGAACATGTGTACACTATAGAGTTCCAAAAAAGGGGATTGCCGAATATGCATGCACTTTTTTCTACAATCTGCAGACAAATTAAGAACAGTGGATCAAGTAGATATTTTGATTTTTGTAGAGTTTCCTGACGAAAAGGAACGTTCATTACTTTTTGAAACCATTAAAAGCTGAATGATACATGGACCATGCAAGGGAAATATGCATGCTCCATGTATGGAAAATGGAAAATGTTCGAAGCGTTATCCAAGGGAGTGGGCTGATAATACATCAATGGATAAAGACGGATATCCAATATATCATCGGCACAATGATGGTAAATCTTTTGAAATAAGGGGTATTTCTGTGGATAATAGGGACGTAGTTCCTTGTAATCCAAAACTTTCTGAAATGTTTAATTGTCATATAAATGTTGAAGGATGTGCGAGTGTACGGGCTGTAAAATATATACATAAGTATATGTATATGGGTCACAATCGAACTACTGTTATAGTGGGTGAAGAAGATGAAATAAAGCAGTATCTTGACTCTAGATACATAAGCCCTCCTGAAGCTACATGGCATATTTTTGGTTACCGTCTGCATGAGGAAAAACCAGCAGTTATTCGTCTACAGCTTCTGTAACGACCCGTATTTTCTGACCAATTATTTAAATTATTTTATTTATTTAAAATGTCAGTTTGAATTTAAATAATCGAATTTAATTATTTTGAATATTTAATTAATGATATAAATAATATAATATTTTAATTACATAAAATTTGTAAATTTGTTGAATTTGCAATATAAGGTGAATTGGCAAAATATAAAGGGGTTGTATTGTCTATATTGAAAATATATTGACGATATCGCTTATTTATCGACCGTTAAACGTATAATTTATAATTTAATTATACAATGAGCTGCAGCGGCGCGGTAGTTCTTAAAATGGAGTTTTGAACTTCAATTGACCGTACAGGATTCAAAATAAGTCGGATTTTCTCGAAATAAGAAATGTCAGGACCGGTTAGACGATATCTTTCTAATAGAAGAGAAAAATCGAGTTTTCATAATGTAGATTTTATTTTATGTCCAAACCAAATTTTAAAATAGTCGCAATGGAATTCCTTTATAATAAAATCAATTTATTTTATAAATAAAGGAGTTTTTAAATATTTTGAATATCGTTTCAGCTTGGAAATCAACCCAAGATATTTTATTTTGAAAATATATGCAATTCTGGTCGAGTTTGACTAATTGCAATATTTTATTTTAATTATACTGAAGTATTTTAATTTTGATTTATTTTAATTTAAATTGGACCCTTTACAAGGGACTTTATTCAAACGACCTCCGTTTTCAACGAAACAAATTTTGTTGGAACCGCAATGGCAAATTATTGCTAGATTTTAAGTGGCGTGTCAAACGGGGTTATTTTGTGAGCGTGGCATAATAAAATGCAAATAAAAACGGCCATTTGGACGTAAATGAGCACCGTTTGAGAAAACGGACTCGGAATTCGACGAAACAAGATTCGTTAGGTCCGAATCATCAAATTATATTATGTCGTCCATTTCTACCATAAACGGAGCTTGTATCTAACCGCGGAAACCAATAACAACATTCAGAAATAGCGATAGACACGAAATAAAAATCGTTGGTCGTTGTCGATCGTCACGTCACGTTAAAATATAATAAACCCCATCTATATATACCCCCAAATCAGAAAATCCCCATACCCAACCCTAATTTTGTCAGCCACTTTTGCAAATAAACCCCTCTTCATAAAACTATTAATATCTTGAAATCTGTTATGAATTTACTATGGGTATCTAAAGCAAAATGGTAGATCGGGTTGAGGGCTAGCTGCCATAAAAATTTGGGGAGGTTTCGTTGTGGGTGGTGGCCGGAAATCGCGAAGAAAGGCGAAAAACTTACTTCATTTTTATGACTTTTGGTGGAGATTGGGTGGTCGATTAATGATGGATTCAAAGGCGATGTGTAGAGAGTGAAGAGGGCTTCACTTTTTCTTTTGGTCGGAGGTGTTGGAACGGGCTATGGTGGTCGGGATGGTGAGATGAACGGAGGTGGTGGCTTTGGTTTTCGTTTTGCTTATGACAATCGGATTTACGCCATTTCTGGCGACTGGGGAGGTTATCGAAGTGGGAAGTCTGAAGGTCAGCGAAAGAGGGATGTGAGGTCTGTCGAACTGAAGTGGTGGCGAGGTCATTGATGATCTAACGGCGTAGAAAATAAGCCCTAAGGCTTTTCCGTTCATGGTCGAAATTCTGGTGATTGGCAAAGGGATGAGGGACGACACCCTGGGCGGCGGCTCTGCAGGGTCAAGCGGTGGTGATGGCGTCGAGTGTAGGCTGTTCGGTGGCTCTGACAGTTTGGGTTTAGGCTTCAAATGATGGGGGTTGATTAGAACGATGGTATCGGGCTGTCGATGAAGGGTAGGAGAAACACGATGGGATCGGGCTTAAGGAATCCGTTCCAAACAAAACGCGTGAGGACCTTGGGAATAGGCTGACGTGGACCATGTTTTTTAAGGTAATTAACCACTAATGATGCCATTAAATTATATTATTATTATTAAAGGGTTTGGGTAATGAACTTCGGGATTTTACAGGATGTTGGGAAGATGAGAAAGAACGGGTTCGAATCCAATTGATCATAACCGCCAGATGTTGTGTTCGCGCAGTTAAATGAATTAGGTAAATGTAAATTTTTATTAATTAATAATTAAATTAGTTAATTGTTTATCATTAAAACTATATAAACTTTAAAATTCGATAACTTTTTCATACGTTGATGAAATTCAGTGAAACTGGATCCGTTGGGATCGTGGCGACGAGCACTACGCTGTGAAGCTGGTCCGATCAGAAATGGAATCATTTGAAATTTCATGTAGTTTTAAACGCTGTTTAAAATTATATGAAAATGACGCTGAAACCATCAACCGAAATAACCGGTGAGTTAACTCTCACACTTTTCTGGACTGCTATGATGTGATAAATCCATATAAGTTAAAATATCATATATCTTGGTTGATTGGCTGCCTTGGTTGCTTATGGTTGATTTAATGGTAGTTGTTAATTATATTATCGTTGTTAATTTATTTGTTAAAATTATATTCTATCATGGAATGTTATAATAATCTGTGATGTAGGGAAGAACAGGTTGGAGGAATCAAATCAGATTCCTCAAATAATTTGTATGTTATTTATTGATCATATTTTTCATATATATGAATTTTTTACCCCCAAAATGATATCAAACCTGTTCAGATTGAATGGTTGTTGATCGTGTTGTGATTTTTAATCAATCGACAGTATTAATTAAGTGATTGGTAGTGATGGTGTAAAATCCATCGGTTATAGCATCGTTTTGCCATTAGGCGAACTGACGAAGATTTTAGTTATAAATTTATTTTATAACTGAAATGAAATTTAAACTAACTTATACAACTTAAGTAAAACAAAAGTTTATAGATACATTTATGATTATAACCATGGTTTGTTGAAGAACTTATTTAAATAGTTTATATAATGAAATATTTTGTTAGAAGGGAAGAAACTAATATATTGATTAGTAAAATTGAATAAGTGTTTTACAAAATAATTAAATGATATTTTTAAATTAATTAAGTTATTAATTAATTTAAAAGGGGGAAACGATGTATGAAAATCAGTTAATGGTTAACTGATGTTAACGGTCGACAAAAGCGACTGTTTTAACCAAAGTTGACAATTAGGTTGATTTGATTTTAATTAATCAAATCGAAAGTTTTGGAATATTCATTAAACTTAATGAATATTGTTAGAAGTTAGTTAATCGTTGATTAACTATGTTCTAAAAAATGATTATCAAGTTAGTTTTGTTAATAAAGTAAATTATTATTTAATAATCCTTTAAAATGATTAATTACTCTATTTCTAGTTGATAATGGAATGAACCACTTTTAAAGTGGTTAATAGTGAAGTAAGTTATTTTTATTAAAGCGATTACTTTTTAATGGTAAATTAAATTAAAAAGTGATCAAATGGGAATAAGTTAATTAAGATTTGGTAAGGGTATTATAAGAAGATTATAATCCGGGTTTACTAACAAAGTGGGAAAAAGTGACTCGTAGATTAATAAGAGAATTCCAAGAAAAGTCTACTTAATTAAGTAAGGCAAGTTGGTTAAAATGAGACTAAAAGGTGTTGGTAAATATTTAATTAATAAATTAAGTAAAAGAGTACAAGGGAATTACCAATGTAAGAAATAAGGGTATAATACCATACTGGGATCTAGTGGAAAATAATATTTTGTCGAGGAAGTTATTTAATTAAGGGATGGGAATTTGAATGTAAAGTAGGTTTCCAAATCAAAGGAAGTGGTGTTTAAAACCATAGTAAATGGGAATGGAAATGATATATGAGATTTTCGAGTTGCAAACTTTTATTGTCTCGCGATAAGAACGTTGTCGGTCATGGTCTGAGAGGTAATTAAAATATCCCAACTTGAAAGGCTTCATCATTATCAAAAGATAATATTGGTTTTTAAGGATTGAGGAGGTTGGAAATGACGTGTCGAGGAAATATTGCAAATATTAATTTGTAAAGGTTTAGAAATGGAATAAAACCATTTGGGTTTTAAAGTAAGCAGTGTACCATTTGGGTATGGTACGAAATATGAGTATACTTATAAAATGTGATTAAAAATGTGGTACTATTGACAAAGTGATCAAATGGTATGTTTCAGCAAGCGCGCATGTTCACAGAATTAAGTAGTTAAAGTTTAGATTTCATAGAAGATGAGAATAAAGAGTGATATTGGGTTCGAAATGGAATTGTATATAAAATTATAGTTTTCATAAGCGTGTTGGTTTAAAGTTAATAAATTCATTTAAGGTTATATTATAGGAAGTACGTCACTTGACGATATTATAACCATATAAGATTGGTAAGGGAAATTTATATTGATTTGGTTAAGTGTATATATATTACCAATGTTAAGAGAAATGGAAAGTGGTTTTTAAAACTATAGCAATATTTGCAAAGATTAGAAATATTGAAAATGGTTTGATAATTTAAAACGATGTTTTCAGGATAAGGAGAAATAAAGATGTTTTTTTTTTTTGAAATAAAAGAATATTTCCGAACAAAGGAAATAAAAATGAAGTTTGATAAATACGTTATTTGAAAGTGAGTATTGGTCAATATTTTCAAAGTAATAAACCACAAGAGTTCTATCAAGATTAAATTTATGAAACCGTTTATATGAATCGATGAAATGGTTTAATGAAGTATTTCAAAATAAATGAACTGAGCAGCTAATGGACTTAAAAACACTGTTATGCTAGTTAAACAACCGACTATCAAATGAAATATTCTATTTACTTTTGACGAGTTGTTTTCGAAGAGACCGGGATGGGAACTAGACCCAAAAACCACTTCGAATCAACTATGCGATCGCGACTAACGTGCAAGCGATAGAGATGGAGCATTGAAGACTGCAGATCTTCATAAATGGAAGATTCCCTTACAATCTCTGAGTCGACGCATAGATATACTGGGGTTACTCATGGTTGAAATCTGTGGATTGTAAGGACTTCTCGCTACTGATCCTTGGGGTGATTCCTATATTGGATGCAGTAGGAGAGTACTAGAACACCCCGTGAATTCTATAACATTAAGCTTCACAAATTAAAGTGTAATTAATTCTAAATGAAAGAATTTAGGGAAATGGGTTACTCCATTGCGTTCGTCTCGGAATTCTTCTTGAGATAGAGTCCGAGTTTGCATGAATCGGACTCCGTATAAAGGAGTTATGACCTTCGGAAGTTTCAGAAAAAAAAATTAAAATTCAAACAACTCGGTTTCAAATTCAAAATTCGAAAAACAGGTTCAAACTGGGTTGGGCGGGAAAATTCCCGCCCAGGGACCAGGTCGACCATAGTGTCGACCATGGTGTCGACCTGGTCAACCCAGGTCGACCATAGTGTCGACCTGGGTGTCGACCTGCCAGACGACCTACCTGGTCGACCTGGCTGGCTGGGTCTGGCTCTGGCTCGAATTTCTGTGGCTCGGTGTGTCATTAGGGCTGACATGTCACTTCTTGATTGGCTCTTTGAACTTTGTATGGTCTATATTCCTCCTGTCTTCACCTGACGGCTCAAAACAATTTAAAAATCTATATATACACCCTAAGTCTCAACTAAAATTCACAAAAAAAAATAAGATTGGAGTCGTCATGCTGCCAGGAAGGAATTGAGCATAGCCGTCAAGAGAGAGGAGCTTAGAGACGAATCAAATTAAGAAGAGGACTAAAGCTTAATCAAACTTATCAATGCAACGTTAATCTACCCAAAGGAACGCACCTCAATTTCAGAATTCAGAATCCAGAATTCAAGATTATGCATTCGTTATAAGTATAGTGACCTTTCAGAATATGAATAAAACTGTGATGTGATTCGATGTAAATGAAAATAGAATTGTGTTATTGTACGATAATGATATAAATTCTGTGTATTGTAATGATTCTGTTATGACTTGTGTATTGATATTTGTTGCCTAAATTGATTAATGCAAGCCTATTGGACAATTGTATATGAAAATAATGGCACTTGCAAGTTTGTGGCAAAAACTAGAATTTGATCCCTTTATGTTTATGTCGATAGCATGGACTACATACATTCCCTAAGTCTAAGTTAAAGCTTATGTTAACATGTTCTAGGTTTGAGACCTTTTATGCCTACATGACCCAAAACCTATGAACACATTCTTATGTTTATTTGCAAGTATAATTGGATCTAAGTTAAGTACCATTTGGGTTACATAAACTATGCAAGTTTCATGTTCAAATAGGCGATATGATTAGTTGTTAAAAATTGGACATTTTGGTGATTATACAACATGTTAGTTTTTTTGTTGACATTATGCCAAGTTAAACATGTTTAAACCCAAGTTTGTATAAGCCTAAACTATGCCATTTTATATGACACCTACTTAGTTATACTCTGATTTGAATGCAAGTTCACATGACCCATAATTTATGATAGCTGAATCGTTAATTGCAAGTTCATGCGCCACACATCTTTATGTATTGTGAAATATTACATGTTCTTGATTTTCCCTTTTTCTCACGTTTAAAAAGTTGGGCTGAATTGTGTCGAGCCCAACATTTGTTATAATGTTGCGAACGTACAAACGGGGGTAATAACGTTGGGTGTAAAACTTGAAAAATATATGTTGGCATGTTTGGCACATGCCAACGACAATGACATTTAAGCGGTATGAATTGTTATACCCAAGAATAAAGGACATGACATTTACATATAATTGAGAAGTGATAAAATATGTAAATTTAGAAAACATGGTATGCTTAACCCGAGGTTGGATTTAGTTGTGACGTAAACCTGCCTGGACCCGCCCGGTTGTCCAGTAGTCACAACAATACCTATCCAATGTGGGTGGTTAAGCATTGAGCCCAATAAGGACCCGAGGTTAGACTGAGCTACGTTGTAAACCTGCCCGGAACCGACCGGCACATCCAGTAACCGTAGCAATATCTGTCTAATGTGAGTGGTCAGGTGCTTTAAGAGGTTAAGGACAGATGGTAGGGTTAAGTCAACTAAAAACACTTAATCAAATTCAGCATGTTAACAAGAATTGATGGGTGAGGTTAGGTAAATACAGACACTTAACCCCTTAACATGTTTGACTAGAAAACCCTAGTAACGAGGGACCCGTTTCAGCAGTAACCCAAGTTAGGTATCATGGTACCCTGAAACTAGGCAGGGTGGGGCACGATTACTGGGCTGATTGTAAGCCGTCAAAACGATGGCGGTGGGTGCACAGTGTTGGTTCTAACGAGGTGCGGGCGTGCACACACTCCGGAGCAGACAAACAGGGCACTGGGGCACCAGTAGTATAACCTATGTATTCTAAGGTTTGTGTCGGGGCCGCCACCATGGGTCTTGATACACCCCATGGTGGGACCAGCATAGGTATCTACAGTTCTTGGGGCCATATGACACATATGTTTATGCGAGTAGGAGCCGATCTTTAGAAACAGGACCACGTCACCCTCAACATAGGGTGCATCTTTAGAAACGGGAACACTTCACCCTCAGCATGGGGTGCCAGTTAGAATAAGCTCAAGTAGGTGCAGGGATATAGTATGAGTGCGATAGTACATTTGATTCTAAACTACACTTCCTTAGCTTGAGATACTTTACTGTTTTCAGTTTATATCTATCATGCCTTTTTTCCCATTCACATGCTGAAGAGCTACTAGATTTACTTAGGCTTTATGTCCGGCTCTATTTTATTTTCATCTTCTTTTCTTTCGTCCCCCCCCCCCCCCCAGGTCCACAGGGAGGAAACAACCCAGCTTAGTCAGACTCTTTGCAAGCTTCAAGACCGTAGATGTATGGTTTTGATCTCTTTTGCTCAGACTATGGCTTTGGATATCACTGTGGGGATTTTTGTTACTTTATTTGTGTTTTATGCTTCTTTAATAAGCAAGGCAGTATTGAGGTTGTAATGTTGGAAGTATTTTGAGACAATTATGGAAGTGTTTTGTTTGAACACGTATTGATGAAATAAAAGTCTGTTTGGTTTCCTCTGTTTAAAATATGTGTATTTATATCTGTCTTGTGTTTACCTGTGACTTTTACTTATAAACCTCCACCAACGTTAAGGCATTCCCTTTGTGAGCGACCTTAACGGGGGTTGGGTGTTTCACTTGGTATCAGAGCATAGGTTTACCAGATAAGATAAAAGTTTTTGAAATTGTTTTCAAAAGAAATTTTAAAGAAGCACTTTTCAAGAAAAAAATGTTATATTTAAAAAAAATGGCATAATCCCACAAAGCCATGTGCACTATCTCTCTCTATCCTTCGTTTTGAATCTTTCCTTTCTGTTTCAGCATGTCTGGAGACCTTAACCTTCCAGAGGGAGTGCCGATACCCGGCTGGTTTAGGAGGTACTTAGAAGTAAGGGCCAATGGCGCGGGCCCAGCAGACATTCCTCCTCTAGTGGTTGCGGTTCCTCCTCCTCCTCCTCGTGGAAATTCCTTCGCAAAAACATGTAGAGACTTCAAGGCTATGGGTGGAAAAGACTTTTATGGGACAGAGTCCTTTGTAGGAGCAAGAAACTGACTAAAGGAGACCGATGATCTGTTTGTCATCTTCGGAGTTGATGACAGGCCAAAGATACAGCTAGCAGTGTGGTTGCTTAAAGATGAAGCTTCCTATTGGTGGGAGATTACCAATGCTCAGAGGGCGGTGGAAACATGGGAAGATTTCAGGACAAGGTTTGAGATGAAATTCCTCTCCCAAGCTAAAAGAAGCCTGCAAATGGAGAAGTTCCTAACTCTTAAACATGGGAGCATGACGATCAGGGAGTACGTCAATTAGTTTAATCAGCTGGCCAGATTTGGGCTGGACTTAGTAAACACCCAACACAAGAAGGCGCTTCGCTTCGTCAAAGGTTTGAATGAGTCTCTACACAGCCTTGCTATGACCCATGTATCCACGGGAGCGACTTATGAAAGCTTGGTGGATATGGCGTTGCTACACGAGGAAGACAATGGCAACAAAGAGACTAAGGTGGAAGAAAAGAAAGAGGGTATACAAGCTAAGAAAACAGACTTCAAGAAAGGAGGAAAGAACAATAAGCCCCGTGAGTAGAGAAAGTGCAATTTTTGTGGCATTGTGGGACATATAGCAAAAGACTGCAGGAAGAAGAAGGAAAAAATGAATGGTGTTTGCTTCAGTTGTGGAGAGACTGGGCACTTGGCTAAGGACTGCCCAAAGAAGCGGGGGCAGGGGCAGGGGCAGAGGACTGGATCCACCTCTGGAGGTCAAGTTCATGCACTGGCGGCACCTCCGCAGGAACGAGGTAGTAATATTTCTGTAGAAAGTGTAGTCTATCTTTATGATCATCCAGTTTGCACACTTTTTGACTCTGGCGCATCACACTCCTTTATTTCATCTGCCTTAGTAGAATCTCTGCATCTAGACACTAGTATGGTAGAGGATCCCTTAGTAGTTTCAAATCCAATTGGGGGCTCCGCTTAATTGTCAATGGTTTGTTTGGGTTTGAAAATCTCTATTCTCAGCGTTGAGTTTAGTTGTAATGCCTTTGTTTTGGGCTTCTCTGGATATGGTTTGATCTTAGGCATGGACTGGTTATCCAGTAATGGTGCCATTCTTGATTGTGAGAAAAGAGTAGTTAGACTCTTGACTCGTCTTGGTAACACTCTAGAAATTTCTTGTAATCCCTTGAATGTTGTTATGCTTAGTTATCTATAGTCGCTTAATGCTTCGGATGAGAATTTGCAGTCAGTTAGAGTAGTCTGGGAATATCCGGATGTCTTTGAGGAGGTGAAAGGCTTACCTCCGAGGCAGGAAATAGACTTCCGCATATATCCTGTGGATAATGCAAAGCCTGTAGCTTTACCTGTCAAACACATGGCTCCAAAGGAGAGAAAGGAGCTCAGTAAGCAGGTTAAAGAACTTCTCGAAAAGGGGTTCATTAGACAGAGCATTTCGGAATGGGATGCTCCAGTGTTGTTCGCAACCAAAGCAGATGGTTCACTTTGCCTTTGCGTCGACTATAGGGAGTTAAACAAATTGACTAAGAAAAATAGGCACCCTCTTCCCCGAATCGACGATTTGTTTGATCAGCTTGTAGGTGCGTCGGTCTACTCCCAACTTGATCTGGCAACTGGGTTCCATCAGCTAAGAGTAGCTGAAGACAGCATTGAAAAAATGGCGTTCAGAACCCCAGACGGTTTCTTCGAGTGGCTTGTCATGCCTTTCGGCTTAACAAACGCACCTGCTTATTTTGTAGACCTAATGAGTAGGGTATTCAGAGAATTCCTCAATAAATTCATGGTGGTCTTCGTAGATGATATCTTGATCTTCTCAAAGAATGAGGAAGAACATGCTCAGCATCTGAAAGAAATCATGGAAACTCTTCGAGTTCATCAGCTAAAAGCCAAATTCTCAAAGTGCCACTTTTGGAGAGAAGAAGTAAGATTTCTTGGGCATATAGTGTCCAAAGAAGGGTTGGCGGTGGAACCCGCGAAAGTAGTGGCAGTGCAAGATTGGAAGACACCAAGAAATGCAACCGAAGTCCGAAGCTTTCTTGGGCTAGCAGGTTTTTACCGAAAGTTCATTAGGGATTTCGCGAAAATCTCAGCTCCACTCACAAGGCTAACAAAGAAGAATTTAGCATTTGCTTGGGATTTGAACTGTGACATTGCCTTCCAACGCCTAAAAAGAGCTCTTACAACAGCTCCAGTTCTAACTTTGCCTGACGGAAGCAAAATGTTCACAGTATATACAGATGCATGTGGAACGGGACTAGGCGCTGTTCTAAAGCAAGAAGGAAGGGTAGTAGCTTATGGTGGAAGACAATTGAAAGTTCATGAAAAGAACTACCCAACCCACGATCTTGAGTTGGCCGCCATCATCCTTGCACTTAAGTCTTGGCGCCATTATCTCCTAGGTGAGAACTTCGAATTATACACTGACCATAAATCATTGAAATACCTCTTCTCGTAGAAGGATCTTAACTTGAGGCAGCAAAGGTGGATGGAGTTTCTTGCCTCGTATGATTTTGAAATTTCCTATACTCCCCGCAAAGGCAACGTAGTAGCAGACGCGTTGAGCCGAAAGAAACTGACCTTAAGCCCTCTCTTTGTGGAAAGGCAAAGCTTGGAGTATATAGCCAGTTTTAACTTTAGACCCTCCTCAGATTTTGCACCGGTTTGTTAGCATCTCTAGAAGTACGCCCTACTCTCTTGGACTCAATAGGGGCTGCACAACGTGAAGACCCTCAGCTTGTTGAAGTGATTGATAAACTTATTAGGGGTGAGACTTCTGGTCACCTCAATAGATACACCATCGATGACAAAGGTTGGCTGAGGCGAGATGGGAGACTATGCGTCCCACAAACAAGGGAGTTGACAAAGAAGGTTCTTGAGGAAGGCATCATTCCAAGATGACTATACACCCTGGCAGTGATAAGATGTACAAGGATATAAAAAGAACTTTCTTTTGGAGCGGCATGAAGCAGGACGTGGCAGATTTCGTTTCTAAGTACACGACCTGCCAACTGGTCAAGGCAGAACAGAAAAAGCCTGGAGGACTACTTCATCCTCTAGAGGTCCCAGAGTGGAAATGGGATAGCATTTCAATGGACTTCATTGATGGACTGCCTAGGTCAAGAAGAGGCAATACTAGCATTTGGGTAATAGTGGATAGGCTTACTAAAAGCGCCCACTTTATACCCGTTAAAAGTAGAAGGACTGCCTCATCTGTAGCATCGCTTTATCTCAAGGAAATAGTTCGACTCCATGGGATACCCTCCAGCATTGTTAGTGAACGAGACCCTATTTTCACAAGCGAGTTTTGGCGGAGTCTGCAAGAAGCTGTAGGCACACGGCTATGTTTGAGCACGACCCATCACCTCCAAACCGATGGCTAGACGGAAAGGGTGAATAGAGTTTTAGAGGATCTTTTGAGACTTTGTGTTCTTGACTTTGGAGGGACATGGGAGGATCACCTTCCTTTAGTAGAATTTTCCTACAACAACAGCTACCAAGCTACCATCGGTATGTCGCCCTTCAAAGCCTTGTATGGAAGACCGTGCAAATCACCAACTTGTTGGTGGGAGTCTACAGATAAACTTATACTTGGGCCGGACATGATCCGAGAGACTTCAGAGAAAGTGGACTTGATACGGAGAAGGATGAAGACAGTCCAAGATAGACAAATATCCCATGCCGACAAAAGAAGGACCGACCTTGAGTTTGAGGTTGGGGACAGGGTTTTCCTTAAGGTATCTCCTTTAAGGAACGTCGTTCTCTTTGGATCCACAGGAAAGTTAGCACCAAGATTTGTAGGGCGCTTCCTATCATCGAGAAGGTTGGGAAGATGGCCTATAGATTAGAGCTACCCGAGAGACTGGCCGGAGTTCACAACGTCTTTCATGTTTCTCACCTCCGGAAGTGTTTTCATGAGTCTGCGGAAGTGGTGGAACCTAGCATTCTAGAAGAAGCCGAAATGGAACGTGAAGCAACTGTGAGGAGAGTTCCAACCCACATCTTAGGAACTGAAGTGAAAAATCTACGCAACCGCGAAGTCAAACTCGTTAAAGTTCAGAGGAGCGACGCCGAGGAAGACGCGACTTGGGAAACTGAGGACAGAATACGCGCTGCCTACCCTTTTCTTTTTGAGGGTACATCTTTGATCTCTCTTTCCTGAAGTTATGCTTTATCTATCTTTTTAGGTATATCTCCTCGGTCCTTTTACTAACTCCTTAGGTAGAAAACAAATGGATGCCAACATGTATTTGAAAACATGTTATGGATGATGGCTGCAAATGGTTGCTAGTGATTGCTAATGGTTGCTCGTGGATGCATATACACACACACCCTAGATTTTAGATCGGCTCAGTCACTTCATATTGCATATGCATATGTGTATTCTCATTTGTATATGGTTGAAATTTTATATGTTGTCATATGGTTGTCGCATTTGTATGAATAGTTGTGCACTTATGTAGATTATGAGTAGGAAAAATTTGCATACATAGTGGATTCATGACACTTACATGATTCGCATTAAGGAGGTCAACTGAATCAGTAGACCGCCTGATTTCGGCATTAGATAAGGACATGTACACACACTATGCATATAATCATGAAGCATTAGAAGTCTTTTAAGGACAGTGGACGCCTGTGTTTTTTGGTTGAGTAGATGGACGATTGGATGGTAGGATATACATTCTTCCTAACTTGAAGATTTCAGGGACGAAATCCTTTTAAGGGGGGAGAATGTAACACCCCGTGAATTCTATAACATTAAGCTTCACAAATTAAAGTGTAATTAATTCTAAATGAAAGAATTAAGGAAATGGGTTACGCCATTGCGTTTGTCTCGGAATTCTACTTGAGATAGAGTCCGAGTTTGCATGAATCGGACTGCGTATAAAGGAGTTATGACCTTCGGAAGTTTCAGAATAAAATTTAAAATTCAAACAGCTCGGTTTCAAATTCAAAATTCGAAAAGCAGGTTCAAACTGGGCTGGCGGGAAAATTCCCGCCCAGGGACCAGGTCGACCATAGGGTCGACCATGGTGTCGACCTGGTCAACCCAGGTCGACCATAGTGTCGACCTGGGCGTCGACCTGCCAGTCGACCTACCTGGTCGACCTGGCTGGCTGGGTCTGGCTCTGGCTCGAATTTCTGTGGCTCGATGTGTCATTAGGGCTGACATGTCACCTCTTGATTAGCTCTTTGAACTTTATATGATTTAGATTCCTCCTGTCTTCATCTGACGGCTCAAAACAATTTAAAAGTTATATATACACCCTAAGTCTCAACTAAAATTCACACAAAAATATAAGATTGGAGTCGTCATGCTACCAGGAAGGAATTGAGCATAGCCGTCAAGAGAGAGGAGCTTAGAGACGAATCAAATTAAGAAGAAGACTAAAGCTTAGTCAAATTTATCAATGCAACGTTAATCTACCCAAAGGAACACACCTCAATTTCAGAATTCAGAATCCAGAATTCAAGATTCTGCATTCGTTGTAAGTATAGTGAGATTTCAGAATATGAATAAAACTATGAAGTGATTCGATGTAAATGAAAATAGAATTGTGTTATTGTACGGTAATGATTTAAATTTTATGTATTGTAATGATCCTGTAATGACTTGTGTATTGATATTTGTGGCCTAAATTGATTAATGCAAGCCTATTGGACAATTGTATATGAAAATAATGGCACTTGCAAGTTTGTTGCAAAAAATAGAATTTGATCCCTTTATGTTTATGTCGATAGCATGGACTACATACATTCCCTAAGTCTAAGTTAAAGCTTATGTTAACATGTTCTAGGTTTGAGACCTTTTATGGCTACATGACCCAAAACCTATGAACACATTCTTATGTTTATTTGCAAGTATAATTGGATCTATGTTAAGTACCGTTTGGGTTACATAAACTATGCAAGTTTCATGTTGAAATAGGCTATATGATTAGTTGTTAAAAATTGGACATTTTGGTGATTATACAGCATGTTAGTTTTGTTATTGACATTATGCCAAGTTAAACATGTTAAAACCCAAGTTTGTATAAGCCTAAACTATGTCATTTTATATGACACCTACTTAGTTATACTCTGATTTGAATGCAAGTTCACATGACCCATAATTTATGATAGTTGAATCGCTAAATTGCAAGTTCATGCGCCACACACCTTTATGTATTGTGAAATATTACATGTTCTTGATTTCCCCTTTTTCTCACGTTTAAAAATTTGGGCTGAATTGTGTCGAGCCCAACATTTGTTATAATGTTGCGAACATACAAACGGGGGTAATAACGTTGGGTGTAAAACTTGAAAAATATATGTTGGCATGTTTGGCACATGCCAACGACAATGACATTTAATCGGTATGAATTGTTATACCCAAGAATAAAGGACAAGACATTTACATATAATTGAGAAGTGATAAAATATGTAAATTTAGAAAATACGGTATGCTTAACCCGAGGTTGGATTGAGTTGTGATGTAAACCTGCCCGGACCCGCCCGGCTGTCCAGTAGTCACAACAATACCTATCCAATGTGGGTGGTTAAGCATTGAGCCCAATAAGGACCTGAGGTTAGACTGAGCTACGGTGTAAACCTTCTCGGAACTGACCGGCACATCCAGTAACTGTAGCAATATCTGTCTAATGTGAGTGGTCAGGTGCTTTAAGAGGTTAAGGACAGATGGTAGGGTTAAGTCAACTAAAAACACTTAACCAAATTCAACATGTTAACAAGAATTAATGGGTGAGGATAGGTAAATACAGACACTTAACCCCTTAACATGTTTGACTAGAAAACCCTAGTAACGAGGGACCAGTTTCAGCAGTAACCCAGGTTAGGTATCATGGTACCGTGAAACTAGGCAGGGTGGGGCACGATTACTAGGCTGATTGTAAGCGGTCAAAACGACGGCGGTGGGCGCACAGTGTAGGTTCTAACGTGGTGCGGGCGTGCACACACTCCGGAGCAGACAAACAGGGCACTAGGCACCAGTAGTATAACCTATGTATTCTAAGGTTTGTGCCGGGGCCACCACCATGGGTCTTGATACACCCCATGGTGGGACCAGCACAGGTATCTACAGTTCTTGTGGGCCGTATGACACATATGTTTATGCGAGTAGGAGCCGATCTTTAGAAATGGGACCACTTCACCCTCAGCATAGGGTGCATCTTTAGAAACGGGAACACTTCACCCTCAGCATGGGGTGCCAATTAGAATAAGCTCAAGTAGGTGCCGGGATATAGTATGGGTGCGATAGTACATTCGATTCTAAACTACACTTCCTTAGTTTGTGATACTTTACAGTTTTCAGTTTATATCTATCATGCCCTTTTTCCTATTCACATACTGAAGAGTTACTAGATTTACTCAGGCTTTATGTCTGACTCTATTTTCTTTTCGTCTTCTTTTCTTTCGTCCCCCCCCCCCAGTCCAAAGGGAGGAAACAACCCAGCTTAGTCAGACTCTTTGCAAGCTTCAAGACCGTAGATGTATGGTTTGGATCTCTTTTGCTCGGACTATGGCTTTGGATATCACTATGGGGATTTTTGTCACTTTATTTCTGTTTTATGCTTCTTTAATAAGCAAGACAGTATTGAGGTTGTAATGCTGGAAGTATTTTGAGACAATTATGGAAGTGTTTTGTTTGAACACGTATTGATGAAATAAAAGTCTGTTTGGTTTCCGCTGTTTAAAATATGTGTATTTATATCTGTCTTGTGTTTACCTGTGACTTTACTTATAAACCTCCACCAATGTTAAGGCATTCCCTGTGTGAGTGACCTTAACACGGGTGGGGTGTTTCAAGTACCTTCGGTTCATCCTGTTCCTGGATGACTTGTATGGACTGATGTCTAACAATGTATTTCCAGACGGTCGCGTACATTGATTTCTTCAACCATACCAAGAGTGGAAGCGGAGAAGGAAACATCTTTAGCTAACACGTAATGTTTTGTTGTAGACATCAATTAGTGATTTCAATGGAACTGACAATGTGGCATTCGAAGTGAATCTGATGTGATGATAAAGCGTAGCCTCAAGCCTCATCAATCTGGAAATGACAAAAATCGGGCTGGCAGCATGGCTATGTGGGTCTCTCCCATTAGGGTGTATAATCACCTATCTAGAAAAAATCCATTTGCTTCTTTAATCTATTTCAATGTTGTCCCCTTTTCGGGAAACGGTTGCTGATCCCAACTGTTGGTGATAGACATTCGATACACTCAAGCGAAAAGAGTGGTCTGTCATGTGTAGGCCGGGTTGTAAGACGTTCTTGTTGAACCCAGTTTATTCTCTTCTAGAGATACATTATCGGCAGGTGGTGCCATGCCTTGTCATAGTTGGAATCCAATTTCCAATAAGCGCCCGCGTTTTTGATTGTATACTATATATGTAGAGCGTTAGATGCAAGCGTTCTTCTAGATTATTACTTATTTGTGGCTTGATAGACATTATTATAATATCACAATAAGATATTTATTTCAAAAATGTTTTGGGTTATAGTAATGTAAAAACCGTTCGTGTTTATGTGTGGACTGGTCTTACTATTATCCTTTTATTTCAAAAGAATTTCCAAAGTTAAATAAGTTGTTGTGTTGTGAATTTATCACTAAAAGCATTCCAGACTGACCTGGTGAATTTTGCTTTGCTTCAAATGTGCTCGGGTCAGACCGAGTATATTTCCAGGTTAGGTTTCGCTTGGAGTTTTCCAGGAGCTGGATGCAGGAGGCTTCACTGTTAGTTATTCAAAGTTATTTCCGCTGTGTCTTATATATGATGTACTCTGATGATTGGTATGTATATATACAGTTTCTTTTTGTATAAAGAGATTTGATATATTATATTTTACTCGTTCCACTGTGAGGTTCTGATGTGATGTTCTTCTTCTTTCTTCTATTCTAAAATTTCTTTCTTTCTATTTATCATCCTTTAACTTCTTTCTTCAAATGATTCGTATTTCTGTGTCATTTGGGTTGGATGTGTGATGTTGTTAGTCGACCCAAAGGGTACGGAAATTCGGGCCATTACATTTGATATTAAAGCTGTTGGTTTAGTGATAACCTTGGCTCTGCGGTGTAACTCAATAGAGACTGGGTTAGTAATACCCTAGATTGATTTTTGTGTATATATTTGAGAGTGTATTTGTAACTGAATATAAATTATTTTAAAATATTTTGTAAAGATGGAAAATGAAATAATTTTGCCCAATTATAGTTAGATATAAAAAGGAAATTATTTTATCCAATTATTGAGGTATCTAATGGTTGGATTGATTTGAATGGAATTAAAACCAAACGTGGAAATGTGACTTAACTTGGTTAAGTCAAGTTAAATTAGAAATGGGTATGGCGTTGGGATTAAATAAAATACCTTTGGAATTTGGTAAGCGAATTAATAATTGAATTAAAAATTGATCTGATATGAATCAATATGTAAAACCAAAGTGAAAACAAACGAGAAATATTAATGTTGAATCAAAATGATTGGTTGAGTTGTTATGCCTTATTTGTTAGTTGGTTTGTTTTATGTTGGATGGTTTGTATAAATTCACCAATAGTTAAATTTAAAACTTGAATAAATTGAAAGGTTAAGTAAATAAATTCCAGTATAATAAGTTTGATTGGAAACCAAAAGATTTAACCCAATAATAATGCCAAGTGTTTGATTTTGGTGATTTGTGTAATCAAATGTATATCATTGAAATATTAGTCCATATATTGTTACTTACCTGGTAAATGAAGTTAAATACAGGTACGGTAAGGCTATGAGGATAGAATTGGAATGCGTAGATTGCCATAAATTGAAAATTTTGCTTGATAACGCCCGCAAAAAGGTACGCCTACGCCAAATATAAATTTTTGGATTTTGGTTTGGGTTTTGAGATCTGATTTTTGGATTTTCCGACCATGAGAGTCAATGTATACATATTTCTTGAACCTGCAATATTGCAAATGTCCCTCCGTACAGGGGGACTCTACCAAAATTTGTCCAAATTTTAAGGAATTAGAATTTTTTTAATGATTTTTGGAAAATTGTGTTATTTGGAATTTATTTGTTTTAAAACCAATTAAATTAATTTTGAAAACAAAGCTGCGTTTAATTAAATACTTTTGTAAAGATAATCGGGCTGTACCATTCTTTCTGCCTTGGCAATTTCGGGTACGAAATTCTTTTAAGGGGGAAGGAATGTAACGACCCGTATTTTCTGACCAATTATTTAGATTATTTTATTTATATAAAATGTCAGTTTGAATTTAAATAATAGAATTTAATTATTTTGAATATTTAATTAATGATATAAATAATATAATATAATATTTTAATTACATAAAATTTGGAAATTTGTTGAATTTGCAGTATAAGGTGAATTGGCAAAATATAAAGGGGTTATATTGTCTATATTGAAAATATATTGACGATATCGTTTATTTAACGACCGTTGAACGTATAATTTATAATTTGATCATATAACGAGCTACAGCGGCGTGGTAGTTCGTAAAATGGAGTTTTGAACTTCAATTGACCGTACAGGATTCAAAATAAGTCAGATTTTCTCGGAACAAGAAACGTCAGGACCGATTAGACGATATCTTTCTAATGGAAGAGAAAAATCGAGTTTTCATAATGTAGATTTTATTTTATGTCCAAATCAAATTTTAAAATAGTCGCTGTGGAATTCCTTTATAATTAAATCGATTTATTTTATAAATAAAGGAGTTTTTAAATATTTTGAATATCGTTTCAGCTTGGAAATCAACCCGAGATATTTTATTTTGAAAATATACGCAATTCTGGTCGAGTTTGACTAATTGCAATATTTTATTTTAATTATATTGAAGTATTTTAAATTTCATTTATTTTAATTTAAATTGGACCCTTTAAATGGGACTTTATTCAAACAACCTCCGTTTTCGACGAAACAAATTTTGTTGGGACCGCAATGGCAAATTATTGTTAGATTTTAAGTCGCACGTCAAACGGGGTTATTTTGTGAGCGTGGCAAAATAAAATACAATATAAAATGCAAATAAAAATGGCCATTTGGACGTAAACGAGGACCATTTGAGCAAACAAACTCGGAATTCGACGAAACAAGATTCATTAGGACCGTATCGTCAAATTATATTATGTCATCCATTTCTACCGTAAATGGAGCTTGTATGTAACCGCGGTAACCAATAATAGCATTCAGAAATAGCGATAGACACGAAATAAAAATCGTCGGTCGTTGTCGATCGTCACGTCAAGTTAAAATATAATAAACCCCACCTATATATACCCCCAAATCAGAAAATCCCCAAACCCAACCCTAATTTCGTCGACCACTTTTGCAAATAAACCTCTCTTCACAAAACTATTTATATCTTGAAATCTGTTATGAATTTGCTATGGGTATCTAAAGCAAAATGGTAGATCGGGTCGAGGGCTAGCTACGATAAAAATTTGGGGAGGTTTCATTGAGGGTGGTGGCCGGAAATCATGAAGAAAGGCGAAAAACTGACTTCGTTTTTATGGCTTTTGGTGGAGATTGGGTGGTCGATTGATGATGAGTTCAATGGCGATGTGTACAGTCTGAAGAGGGCTTCACTTTTGCTTTTGGTCGGAGGTGTTGAAACTGGCCGTGGTGGTCGGGATGGAGAGATGAACGGAGGTGGTGGTTTTGGGTTTCGTTTTGCTTGTGACAATCAGATTTGGGCCATTTCCAGCAACTAGAGAGGTTATCAAAGTGGGAAGTCTAAAGGTCAGCGAAAGAGGGATGTGAGGTCTGTCGAACTGAGGTGGTGGCGAGGTCATTGGTGATCTGACGGCGGAGAAAATAAGCCCTAAGGCTTTTCCGTTCATGGTCGAAATTCTAGTGATTGGCAAAGGGATGAGGGACGACACCCTGGGCGGCGGCTCTGCAGGGTCAAGCGGTGGTGATGGCGTCGAGTGTAGGCAGTCCGGTGGCTCTGACAGTTGGCGTTGAGGCTTCAAATGATGGTGGTTGATTGGAACGATGGTATTGGGCTGTCAATGAAGGGTAGGAGAAACACGATGGGATTGGGCTTAATGAATCCGTTCCAGACAAAACGTGTGAGGACCTTGCGAATAGGCTGACGTGGACCATGTTTTTTTAAGGTAATTAACAACTAATGATGCCATTAAATTATATTATTATTATTATTAAAGGGTTTGGGTAATGAACTTTGGGATTTTACAGGATGTTGGGAAGACGAGAAAGAACGGGTTCGAACCCAATTGATCATAACCGCCTGATGTTGTGGTCTCGCAGTTAAATGAATTAGGTAAATTTAAATTTTTATTAATTAATAATTAAATTAGTTAATTATTTATCATTAAAATTATATAAACTTTAAAATTTGATAACATTTTCATATGTTAACGAAATTCAGTGAAACTGGATCCGTTGGGATCGTGGCGACGGGCACTACGCTGTGGAGCTGGTCCGCTCAGAAACGAAAGCAGTTGAAATTTCATGTAGTTTTGAAGCAGTTTAATATTATATGAAAATGATGCTGAAACCATCAACCGAAATAACAGGTGAGTTAACTCTCACACTTTTCTAGGCTGCTATGATGTGATAAATCCATATAAGTTAAAATATCATATATATATATATTGGTTGATTGGCTGCCTTGGTTGCTTATGGTTGATTTAATGGTTGCTGTTAATTATATTATCGTTGTTAATTTATTTGTTAAAATTATATTCTATCATGTAATGTTATAATAATATGTGATGCAGGGAAGAATAGGTTGGACGAATCGAACCAGATTACTCAAATAATTTGTATGTTATTTATTGATCATATTTTTCATATATATGAATTGTTTACCCCAAAATGATATCAAACCTGTTCAGATTGAATGGTTGTTTATTGTGTTGTGATTTTTAATCAATAGACAGTATTAATTAAGTGATTGGTAGTGATGGTGTAAAATCCATCGGTTATGGCATCATTTTGCCGTTAGGCGAACTGACGAAGATTTTAGTTATAAATTTATTTTATAACTGAAATGAAATTTAAACTGACTTATACAAGTTAAGTAAAATAGAAGTTTATAAATATATTTATGATTATAACATTGGTTTATAGAAGAACTTATTTAAATAGTTTATATAATGAAATATTTTGTCAGAAGGGCAGAAACTAATATATTGTTTAGTAAAATTGAATAAGTGTTTTACAAAATAATAAAATGATATTTTTAAATTAATTAAGTTATTAATTAATTTAAAAGGGGGAAACGGTGTATGAAAATCAGTTAATGGTTAATTGATGTTGGCGGTCGACAAAAGCGACTATTTTAACCAAAGTTGACAATTAGGTTGATTTGATTTTAATTAATCAAATCGATAGTTTTGAAATATTCATTAATCTTAATGAATATTGTTAGAAGTTAGTTAATCGTTGATTAACTATGTTCTAAAATAATGATTATTAAGTTAATTTTGTTAATAAAGTAAATTATTATTTAATAATCCTTTAAAATGATTAATTACTCTATTTCTAGTTGATAATGGAATGAACCACTTTTAAAGTGGTTAATAGTGAAGTAAGTTATTTTTATCAAAGCGATTACTTTTTAATGGTAAATTAAATTAGAAAGTGATCAAATGGGAATAAGTTGATTAAGATTTGGTAAGGGTATTATAAGAAGATGATAATCCAGGTTTACGAACAAAGTGGGAAAAAGTGACTCGTAGATTAATAAGAGAAATCCAAGAAAAGTCTACCTAATTAAATAAGGTAAGTTGGTTAAAATGAGACTAAAAGGTGTTGGTACATATTTACTTAATAAATTAAGTTAAGGAGTACAAGGGAATTACCAATGTAAGAAATAAGGGTATAATACCATATTGGGATCTAATTGCAAATAATATTTTGTCGAGGAAGTTACTTAATTAAGGGATGGGAATTTGATTGTAAAGTGGGTTTCCAAATCAAAGGAAATGGTGTTTAAAACCATAGTAAATGGGAATGGAAATGATATATGAGATTTTCGAGTTGAAAACTTTTATCGTCTCGCGATAAGAACGTTGTCGGTCAAGGTCTGAGAGGTAATTAAAATACCCCAACTTGAAAGGCTTCACTATTATCAAAAGATAATATTGGTTTGTAAGGGTAGATGAAGTTGGAAATGACATGTCGAGGGAATATTACAAATATTAATTTCTAAGGTTTAGAAGTGGAATAAAACCATTTGGGTTTTAAAATAAGCAGTGTACCATTTGTGTATGATATGAAATATGAGTATACTTATAAAATGTGATTAAAAATGTGGTACTATTGACAAAGTGATAAAATGGTATGTTTTGGCTAGTGCGCGTGTTCATAGAATTAAGTCGATAAAGTTTAGATTTCATAGAAGATGAGAATAAAGAGTGATATTGGGTTCGAAATGGAATTGTATATAAAATTAGAGTCTTTATAAGCGTGTTGGTTTAAAGTTAATAAATTTATTTAAGGTTATATTATAGGTAGTACGTCACTTGACGATATTATAACCATATAAGATTGGTAAGGGAAATTTATATTGATTTGGTTAAGTGTATATATATAGATATTACCAATGTTAAGAGAAATGGAAAGTGGTTTTTAAAACTACAGCGATATTTGCAAAGATAAGAAATATAGAAAATGGTTCGATAATTTAAAACGATGTTTTCAGGATAAGGAGAAATAAAGATGTTTTTTTTTTGAAATAAAAGAATATTTCCGAACAAAGGAAATAAAGAAGTTCGAAAGTGAGAATTGGTTAATATTTTCAAAGTAATAAACCACCAGAGTTTTATCGAGATAAAATTTATGAAATCATTTATATGAATCGATGAAATGGTTTAATGAAGTATTTCAAAATAAATGACCTGAGCTGCCAATGGACTTTAAAACACTTTTATGATACTTAAACAACCGACTATTAAATGAAATATTCTATTTACTTTTGACGAGTTGATTTCGAAGAGACCAGAATGGGAACTAGACCCAAAACCACTTCGAATCAACTATGCGATCGCGACTAACATTCAAGTGATAGAGATGGAGCATTGAAGACCGCAGATCTTCATAAATGGAAGAATCCCTTACAATCTCTGAGTCGACGCAGAGATATACTGGGGTTCAGCCATGGTTGAAATCTGTGGATTGTATGGACTTCTGGCTACTGATCCTTGGGGTGACTCCTATATTGGATGCAGTAGGAGAGTAGCTTTGGTTCATCCTGTTCCTGGGTGACTTATATGGATGGATGTCTGACAGAGTATTTCTAGACGGTCACGTACATTGATTTCTTCAACCATACCAAGAGTGGAAGCGGAGAAGGAAACTTCTTTAGCTATTACGTAATGTATTGTTGTAGACATCAATTAGTGATTTCGATGGATCTGACAATGTGGCATTCGAAGTGAATCAGATGTGATGATAAAGCGTAGCCTTAAGCATCATCAACCGGGAAATGACAAAAATCGGGCAGGCAGCACGGCTATGTGGGTCGCTCCCATTAGGGTGTATAATCACCTATCTAGAAAAAATCCATTTGCTTCTTAAATCTATTTCAATGTTGTCCCCTTTTCGGAAAACGGTTGCTGATCCCAACCGTTGGTGATATACATTCGATACACTCAAGCGAAATGAGTGGTCGGTCATTCGTGGGTCGGGTTGCATGACGTGCTTGTTGAACCCAGTATATTCGCCTCTAGAGATACACTATCGGCAGGTGGTCCCATACCTTGTCGTAGTCGGAATCCAATTTCCAATAAGCGCCTATGGTTTTTGATTGTATACTATATATGTAGAGCGTGAGATCCAAGCGTTCTGCTAGATTTTTACTTATTTGTGGCTTGATAGACATTATTATAATATCAGAATAAGATATTGATTTTAAAAATGTTTTGGGTTATAGTAATGTAAAAACCGTCCGTGTTTATGTGTGGACTGGTCTTACTATTATCCTTTTATTTCAAAAGGATTTCCAAAGTTAAACAAGTTGCTGTGTTGTGAATTTATCACTGAAAGTATTCCAGACTGACCCGGTGAATTTTGCTTTGCTTCAAATGTGCTCGGGTCAGACCGAGTATATTTCCAGGTTAGGTTTCGCTTGGAGTTTTCCAGGAGATGGAAGCAGGAGGCTTCACCGTTAGTTATTCAAATTTATTTCCTCTGTGTCTTATATATGATGTACTCTGATGATTGGTATGTATATATACAGTTTCTTTTTGTATAAAGAGATTTGATATATTATATTTTACTTGTTCCGCTGTGAGATTCTGATGTGATGTTCTTCTTCTTTCTTCTATTCTAAAATTTCTTTCTTTCTATTTCTCATCCTCTAACTTCTTTCTTCAAATGAATTGTATTTCTGTGTCATTTGGGCTGGACATGTGGTGTTATTAGTCGACCCAATGGGTACGGAAATTTGGGCCATTACAGCTTCATCTACCCAGAATGCACCAGGTCACCTTCAATCCGACAGAATCTGTGGATGCAATCAAACTAAGGGCAGATAACCAAACTTCCACATTAATTGTTTTCTTCAAATTCTATGCAGCACATCCAGAAGCACCAAAATATACATATCAACAATTTCCATAGTTTTATACATGGAATAAAAAGACACATATATGGTCCCCACGAAGTGCAAGTTCCAGAGCTATAGGAAAAATGTATTTTGCAAGTCCGAACTCTGGTGAGCGATTTTTTCTACGACTACTACTTACCATTTGTACAGGTCCAACATCTTTTGAGGATTTACGAATAGTTAATGGCGAAGTTCATGAAACATTCAAAGATGCATGTGTTGCTAAAGGTATGCTTGAAGATGACGAAGAATGGGTCACATGTTTGAAGAGGCATCAATTATGAACACTGGATATCAACTTAGAAGACTTTTCTCCATTATTCTCACTTAGTGCTACCCTTTACGACCGCATAACCTTTGGACAAAATTTGCTACACACATTTGTGATGATTTAAGGCACACTATCAGAAATTTGTTCCACATTACTAATCCTATTGAATATGAAATCCAAGATTATGGTTTACATATACTTAAGAAATTACTCCAAGAATCAGGTAAAGTCTACATGATTTTCCAGTAATGCCTCTGCCAACTAAAAACTAGGAAATTATTGTGCAAAACAGACTTATAGCGAAACACAGACAACTATAATATAAAGGACAAGATGCGAAGGCCAAAAAAATATTCTTACTTTCAACGATGTCAACGGCCAGCATACGAATTAATATTTTCGTCTGTTCAAAATCGAGACGGAAAAACTTTTTTTTAAATGGAGGAGCTAGGACTGGAAAAACATACTTATATAATACAATTGTAGACAAATGTCGAAGTCTAGGACATACTGTGCTTACCGTTGCTTTATCAGGTATTGCTTCTTTACTACTTCTTGGAGGTAGAACAGCGCATTCAACATTTTCCCAACCATTCAATATTTTAGAGGGCTCAACTTGCGGGTTTACAAAACAATCATCAACAGCCGAGCTCCTAAGACAAGCAAGTCTCATTATATGGGATGAAGCACCAATGCAACATCGATTTTGTGTTGAAACAGTCGACCGATTATTAAAAGATATTCGAGATAACACACAGCCTTTCGGTGGACTGACAGTTGTTTTAGAAGGAAATTTTAGCCAAATTTTACCTATTATCCCAAGGGAACACGTGAAGATATTGCTGCATCAACATTACGCAGATCACCTTATAGGCAGTTGTTCATGTCTTATGTTTACACAAAAATATGCGACTAAGTTCCAACGACGTAAGAGTCGTGCTTTTGCTGAATATCTAACTGGGGTACTACATTTTCATTACCTATTACTATCATAACAATAGTTCGACTGTGTGTCTATTTAATATAATCGTTCTTCTAATCAAATTTACTGTTGCACAGATTGGATCAACGCCAGAACTACACATTGACCTATCAATGATGCAAAAAATGCAGTAGTCTTGCTAACTTAATTGACACTGTTTATCCACGAATTACTGTCAACCAAGGATCTCCAAACTTTTTAAAGGACAAATCTATTCTCTCAGCACATAACGAAGATGTGAGCGCAATTAATTCTGCATGTCTGCAGGAATGCTCTGGTGATGTTAATATTTTCCTTTCTGCTGACAAGTTAATGGAAAATGAGGAAAATGATCGTTACCCAACTGAATTTCTGAATTCATTAGAGTGTAATGGATTACCACCATTCAAACTTGAACTTAAAGTTGGATTCCCGATTATGCTACTTAGAAACCTAGCTCCAAAAGAAGGACTCTGCAATGGAACAAGGTTGATAGTAGTCCGATGTGCAACACGAATAATTGAATCTCAAATACTTACTGGAGATAAAGCTGGTAATTTTGTATTTATACCTAGAATATCTCTTCAACCATCTTCCTCAGAATTTTCTTTAAACATGTCAAGCCATCAGTTTCCTATTAAGGTTGCTTACGCATTAACTATCAATAAAGCACAAGGTCAATCTATGAAGTATGTTGGTATTGATTTATGCACTAAAGTGTTTAGTCATGGACAATTGTATGTTGCTCTATCTAGATGAACTGCATTCCGTAGAATTTTAATTCTGCTAGAATCAACCACAACAACATCTACCACAAATGTTGTTTATCCCGAGAATTTGCTGTAATTTCATAGAAAAAATTGGAGTACAAATGTACTTACTTTTCACCTCAAAGGTTAGTTTACTAAAACTTTATTTTAAATAATTATTCTTACTGCGTTTTTACACCTTTATTTTCTCTACAGATGCTTTGCAATCAAAAAATTTGGACTGCCACCGACGTAATTACCTGTCTCCATCTTTTTGGTTAGTTTATTTATTTGCAAGTCCTTATTTTCTTCACTACTACAACTATTTTAGCAAATACTTATTCAGTTTAACAACTTAACACTATGGCTTCATGCTTATATACCATATCTATACTGACATACAGCTCGAATATTTTGAAGACCCTAATGGAGAAAACCTGAAGCAAATATAGAACCCAACTTGCAACATTGGCATTTGTTTGATCCGTCAATTAATCAGAGGTTCAACCTTTACAGGATCACCTGATACCTAAAACTGTAGCACCCATTTTGTTATTCCTCCGCAGCTGACTAACATGCATGTATATCTGTCTTTGTGTATAGATGTGTTGCATTTTTTTTTCTTCAATGGGTCTCTGTTTTTTTTTTTCGCTGTTTGTTTCCTCCATATGTTAACATGTGCTTTATCTTCTTGAATTAATTTTTCTCTATTTGTCATTTTCTTTTGCTTCACTACAACAAATGATCTTCTCATTACTTACATACATTTCCAATATTGTTTCATTTACTATTCACACCTGGCTCAGACTCACACACATATATCTATATGACTCATAGCTGCATGTTGAATATGGGTAACCCAACTAATCAATATCCTTTGCATATCTATATATAGATTACATATTTAATTTATTTTTTCTTCTTTTGATATCATATATTAATATAATGAGCTATTTAATGAATATACATTTACGGGCTTGTAATCACCTGAGATGGTAACGAATACATAGTTTAAGTTATTAACATATATTGCTATACTTACAGTTTTTTCAATAAGACTTACTTTCGTATTTTCGGAAATGTATCCAAATTGTATGCACTTTTTGCAGTGTACTCAGCTCTTTCATTTTCAAAGAAATGGGTTCACAGTACAAAGCTTTCGCTCCTTCCTTAACAACTTTTTTGTGCACCACCCTATTTTTAGCATTCATGCGCATTACTTTCCCTTTGTAAAAATTCGGGATGCATACTGAATTTCTAAAAATAAACAGTTAAATAATTTAGGAGGGATCATCTTCACAATCCAATTCATTTGTGTACTTATGAATGTTTTTTGGTGGTGCATAAATCATGTCTATGACTATGGAAACGAGTTTGTTGTGGATTACATTTTAATTTTCTGAAACAGTAGCTTAGTTGGTGGCATCCAGATAAAGTTTTTGGACGAAATAGCAATTGTAGTGAGGAGTTGGAGCGGCATAGTAAAGGTGGAAGAAAGCAATGGGGAGAGGTGGAGAAATGGTTTCGTGCAAACTATCACACCCGGTAGTCTATGCTTCAGTGCAACGCACGGTTTTCCACTCGTATATATATATATATATATATATAAATATATGTGTATAACAAGATATGAATAAATGGCAAGGATGGTAATTAAATGTCTAACTCAGAAAATAAGAAAGGAAGGGATGTAATGAACTGAGTTAGTGTGATAAGAGGGAAAAGTGATATATTTCCCTAAATGACTTATTTCTGAAAACATTGTTGCAAGTAAGCCACAATAAATATAGAAAAGTAAAGAAATTACTTGCTATCACGGATTTAGATGGGAAAACGTTATGAAAATAAATCATTGATTCCTTCTATCAAACTGATAAGGTGCATGAAGTGTTTTCCTTATTATAATAAGGACATATATTATAGTGAATGAAGAATAATGGTTTACAACAGTAAATGGTTTAAAAGGGGAATGATAATAACCTATGAAATGAAATAAAATAAGTTATATTTAATCATAAATGATAAGTGACATGTTAATTGGAAACATGTGAATTGGATATACTTGATTACATATTAAGTGAAACATGCTATTGAAATCAAATAAGAATATAAAAGGGATTGTGGATCACATACCTTGGGCCACAATCTAGAGAATAACATGTTGTAAGCTTATTAATAAACTTAAATAAATTAAGTTGTATGACTGAAATTAATAAGCAAGAGAAACTTGGTAATTTGAATAAGAAGTCAATATGAATTGGAATAACCAAGTTAACTGCAAACCTGGTGAGTTGAGACAAGCGCGTAAAAGAATGGTTAGACGTAGGGTCTAATGACATATAAAACTAAGGCCCTTGGACCAATCCATAAGTTAGAGGATGAATAACCATAAGGAGTAGATTATCGGGGTGTCAAAAGACACAAAGAGGAGCGCTTGTCTGTAACACCCCAAGTCCATTAATGTCACTCACAAAGGGAATGCATTAACTTCTATGGAGCGTTTTAAGTGTGTATAGAACAAAAAATTAACAACAAGACATATATAAAACAGTACTTAAAGGTTTAAAACTTTATTTATTGCAGCAGATAAGTTTGATTACATCATCAAAAGCCAAAGACTAAAGTCAAGTACATAATATCCATCTTGATTGAATCAGAGTACATAAAATGAAAGACATAACCCCAACATAAAATAGTCATAAATGAGATAGGCTGAACTTTTACTTCAGCGATCCAAGCAACTTCTAAAAGCAAGAGAAAAAGTTGTCCAAATCAAGCTCCACCAGTGCTAGTTCCACCCTGAGCACCGGGGGGGGGGGGAAGGAAGAAAAGAGGTGGAAACAAGGGGGTCAGACATAAAATCTGGCGAGTGCGATAACTTTAACAATATAATTATCAAAATAACTAGACTAAGGAATAAGTTGGAAAATAAGGAAATGACTGTGAACAAATGGGTATGGCAGAGCAAACAAAGGAAATAAGATGAACAAAGATAACGTTAAAGGCGCACCTAAACCACTATAAGATAATTACTATACTGCACCACCACTAGTCCTAGGGACAAGTGAATATTATAACTTAGGTTATAATAAACTAGTAAGGGAATGGGATAACTGGTGAATTAAGTTAAGTGACACTTAATTGTAAACAAAGGAAATAAGTGAGCAAACAAAGGAAATAAGATGAACAAAGGAAATAAGGTTGATCCCGCCTACAGAACTTAATAATGATAATGGGAGTTTTGTGTACCCCTAGCTGCATTCATAGGTGTCGTCTGCCCCTATCTCCACTAGGTGTACCCACTACCCCCATTCGATCGGCTCCCTACCTCGTAGATACCCGTGCTGGCCCCACAGTGGGGTGCATCACTCCCCAAAGTTGCAACCCGATACTACCAAAAAAGCACGGCTTATATCTACACGATGCAACAACGTCTTACCTACCAGCCCGGGCGCACACACGCATATGAACCCGTTGGACTTGCGTTGCCACCGCTGACCTGTTTTGACCTCTTACAATCAAATCCAGTACGCGTGTCCCGTCCTCGACTTGGGTCGAGCCCACAAAGATACTTAATGGGTTACTGGTTTGAAAAGGGCCCCCATGCATGACACAAGCTTTCCACCTATGCTTGGTCCCCTCCAAGGTTTTTCCCCACTTAACCCCATTCTTATTCATGTCTTCTTACATGTTTCAATCTTGGTTAAGTGCATCTAATCATATTTCAAATGCCACCCAAGGCACCCACTAAATTCCACATGCCACCCAAGGCACCCACTTAACCCCCTCATGTCCCACTACATGTTTATCTGGTTAAGTGATTCTTAATTCATTAAGACCGTAACCTTGTAAAGACCTCCCACATTAGACTGGCACTTGTGGTAGCTGGATTTTCCAGGTAGGTCCGGGCAGTCTTACACCACAAACGAGCCTAACCTCGTGTCTTTACAACTGTTACGCATTTAATTCATGCCTTTGACCTCTCACATTAGACTGGCATTTGTGGCAGCTGGATTTGTCGGGCGGGTCCGGGCAGTCTTACACCACAAAAGAGTCTAACCTCGTGTCTTAGGCGGTTTATTATTACATATTTCATTTAACACCAAATTGGATTAATATCCCTAATTTGAATTGTCAATCGATTCCAAATTTAACTATGTCTATAATTGACACCTTATTATGTCCATCTATTTATGGTATATAAAATTATACCAATTAACATCACAAATTGATTATATGCCATTTAAGGCATTTATACCAATTCTCAATATTAAATAATTTATTATTATCCCATTTCCCCCACGTTGTACGTTCGTTTAACATGACATATATGTATATTAGACTAACAAATAGTTTAACACACATAAAAAGGAAGAAACAACACAAATTCGCATAAGACACAGAATAGATCTAACTTGCAAATAAGAATCACATCATAACTTGCATAAACTTTGTATTGTCATGAATCTAAACATAAGGTGTAAACTTGCATAGGCTATAGTCACAAACTTACATTACATGATTCATACTCCAAACATATATATACTTGCATATGTGATTTATGCAACATAAATTATGATGTAAACTTGCTTCTAACTCACACATGTCATAGCCTAAACTTTAGATCCAATTTACACATAAAATAGACGTCACGAAACATGTAAGGTTGTATATGATTCTCATTAACTTGCATAAGATTCATATCTAAATTAACATCCAAACTTATATATAGAACTATCAATCAAGTTAAACTTACATATGATTTAACATATGAATTAGTTCCACAACATAACCAAACTAGCATATGAAGCATCATTATGAATTGATTGTACATAAGCCAACAATTAACATAGATTTAGAAAATAACATCACAGCTTTACAACATATATAATTACATCATAGATTTTCAGCATAGATAATAACATAATGGTCAATGATTCACAACATAACCATATAACCCAAATCATAACTCAACCTAATTAAATTGTTTATTATCTTATTGAAGAATTTGAACTCACAACTCAAAGAAGGTCTTGAGTTCTGAAATCTGAGTTCTGAAATTGATTTAGCTCTCCTTTGAAGAAGACAAATTCGTTGTTGTTTAGATTTGAGTTGAATAAAATTGAGTTGATTATCTTTTCTTTCTACTAAATGGTGGCGGCTACTCTAGGTTGCATGGTGACAGCATGGCGGCCATGGTTCTAAATTTTATTTGATTTTAGGGTTTGAGTCTACATGTGTTTATATAGAGTTTAGAATTAATTTAGGCCATCCGATCAACCTAGAATTAACCACAGCCATTCAGACTAGATCAGAAACCCTAATGACTCAGCAAACAGTCACCAAATCGTCATCTTTCAAATCTGTCCAGGGAAGCAGGTCGACCCCTTGGTCGACCTGTATGGGTAGGTCGACCCCCTGGTCGGCCTGGCCCCTGGCGGGAATTTTCCCGCCTAGCCCATTCTGAGTCTGAATTTGAATTTTTGAAATCTGTTTGAATTTTTCTAAACTTCCAATCGCCATAACTTCTTTATACGAAGTCCAATTCACGCAAACTCAGACTCTATCTCAACCAGAATTCCGAGACGAACACAATGGTGTAACCCGTTTCCTTTAATTATCACATTTAGATTTAAGTATTCTTTAATTTGTTAGTTTGTGTTAATACAAAACACGGGGTGTTACATTCTCCCCTCCTTAAAGGATTTCACCCCCGAAATCTCCAAGTTAAGGAGAATGCATATCCTAACATCCAATCATCTTTCTACTCAACCATCAAACACAGGCATCCATTTTCCTTACAAGATTTCTAATGCTTTTCATGTACATATGCACAGTGTGTGTATATGTTCGTATACTAATGCAAAATCAGGCGGTCCGCTGATTCAGTCGACATCCTTAATGCAAATAATGATAGTGCCATGTATCCATCATGTATGCAAAGAATCCTATACATATCATTACTACATGTGTGCACAATCATTCATTTAAATGCAACATCCATATTATACACACATTCAATGTACATTCATTTTACTAAATACATCCATTTATATGCAATATGCAATATGAAAGTGACTGAGCCGGTTTAGTGCCTAAAGTGTGTGTATATGCATCCACGAGCAACCACTAGCAAACTGTAACACCCCACCTCCGCCAGTGCCACTCTTGCAAGGACATTAGCTTTGGAGGGGCGTTAAACAAGGTAAACATGCATGCAGATATCACAAGACAGAACATATAAGTAAAAACAGAGTAAATAAAGCAGCGGATTAAACTAGCATTTCAAAACCATAGTCATATTACAATAGAGTACTTAGTCATTATTTTCCAACAAACAAAGTCTAGATAAAAACATAAACTGAAAAACTGAAATACATAAAGTACTATCCCCAAAGTGAAGTGATAAACCATAGCTAGCTCAATGTCCAAGACCGTACATGAGCAAATCCAGTAAGCAAGCTAGAAAGATCCAAGCTAAGCTCCAATGTTCCCACCCTGAGGACCTGGGGGGGGGGGGGGGGAAACGGAAGAAAAGAGGCGAAAGGAAAACATGTCAGTTAAAAAGACTGGTAAGCCCTACTACTAACTGTCCATGAACTAGTAAAGTTAACTGGCATGAGAAGCTGAGATGAACATGATGATTAACTAACAAGATAAGTAAAGGTGTCATCGCATAATCAAGGTTAAGTTTTGCACCACGGGTGTACTAGCGTTCTAACATGTCAAGTAAAAACAAGAATTGATCCCTTGGCCCATGCTTGGCCCAACATCATGAGATGACCTAAATCAAGGTCTAACTACTCGGTCTAGTCGATCGGCTCCCTGTAAGCCTAACTCGTCAAGTGTCGGTGTCATGCGGCTTAATCATGTAATGTAGTTGACTGTGCAGGGTCCACCCTAGGGTGTATCCGGCCCTATGGTGTAACCCTCTGACACCATTCCATGATGCACAGTCCAAACCTACCGTTGCCCGTGTTCAACTTCGGACTTGATGTGCACGACCATGGTCCGCTTGAACAACCGGGGCATCATTCAGCCGTCTCTTTTGGTCTCTTACAATCAGCCCAGAAATCGTGCCTCACCCTAGCCTAGTCCTAGGGTCATATGATACTACCTAGAAGGTTACTGTTGAAAAGGACCACACAACTAGGGTTTCTTAACGGGTTAAATGTGGTTAACCCGATCCAAACGTGGATTAAATCGGTTAAGAGTACCCAAGGCTCCTGACTTAACCTCGATTAATCCATCAAGCCCAAATTGGTTAAGTATTAAGTGGACCATGACTTAACCCTAATCAGGAGGCATTAATTAACTTAATGCGCTTTAACCTCTCACATTAGACTTTGTTGTGGTTACTAGTTAAGCCGGGCGGGTCCGGGTAGCTTTCCACCACAACTAGGTCTAACCTCGGGTTTGAGCACAACATGACCAACTTCTCACATTGGGTCCTATTGTTTGTAGCCACTAGTTAAGCCGGGCGGGTCCGGGTAGATTTATGCTACAAACTCAACCCAACCTCGAGTTGGCCACACTCATATTTTCTAAGTGTCATGTCCATTATGTTTCCAAAACATAATTACAAGTTAACATATCACGTTATGTTATAAAAACCATGTTTATGTCATAATGTTACCCAACCCCAACGTAATCCCATCGTTTACATAGTCGCAACAACGCATAAAGGATAAAATATGGAACTTGGCGTAATTATGAAAAAAAGGTGTTGAAGCCACAAGTTTATCATGGTGGCATATGAAATGTACATATGTTCATATACTTGCATATTGCATTATTAGGCTTCAAAAGCATGCATAAAACCAAACTTAGCATATGAGTGATACATGGTGATAAATGACATGTAGAAGTTGCTAGAAGTTCGCATTTAGCCACATATGCAAGTTATCATAAGGGATATGATAACTTCCATTTTGCCAAAATGCAACCTTCAACATAAAGCTTGAAGCTTTAAGCTCACAACTTCAAGTTTAACTTGCATAACATGATAACATGATCAACCCAAACTTGCATAACATAGCAACATGTGTCATACATAATGATTAAACCCACTTGCATAATGATCATCCAAACTTGCATATAATGATCAACCAAACTTGCATATAATGATCAACCAAACTTGCATATAATGATCAACCAAACTTGCATATAATGATATAATGATCAACCAAACTTGCATATAATGATCAACCAAACTTGCATATAACGATCAACCAAACTTGCATATCATAATGATCAACCCCAAACTTGCATCATTCATTTAACTTTAGAGTTAATAAAAAGAAAG
Source organism: Allium sativum (assembly GCA_030737875.1). Lineage (NCBI taxonomy): Eukaryota > Viridiplantae > Streptophyta > Magnoliopsida > Asparagales > Amaryllidaceae > Allium > Allium sativum. The sequence continues at coordinate 150,476,392 of CM060913.1, forward strand.
TAGAAAAGGGCTTACAATGCTATGTAGACACAAATAAATAGTTATTAAAAGATTGAGACGAAGCCCTTATGCAATCACCAAAAAGACCCAAATATGCAAGCTCCAAATGAAAAACCCTTGAGCCAAATCAATAAAAACCCTTGCTTTGAAATAGAAATGTTGCCACTTGACTTGAATGCAAACTAAGAACATTCATACAAGCTTGAAAATACTTGTATGCATTCAAAATCTCTCATATAATTTAACTTAGAAATTTTAGCATGAGAGTGGAGGCCATGAGAGGAACAATTTTGGCATAGTTTAGTTGTAGGAATGAATAATGATGATTTAGGCTAGGTGTTAGGTCCTTTTTATAGAGGATTGGGATTATATTAGCCATAGGATTAACCCTAGATTCAATCCAAGCCATCAAAGCATGTCTTGGGGAAGAAGTCAAGTGTAGGAACCATCTAGGGCCTTTAGATTAAAGCTGAACCATGAGAACCATTCAAATGCAAAATCTGCATTTGAGCGAATCGGCCCACGGGTTGACAGCCAAACACCCTGGATTAACAACTAGTCGACCCAGCGAGCTCGGGTCGACCTCAAAAATCGGCCGGTTCGGTTATTCCCCTCTCCCAATTCGCTATTTTGAACATTTTTGCATATTTATTTATTTATTTTTCAATTATATATATATCAATATATATATATATTTCTCTGCGCAACCCATTTCACTTAATTAAGTATACTTTAATTTGTGAATTTTCCGTGAAACTTCGCGAGGCCATATCTTGGTCATACGTACTCCGATTTTCGAAAACTCGGACTCCATTTCGCGTATTTTTCCGAGACGAACGCAATGGCACAGCCCGTTTCCCTTGATTCAGATTTTACAGTTTAATTCTGCCTCCATTTATGTTATAATATGTTATTCAAAAATACGGGTTGTTACATAAACACTTGCATCCACATGCGTCCACCATACATAACATGTCTCAAACACATGTTTCAACCATAGGACTACCTTATCTAAAGGTCAAAGATACTAGAGAGAGGACATACTAAAGATAGAACAAGTACAAGCTAAGCGATAAAGGAGAAATTAAAAGACATACCCTCGAAAAGAAAAGGGTGCAATGAACGCATCTTCTCTTCCGTCTCCCAAGTAGCGTCGCTCTCATCATCTCCCCATTGCACTTTAACTAGCTTGACCTCTCGATTCCTCAACTTCTTAATCTCTGACCCAAGAATGCATGTAGGAGCTCGTCGAATCATCGCATCACGCTCTATCTCCACCTCTCTAAGCAAGCTCGGCTCTACCACTTCTGCGGTCTCATGCAAGCACTTCATTAAATGTGATACATGGAATACATCGTGTACACCACTAAGTCTCTCGGGCAACACCACTCTATACGCCATCTGTCCAATCCTCTCCTTAATAGGAAATGGCCCTACGAACCTTAGTGCTAACTTCCCAACGGACCCAAAGCGAACAACATTCCTTAATGGAGACACCTTGATAAAGACCATGTCCCCAATATCAAATTCAAGATATGTCCTCCTCTTGTCCGCATATGTTTTCTGCCTATCTTGCGCCGTCTTCATCCTCCTTCGAATCAAATCGATCTTTTCCGAAGTCTCTTTAATCATATCGGGCCCAAGCAAGATCTTATCCGTAGATTCCCACCAACATGTAGGTTAACGGCAAGGCCTTCCATAAAGAGCCTCGAAAGGTGCCATGTCAATGCTAGACTGAAAACTATTATTGTACGCGAACTCCACCAAATGAAGATGCTCTACCCATGTACCTCCGAAGTCTAAAATACATAGCCTCAAATGGTCCTCTAGAATACGATATACCCTCTCGGCCTGGCCGTCCGTCTGGGGATGATATGCAGTGCTCAAACATAACTGAGTCCCTACCGCCTCTTGCAAGCTCTTCCAAAACTCGCTAGTAAAGATAGGATGGCGATCGCTGACTATGTTAGAAGGAACACCGTGCAAACGAACTATCTCACGAATGTATACGGAGGCTAACCATGGAGAAGTCCTCTTACTCTTCACGGGAATGAAATGGACGCTCTTAATAAGTCTGTCTACCACGACCCAAATCCCTGTATTACCCTTCCTCGATCTCGGTAACCCATCAACAAAGTCCATCGAGACACTCTCCCACTTCCATTGTGGGACCTCCAATGGGTGAAGCAACCCACCGGGCTTCTTTTGCTATGTTTTACTTGTTGGCACACCAAGCATCTAGCGATAAACACAGCCACATCCTTCCTCATACCGGCCCAAAAGTAAATTCGTCTCATGTCCATGTACATCTTGTCCCCGCCGAGATGAATGGTCATCTTCGAACGATGTGCATCATCAAGAATGGTCTTCCTCAAGTTCTCGTCTCGTGGTACACAAAGTCTATCGTCCCTACGTAACCAACCCTTATCATTTAGGGTATACCTACTGAAATGGCTCGATGAGTCCCCCCTTATGAGCTTCTCTATTAACTCAACCAACTGTGTGTCATCTCGCTCTGCCTCACCAATCCGTCCCAAAAGCGTAGGTCTGACCTCTAAGGATGCTAGAAAACCGGGTACATAGTCAATGGAAGGTCTAAAGTCAAACGTAGAGATGAACTCTAAGCTTTGCCGCTCAACAAACAACGGACTCAAGGACAACCTTTTCCTACTTAAGGCGTCTGCCACCACATTACCCTTGCCAGGGGTACATGCTATCTCGAAATCGTAGTACGCTAAGAATTCCATCCACCTTTGCTACCTTAAGTTCAAGTCCTTCTGAGATAACAAGTATTTCAGCGATTTATGGTCTATGAACAATTCGAATTTCTCGCCAAGAAGATAATGGCGCCAAGACTTAAGCGCGAAAACAATTGCGGCCAACTCTAGGTCATGTGTAGGGTAATTTCTCTCATGCACTCTCAACTGCCTTCCTCCATAGGCTATTACCCTCCCCTCTTGCATTAAGACTGCGCCTAGTCCTGTCCCACATGCATCGGTATAAACAGTAAATGGCTTACTCCAATCTGGCAACACTAAGACTGGGGATGTGGTCAAAGCTCTCTTTAAACGTTGGAACACATAATCACAATCTACGTTCCACGTGAAAACTAGGTTCTTCTTCGTCAAGCGTGTCAATGGGGATGATATCTTTGCGAAGTCCTTGATAAACTTCCTATGGTAGCCAGCCAACCCCACGAAACTTCTCACCTCGATAGCATTTTTAGGGACCTTCTAATCTTGGATGGCCACCACCTTCGCGGGATCCACAGCTATCCCTTCTTAGGAAACCACGTGCCCTAAGAATCGCACTTCCTTCCTCCAAAATGACATTTAGAAAATTTAGCTTTAAGGTTATGCACTCAAAGGGTCTCCAACACTTCCCTAAGATGTAGGGCATGCTCTTCCTCGCTCTTAGAAAAGATCAAGATGTCATCCACAAAGACCACCACGAATTTATTAAGGTACTCCCTAAACACCCTACTCATCAAGTCAACAAAGTATGCGGGGGCGTTTGTCAAACCGAAGGGCATCACAAGCCACTCATAGAAACCGTTCGGAGTCCTAAAGGCAGTCTTGTATATGCTATCCTCAGCCAGTCTCAACTGATGGAAACCAGTGGCTAAGTCCAACTCCGAAAACACTGAGGCGCAAACTAACTGATCGAAGAGATCGTCAATCCTCAGCAGTGTGCCTATTCTTCTTAGTAAGTTTATTAAGTTCTCTATAGTCCACACAAAGTCTAAGGGACCCATCTGCCTTTGTGGAAAATACTACTGGAGCACCCCACTCCGATATACTACGTCTTATGAACCCCTTCTCAAGCAACTCCCCTACTTGATTATTGAGCTCCCTCCTCACACGAGGAGCCATGTGGCGTACTGGCAGAGATACTGGTTTTGCATTGTCTACAAAATAAATACGTAAGTCTATCTCACGTTTTGGGGGTAGACCCCTCACCTCATTGAAGACATCAACATATTCATGGACTATACGAACAGAATGTAAATCATCATTGGATGCGTCAAGTGACTCAAGATAACTAAGCATCACCGATCCTATAGGGTCACAAGAAATATCAAGGGTCTTTCCACTACGAGTCAACAATTTTACTACCCTTCGTTCACAATCTAGGATGGCACCATATCTGGCTAGCCAATCCATCCCTAGAATCAACCCATAGCCCATGAAACCAAGCACAAAAGCATTACATTCAAAACCAATGCCTAAGATAGACAATCTCAAATCCCTACAAACCATGGATAAATGAGCCGACCCACTAATAGGATTTGAAACTATAATGGGATCCACAACAAGACTAGTATTTAAGTGCAGTGTTTCTACTAATAAAGTGGAGATAAACGAATGTGATGTGCCAGAATCGAATAAAGTATGGACAGGATGATCAAACAGAAAAACTAAACTTTTAACGGAAATGTTTCTACCTCGTTCTTGCAGCGGTGGGACCACGAGAGCCTGGACCTGCTCCCTTGCCTGCCCCGGTGCCGTGAGAGCCTGAAGCTGCCCTCCAGAAGTTCTTTGCCCTTGTCCCTGTTTCCCTTGGCAGTCCTTAACTAGACGACCTGCCTCTCCACAGTGGAAACAGTCAGTCTTCTTCTTTTACCTACATTCTTTACTCAGATGTCCTGGTTTTCCACAATTAAAGCACTTCTTCTTTCCTTTGCCATTATTGTTCTTCCCGCCCTTCTTGTTTTGTTGTTGTGGTTTCTTTTGATCTTCTTTCTTCTCAGGTGCCTTATTAGCATTGGCGCCTTTCTCCTCTTCATGCATAAGCGTCATGTCAACTAGTCTCTCAAAGGTGGCCCCCATAGAGATGTGGGTCATAGCTAACCCATGTAGCGGTTCGTTCAAACCCTTAACAAATCTCAGGGCCTTCTTTTCGGGTATATTCATCAAGTCCAGGCCAAACCTCGCCAACTGATTGAACTTGTTGATGTATTCTTTCACGGATAGATTCCCTTGCTTCAACGCCAAAAATCTTTCCATATATAAATTCTCTTCAGCTCGTGAGAGAAACTTTGCCTCAAACCTACGCCTGAAATCCGGCCATGTATCAATTGGATGCTCACCATTAGTGACCTCCCACCAAAACAAGGCCTCATCCTTCATTAACCAGGAAGCTAACTGGACCTTTCTTCCATCTTCTACCTCAAATATTCCAAACAATTCTTCCACCTCCTTTAACCAATTTCGAGCTTCAGCAAACGTCTCCGACCCGTGAAAAGGTTTCCCTCCCATTGCCCGAAAGTCCTTGCATATCTTTGCGAAAGTATCAACACGAGGAGGAAGAGGAGGAGGAGGGGGAGGAGGAGGAGGTGCATTTGCTGGGCCTGCGACATTGGCCCTAGCTTCTAGATACCTTCTAAACTATCCTGGTATCGGTATCCCCTCGGGTATCTCGGGAATTTCAGATTTACTGAAAAGAAAAATGAAGAGATTCAAACGAAGATTTCGAAAGAAAGATATATGGCTCTTGGGGGTTATGTTTTCAAAATAAACTTTTCTCTTGAAAATACTTTCCTTAAAACGTATTTTTGAAAGTATTTCTTTATAAAAGTGCTTTTGAAAAATTGTTTTTCAAAATTCATAACTGTTCTGGTAACCTTCAGCTCTGATACCACGTGTAACACCCCATGTCCATTGATGTCACTCACAAAGGGAATGCATTAACTTCTATGGAGCGTTTTAAGTTTGTATAGAACAGAAAATTAACAACAAGACAGATATAAAATAGTGCTTAAAGGTTTAAAACTTTATTCATTGCAGCAGATAAGTTTGATTACATCATCAAAAGCCAAAGACTAAAGTCAAGTACTTAATATCCATCTTGATTAAATCAAAGTACATAAAATGAAAGACATAACCCCAACATAAAATAGCCATAAATGAGATATGTTGAACTTTTACTTCAGTGATCCAAGCAACTTCTAAAAGCAAGAGATAAAGATGTCCAAATCAAGCTCCACTAGTGCTAGTTCCACCTTGAGCACCTGGGGGGGGGGGAGGAAGAAAAGGGGTAGAAACAAGGGGGTCAGACATAAAGTCTGGCGAGTGCGATGACTTTAACAATATAATTATCAAAATAATTGACTAAGGAATAAGTTGGAAAATAAGGAAATGACTGTGAACAAATGGGTATGGTAGAGCAAACAAAGGAAATAAGATAAACAAAGATAACGTTAAAGGCGCACCTAAACCACTATAAGATAATTACTATACTGCACCACCACTAGTCACCCTAAAGGTTGATCCCGCCTACAGAACTTAATAATGATAATGGTAGTTTCGTGTACCCCTAGCTGCCTTCATAGGTGCCGTCTGCCCCTATCTCCACTAGGTGTACCCACTACCCCCATTCGATCGACTCCCTAACTCATAGATACCCGTGCTCACCCGACAGTGGGTGTATCACCCACCAAAGTGGCAACCCGATACTACCAAAAATGCACGGTTTATATCTACACGATGCAACAACGTCTTACCTACCAGCCCGGACCCACACACGCATGTGAACCCGTTGGACTTGCGTTGCCACCACTGACCTGTTTTGACCTCTTACAATCAAATCCAGTACGCATGTCCCGTCCTCGACTTGGGTCGAGCCCACAAAGATACTTAATGGGTTACTGGTTTGAAAAGGGCCCCCATGCATGACACAAGCTTTCCACCTATGCTTGGTCCCCTCTAAGGTTTTTCCCCACTTAACCCCATTCTTATTCATGTCTTCTTACATGTTTCAATCTTGGTTAAGTGCATCTAATCGTATTTCAAATGCCACCCAAGGCACTCACTAAATTCCACATGCCACCCAAGGCACCCACTTAACCCCCTCATGTACTACTACATGTTTATCTGGTTAAGTGTTTCTTAATTCATTAAGACCGTAACCTTGTAAAGACCTCCCACATTAGACTGGCACTTGTGGCAGCTGGATTTGCCGGGTGGGTCCGGGCATTCTTACACCACAAACGAGCCTAACCTCGTGTCTTTACAATTGTTACGCATTTAATTCATGCCTTTAACCTCTCACATTAGACTGGCATTTGTGGCAGCTGGATTTGCCGGGCGGGTCCGGGCAGTCTTACACCACAAAGGAGTCTAACCTCGTGTCTTAGGCGGTTTATTATTACATATTTCATTTAACCCCAAATTGGATTAATATCCCTAATTTGATTTGTCAATCGATTCCAAATTTAACTATGTCTATAATTAACACTTTATTTATGTCCATCTATTTATGGTATATAAAATTATACCAATTAACATCACAAATTGATTATATGCCATTTAAGGCATTTATACCAATTCTCAATATTAAATATTTTATTATTATCCCATTGCCCCCACGTTGTACGTTCGCTTAACATGACATATATGTATATTAGACTAACATATAGTCTAACACTCATAAAAAGGAAGAAACATCACAAATTCGCATGAGACACAGAATAGATCTAACTTGCAAATAGGAATCACATCATAACTTGCATAAACTTTGTATTATCATGAATCTAAACATAAGGTGTAAAATTGCATAGGCAATAGTCACAAACTTACATTACATGATTCATACTCCAAACATATATATACTTGCATTTGTGATTTATGCAACATAAATTATGATGTAAACTTGCATCTAACTCACACATGTCATAGCCTAAAATTTAGATCCAATTTATACATAAAATAGATGTCACGAAACATGTAAGGTTGTATATGATTCTCATTAACTTGCATATGATTCATATCTAAATTAACATCCAAACTTCCATATAGAACTATGAATCAAGTTAAACTTACATATGATTTAACATATGAGTTAGTTCCACAACATAACCAAATTAGCATATGAAGCATCATTATGAATTGATTGTACATAAGCCAACAATTAACATATATTTAAAAAATAACATCACAGCTTTACAACATAGATAATTACATCATAGATTTTCAGCATAGATAATAACACAACGGTCAATGATTCACAACATAACCATATAACCCAAATCATAACTCAACCTAATTAAATTGTTAATTATGTTATTAAAGAAATCGAACTCACAACTCAAAGAAGGTCTTGAGTTCTGAAATCTGAGTTCTGAAATTGATTTAGCTCTCCTTTGAAGAAGACAAATTCGTTGTTGTTTAGATTTGAGTTGAATAGAATTGAGTTGATTAGCTTTTCTTTCTCCTAAATAGTGGAGGATACTCTAGGTTGCAAGTTGACAGCATGGCAGCCATGGTTCTAATTTTTATTTGATTTTAGGGTTTGAGTCTACGTGTGTTTATATAGAGTTTAGAATTAATTTAGGCCATCCGATCAACCCAGAATTAACCACAACCATTCAGACCAGATCAGAAACCCTAATGACTCAGCAAATAGTCACCAAATCGTCATCTTTCAAATCTTCCTAGGGGGGGGGGGGCAGGTCGACCGCCTAGTCGACCTGGCCCCTGGCCGGAATTTTCCCGCCTAGCCCAATCTGAGTCTGAATTTGAATTTTTGAAATTTGTTTGAATTTTTCTGAAACTTCTGATCGCCATAACTTCTTCATACGAAGTCCAATTCATGCAAACTCGGACTCTATCTCAACCAGAATTCCGAGGCGAACACAATGGCGTAACCGGTTTCCCTTAATTCTCATATTTAGACTTAAGTATTCTTTAATTTGTTAGTTTGTGTTAATAGAAAACACGGGGTGTTACACTGACAGACTGGGTTAAGAAGGACGCGGCTTCTGGGGACGTAGGGTACTCTTGGTATTCCTCTATGAGTGGCAGATGATATGCCTGTACTCAAAGAGGTTAGGTCTACGTAGGTGAACCAATGATATGCCTTAATTTCAATAATAAAGGGCAATCAAAAGACTAAGATGGACCAGCATGATTCGACGCGACCAGTTAGTGCCCTGTGATAGCAACTCATCATCTACCTACCATCTTCAGTCAGTACGTAAAGAGGAGAGGTAGAGAACTCCAAAAGACCATATACTTTGCTATCTAGTTATGGGTGAGGTTGGCCAATAGGTTTGAAGGGCATAGGGGGCCGGGGTTAATTTCTCATTCTTGATATTCTTGGGTGCCTTTCATTAGTTGAGGGAGGAGTCTTGTGGGATCATAGCCACTGTAAATGCAGACCTTAGCATCTGCAATAGGCAGATATCTGAAAGCTCCCGGCCAAGTTCCGTGTTTCTTGATTAGCCCTACCACGGGACTCGGGCGCACATATAGAGAACATGTGCAATAGATATCGAGAGCGATTGATGATACATACGTGGGAAAGTCTAAGTCCACTCATGTCGCTCTGGGTGGTGTATCATAAGACTAGAAGGCATTATTCGAGGATGGAACCTAATTCGATCGAATGGTTCAAAGATGGCAGTCTGAACACTTACATAATATATTAGTAGTGGTTCTTTGCAGACGTAGCGTTAACATATATACAGAAATTCGTACAACATTCGGGCATAGGATTGGGGATTGCTATATTCCTACGATGATACGGTGGAGACTGTGCGAGTGGGGTACCATGGGGTGTATCTCAATATTGAGAGATAGCTACATATACTGTATTAGGTTAATTCACTGGGAAGTAAATGGGTACGATGCATGTGTAAGCCTTGAGTGTTGTTAACCCAAGTAACCTAATAAATAAGAAAATATGATTGAAGTGTATATGTAAGATTATCCCAAGTGTATAGTGTATAGTTTAAATCCAGTCACCAGACCTTGTGTTCTGACCCCCTCATCATAACACACTCGCAGGTTAGTTTGTGGAAGAGACATGATAGCTTTGGATACTAGTTATGCAATATTAATAATACAGTAAGGCTATGTTTTGATTATATTATATTTTATCCTTTCTGCTGTGAGATATTTTTCTGAGCTCTGACATGCTTTGTCTCTATCTTTTCTACAGGATACCAGAGCAAACCAATCTATGTTTCGATAGATCGGAATTTTGAAAAAATATTCGGTCTGTCGAAATTGGGGTTGTTACAGGATGACCCCTATTTCTAAGTCCTAGGGTTTTATTTATTTAGATAGTGTTGTTTTTAATTTGCCTTGTAAATCGTCCAAAATAGTTTATAGAATTCTGTAAAAATCTAGGGGAAACCAGTTAGGTGTTTAACTGGCAGTTTACTAGAGTCTGTAAAATCTAGAGTTACGGATTACGGGTTTGTAATTCGGGAAAATCTGGTCGAGGGGATATCGGTCAGTCTAGGGTTTTGAGCGTAGGGTTAGTACAGGAGTAGGGAGTGCGAGTTTACAGTGTCTGTAAGCAGGATTTGTTATTAACTCCTTGTAGAAACTTTAGGAATGTTGCAGTAGGTAGGATTTTGCCGAAGCTGGGTATATCGTGTGTTATTTACTTTCTGTATTTTTATTTCTACTGCATTCTATGATCTTTGAATATTTTAATATCCCATAATATTTAAACTCTGCGATAATTTGTGTTAAACCCTATTCACCCCCCCTCTAGGGTCACCCCCCTCCTCTAGGGTTAATCTAGATCCAACAGATATGACGATTAAAAATCGAATATATTGAAGACGATGGCTGAAGAATGGAGATCTTCCAATCGTTTGGATTATTGCTGATGTTTCAATTAGGGTGTACAACTGAAGAGGAGGTTAGAAGTAGTGGCCATCCAGACGTACTTGGAGATGAACCGAGTATGCGAAGGCCTCTCTCCTGTATTAGACATATGGGAAGAGGAATAAGGTGCCTCTGGTTTCGTTCAGACCCGGAACGGACTTGCAATTAGCTTGTATGTCTGACATTGTATTTTATGTTGCATTCTTTGATCTTTGTTGAATATATATCTGTTTGGTGGTGGAGAATTTATACTCTTTCTTAACACCCTTCTTTGAGACATACGAGCTTAGAGATTATATATTGGTAGACATCAATGATATGGTATGGATTGACAATGTAGCATGCTAAGATGCAGCGATCAAAGCTTCTTGTTGAAAAGCAGAGCTTTGTGGATGATGATCAAAGCATGGCTGATGTAGCGTAGCTTTGTGTGTCGAGATGTGACTTCGAAGAGCTTCATAACCCGTGAATGATTGATGTTGGATAATAAACGGCTAGCATAACCATTGTGTATCTGGTGTCCAGAGAAGGGATCTAGGATCCCGATAAAGGTGACTCCATTGAGCATGAACGATCCGAGGGATCTGGGGGAACCCTGATAAAGGTGACTCCAATGTAGCATGAAGGATTCAATGTAACAACCCGTATTTTTGAATAACATGTTATAACATAAATGGAGGCAGAATTAAACTGTAAAATCTGAATCAAGGGAAACGAGCTATGCCATTGCGTTCGTCTCGGAAAAATACGCGAAATAGAGTCCGAGTTTTCGAAAATCGGAGTCTGTATGACCAAGATATGGCCTCGTGAAGTTTCACGAAAAATTCCCAAATTAAAGTATACTTAATTAAGTGAAATGGGTTGCGCAGAGAAATATATATATATTGATATATATATATATATATATAATTGAAAATTAAATAAATAAATATGCAAAAATGTTCAAAACAACGAATTGGGAGAGGGGAATAACCGAACCGGCCGATTTTTGAGGTCGACCCAAGCCCGCTGGGTCGACTAGGGGTTAATCCAGGGTGTTTGGCTGTCAACCCGTGGGCCGATTCGCTCAAATGCAGATTTTGCATTTGAATGGTTCTCATGGTCCATCTTTAATCTAAAGGCCCTAGATGGTTCCTACACTTGACTTCTTCCCCAAGACATGCTTTGATGGCTTGGATTGAATCTAGGGTTAATCCTATGGCCTAAAACACTTGCCTAATCTATAAATAAGACCCTAACCTACCCTAAATCATCATTATTCATTCATACAACTAAACTATGGCAAAATCAATCCTCTCATGGCCTCCACTCTCTTCATAAAATTCCTAAATAAATTCCTAAGTGATTTTCCATGCATACAAGTGTTTTCAAACTTGTATGAGCATCATTAGCTTGCATTCAAGTCAAGTTTATATATTTGCATCATAAAGAAAGAGTCTTGATCATTTTGGCTCAAGGGTTTTGCTTGCATTTTGGGTTTAATTGATTTCATAAGGGCTTTGTCATATTTTTGTGACTTCTTAAGCATTGTAAGCCCTATTCTACTTTCATACTTAAACTCTAAAGTTAAATGTATGATATGCAAGTTTATATGCGAGTTTACTATGTTATGAAATGCAAGTTTATCATGTTATGCAAGTTTTATATGATGTAATGTGCAAGCTTATCATGTTATGCAAGTATGCTATGATATGATATGCAAGTTCATCATGTTATGTTATGCAAGTTTGATATGCAAGTTGACATATGATATGCAAGTTATGCTATGCAAGTTTGGGTTGAACATTTTGTTCATGCTATCATGTTATGCAAGCTTATCTTGGGTTTATGAACATAAAGCTTCAAGCTTTATGCCAAAGGTTGCATTTTGGCAACATGTAAGTTATCATATCTCTTATGATAACTTTCATGTGAGGCTAAATGCGAACTTATGGCCATGTTTACATGTCATTTAGCACCATGTATCATCAATATGCCAAGTTTTGTTTTATGCATGCTTTTGAGGCCAAAATATGTAATATGCAAGTATATGAACATATGTACATTTCATATGCCACCATGTTAAACTTGTGGCTTCAATACCTTTATGTCATGATTTATGCCAAGTTCCCTCTTTCTATCCTTTATCCGCTATTGCGATATGTAAGCGATGGGATTGCGTTTGGGGTTGGGTAAACTTAAAAGACATAAAAACATAAGCTTGGGAATTTACCTATTAAGTTAGGTCTACCCATTGGGAATTTACCTATTAAGTTAGGTCTACCCAATTGCTTGAAAACTTGTAACATGTTTTGGAAACATGATGGACATGACACTTAGAAAAGATAAGTGTGGCCAACTCGAGGTTGGGTTGAGTTTGTAGCGTAAACCTACCCGGAACCGACTGGCTTAACTAGTTGCTACAAACAATAGGACCCAATGTGAGAAGTTGGTCATGTTGTACCTTGAACCCGAGGTTAGACCAAGTTGTGGTGTAAAGCTACCAGGACCCGCCCGGCTTAACTAGTAACCACAACAAGGTCTAATGTGAGAGGTTAAGGCGCATTAAATTAATTAATGCCTCGTGATTAGGGTTAAGTCATGGTCCACTTAATACTTAACCAATTTGGGCTTGGTAGATTAATCGGGGTTAAGTCGTGAACTCATCGTTACACTTAACCAAGTTAATCCAGGATTAGCAAGAGGGTTAAACCGTACTTAACCCACTAGAAAAATCCTAGCAATGGGGGCCCACTCCAGCAGTAATCCCAAGTTAGTATCATCATGACCCTAGGGACTAGGCTAGGGTGGGGGCACGATTACTGGACTGGAGGTAAGTGACCAAAAGCGACGGCAGAGGGTACGCCGGTGTAGTTCCGGGCGGACTCTGGTCGTGCACATAGTCCGTAGCCGGAGAAAACATGCACGGGTACCAGTAGATCGGGACTGTGCACTCATGTTCATGGTGTCCAGGGGTTGACACCCTAGGGCTTGATACACCCGAAGGGTGGACCCGACACAGTTCGACTACAATTATGATTGGGCCGTATTGACACCAACATGTGACGAGTTAGGCTTAGGGAGCCGATCGACTAGACCGTTTGGTTTGACCTTGTATTAGGGTCATTTCATGTTATTGGGCCAAAGCTTGGGCCAAGGGATCAATACTTGTTTATTCAAGTCATGTTAGTTTGCTAGTACACCTGTGGTGCAAAACCTTAATCCTGATTATGTGATGACACCTTTATCTACCTTGTTAGTTAATCATCATGCTAGTATATTGTTATCCTTATGTTCATCCCTGCTGCTCATGCCAGTTAACTTTATCAGTTTACATTGATTGTAGTAGGGCTTACTCAGTCTTTTTGACTGACCTGTTTTCTTTCGCCTCTTTTCTTCCGTTCCCCCCCCCCCCAGGTTCTCAGGGAGGGAATACTGGAGCTTAGCTTGGATTTCAGACTGCTTGCTTGTGGGATTTAGCTCATGTGCGGTTTGACATGGAGCTAGCTATGGCTATCACTTCTTTTGGGGATTAGTACTTATGTATTTCAGTTTTTCAGTCGATGTCGTTTTATCTAGACTTGTGTATTTGGGAAGCTATGTTGTACCAGACTTGTTTTGAAATGTTTTGAAATCTTCCGCTGTTTTATCTATGATATTTACTCTGTTTACATATATACATATGTTCTTGTTCTGCCTTGATATATCATTATGCATGTTTACCTGATTCAAACGCCCCTCCAAAGTCAGAGTGCTTGCAAGAGACACCCTGGCGGAGGCGGGGTGTTACATTCAGATTCGCCTCGAAAAAGGCGATGATTAGAGGGGGCAAGAAAGCTTTAGTCATTGATGGAACCCAATTTCAAATACGAACCTTCGTGGTTTAAATTGTAAACCTATATGGAGATATAATATATGGTACCTATATCGTCTACTATATTTGAAGTTGTTTTCGATACCATGCACTTAAAATAATATCAAAAAGATTTGTTTTAAAACGTACCAAGCATGTTTAGCTATTATAAGGTAAAATTCTATCCTCCGGCTAGCGTTGCATTGTGTTCGAGTCGCCTGGAGATAAAGAATCACACTCTAGTCGACCGGAGATGGTTCTGATGATGGCATGTCATCATCAGCACTTGTGTTCGAGTTTCGAAAGTGGGATGTCTATATATTTCCAATTGACTGGTGTGAGAACCAAAACTAGATAGGGTATTTGTTGTGAAATGGCATCAAAAATACGATTTTTGTATTTATATCAAAGTTATGAATTTGAAAAGATAATCAACTAATTGATTGTTGGTTGTGTATTTTGATTATTGGTTTGAGTAAATAAAATTTTGAACCATTAAGACAAATTGAATCAAATATTGTACTGAGTTGGAAATTGTTTAGAAATGCATACATGTATATATACACATTGTTGAACAGGTTACGGATAAACTGCTAAGATGATAAATAAAATTTTAAGCCCGATGAATAGGTACGTGTTTACTAATTTTTCTTTTTCTTTTAAAAGCTTTATGAGCCTAAGGCTGGACGCTTGGCAAATTTTCTTTTAAAACGTTTATGAGCCTAAGGCTGGCCGCTTGGCAATCTCTTTTTATTTTGGATTGGTGAGGGCCCTGCGTGGCGAGTTGCAGTTTTAAATGTCTCCCCGTACAAAGGAGGTTATGGCGAAATTTTTCAAAAATTTAGGGTGTTAGCAAAATTTTTGAAGAATATGAAAATTCTTAGAAACTGAAAAGTTGAAGAATGAAAGCCAAACTGAAAGTTGAGTTGGTTAGTTAAACAACTTTCAGCTCCATTCCTTTTCGAGGACGAAAAGATTTTAAGTGGGGGAGATTGTAATAACCCGAAAAATCAGAACCAATTAAAATTTTTTATTTTGGCAATTTTAATGAATTTTGAATATTTAAAATGATTTATTTTAAATAATAACGACTAGAAGTTTATTTTGAATAGAATTAGAATGTATAAATTTATTTAAATCGAAGTTAGAATATAAATGTTTATTTTAATTATAAAAGGAATTGGAAATGGCGCGGTAGTTTGAAAATTCAATTTCAAATTTCAAATGAATGTACAGGATTCAAAATAAACCGGATTTTAGTGAAACTAGAAATATTTGAATCTGTTTTAAAATATCTTTCCAACGAATCCGAAAAATTGAAATTTCATAGCGGGAATAAAAAGCTATGCCCAGTTGAAAATTCAGAATAGTCGCTATGGAAATATAACCCTTAAAAATAGCGATTTTGGAAACGACCTCCGTTTTCGACGAGACCACTTTGGCTGGATCCGGAATGTCAAATTATTGCTAGATTCCAATTTTCATAATTGCTGGAATTAATATGTGAGCGTGGCGGATTTAAACGTGTTTGGTCAATTCAGTTTTGAATTTAATCGACTGAAAAATGTCCGTTTTTCAAATGGTCTCCAGATTTGACGAAATTAGTTTGGTTAGGACCGTAGCGTTAAAACATAGCTAGATTTATTTTTCTGGAATTTTAGGGACCAGTATGTGGCCTTAGTAAATTAAAATGTGTGTTTAAAGTAAATATAAATTGATTTATATTTTAATTTAAAGTAAAACCAATCGAAACAGTCGAATTGGCCGACGAAACATATCCCATTGTGTTCGTAATGGGGGTAATTAGCTATGGGCGACAGTCGGTGGGTTCGATTTGGAGTTCGAAAGAAAAAGTAACTTTTTGGGGAATTTAAATTAATTAAATATTTAACTATATTAACTGGTCAATGCTCCCTCTCTCCCTCACTTTATCTCCCGTCGCTCAAAATAAAAATAGAAAGAAAAAAAAACCCATCGACTTCGCCGGTTCCCCAATGCGCCACCGCCGCTCCAGGCCAACCACCACCGCACCGCGGCCCTTCCACTCCGGCGCCACCTCAGCCCTTGCGATCGATGAGACCCCCCAAAACCCCAAGCCCTAAACCCAAAACCGACGCCGCCAGATCCGTCACCTCCAACTGCGCACCACCCTACCTCCTAAGCGCACTCCGGCGTCGTCCCGTCAGCCTCCACCTCCTCCCTCTTTGTCCCAGTGAGTTTTTCAGATTTTGCTTATTTTATTTTATAAATATGTGATTTTTAAATTATAGAAAGTTAGGATTTTTACTTATATGAAGCTATGATTTTTATTTACACAGATCTTAGATTTTTAACCGCGAAAAGATTAGATTTTTATATATAAATAAATTAGATTTTTATATATAAAAAGATTTGATTTTTAAAAAAATAAAAAGATTTGATTTTAAAAATAAAAAGATTTTATTTTTAAAAATAAAATGATTTGATTTTTAAAAATAAAAAGATTTGGTTTTTAAACACGAAAAGAAGTGATTTTTATATATATAACAACGATATAAAAATGTGATTTTTATTTTAGAAGTAATGGTTTAAAAATATGATTTTTTATCTATTTGAATGAAGCGATAAAAAAAGATTTTTATTATATGAATAACGATATAAAAATATAATTTTTATATATGAAGTAGAGATATAAAAATATACTTTTTATATATAAAACATTGAAATAAAAATGTGATCTTTGTAATATCAACATTGAAATAAAAATGAGATTTATATATATGAAATAGCAATGTAAAAAATCTGAATTTTAATATATATATATATATATATAACGATATAAAGATATGATTTTCAAAATATAAACTTCATGTTAAAAATATGATTTTTATAAAGAAAGAGTTAAAATAAAATTGTGATTTTTATTTGTAAACATCATTGTTTAGAAATGTGATTATTAACATAAAACCGCGTGAAACAGACTTGGATGGAACCGACTGGAATCAAATCCAAATCCGAACCGTTCAGAAATAAAGAATGGAGGAGTGGAACCCAAAGGTGAGAACTTCTCACTTTAATTTTATTTTCTGGTTAAAAGATATACTAGGATGCAGATGGTGCTTAGCGGCACCTAACACCGTCGTCCAAAGACCATGGACGACTTGTTTGATTGTATTGTATTGTGGAAATTGATTTCGATTGTGATGTGAAATGGAAAATAAAATATTCATTTATTGAAATAAATATTTTATAGCTAAAAATATAATATTTAACGTGTATTTGAATAAAATAAATATTCATTTACAAATCAGACGATTTGTTTATGCACACACATTTGACTGATATTGATTGGGACGATATATTTTACACATCGCCCAACAACACAAATAAAATATGTGTTTGTTGATTGAAACCCCCACACGGGTATTGGGATGATATTTGATGTACACTAATCCTAATTGCTTAGTTGTATGTCAATCGATTGGTTGACAGACTATTGTAAGCGTTAAATATTTATATTTAATGCTAATGCAGTGTAGATTGCACTCTAGATGATGGTTGATTGTTTATCATTATTGTCCTATACATGTGTTGTATGAAATCCATATAAATAACATTATATGGTAATTGAATGTGCCTGATTCCAATTCAAAAAGAATGAATATTTTAAAATAACGAATATTTTAAAATAATGAATACTTTAAAATAATATTCAGTAAAAAATCAAAATCTGATTTTGATGTCCGATTTGGGACGGACACGAATATATTTAAATATATAAAGCCGTATTGATTAGATTAATGCCATTTTGACGTGAACGATATTTATATCGATTTTATTCATTTTTATAATGAATATCGAAAAGGAAGTGATTTCAAAATCTAATGTTTTGAAAATATTATCATTTATATATTAATGATATGGAATATTCAGTTTTGATTTAAAATTGAATATGAAGTTGAAATCGTTTTGAAAACGAATTTAAATTGATTTATAAAATACGTTTTAAATGGAAATCGATGAAATAATATATATATATATATTATATATTTAATGCCTGAATAGAACGCGCCGCGCCACGGTAGTTCGCGAATTTTGACCATTGACTTCGAATTGACATTACGGGAGATCCGACCATCGAATTCTCCTAAAACTGGAACCCTTGGGTTCGTATCGAAAAGAGATTTCCAACGAATACAAGAGATTTGATATCTAATAGTTGGATTTGGAATTATGTCCAAATCAAATTTGGAAAAGGTCGCTGTAAGTGCAGTTCGATGACCATTTATGGAAATCGACTGTACGGGCCTTGATAAAATTTTTAAAAATATCAATAATTTGTGTAAAATCATAATAAATGATTTGGAAATAATTGGGACGAAAAATTCCATATTTGAAAAAATAAAAATATATTTTAATCGAAATGAACTAGTTATGAACTAGAATTATAAATGTAATATTTTTAAATAAATAAATTGGAATTGAAATGGTTTTAAAAATAACCAGAATTTCCAATATATGAATTGGAATGGATCTGATGCGAAATTATCTTTGGAATATTTCGATATTGGATCCCGTGGTTATACGGATATTCTGGAGGAATTTGGAAGATATATATATATCGTTATTCCCAATACGTTATTTGTTGATTTCAGAATTTGATATTAAATGTAAGCCGATATAATTTCTATTAAAAGCCATGTATTTAATATTGAATTGGATTTTGGGTTTGTCGTGAATGGTTTCTTTATTAACACCGCTCTTAAACCCAGTGTGAAAAGAATAAATCTTTTAAGTAAGATTTAAAGAAGAATTACCAATTAATTAACATTTAATTGGAATTGTAAATGGAATGTGAATTGGGTTTATTGTGAACCGTGTTTTTAACGACATTTGTTCTTTGACCTGATTTACAATGAAATTTTATTTGGAATTTATAAATCTTTTTATTAAGATTTAATGGGAATTTTCCAAAGTAAAGTTTTTTCCAATTTAATATATTAAATTGGAATTGAATGGAATTCGATATGATAATAATCGAAATGAGCTACTATGGAGAAAGATTGTTAATATATATGAAATTTAAAAGGCTTTGTCATTATTCCATTTACATTATTAGTCGGATAAGGAAATTGATATCGATTATATATTGAGTTGTTTTCCGTGAAGATTTCATTTTTATGGAAGAGGATTTGGGTTAATCGTGAACTATGTTTTAAATGACATTAGTTCTTTAACCCAATTAAATACAGGATTACATGTCTAACATTGTATCTCTAACTGTATGGTTGATCTCTGCTAAATATATATCTGTTTGGTGACGGAGAATTTATCCTCTTGCTTAACACCCTTCTCTAAGACGTACGAGCTTAGAGGTTATATGTCGGCAGAATTCAATAGTACGGTGTAGATTGTCGATGCAACATGTTTGTGTTTCCAAAGTTAAATAATCATTAATATGGATTTTTGGGAGGATTAAAATTAAGTGGAGTTTTAATGAATCTTTAATTAGATTGAAATGGTAATTGGTAATTTAAATTATCAAATTTGGGAAATGATCGAGAATGGAGTATCACCAGTTTTGCTCCTAGCGATAGTTAAATCTTTAATTAGGTTTGAACGTGAAATGGTAATTAAATTTACCAATAATACTGTGGCGTTAGTTATGGAGTAATACCAGTTTTTCTCCATGGGATGAATAGGTTGGGATTGGGGAATCAAATAAATGATTACTTCGGTAAGGTGCGTTAATCCCGGCTAGTTTGGAAAAGCCATAATATGGTTTGAATGATATCCAAAGGAAGATTAAAGAATAAATTTAAAGGATTTATCTTTGATAAAATTAATGGGAACCTTTCCCAAAGGACATTAATATTTAAGTAAAAGAATATTCAGAATTGGAATAAGGCGTATGTCGTGTTTCTATAACACTTGTTTATTATATACGCGAGTTATTCGGAAAGGCCAGGTTTATACCCATTCTGAATAACTGATTCGACGATAAGTCGACGATGAAGATGGGGGTTGAAGACCAGAGGTCTTCACATCGTTTGGATGATTACTGATGTCTTGATTGGGCTGTACACTTAAGACGAGGTAATAAGTGGTGATCGTCCAGACGTACTTGGAGATCGACCAGATATGCGAGGACCTCTCTCCTATATTAGACATATGGGACGAGGAATAAGGTGCCTCCAGTTTCGTTCAGACCCAGAACGAACTTGTAAATGGACTGTATGTCTGACATTGGATTTTATTCTGTGTTGATTGATATCTATTAAATATATATCTGTTTGGCGGCGGAGAATTTATTCTCTTGCTTAACGCCCTTCTCTGAGACATACGAGCTTAGAGGTTATATATCGATAGACATCAGTCGCATGGCGTGAATTCCCTATGTGGCATGCTTAAGTGCCAAATGATTAAGGCTTCTGTTGAAAAGCAGAGTCTTGTGGATAATGATCAAAGCACGACCTGTGTGGCATAGCTTTGTGTATAGCATTAATTCGCGAGCCTCACACCTCGGTATGAGTCAAAAACGAGATCCTGACTATAGGGAGTGCACGACGTTTCTTTTTAGCTATGGGTGGTGTCAGGGTTTTTCACGCCCTGACATTTATATTATTTTTACCTATGTGGTTGTTGGAATGCAAGGCGCCTCAGATATATCGGTCTCTACGGAGCCGATAGATAGGTCCGATAGGACCGGGAAACGTGTGTTAAGGTATAATTAATCGCTATGTGTGGACCGGCCCTGAAGATCCAAGGGTTCGCCAGCGTCCGAACCCTGAGGCATTTGCAGAGTGTCTCGAAGCCGGCGAGGATAATCCCTTGCCTCGACTCATGATGGAAATCCAATTTCCAATACGTGACATTCGGTTTTTTTTGTAAAGCCTAGTATAGCGACATAGTGGGATGGGACACTATGCCGTTTATGATTGATACATTTATATTTGAAGTTATTTTATATACTACGCACTTATAATAGTATCAAATGATTTGTTTTAAACGTATCAAGCATTATTTGGCTATTATAAGGTAAAACCCTATCCTCCGGCTTGCGTTGCATTGTGTGATGGGACCTGAGTCTTATAATAGCTTCGTTTTTCCAAAAAGCATTGCGCTATTTGTTTTATACACTGGTATTCTTGGGAGGAAACCCGTTCCGTGTTATACGGCATGGTCCCTTTATTTACTTTATTTTCAAAAGTAAAGATCTAATAACTGTTTTAGCTCTCACACCAGTCACATGACTGACTAGGAGTTTATTGTTTTAACCAAAACTCTGGGTGCCCCTATTTTCCACACGGGCAACTAGTAGTTTTGGTTTTGTAGATTTATATTCACAGGATCCTGGTTTACAGCTGGAATGATATTCGAAAAGTTCTGTATCTGTGTATCTCTTTCAGTTGTGTTTTGTATTATTTTCCGCTGCATTGTAAATTTGTAAATCTCTGATATTTATCAAATGTATTTTATTTGTTCATACTGTGTATATTCTTGTACTCTGATATAATTTGTTGTAATAAGCAATGAAATGTTCTTCTGTTTGTGTCCTGATTTGTCGTGTTCTCAAAACAATCCGGGCTTTCCTTTATGGGGAAGTTTGGGTTGTCTCAGGCTCGGTCATGGGTTTGGTCAAGGGCTTGGTCATAGGCTATAATGCTAAATTAACCAAGCATTTTATATACTGGTCAAAGTCTCGGTCATGGACTATAGTGCTAAATTAACCTAGCATTTTATACACTTGTCAAGGGCTCGATCATGGCCTATAATGCTAAATTAACCTAGCATTTTATACACTGGTCAAGGGCTCGGTCAAGGGCTAGGTCATTGGCTATAATGGTAAATTAACCTAGCATTTTATACACTGGTCAAGGGACTGGTCATGGGCTCGGTCAAGGTCTTGGTCATGAGCTATAATGGTAAATTAACCTAGCATTTTATACACTGGTTAAGGGCTCGGTTATATACTCGGTCATGGGCTATAATGCTAAATTAACATAGCATTTTATACACTGATCAAGAGATCGGTCGTGCGCTTGGTCCAGGGCTCGGTCATCGGCTATAATGCTAAATTAACCTAACATTTTATACATTGGTCAAGGGCTCGGTCATGCGCTTGGTCAAGGGATCGTTCATGGGTAGGGCTATTAATTTCCTACACGACTCGCAATCCAACGCGAAACCCACATGGAAATTAGCAGGTTAACCCGACCTGTTTAGTTGGTGGATCATTTTCGGATCAACCCAAATTTGACCTGTTTATAAACGGGTGGGTTTATGGTTGACCCTCTAACCCGATTTTGACCCGCCAAACCCAATTATATGATGTATCTTTTTAATATTGTTTGTCTTTTATGTATGTTGGCTGTGTTAGTTTTTTATGTATGCTGTAATCAATATGCTCATATATTCTTGTGTAAGCTGTTATATTTTACTAATTTATTCTTATATGTTATCAGTTATATTTTACTTATAACAAATGTATCACTTCCATACTGTTAGTCTTTTATACATGTATTATTCCCGTATATTCTTATGTATAGAGAATGATTTTTGGATATGGTGATTTCATGCTTTATATATGTGTTGTCTGTTGGTGATTTTGTAACTTTCTGTTTGTTGGTGATTATATAATAGTGCTTCCTATTGGTGATTTGGTTCTTTTGTTGTTTATATTAATGGGCAATATTTGCTAATGGGTCAAACGGGTAAACCCGACCCAACACGACCCTTTTAATTAAACGGGTTACACGGGTCGGGTCGGGTTGGGTTAGGGTTGGGAAAAATGACCTGATTAATAAACAACCTAAACCCGACCCATTTATAAATCTACCCGAACCCAGCTTGACCCGACTCAAACCAAAGTCGACCTGACAAAACCTATTGAGAGCCCTGGTCATGGACTATAATGCTAAATTAACCTAGCATTTTTTGCACTGGTCAAAGGCTATGTCATGGGCTATAATGCTAAATTAACCTAGCATTTTATACATTATTCAAGGGTAGGGGTGAATATTTGGTTGGTTCGGTTGGTTTGGAGGTAAAAAAATCTCAAACCGAACTGAAAACGAATTTTCTTCAAACCGAACTGAACCAAATTAATTTCGGTTAATTCGGTCGGTGGCTGATTTAACCGAACTTGAACGATGTGTTGTGATTCAAATGATGAATTGATTTAAAGTAAAAGATAAATTTTTGTTTACAGAAACTTTACATAGTAAATTTCATGTTCGTGATAAGATTTGATCTATTTGCAACAAATTTCTTTGTATTATATAACTAAACTAATTATTTAAAGTACTATAATACCGTTAAACTAGATAATAAATAAAAATTCCGGTTAATTTGGTTAAACCGTTAATAAAAAATATGTTTTACAAACCGAATCCAAACCAGTTTAGTTTTAAAACCGAACCAAACTGACCATAATGAACAGTTTGGTCGGTTAATTCGGTTTGAACCAAATATTTCTCACCTTTTGTCAAGGGCCTAATCATGCGCTCGTTCATGGGCTATAATGCTAAATTAACCTAGCATTTTATACATTGTTCAAATGCTAGGTCATGTGCTCGGTCCAGGGCTTGGTCATGAGTTATAATGCTAAATTAACCTAGCATTTATTGCATTGGTCAACGACTTGGTCATGGACTATAATGCTAGATTAGCCTAGCATTTTATACACTGGTCAACGGTTTGGTCATGCACTCGGTCAAGTGCTCAATCATGGGCTGTAATGCTAGATTGACCAAGCATTTTCTGCACTAAATACAGATCATTGCTAAATTAATGCGGTAATTCTATAAATACATACCAATGCACTAAATACAAATCAATGCTATATTGCTAAATTAACCTAGAATATTCCGCACTAAATTAACCCAGCATATTCTGCACTACAAATCAATGCTAAATTAATCTAGCATTTTATAATAGATTTCTATTCACTTTCCCCAATTAACCAATACAGAATTTAAAAATACAGCTACAACAACTATATACACACAATTTAAGCATTTATGTTTAATTTTGTGTAAATATTGTTGTACCTGATCTCGTTTTTCATTCTCCTTCTCCATCGCCTTTATTGTTGCTAGTGATATTTTGAGGAAACAACCCTAGTTTCTTTTTTCGATGGCGAATTTGGCCATTTATTTGACAATGATCACCTTAAATGACAAGTTTCCATTAGAGGAATAGACTTGCTTTCGATTTCAAATTATTTGATGTTTTGTCGATTTGAAATCTGATGAAAAAAAATCTAATTGAAGAAGACTAACTAAATGAATGAAATGGTAGAACAAGAAGAAATGGAAAATGCAAATTCGAATCAGAGGGTTATCTTTTATTTTAGACCAGGGGTCTTCTAGCCCAATATACAAAACTAGCGTCCTAGAGAACTAATTTTTAAATAACTTTGTCCTTTTGCCCAATTTCCTCCCAAAAAATCACTGATCATCTCCACTGAAATCAGCCCCAAAATGTTGCTCCATTCATTCCGACATTTCACCAAACATAGCACTGACACTACCATTCCTTGACATCACAAATAACCATATCCATGCTACTGATATTACACCATCCAAAAAAAGACCTCAACACCACTGCAGATCCTCCCACTAACAATATTATCGGGACTACTCCTTCAAACGACAGTGTATCCACCTCCATCGCGCCTGCATCCCAAAATCCCAAGATATCCATCATTACTTCAATGTAACTGCAACACCTCAAACCTTATTGTCTGCCGTCATCTTTCCAGATAGACCACCTCCAGTGCCTACCCATTTCCATCACAGTGAACTTCCCTATTACCAAAACAATACAAATAAAATCCCCACATTTTCTGTAAGAACCCGTTACTTCCCCGTGAAGGAAAGAGCGGATACTTTGAGAACAACACACAAATGAACGCAGACGGAAGAACATTTCATTGTTATTACAACAATTCCATCAGATACAAGAATATACAGAGTATAATTGAATAAATTACATTCGATAAATATCAGAGATTACAATAAATTACATAGCAGCGGAAAATAATACAAAGCACAACTGAAGGTGATATACGGATACAGAGCTTTCCGGATATCATTCCAGCTGTAAACCAGGATCCTGTGAATATAAATCTGCAAAACCAAAACTACTAGCTGCCCGTGCGGAAAATAGGGGCACCTAGAGTTTAGGTTAAAACAATAAACTCCAGGTCAGTCATGTGACTGGTGTGAGAACTAAAACAGTTATTTAAAACTTTACTTTAAAAGAGAGTAATTCAAGGGACCACGCCGTAAAACACGGAACGGGTTTCCTCCCAAGAATACCAGTGCATATCAATAAACAACGCAATGCTTTTTCGAAAAATGAAGCTATTATAAGACCCAGGTCCCATCACACAATGCAACGTAAGCCGGAGGATAGGGTTTTACCTTATAACAGCCAAACATGCTTGATACGTTTAAAACAAATCATTTGATACTATATAATAAGTGTATAGTGTCAAAACATTTCAATCATAAATATAAATCATAGACGGCATGAGTGCCCCATCCCACTATGTCGCCATACTAGGCTCTACAAATAAAGCCGAAATACACGTATTGGAAATTGGATTTCCGTCATGAGTCGAGGCAAGGGGCAAGCTCCTCTCCGCGTTCGAGACACTCTGGCAAATGCCTCAGGGTTACGCACTCTGGGCAACCCTGGATGCGGCTGGGCCGGTCCTCACTTACGTTAGAGGATTGGTTATTCCTGAACACACGTTTCCCGGTCCTTACAGACCTATAATCGAGGCGCCTCATTCCAACAACCACAAAGGTGAAAAGTATATAAATGTCAAGGCTGGTAAGTCACTGACACCACCAAAGCTAGAAAGAAACGTCGTGCTCTCCCAGCGGTCCGTATCCCGTTTTTAACTCATACCGAGGTGTGAGGCTCGCGAATTCACGTTATACACCAAGCTGCCACGTAGGCGTGCTTTGATCATCAACCACAAGACTTTGCTTTTCAACAGAAGCCTTGATCATTGCATCTTAGCGTGCCACACAGGCAATTCATGCCATGCGACTGATGTCCATCGATATACAACCTCTGAGCTCGTACGTCTCAGAGAAGGGCGTTAAGCAAAAGAATAAATTCTCCGCCGCCAAACAGATGTATATTTAATAGAAATCAATCAACACGGAATAAAATCCAATGTCAGACACACAATCCATTTACAAGTCCGTTCTGGGTCTGAACGAAACCGGAGGCACTTTCCTTGCATATCCATCCATCTCCAGGTACGTCTGGACGACCACCGACTATTTCCATCCTCTTGGGTGTACTGCCCAATCAGGATCGTCAGTAGTTATCCAAACGATGTGAAAACTTCCGGTCTTCGACCACCGTCTTCATCTTCGACATATCGTCGAATCGGTTATTCAGAATGGGTGTAAACCCGGACTTTCCGAACAACCCGCGTATATTAAAAACAAACGTTACACAAACACAACATATGCCTCATTCCAATTCATTAGTCACTAACCGCAAATTAGCAAGAGAACAATTTCCCAAACATTAACCCCGAAGGCCGAAACCAACATCAGATCAATACCCAGGAAACCATTCTTCTTAGCCAACCTACAGCTAGTTTCTAAATTCCACATTCTTAGGGAAAGGTTCCCATTAATTTTATCCAAGATAAATTCCTTAAAATTTATCCTGTAATCTTCCTTTGGATGTCGTTTCAAACCAAATTATGGTTTTTCTAAACTAGTCGAGATTAGCGAACCACACCGAAGTAATTATTTATTTTATTTCCCAATCCCAACTTATTCATCCCATGAAGCAAAACTGGTAATACTCCATATCTAACACCGTGGTGTTATCGGTAAAATTAATTACCATTTCACGTTCAAATCTAATTAAAGATTTAACTATCGCTTTGGAGCAAAACTGGTACTACTCCATTCCCGCTCATTTCTAAATTTGATAATTTAGATTATAGATTCACATTTCAATCTAATTGCAGATTCGTTAGAACTCCTTTTACTGGGTTAAATAACTAGGTGTTATTTAAAACAAAGTTCACGACAAACCCAAATCACATTCTATTTGTTATCGGATTAAAGAACTAGGTTATTTAAAACACCGTTCACGATAAACCCATTTCAAATTCAATCAAATATATTAGAAATTCCGATTATTTAAAACCCCTTTTTTAAATCTAATTTATTTATTTAAAAACAAATCGGGTTTTAAATTTAGTTCAAACTAGTTCATTTTGATAAAATCTATTTTTATCTTTTCAAATACGGAGTTTTTCATCCCAAATTTTCCCAAATCATTTCTTATGATTTTACACAAATTATTGATATTTTTAATAATTTTATCAAGGCCCGTACAGTCGATTTCCAATAACGGCCATCGAACTGCACTTACAGCGACCTTTTTCAAATTTGATTGGACGTATCTCCAAATCCAACCGTTAGATTTCAAATTTCTAATATTCGTTAGAAAGCTCTTTTTGATACAAACCCAACGGTTTCGGTTTTAGGAGAATCCGACGGTCGGATCTCCCGTAATGTCCGTTTGAAATAAATGGTCGAAATTCACGAACTGCCGCAGCGCGGCGCGTTCTATTCAGGCCATTATATTATATATATAATATATATAATATATATTTCGTCGATTACTGTTTAAAACGAATTATATAAATAGTTTTTAAATTCGTTTCAAAATTCATTTCAACTTCCATTTCAATTCAAAGCAAAATTGAATTCTTCTTTATAAATTCGTTTTAAAATTCATTTCTATTCAATTCAAATTTCAATTCAATTTGAATTCATTTCAATTCGCTTTCTATTCAATTCGAATTCGTTTTCAATTCAATTCAATTCCAAAGTCGTTTTCTATTCGATTCAATTCAAATTGATTTTCTATTCGATTCAATTCAAATTGGTTTTCTATTCGATTCAATTCAAATTGGTTTTCTATTCGATTCAATTCAAATTGGTTTTCTATTCGATTCAATTCAAATTGGTTTTCTATTCGATTCAATTCAAATTGGTTTTCTATTCGATTCAATTCAAATTGGTTTTCTATTCGATTCAATTCAAATTGGTTTTCTATTCGATTCAATTCAAATTGGTTTTCTATTCGATTCAATTCAAATTGGTTTTCTATTCGATTCAATTCAAATTGTTTTCTATTCAATTCATTTCGAAATCGTTTTTCAATATTCATTTCAAAATGAATAAAATCGATATAAATATCGTTCACGTCAAAATGGCGTTAATCAAATCAACACGGCTCCATATATTTCTATTTTCAAATATTCTATTTCAAATATTTCTTTTTCAAATATTCTATTTCAAATATTTCTATTTTTAACAAATGAGTATTTATTTTTGTCAACACACGACTAATCTCAACGAATGAGTACTGTCCATGTGTGACTATTTTTGTTAAATTATTTCGTTCAACACATGACTAATCTCAACGGATGAGTACAGTCAACACATGAACATTTACTTTATAGTGATAAAGATATAAATTTTATTGTTAAAATATTTCGTTCAACACATGACTAATCTCAACGGATGAGTACAGTCAACACATGAACATTTACTTTATATTGATAAAGAAGTAAATTTTATTATTATTAAAATATTTCGTTCAACACATGACTAATCTCAACGGATGAGTACAGTCAACACATGAACATTTACTTTATATTATTCTTTATTTTCTAAATTGGAATGAGGCCCAATCAATTACCATATAGCGTTAACTATATGGATTTCCATACAACACATGCATATGATAGCATTGAAAAATAATCAACCATCAACCAAAGTGCACTACACTGTATAAGCATCAAATATAGATATTTAACGCTTATAACAGCCTGTCAATCAATCGATCGACATATTTAATAAATCAGGATGAGTGAACTTCAAATTTCATCCCAACACCCGTGTGGGGTTTCAAATCAACAAACACAGATTTTTATTTGTGCAGTTGGGTGATGTGTAAAATTTATCGACCCAATCAATGTCCTTCAAATAGGTGTACATAAACAAACCGTCCGGTTTGTAAATGAATATTTTATTTTATTTTACTTCTACGTTAAAAATAATATTTTTTAACGATAAAATATTTTATTTTAACACATGAATTTCAATTCAGTTTATTTATTCAATAAAATGATATTTTTATTTTTCTAACTTACTTTAGAAAATTTCGGCGGCATAACGACACGATACTAGAAACGGGACGAGGCCTAGCCTTATCCCCGGTCTAGTGAAGGCCCACGCCATTCACACATCAATCAAATCAATTTCAATTCACCTAACAATTCAATTCAACCCAAATCATCTAACTAATTTATTCAACCAAACAAACAAGTCCATGATCTGTGGACGATTGTGTCGGGTGCTACTAAGCACCGTCTGCATCTTAGTATATGTATATAACTAGAAAATGAAATTGAAAGGTGAGAAATTCTCACCAATAGCTACCCAAACATCTTGACTCTTCTTTGATAGAAATCTTCATCGTTCTCGCATTTTTTTCATCTTCGCTGCTGTAGCCATGCAGTCGAGAGAGAGGACTTGGCCTGCGCTCGGGTGAGAGGAGGAGGATGGGGGGTCGCGTCAGAGCTTGTCGGTGGCTAGGGGGGTTGTCGCCATGCGACGGGGAGCTGTGGGAGGAGGGCGGCTTCGATTTCCGATGGGGGGGAGGGTCTGCGACGCAGTCGAGGAAGAGAAGGGGAGGAGGAAGAAGAAGGGAGGACGGCACAGGGGGGGCTGCGCCACCTCTGGCGGCGGCGGTGGTGGGCGGCAAGGGTTTCCCCCCTTTCCGTCGTTCTTTCTCTTCTTTTTTTTTCCCTGCTGAACGATTTCAAATGAGAGAGGGGGGGCCAAAGCGAGTAAAAGGGGAGGGAGAGAGAAAGGATTATATTTTTTTTAATTTAATTATTTAATTCAACTTAAAGTTGACTTTCCGTTTGAACTCGAAATCTAGCCCACCGACTGTCGCCCCTAGCTAGTTACCCCCATTCCGAACACAATGGAATATGTATCGCAAGATGATTTGATCGTTCCGATTAGTTTCCGTTGAATTTACATTTAAACCACTATATTGAATTTTAAATGTACATTTCAATTTACTGGGGTCACATACTAATTAGAAAAATTCCAGAAAAATAATTTCTAGCTTCGTATTGACGATACGGTCCTAACAAAACTAGTTTCGTTGAATTCTGAGACCGTTTGAAAAATGG
Organism: Allium sativum; assembly: GCA_030737875.1. Lineage (NCBI taxonomy): Eukaryota > Viridiplantae > Streptophyta > Magnoliopsida > Asparagales > Amaryllidaceae > Allium > Allium sativum. The sequence goes on from CM060913.1 coordinate 150,507,089, forward strand.
CCAATTTCCAGTCGATTAAAATCAACTGAAACTGGTCAAACGCGTTTTCCTTTGCCACGCTCACATATTGATTCAAAAAATTATGAAATTTAAAACCTAGCAATAATTTGACAACACGAACCCAACAAAACTGGTTTCGTCTAAATCCGATGTCGTTTGCAAAATGTCTATTTTTAAGGGCCTGAATTCCATAGCGACTATTCAGAATTTTCAACTGGACATATCTTTTGATTCCCGCTATGAAATCTTGATTTTTCGGATTCGTTGGAAAGATATTATCAATTAGATCCTAATGTTTTTGGTTTCACTAAAATCCGGATTGTTTTGCACCCGGTACATTCAATTGAAGTTTGAAATCGAATTATCGAACTACAGCGCCATTTTCAATTCCTATTTATATTTATATATAAATATTTATATTCTAACGACGACGTATATAATATATACGTTCGAATTATATTCAAAATAAATTTCTCGTCGATTTTATTTAAAATAATCTATTTTAAATGTTCAAAATTCGCTAAAATTGCCAAAATAAAAATTTTAAACTGGCACAGATTTTCCGGGTTATTACAATCTCCCCCACTTAAAAATTTTCGTCCCCGAAAAGGAACAAAGCCGAAAGTGGTTTGATTTATCAACTCTACGTTCGATCTGGCTTCCATTCTCCAACTTTTCAGTTTCTGAGAATTTTCAAATTTTCAAAAATTTGGCTAACACCCTAAATTTTCGAAAAATTTCGCCATAACCTCCCCTGCACCGGGAGCCACGGGAAAATCCCGAAATTGCCATATAGGCCTTCTGATCTCAAAAAGAAAAAGAAAAAGCCAAGCGGCTAGCCAATAGGCTCATAAAATCATCATCACCCAAACAAAACAGTAAATTATGTAGTAAACATGTACCTATTTGTCGGGCAAACAAATTTTATTCTTCGGCTCTAGCCCCCTTGCTATGACCTGTTCAATGTAAGTATATGTATATGCAAGCAAATGCGACCAATTTTCAATATAATTCAATATTTGATTCAATTAGGCTAAATGGTTCAAAATTAGCAAGCAAATAGACAAACAACACAAACATCAATCAATTAGTGAATTAACGTTTCAAATTCATACTTTGACATATATACAAAAGATCATGTTTTTGATGCCAATTCACAACAATGTGTTCTAACTATATTAGTTTTGGTTCTCACACCAGCCTAATGGAAATATATAGAAATCACACCTTCGAAGCACAAACATAAATTTTGGTGAAGGAGCTCCATCATCAAAATCGTCTCCGAGCGACTAGAGTGTAATCCTATATCTATCCAGTATATTAAAACTTCGAATATACGTTCATGACGCGTATATGCAAAATCTATATATACTCGAATGTCCAAATTCAATATAAATATTCAAATACGTATAAAATGGTTTAAATTTTCAAAACAAAATTGTTTTCATTTGAAAAATATACTCTTCACACCCGTTCTAGGATACTACTGATCCCATCTCTAACGAGTCATTCTAATTGGATATTGCTAATCCAATATCTGATGAATTCTTTCGTATGGTTCTAATGTGTCTTGTTCTCGAGCTCTGTAAACCAAAGCTCTGATACCACTGTAAGAACCCGTTACTTCCCCGTGAAGGAAAGAGCGGATACTTTGAGAACAACACACAAATGAACGCAGACGGAAGAACATTTCATTGTTATTACAACAATTCCATCAGATACAAGAATATACAGAGTATAATTGAACAAATTACATTCGATAAATATCAGAGATTACAATAAATTACATAGGAGCGGAAAATAATACAAAGCACAACTGAAGGTGATATACGGATACAGAGCTTTCCGGATATCATTCCAGCTGTAAACCAGGATCCTGTGAATATAAATCTGCAAAACCAAAACTACTAGCTGCCCGTGCGGAAAATAGGGGCACCTAGAGTTTAGGTTAAAACAATAAACTCCAGGTCAGTCATGTGACTGGTGTGAGAACTAAAACAGTTATTTAAAACTTTACTTTAAAAGAGAGTAATTCAAGGGACCACGCCGTAAAACACGGAACGGGTTTCCTCCCAAGAATACCAGTGCATATCAATAAACAACGCAATGCTTTTTCGAAAAATGAAGCTATTATAAGACCCAGGTCCCATCACACAATGCAACGTAAGCCGGAGGATAGGGTTTTACCTTATAACAGCCAAACATGCTTGATACGTTTAAAACAAATCATTTGATACTATATAATAAGTGTATAGTGTCAAAACATTTCAATCATAAATATAAATCATAGACGGCATGAGTGCCCCATCCCACTATGTCGCCATACTAGGCTCTACAAATAAAGCCGAAATACACGTATTGGAAATTGGATTTCCGTCATGAGTCGAGGCAAGGGGCAAGCTCCTCTCCGCGTTCGAGACACTCTGGCAAATGCCTCAGGGTTACACACTCTGGGCAACCCTGGATGCGGCTGGGCCGGTCCTCACTTACGTTAGAGGATTGGTTATTCCTGAACACATGTTTCCCGGTCCTTACAGACCTATAATCGAGGCGCCTCATTCCAACAACCACAAAGGTGAAAAGTATATAAATGTCAGGGCTGGTAAGTCACTGACACCACCAAAGCTAGAAAGAAACGTCGTGCTCTCCCAGCGGTCCGTATCCCATTTTTAACTCATACCGAGGTGTGAGGCTCGCGAATTCACGTTATACACCAAGCTGCCACATAGGCGTGCTTTGATCATCAACCACAAGACTTTGCTTTTCAACAGAAGCCTTGATCATTGCATCTTAGCGTGCCACACAAGCAATTCATGCCATGCGACTGATGTCCATCGATATACAACCTCTGAGCTCGTACGTCTCAGAGAAGGGCGTTAAGCAAAAGAATAAATTCTCCGCCGCCAAACAGATGTATATTTAATAGAAATCAATCAACACGGAATAAAATCCAATGTCAGACACACAATCCATTTACAAGTCCGTTCTGGGTCTGAACGAAACCGGAGGCACTTTCCTCGCATATCCATCCATCTCCAGGTACGTCTGGACGACCACCGACTATTTCCATCCTCTTGGGTGTACTGCCCAATCAGGATCGTCAGTAGTTATCCAAACGATGTGAAAACTTCCGGTCTTCGACCACCGTCTTCATCTTCGACATATCGTCGAATCGGTTATTCAGAATGGGTGTAAACCCGGACTTTCCGAACAACCCGCGTATATTAAAAACAAACGTTACACAAACACAACATACGCCTCATTCCAATTCATTAGTCACTAACCGCAAATTAGCAAGAGAACAATTTCCCAAACATTAACCCCGAAGGACGAAACCAACATCAGATCAATACCCAGGAAACCATTCTTCTTAGCCAACCTACAGCTAGTTTCTAAATTCCACATTCTTAGGGAAAGGTTCCCATTAATTTTATCCAAGATAAATTCCTTAAAATTTATCCTGTAATCTTCCTTTGGATGTCGTTTCAAACCAAATTATGGTTTTTCTAAACTAGTCGAGATTAGCGAACCACACCGAAGTAATTATTTATTTTATTTCCCAATCCCAACTTATTCATCCCATGAAGCAAAACTGGTAATACTCCATATCTAACACCGTGGTGTTATCGGTAAAATTAATTACCATTTCACGTTCAAATCTAATTAAAGATTTAACTATCGCTTTGGAGCAAAACTGGTACTACTCCATTCCCGCTCATTTCTAAATTTGATAATTTAGATTATAGATTCACATTTCAATCTAATTGCAGATTCGTTAGAACTCCTTTTACTGGGTTAAAGAACTAGGTGTTATTTAAAACACAGTTCACGACAAACCCAAATCACATTCTATTTGTTATCGGGTTAAAGAACTAGTGTTATTTAAAACACCGTTCACGATAATCCCATTTCAAATTCAATCAAATATATTAGAAATTCCGATTATTTAAAACCCCTTTTTTAAATCTAATTTATTTATTTAAAAACAAATCGGGTTTTAAATTTAGTTCAAACTAGTTCATTTTGATAAAATCTATTTTTATCTTTTCAAATATGGAGTTTTTCATCCCAAATTTTCCCAAATCATTTCTTATGATTTTACACAAATTATTGATATTTTTAATAATTTTATCAAGGCCCGTACAGTCGATTTCCAATAACGGCCATCGAACTGCACTTACAGCGACCTTTTTCAAATTTGATTTGGACGTATCTCCAAATCCAACCGTTAGATTTCAAATTTCTAATATTCGTTAGAAAGCTCTTTTCGATACGAACCCAACGGTTCCGGTTTTAGGAGAATCCGACGGTCGGATCTCCCGTAATGTCCGTTTGAAATAAATGGTCGAAATTCACGAACTGCCGCAGCGCGGCGCGTTCTATTCAGGCCATTATATTATATATATAATATATATTTCGTCGATTACTGTTTAAAACAAATTATATAAATAGTTTTTAAATTCGTTTCAAAATTCATTTCAACTTCCATTTCAAAGCAAAGCAAAATTGAATTCTTCTTTATAAATTCGTTTTAAAATTCATTTCTATTCAATTCAAATTTCAATTCAATTTGAATTCATTTCAATTCACTTTCTATTCAATTCGAATTCGTTTTCAATTCAATTCAATTCCAAAGTCGTTTTCTATTCGATTCAATTCAAATTGGTTTTCTATTCGATTCAATTCAAATTGGTTTTCTATTCGATTCAATTCAAATTGGTTTTCTATTCGATTCAATTCAAATTGGTTTTCTATTCGATTCAATTCAAATTGTTTTCTATTCAATTCATTTCGAAATCGTTTTTCAATATTCATTTCAAAATGAATAAAATCGATATAAATATCGTTCACGTCAAAATGGCGTTAATCAAATCAACACGGCTCCATATATTTCTATTTTCAAATATTCTATTTCAAATATTTCTTTTTCAAATATTCTATTTCAAATATTTCTATTTTCAACAAATGAGTATTTATTTTTGTCAACACACGACTAATCTCAACGAATGAGTACTGTCCACGTGTGACTATTTTTGTTAAATTATTTCGTTCAACACATGAAACGACCCGCAAATCCGTGCTATCTGAGTTGACTAAAAACACCACACGTCCAACTCAAATAACACAGAAATACGACTCATTATTAGAAAGGAGTTAGAGGATGAGAAATAGAAAGAAAGAAATATTAGAATAGAAGAAACCGAAGATCACAAACTCACAGCGGAACGAATAAAATATATTATATAACATAAGCTTCGAAATACAAATCTGTTTTGTACATAAATACATACCATCATCAGAGTACACATAACATTTGATTCAGCGGAAGTAACTCTAAATAACTAACGTTGAAGCCTCCAGCTTCAAGCTCCTCCAAGTGTATCTGTAAAAGCCTGAAACACTTGACTACCCGTACAAATTTGGGCACCCAAGAGTTTAGGGAAAACAAAACAAAATAAACTCTGGGTCAGTCATGGGACTGGTGTGAGTAAACTCCAACCACTTGTTTAACTTTAAAAATCCTTTCAAAAGAAAAGGTAATAGTAAGACCAGCCACACATAAACACGGACGGTTTTTACCTTACTATAACCCAAAATACTTTGATACGGAAATCCAGTGATATTACAATAATGTCTACATCAAGTAAATAACCAAATAGCAGAACGCTTGCATCTCACGCTCCACATATATATTATAAAATCAAAAACCGCATGGCGCTTATTGGAGATTGGATCTCTGACATGACAAGGTATGGGACCACCTTCCGATGATGTATCTCTAGAGACAAATACACCTGGGTTCAACAAGAACGTCTTGCAACCCGGCCCACACATGACCGACCACTCATTTCGCTTGAGTGTATCGAATGTATATCACCAACGGTTGGACTCAAACCACCGTTTCCCGAATGGGCAGAATCGATAGATTTAGAAACAAAAGAAATTTCTCTAGATAGGTGATTATACACCCTAATGGGTGCGACACACATAGCCATGCTGCCTGCCCGATTTTTGTCCTTCCCCGGTTGTTGAGGCCTGAGGCTACGATTACTTACCATTCATCGATAACACAATCACTTTGAATGCCACATCGTCAGATCCGTTAATCACTAGTTGAGTTTGCACAAATATTCTGGATATTATGCTAAGGGATAAATCCGTTGCAACCATATACATTCATACAGACCAACCCATTTGATCATTGGAAATACTCTGTCAGACATTCGTCCATTTACGTTCGTTCTGGGATTGAACGAAACCGAAGGCACTATTTCTATAAATAGAAAAGCCCTTGCACTTTACTCCGTCTTCAATATATTCAGCATACTTGGTTCGCAACGCTTATGCCGATACGGAGTGGTTCTTCGGATAATAATCCAACCGGTCTCTCCATATTGACAACGATGGTCAAAAACTTCGATAGTCTGTGATTTAACTATGGAATAAAAACAAGTGTTCATCCAAACATATCAAACAAATCACTGGGCTCTTTAATTAATATTTCATTAATTAAATCACTTTTCCATTTCCTTATCAATATTTGTTAACCAAATATTTTCAATAACCATATTGGCTCTTTTCGCTATTTTTGATTTCGTTTCCTTATCGAATTCTATATATATCGATATATAGATTTCTAATTGTCAAATTTCTTAAAAATATTCTAACTCCTTAAATTCCCGGAAAAATTCGCCATAACCTCCCCTGTATCGGGAGCATCGGGAAATTTCAAATAGCTTCCCGGTATCTTCCTCAATCAAAAGGAAAAAGGAAAAGCCAAGCGGCTTGCCGATACGGCGCATAAATCTCATATACGAATTAAACATGTACCTTTTTGTCGAGCACTACATTTATAACTTCATATACTTCATCCCAAACCTGCTTAACACATATTCACCTGTTTGCAATTCAATTCAATACCATCTAATCGCTTGAATTCAGTTTCGCCCATTTATTCTTTAAATTGGCCCTTTTGCCTATTTCACTTTTTGTTGAACATAACATGCTCAAATTTGATTGCTTATACAAATCAAATTCCTTTTTTTTTTTCATTTCTAGTTTCATATTTGGTTTGAATATGAAATCACAAGTTAATCTACTTATTCACAGTTTGCTCGATTCAATCGTTTTAACTAATTCATTTGTCAGTTTGCAAATTAACTCTTTTGCCTATAACACTTTGATATTTGAATATAACCTATCCAAATATATTTCAACTTGATCATACTAATTTAATTTCATTTTCAATTCACGTTCTATATTCGATTTCAAATATATATTTAAAAATTCCCTTCACCTTTCAAAGTTCATCGTCAAAATTCGATTAACTAACTTCTCTTTGTCTTAGTCAACTCTATTCAATAATCAAAATATGATTATTGATTTTAAAAACCATTTCTTTCACTTCACTTAAGTTCGCATATATTTTATAACTCAAATCTGAGATTTTCTAAATAGAAATTCGGATTTTTATTGGTTTAAAATCCTTTTATAAAATGAAATAAACCGTTATGGTTTTAAAACGATTCTGGCGCTGCTTTTCTGAAAATTTGATTTTGATATAACTCAAAATCTATACGACGAAATTCAGAGTTTTCTCCTTCATTAGAAAACTATTATCAAACCGGTCCTGACGTTTCTTGTTTCAAAGAATTTCGACTTCAATTGAGTTCTGTATACTCGATTGAAGTTCGAATCGCTATTTTTCGAACAGCAGCGCTGCGGCGAGTTCGTTTAATTATAATTATATATATATAACTTTTAAACTTCCTAAAACGAATTCAATTCCATTTTAACTCTATTTGAATTCCTTGGTTCAAATTCCAATCTTACTTTTGAATTCTATATTTCAAATCCCAATTCCTTTTCTATTGGATATTCAAATTCAATACTTGAATTTTCTATTTCAATTCCATATTCAAATTCTATGTTCGAATTCATTTGAATTCTTTTATTCAAACTCTATATTTAAATTCCATTGGAACTTCTATATTCCAATTTCTATATTTGAATTCTATTGAAATTCAAATATTCAAACTCCTTTTTAAATTCTATATTCAAAATTCCATAGTTTAAAACCCATTTGAATTTCATATTCAAATTCCATAGATTAAATCCTATTTGAATTCAATTTGAATCTCTTACATTCAAATTCCATTTTCCTTTACCATTTGAATTCTAATATTCAAATTCATCTCCAATCCCATTTGAATTCTAATATTCAAACTTATTTTTTTACACCATTTGAATTACTTCACTCAAATCCATCTGAATTCCCTTAAATTCAAATTCCATTTCAAAATCATTTGGATTTCCTATTTTGAAACCCTATTTGAAATTCTATTTCCAATTCTACTTTGAAAATCCTATTTCCAAAGTTTATTTCAAATTCTATTTTGAAATCTCATATTCAAATTTCTATTTGAATTTCGGTATTCAATTCCATATTCAAATTCAATACTCGAATTTCTATTTCAAATCTTTATTCAAATTTCTATTTGAGTTTCCATTCAAAGCTCTATTCAAATTTCACATTTGAATTCTTCTTTGAAATACTATATTTCAAATTCTATTCAATTCTTCTTTGAAATTCTATATTTCAAATTCTATTTTGAAATTCTACATTCAAATCTCTATTTGAATTTCTTTATTCGAATTCCTTTGAATTCAAATTTTATTTTAATTCCTTGAATTCAAATTCTATTTTTCATTCTAATTTCGTCTATTCAAATTCTATTTGAACTTCTATTTGAATTTCTAATATTCAATCTCCTTTTAAAATTCAAATGTTTAAACTCCTTTTCTAATACAAATGTTATACTCAAATTTTATTTACATATTTAAAATCCCATTTCAAATCTTATTTAAATTTTCTTCTGAATTTCAAATATTCCAACTCCTTCCAAATATTTAAATTCTATTTAAATTTCCACTTAAAAATTCTATTTCAAGTCCTATTTTGAAATTTCATTTCAAAATTCTATTTTGAAATTTTTATTTCAATATTCCATTTGAAATTCTATATTTTCAAATTCTACTTGAATTTCAAATTCTATTTGGGAAAAATAGAATTTTCTTTTAAACCTCAAATATCTTTCTCATGATATTTTAATAAATTAACACTTGGCCCAGTGATATTTAAAGCAATCAAATCACTCCATTTTTCAATCATTTGATTTTTAACACATCATATATTAATATATGAAATCAAGCAAACAACAAACAACACAACAGATAATATATTTTTGAGGAATCCAGTCGGATTCCTCCAACCTGTTTTCCTGCATCCACAGATGTTAGCACATAAATAATACCCATTCTGCTTCGTGGCAGAATATCGCGGTATAGAAGGTCATCCACTAATCATAGCGTGGGGCGTATAGGGTAATCATCCGCTATGAAACTGCGGGCATCCGCTAATGAGACTGCGGGAATCCAACCAATCAATCAACCCAATATATATATATATATATTAGCCTAAATAACTAATATATATGAGACAAGCAGAAAAATCCAAACAAGCAACAACAATTATTTTTAACGAAATAAAAATAATTAAAATAAAAGGTGAGTGAGATTTACTCACCTGATTTTTTATTTGCACTGGTATCAATTTCAATTTCTCTTTTATTGATTCCCGAGTCTCCGAACTCCATAAGGATGATTTCATTCGATTTCTCCTTTCCTTATTTTGATTTGATTTTCCAACCTTGTATACATTATATATATCGTATATAAGAATTTTAACTATATAAAATTAAGCGACTTAACTAAGTAAATTAAATTTTTTTTTTTTTAGAACAAATTATAAAATTAGTGACTTCATTCATTTGATTTAAATGACTATCATAAATCCTAATATCTCATTAAAAATCCTAACCATTTTACTTATTAAAAATCCTAACCTTTTTAACTTATAAAAATTCTAACCTTTAGAAATAAACAAATAAAATTACCTTAAATTCTTGTTTAAATTTCCTTTTTCTTCCCTGCTATTCCTGTCGCCTAAAAACTGTCCCTCGAAAATCACTCAGTGTTGGCATTCCCCTTCAGCATTCACCCTCACCAGAAGTTGCAACCGACTTCCTCTCCCATCCCGAAACTTCTGAGCCTCGTCGCCTTGGATCCAGCACCACTCGACCTTCGAACGAGCCTTTAACCCCATCGCAACTCCCTGGGAGCCCAACGCCCTAGTTTCCAGTTCGGATTTTGAAGACCGAAGGTGAGCGTCGCACCCTTAAATCGATCGATGTACGAGCTCCCATCATCGCGAGCTCTAAATTGCCTGAACCATGAACCTTAACTCGCGTTTTCAATTCAGAAGAAATGGAAGAAAAATAAAATAAAAGGAACGGATTGATTTTGTTTGCCTTCTGAGTGAAGGAAATGAATTTGGGTGGGTGCGACTTTTATAGATCGAGAGGGAGACCAACGTACAGGGCCATTAAAGTTTGTTTCTTTGATCTTATGAGAAGGAGACCATTTATTCTGCTCGAGGAGAACAGGGTTGCGTGTATTTAATTCCTAGGGTGGCTTGAGGTACGAGAGATAGGTCGGCCTCATTTTTTTTCTGATTTTATTATATAAAATATTTCGAAATATCTCGTGGTTCCTAAATAGCAAATCCCGAACCGCTATCCAACAGTAAGGACCAATGTATGCCAGTTATATCATCATTCTAAACTTAATGAATCTGGTTCTGAGATTTTAATTTGAACGTATAATTAAAATAGCCATATTAATTCATTTTAAATTCAAAACAAATAATTTTTTTTTCCCATGAATTCCTATTATCATCGTTCAGTTTTATCTTCGAATTGAATTATTTCAAACTCCTCGTATTTCGATGAAATAAATCGTATTTCGATTATTTAATCGATAATCTAGTATAAAAATTCTTTTATATTATCAACACAATATTTAAAATGATATTAAATATTTAAAATAAACTGTTCAAAAATCTGGGTTGTTACATTCTTCCCCCCTTAAAATAATTTCGTCCTCGAAATTGCTAAGGTAGGAAAAATGGTACAAACTCATTACTTTTCAAAATCTCACTTATGTTGAAACTCAACTCCTCATATTTCAACAAATTAACTCCAACCAAAACTTTTGGTCTTCACCCATTTGATTCGAATGATCTACGATCAATCCATTTATATCCAATCTATATTCCAATAAACCTATTCAAATTGATTCTAATCAATTCATTCACTTCGACCCATTTAACTTGCTTAAGTTAAATTTAAATTTCAGAATTCAAATCCCTGGGTTTTTCTTTTCAAATTCTTTTGAAATCCCATAAATATATACATATATTTATTTCCATCACAATTCAAAACATTTGAATATTCAAACCAATTTGTTTTCTTTTAAACAAATTTCCATCAAAACTTTTTCTAAGGTAGCAATTCATCACTTAGAAACTCGGAAATGGACACTGATGATGTTGCAATCATCATCAGAATTATTTCCCAGCCACTGAAGTGAGTTCAGTGCTTTATTATTTCAAAATTCATCTAAAATGATTTTCTTTCAAATCCTTCTAAAACAAAGCTATATTATACTTTGAAAAATATTTTTCAACTTCCCAGGATTTTGAATTCTTAATTCTGGTTTGAATTTAATTCTAATTCATCTTATTTGTATATTTAATCCCTATACAAATTCTATTTGGTTATAAATAACCATTTTAATTTTATAATCTCATTTGATTATAAAATCAACATCCAACACATCCATATAATAATAATTCTAGAAAATTATTCTATATCAAAATAGAAATTTTGGGTAAGATTATTTCATTCACCCACTTTAAAACAATATTGTGTTTAATTTCTCTGTTCAAGTGTTTAGAAATCCCTATCGACTTCGTGGCGTCCCACGATTCGACCAGAATTCATAAACCACTCACAGACTAGTCAACACAATATAAAACAACTTTTATATCAATTTACAAATACGCTCTCTCGTATATATATATGCTCAACTCATTCTAGGGTACTACTGACCCTATCTCTAATGAGCACAACTCCACAAAGCCTAGGTATTCGCTCAACCTAAGCTCTGATACCAACTGAAACGACCCGCAAATCCGTGCTATCTGAGTTGACTAAAAACACCACACGTCCAACTCAAATAACACAGAAATACGACTCATTATTAGAAAGGAGTTAGAGGATGAGAAATAGAAAGAAAGAAATATTAGAATAGAAGAAACCGAAGATCACAAACTCACAGCGGAACGAATAAAATATATTATATAACATAAGCTTCGAAATACAAATCTGTTTTGTACATAAATACATACCATCATCAGAGTACACATAACATTTGATTCAGCGGAAGTAACTCTAAATAACTAATGTTGAAGCCTCCAGCTTCAAGCTCCTCCAAGTGTATCTGTAAAAGCCTGAAACACTTGACTACCCGTACAAATTTGGGCACCCAAGAGTTTAGGGAAAACAAAACAAAATAAACTCTGGGTCAGTCATGGGACTGGTGTGAGTAAAATCCAACCACTTGTTTAACTTTAAAAATCCTTTCAAAAGAAAAGGTAATAGTAAGACCAGCCACACATAAACACGGACGGTTTTTACCTTACTATAATCCAAAATACTTTGATACGGAAATCCAGTGATATTATAATAATGTCTACATCAAGTAAATAACCAAATAGCAGAACGCTTGCATCTCACGCTCCACATATATATTATAAAATCAAAAACCGCATGGCGCTTATTGGAGATTGGATCTCTGACATGACAAGGTATGGGACCACCTTCCGATGATGTATCTCTAGAGGCAAATACACCTGGGTTCAACAAGAACGTCTTGCAACCCGGCCCACACATGACCGACCACTCATTTCGCTTGAGTGTATCGAATGTATATCACCAACGGTTGGACTCAAACCACCGTTTCCCGAATGGGCAGAATCGATAGATTTAGAAACAAAAGAAATTTCTCTAGATAGGTGATTATACACCCTAATGGGTGCGACCCACATAGCCATGCTGCCTGCCCGATTTTTGTCCTTCCCCGGTTGTTGAGGCCTAGGGATGGCAAAAAAATCCGTACCCGCGGTTATCCGCGGGTAAAATCCGTCATGGGTATGAAACGGATAGTTAAATGGGTATCCATGGGTAAAATAAACGGGTATTTTTAATATCCGTTAATTAATGGGGCGGGTACGGATAGTAAAATATCCATGTCCGCGGGTACCCGTGCCCGTATTGAATGTGATTTATTATTAATAGTCAATACAAAAAATATTGTTGTTGGATGTTCGGTATTTGTGTTCATGCTTTTACTCAAGAGTTTATAACTGGTTGTTGATATTTTGATGGATACTTCTATTGTTGTCTCTTCTTTTTTGGATATTGGTTTAAATATGTATTGGTATTTTGATGTTAGCATTTAAGAATTGATCTAATTTGTTTTTTTTTACCAAATGTACTTTTAAATAATTTCAATAAATAGCTAAAAAATAAATTGAATAAATATAATGGATACCCACGAATACCCGCCATTACCCGCAACCCGTTTAAAACCCGTTTAATGGATACCCGTGCGGGTATGGGGCGGGCACGGGGCAAAAAATCATCCAACGGGGCGGGTGATGGGGTGGTACTACCCGCGCCCGCCCCGCCCCATTGCCATCCCTATTGAGGCCTGAGGCTACGATTACTTACCATTCATCGATAACACAATCACTTTGAATGCCACATCGTCAGATCCGTTAATCACTAGTTGAGTTTGCACAAATATTCTGGATATTATGCTAAGGGATAAATCCGTTGCAACCATATACATTCATACAGACCAACCCATTTGATCACTGGAAATACTCTGTCAGACATTCGTCCATTTACGTTCGTTCTGGGATTGAACGAAACCGAAGGCACTATTTCTATAAATAGAAAAGCCCTTGCACTTTACTCCGTCTTCAATATATTCAGCATACTTGGTTCGCAACGCTTATGCCGATACGGAGTGGTTCTTCGGATAATAATCCAACCGGTCTCTCCATATTGACAACGATGGTCAAAAACTTCGATAGTCTGTGATTTAACTATCGAATAAAAACAAGTGTTCATCCAAACATATCAAACAAATCACTGGGCTCTTTAATTAATATTTCATTAATTAAATCACTTTTCCATTTCCTTATCAATATTTGTTAACCAAATATTTTCAATAACCATATTGGCTCTTTTCGCTATTTTTGATTTCGTTTCCTTATCGAATTCTATATATATCGATATATAGATTTCTAATTGTCAAATTTCTTAAAAATATTCTAACTCCTTAAATTCCCGGAAAAATTCGCCATAACCTCCCCTGTATCGGGAGCATCGGGAAATTTCAAATAGCTTCCCGGTATCTTCCTCAATCAAAAGGAAAAAGGAAAAGCCAAGCGGCTTGCCGATACGGCGCATAAAATCTCATATACGAATTAAACATGTACCTTTTTGTCGAGCACTACATTTATAACTTCATATACTTCATCCCAAACCTGCTTAACACATATTCACCTGTTTGCAATTCAATTCAATACCATCTAATCGCTTGAATTCAGTTTCGCCCATTTATTCTTTAAATTGGCCCTTTTGCCTATTTCACTTTTTGTTGAACATAACATGCTCAAATTTGATTGCTTATACAAATCAAATTCCTTTTTTTTTCATTTCTAGTTTCATATTTGGTTTGAATATGAAATCACAAGTTAATCTACTTATTCACAGTTTGCTCGATTCAATCGTTTTAACTAATTCATTTGTCAGTTTGCAAATTAACTCTTTTGCCTATAACACTTTGATATTTGAATATAACCTATCCAAATATATTTCAACTTGATCATACTAATTTAATTTCACTTTCAATTCATGTTCTATATTCGATTTCAAATATATATTTAAAAATTCCCTTCACCTTTGAAAGTTCATCGTCAAAATTCGATTAACTAACTTCTCTTTGTCTTAGTCAACTCTATTCAATAATCAAAATATGATTATTGATTTTAAAAACCATTTCTTTCACTTCACTTAAGTTCGCATATATTTTATAACTCAAATCTGAGATTTTCTAAATAGAAATTCGGATTTTTATTGGTTTAAAATCCTTTTATAAAATGAAATAAACCGTTATGGTTTTAAAACGATTCTGGCGCTGCTTTTCTGAAAATTTGATTTTGATATAACTCAAAATCTATACGACGAAATTCAGAGTTTTCTCCTTCATTAGAAAACTATTATCAAACCGGTCCTGACGTTTCTTGTTTCAAAGAATTTCGACTTCAATTGAGTTCTGTATACTCGATTGAAGTTCGAATCGCTATTTTTCGAACTGCAGCGCTGCGGCGAGTTCGTTTAATTATAATTATATATATATAACTTTTAAACTTCCTAAAACGAATTCAATTCCATTTTAACTCTATTTGAATTCCTTGGTTCAAATTCCAATCTTACTTTTGAATTCTATATTTCAAATCCCAATTCCTTTTCTATTGGATATTCAAATTCAATACTTGAATTTTCTATTTCAATTCCATATTCAAATTCTATGTTCGAATTCATTTGAATTCTTTTATTCAAACTCTATATTTAAATTCCATTGGAACTTCTATATTCCAATTTCTATATTTGAATTCTATTGAAATTCAAATATTCAAACTCCTTTTTAAATTCTATATTCAAAATTCCATAGTTTAAAACCCATTTGAATTTCATATTCAAATTCCATAGATTAAATCCTATTTGAATTCAATTTGAATCTCTTACATTCAAATTCCATTTTCCTTTTCCATTTGAATTCTAATATTCAAATTCATCTCCAATCCCATTTGAATTCTAATATTCAAACTTATTTTTTTACACCATTTGAATTACTTCACTCAAATCCATCTGAATTCCCTTAAATTCAAATTCCATTTCAAAATCATTTGGATTTCCTATTTTGAAACCCTATTTGAAATTCTATTTCCAATTCTACTTTGAAAATCCTATTTCCAAAGTTTATTTCAAATTCTATTTTGAAATCTCATATTCAAATTTCTATTTGAATTTCGGTATTCAATTCCATATTCAAATTCAATACTCGAATTTCTATTTCAAATCTTTATTCAAATTTCTATTTGAATTTCCATTCAAAGCTCTATTCAAATTTCACATTTGAATTCTTCTTTGAAATACTATATTTCAAATTCTATTCAATTCTTCTTTGAAATTCTATATTTCAAATTCTATTTTGAAATTCTACATTCAAATCTCTATTTGAATTTCTTTATTCGAATTCCTTTGAATTCAAATTTTATTTTAATTCCTTGAATTCAAATTCTATTTTTCATTCTAATTTCGTCTATTCAAATTCTATTTGAATTTCTAATATTCAATCTCCTTTTAAAATTCAAATGTTTAAACTCCTTTTCTAATACAAATGTTATACTCAAATTTTATTTACATATTTAAAATCCCATTTCAAATCTTATTTAAATTTTCTTCTGAATTTCAAATATTCCAACTCCTTCCAAATATTTAAATTCTATTTAAATTTCCACTTAAAAATTCTATTTCAAGTCCTATTTTGAAATTTCATTTCAAAATTCTATTTTGAAATTTTTATTTCAATATTCCATTTGAAATTCTATATTTTCAAATTCTACTTGAATTTCAAATTCTATTTGGGAAAAATAGAATTTTCTTTTAAACCTCAAATATCTTTCTCATGATATTTTAATAAATTAACACTTGGCCCAGTGATATTTAAAGCAATCAAATCACTCCATTTTTCAATCATTTGATTTTTAACACGTCATATATTAATATATGAAATCAAGCAAACAATAAACAACACAACAGATAATATATTTTTGAGGAATCCAGTCGGATTCCTCCAACCTATTTTCCTGCATCCACAGATGTTAGCACATAAATAATACCCATTCTGCTTCGTGGCAGAATATCGCGGTATAGAAGGTCATCCACTAATCATAGCGTGGGGCGTATAGGGTAATCATCCGCTATGAAACTGCGGGCATCCGCTAATGAGACTGCGGGAATCCAACCAATCAATCAACCCAATATATATATATAATAGCCTAAATAACTAATATATATGAGACAAGCAGAAAAATCCAAACAAGCAACAACAATTATTTTTAACGAAATAAAAATAATTAAAATAAAAGGTGAGTGAGATTTACTCACCTGATTTTTTATTTGCACTGGTATCAATTTCAATTTCTCTTTTATTGATTCCCGAGTCTCCGAACTCCATAAGGATGATTTCATTCGATTTCTCCTTTCCTTATTTTGATTTGATTTTCCAACCTTGTATACATTATATATATCGTATATAAGAATTTTAACTATATAAAATTAAGCGACTTAACTAAGTAAATTAAATTTTTTTTTTTTTTTTAGAACAAATTATAAAATTAGTGACTTCATTCATTTGATTTAAATGACTATCATAAATCCTAATATCTCATTAAAAATCCTAACCATTTTACTTATTAAAAATCCTAACCTTTTTAACTTATAAAAATTCTAACCTTTAGAAATAAACAAATAAAATTACCTTAAATTCTTGTTTAAATTTCCTTTTTCTTCCCTGCTATTCCTGTCGCCTAAAAACTGTCCCTCGAAAATCACTCAGTGTTGGCGTTCCCCTTCAGCATTCACCCTCACCAGAAGTTGCAACCGACTTCCTCTCCCATCCCGAAACTTCTGAGCCTCGTCGCCTTGGATCCAGCACCACTCGACCTTCGAACGAGCCTTTAACCCCATCGCAACTCCCTGGGAGCCCAACGCCCTAGTTTCCAGTTCGGATTTTGAAGACCGAAGGTGAGCGTCGCACCCTTAAATCGATCGATGTACGAGCTCCCATCATCGCGAGCTCTAAATTGCCTGAACCATGAACCTTAACTCCCGTTTTCAATTCAGAAGAAATGGAAGAAAAATAAAATAAAAGGAACGGATCGATTTTGTTTACCTTCTGAGTGAAGGAAATGAATTTGGGTGGGTGCGACTTTTATAGATCGAGAGGGAGACCAACGTACAGGGCCATTAAAGTTTGTTTCTTTGATCTTATGAGTAGGAGACCATTTATTCTGCTCGAGGAGAACAGGGTTGCGTGTATTTAATTCCTAGGGTGGCTTGAGGTACGAGAGATAGGTCGGCCTCATTTTTTTCTGATTTTATTATATAAAATATTTCGAAATATCTCGTGGTTCCTAAATAGCAAATCCCGAACCGCTATCCAACAGTAAGGACCAATGTATGTCAGTTATATCATCATTCTAAACTTAATGAATCTGGTTCTGAGATTTTAATTTGAACGTATAATTAAAATAGCCATATTAATTCATTTTAAATTCAAAACAAATAAAAATTTTTTTTCCCATGAATTCCTATTATCATCGTTCAGTTTTATCTTCGAATTGAATTATTTCAAACTCCTCGTATTTCGATGAAATAAATCGTATTTCGATTATTTAATCGATAATCTAGTATAAAAATTCTTTTATATTATCAACACAATATTTAAAACGATATTAAATATTTAAAATAAACTGTTCAAAAATCTGGGTTGTTACAACACATGACTAATCTCAACGGATGAGTACAGTCAACACATGAACATTTACTTTATAGTGATAAAGATATAAATTTTATTGTTAAAATATTTCGTTCAACACATGACTAATCTCAACGGATGAGTACAGTCAACACATGAACATTTACTTTATATTGATAAAGAAGTAAATTTTATTATTATTAAAATATTTCGTTCAACACATGATTAATCTCAACGGATGAGTACAGTCAACACATGAACATTTACTTTATATTATTCTTTATTTTCTAAATTGGAATGAGGCCCAATCAATTACCATACAGCGTTAACTATATGGATTTCCATACAACACATGCATATGATAGCATTGAAAAATAATCAACCATCAACCAAAGTGCACTACACTGTATAAGCATCAAATATAAATATTTAACGCTTATAACAGCCTGTCAATCAATCGATCGACATATTTAATAAATCAGGATGAGTGAACTTCAAATTTCATCCCAACACCCGTGTGGGGTTTCAAATCAACAAACACAGATTTTTATTTGTGCAGTTGGGTGATGTGTAAAATTTATCGACCCAATCAATGTCCTTCAAATAGGTGTACATAAACAAACCGTCCGGTTTGTAAATGAACATTTTATTTTATTTTACTTCTACGTTAAAAATTATATTTTTTAACGATAAAATATTTTATTTTAACACATGAATTTCTATTCAGTTTATTTATTCAATAAAATGATATTTTTATTTTTCTAACTTATTTTAGAAAATTTCGGCGGCATAACGGCACGATACTAGAAACGGGACGAGGCCTAGCCTTATCCCCGGTCTAGTGAAGGCCCACGCCATTCACACATCAATCAAATCAATTTCAATTCACCAAACAATTCAATTCAACTCAAATCATCTAACTAATTTATTCAACCAACCAAACAAGTCCATGGTCTGTGGACGATTGTGTCGGGTGCTACTAAGCACCGTCTGCATCCTAGTATATGTATATAACTAGAAAATGAAATTGAAAGGTGAGAAATTCTCACCAATAGCTACCCAAACATCTTGACTCTTCTTTGATAGAAATCTTCATCGTTCTCGCATTTTTTTCATCTTCGCTGCTGTAGCCATGCAGTCGAGAGAGAGGACTTGGCCTGCGCTCGGGTGAGAGGAGGAGGATGGGGGGTCGCGTCAGAGCTTGTCGGTGGCTAGGGGGGTTGTCGCCATGCGGCGGGGAGCTGTGGGAGGAGGGCGGCTTCGATTTCCAATGAGGGGGGAGGGGGGAGGGTCTGCGACGCAGTCGAGGAAGAGAAGGGGAGGAGGAAGAAGAAGGGAGGACGGCGCAGGGGGGGCTGTGCCACCTCTGGCGGTGGCGGTGGTGGGCGGCAAGGGTTTCCCCCCTTTCCGTCGTTCTTTCTCTTTTTTTTTCCTGCTGAACGATTTCAAATGAGAGGGGGGGGCAAAGCGGGTAAAAGGGGAGGGAGAGAGAAAGGATTATATTTTTTTTAATTTAATTATTTAATTCAACTTAAAGTTGACTTTCCGTTTGAACTCGAAATCAAGCCCACCGACTGTCGCCCCTAGCTAGTTACCCCCATTCCGAACACAATGGAATATGTATCGCAAGCTGATTTGATCGTTCCGATTAGTTTCCGTTGAATTTACATTTAAACCACTATATTGAATTTTAAATGTACATTTCAATTTACCGGGGTCACATACTAATTAGAAAAATTCCAGAAAAATAATTTCTAGCTTCGTATTGACGATACGGTCCTAACAAAACTAGTTTCGTTGAATTCTGAGACCGTTTGAAAAATGGCCAATTTCCAGTCGATTAAAATCAACTGAAACTGGTCAAACGCGTTTTCCTTTGCCAAGCTCACATATTGATTCGAAAAATTATGAAATTTAAAACCTAGCAATAATTTGACAACACGGACCCAACAAAACTGGTTTCGTCTAAATCCGAGGTCGTTTGCAAAATGTATATTTTTAAGGGCCTGAATTCCATAGCGACTATTCAGAATTTTCAACTGGACATATCTTTTGATTCCCGCTATGAAATCTTGATTTTTTGGATTCGTTGGAAAGATATTATCAGTTAGATCCTAATGTTTTTGGTTTCACTAAAATCCGGATTGTTTTGCACCCGGTACGTTCAATTGAAGTTTGAAATCGAATTATTGAACTACCGCGCCATTTTCAATTCCTATTTATATTTATATATAAATATTTATATTCTAACGACGACGTATATAATATATACGTTCGAATTATATTCAAAATAAATTTCTCGTCGATTTTATTTAAAATAATCTATTTTAAATGTTCAAAATTCGCTAAAATTGCCAAAATAAAAATTTTAAACTGGCACAGATTTTCCGGGTTATTACATTTTCCACTGCTTCATTGCCAATTCAACCCAGTCAACCATCAGTATATTCGCACTACCCCAGTTCAACTCAAAACCAATGTCGGCCTTCACCTCACTCAACTGTCGAACTCCCACAACCATCACCAGTACATCACAGCATCCATAAAGTCAACATCACAGATACAAACTCCCTAATTTCCAACTGTTGAACCAACGCACCCTTTAATCACCCTACTGCAACACCCCAAACCGCCCTGTTCAACATCAGAAAATCGAACTACACTTCGCCCTTCAATACCGACTTTGATCCCCTAAAATTGCAGCGACCTCATCCCATTTCCACTTCTGAATCGCGAGCGCCTTCAATCTCGACGTCAAGCTTTAGTGGATCTTGTGGGTTGATCATGATTTCCACTTTTATTTCTTTAAATTTACATACATACATATATATATATATATATATATATATGATAAATCAGTTTTTCGATTTAATTGGAAAAGAAAATGGAACGAAGCAGATAACTTGAATTATTTCGAGTTTAGAATTGAGAAATGATTTGAAGCTAGAGTTAGGCCTGCTTTAGAATCGATTTAGGTCGGCTACCGTATTTAATTTGATTTGAACCGTTATGATTTTACTTAATATAAAATTTCTCATGATTTCGTACTCTTATTTGAGCGTAGCAACCAACATTCCTAGGGTTATACCACTATTCATAACACACTGGAACAGGTTTCTAAGCCTAATTCGATTGTACGGAGAAGATATTAATTTTAAATGGACGATTTAAAATTAATTTCAATTTAATTATTCATAGACATTTTCTTATCGTACATTCAATCGACAAATCCAAACGTTACGAAATTTGAAATCCGATAATAATTCACTATTACAGATCCTATGGAATTGATTTCGTCGAATTCTAAGACAGTTTTTAAATGACTCTTTTTACATATCAATAGCATCGTTTAAATAATCAATTGATTTTATATTTATCGATAAAAATTTCTTATTTCACAAATTAAATAGATAAACTTTGTATTAACCTCTATTTCAAATTCAAATCCAATATTTAAAAATTGTTAAATGATCACAGTTAAATGACCAAAAATACGGGATGTTGCTTTCCTTCTCCCTTTAAAGAATTTTGTCCTAGAAATTACTAAGCAGGAAAAAGTGCTACACCTCATTAACTTCCCACAATCTGAGCATGAAACTAGACACTCACCTCAACATCCTTACTACATAATCAACTCATTCGTTTCCAATTTCACTCAAATATCCTTAACTTCGATTTTCATTTTAATGTTAACATTTTGTTAATAATTTTTTTTCAAAACTTTTGAAAAAAATTCTAAGTCCTAAAATTTCTTTTTTTTTCCCCAGAGTCTCCCTTGTACGGAGAGACTTTTGTAATATGACAAGAGAGATAAAAAAGTATACATCGGCCCACACGGCCAGAAAATAATTCATATTTCCGATTTTGGTGTTTCCGCATAGGCGTACCTTGTATAAGCGTTTATTAAACAAGTTCGCTTAATAATTATGCAATCTACGAAACCAAATCAAAGCGACATAGCTCCATGTATCTGTACTTGTAGTGACCCTCTTTCTCGGTCAATCCAAATCGATCGTTAAACCGACTTAAATCGAAACAAAAAGGCGGATACGCTAACTCTGGGCATACAACACATTAGAACAAATAATAAAAGACTTTTATAAACATCATAATAATGTTACATTAGAGTACACAATATATCAGAGTATATTGAAATATAATATAGCGGAAGATTAATTTACAATAAATGTAATACAATGCAGCGGAAACAAATAAACAAACACAGCGAGAGGCTATATGTAATGACCTGCATTTTTACGGTGTAATAATTAATTTATTTAATTATTTAAAATAGTGTATAGAGAATTAAATGGTTGTTTAATTAAAATATAGTGAATATTTAATTAATATAATAATTAAATAATATATTTAATTCTGAATTAGTCAAAAATAGTGAATTGACAATATAATATGAACTGGACAATTCAAAGTATATAATTCAGTTTAGAGTTGAATTATATTCACGAATATATTATATAAACGAAGTTTGAACGTGTAATTATATCATAATTAAAATCGAGCTCGAAATGGCGTGGCAGTTCGCTATTTGACAATTTGAACTTCAACTGAATGTACAGGGTTCGTTTTAAATCAGATTTCTGTGAAATAAGAAACGTTAGGAGCTGGTGAAATATATTTTTCTAGTGGAAGAGAAAAATCGAGATTTCGTCGTGTAGATTTTGATTTATGTCCAAATCAAATTTTAGAAAAGTCGCTGTGGAATTCCTTTATAATATATAACGATCTGTTTATATTTATAAAAGAAATTTCATTATAAATCGAATATCGATTTAATCGGGATTTGAAATATCGAGTTAGAAATCCATAAAAGATTATTCTAGAGCTGTATCGTATTCCACTATGAATATAAATGATAATATAAATTTATTTATATTTAATTTATTTATATTTAAATATATTTATATATTTAAATGGATTATTTAGAGCATTAAAAATAGCCACTTTTGCAAACGAAGTCGGAATTCGACAAAACTAATTTTGTTGGATCCGCGACATCAAATTTTTGTTAGATTCCAAGTTTCATGATTTTTGAGGTCACTGTGTGGCCGTACCAATTTTTAATGTGAGAAACGGTCGATATTTTAACGGTTAAAAATACGATGTGTGAGCATACGGAGTCGGAATTCGACGAAACCAGTTTCATTGGGACCGTAATGTCGAACTTTAGCTGCATGTCAATTTTTAGGATTTTTAGGCATCGTGCGTGTTCGTAGGGATGTTTAGAGTGCTGAAATATTTATAAATGTAAATAAAAAATAAAATATCCTACTGTAGTGGACTAAACAAGGCCACCCTCAAATCCTTGCAGCCACATAGAAAGTTGGTTCCCGTTATAAAATTCTCTTGAAGCCGCCAGTGATTTTTTTCCAAATGTGAATAATCTTCCTCAAAAAAAGAATCAAAACAACTTCAATAAAAATCTAAAAATCATGAGAGGTGTTTGTATAGATTCAACAAAGCAAGCTCTTCGATTCCAGGTGGTTACTGATGGGTTCAATTCATTTTTAGTTCGCTGGTTTGGTGATGTCGTTGGCTAGGGTTACGGTTCTTGGGGTATCAAAGCATTGATTCATCAAATAGAGTTGATATTTGGATTCAATGAGGGTTTCAGCACCTTGTGTGAATGTTTGGGAAATTTTGTGAATAAAAAATGTCGGTCATTCACCTCAGCAGCGCACGGAAGTCTGGGTGTCGCGTTTCAGGGGAGCAGTTCGAGTGTGTCTTTAATGGTGTGAGTAGAAAGAGGATGGGAAGAGAAAGGAACGGGAGATGAATTTAGCATG
Organism: Allium sativum; assembly: GCA_030737875.1. Lineage (NCBI taxonomy): Eukaryota > Viridiplantae > Streptophyta > Magnoliopsida > Asparagales > Amaryllidaceae > Allium > Allium sativum. The sequence goes on from CM060913.1 coordinate 150,531,472, forward strand.
TTCGGTGGTCAATTATGGGAGAACGACGGGTTTGAAAACTGGTGGAAAAGGGACAATTGTGTTCTGGAGTTTATGTTTGGGGATGAAAGGGAGTAGGCGGGTTGGGTAGCTTGTTGGGCCGGCTCAGTTTTGGTAAAGACCGAAAGAAATTTAGTTAGTTATCTATTTATTTTATTTTTTGTTTTAAAAAGTGTATTAACTTATAATGGCAATAACTTATTCATATGAAATCAGAATCATGAACTGTCAGTCACATTAGAATCGTATGGACGGTGGCTACAACATGGAACTGAAGGAAAGTGAATTGGAGCTAGTTTGAATTTACGGCGAAATAAACTGTTTGATTCAAATCAAACAAACAGTTTATCATTATTTAACGATGAACTGCCAATGTGAGTGAAACTCACCAACTCTGAACAGTTCTATTTTTATAACGTATATTTAGAACTGATAAATGATGACTGATTGCTGTGTGTTAACTGTTTGGTTGAATTGTTTGTGTATTTATTGAAATCATTGATAACGATATATATATATAAATCGTTAATCGAATATTGATTCTGTTTATCAGAATAATTTTATATTTGTGTTGTTTAACATTTGTGATGCATGGAAACAGGTTGGAGGGGTCCAACTGGACTCCTTAATATTTATAATACTGTTCTGATCATGTATTGTAATATATGATGTGATATATAATCTGTTTGATTATGTGTGTTTAAATGATATCGATCATTGTGGTTTGTTATTCTAAATATCATAAGAGACCCGGGGATGTAAAAAAAAAGAAATATTTCAATGTATATTGAAATAAAGAAAATTTATAAAATCAATCGATTTTATAAAAGAAAATATTTTGAAAATAAAGTATTTATAAAATCATAGGATTTTATAAAGGAGAACATTTATTTAGAAAATAAATAAGAGTTTATAAAGGAGGATATTATTTATAAGATAAATAGAATATCATAAGGAAATATTTGTTTGGAAAATAAACAGGATGAAGATAAAAGGAAAAGATTTATAAAATGAATAATGGAATATTTATTTAGAAAATAAATAGAAGTATAAGAGGATTATTTATTTAGAAAATAAATGGACAAATATAGGAAGAGAAATATCTGTAAAACATTTACAAATAAAGGTCATAAAAGGAATTATTTATTTATGAAATAAATAGAGTTATAAAAGGGAATTTTAAATAAGACTTAAGTGTTAGAAACGTAATGGATTATATAAACGAATTAATCGAGTTAGAATTAATCGATTGGAGTTAATTGAATATAAAGTTATTCGAAATAGAGTTTATCGAATATTAGTTATTCGAAATAGAGTAAATAAAATAAAGTTAAGCAAAATTAGAAACTGACTAGAGATTAGTAAATTGAATGGTTTTCTACGTGTCTATCTAATGTTGGTTTCGGCCTTCGAGATTAATACTTAGGGAATTGTTCTCATACTAGTTTACAGTCAGGGACTGATAGTTGTGGAAGAATAGTGATACGTAATTAAGCCATGGAAATATTTTCCAGTGTTAATAACGTATATTTTCTAAACATAGAAATTAGGATATATATAAATAGTTAATGATGATTGATGAAAATAATTTCCATCTGGAAATAATATCGTGGTTTGCACACGTGTTTTTCTTTGATAGTTAAATCACAGACTATCAAAGTTTTGACCATTTTAACGTTGTTAATATGGAGAGACCGGTTGGATTTTTATCCAAAGAACCACTCCGTATTGGCATAAGCGTTGCGAGTCACATATGCCAAAGATAGATTGAAGACGGAGTAAAGTGCAAGGGCTGTTGTATAAATCTTAGATAACAATTGCCTAAGATGGATGTACTGAATAGTGCCTTCGGTTTGTCCAGTCCCAGGACAACTTGTATGGACGAAGGTCTAACAGAGTATATCTAATAGATTGCGTAAGTTGATCGCTTCAAATTTATTCACGTTTGGTGGCAGAGGAATTCGTTTCTCTTAGCTGTATACGCGTGTTATTTTCGGATAAATCAATTTTCGATTTAAAGGGCATGACAATGTGACATTCTAAGTGAATGAAGATGTGGCATGTAAAAGATAAGCGTAGCTTCTCGCCTCACATCCGGTAAATGACAAAAATCGGGCAGGCAACATGGCTATGTAGGTCGCACCTATTAGGGTGTATAATCACCTGATCTAGAGTTTCATTTACTTCTAAAAATCTATTGTCGATGTTGTCCCATTCGGGAAACAGTTGTTGATCCCAACCGTTGGTGATATACATTCGATACACTCAAGCGAAATGAGTGGTCGGTCATGTGTGGTCGGGTTGCAAGATGTTCTTGTTGGACCCAGTGTATTCCTCTCTTGAGGTACACTAGCAAAAGGTGGTTCCATACCTTGTCATAGTTGGAAATCCATTACCCAATATGTGCTTGCGGTTTTGATTGTATACTATATATGTAGAACGTGATATGGAAGTGTTTCTGCTAGATGATTATTATATTGTGGCTGTAGACATTATTATAATATCAAAAGGTTTTTGATATAAAGATATTTTGGATTCTCATAAGGGAAAACCTATTCCATTATACGGCGTGGTCTTATGAGATATCGTTTACTTGTTCGAACTATTTTAAACTGTTTTACTCATACCAGTCCCATGACTGACCAGGAGTTTATTTTGTTTTGTTTTCCCTAAACTCTTGGGTGCCCAATTTTGTACGGGCAGTCAATTAGTCGGGATTTACAGATACTTGAAGAGCTGGAGCAGGAGGTTTCAGGATTTTTATAGCTATTATTATTCCGCTGTGTTGTAAGTGTTGTACTCTGATAATGTTATTGTATATACATAATGATTTTATTTCAAGGATATATTATCTATTATATGCTGTTGTTCCGCTGTGAGATTCGTGTTACTCTGATGTTGTGTTCTTTTTCTTCTATTCTAAGTTTCTATCATATCTTTCCTCACCCTCTAATTTCTTTCATTAACCATCCGGTATTTTCGACTCTTGATGTTCGATATGTGTTGTATATCGGATAATCAAGGTCGCAAATTTTCGGGTCGTTACAGTTGGTATCAGAGTTTAGGTTTAAGTATTACCTTGGCTCTATGGTATGACTCGGTAGAGATTGGGTTAGTAATACCCTAGATTGAGTTGACTGTATATATACGAGTGAACGTATTTGTTATTTGATATAAAATTTGTTTTATACTGTGGAGATTCATTGGTTGAGTTGTTTATGGGTTCTGATCGATCAGTTTGATCCACTGTATCGGGAGGAGTTTCTAAACACTACGATGGGTCGACACGATATGTTTTGAAAAGAGGGTAAATGAAAAAAAAACCCAAAGTATATCTTGATATAGAGAAGATATATACATTGGAATTATAATATATAGGATATGTTGGTTGTTATTATAATCGAGTAAGATTGTAAATTAAATGGTTATGTAAATAACCAATCAGAATTCATATAAGTGAAATACGTGAAATCAGATGAATTAAATCTGAATTTAAATCTGAATTTGAAATTTAAAACCTTGGAAATTGGAAAGGTGTTTGTAAATGAATCTGGATTGAATATAAAAGAATTTTAAAATCCCGGGAGATTTTAAATTTGCTTTACAAGCATTGTGATTGGTATTTTGAAATGTATTTCAAAATGGAAGGCTTGAGAAATGGTTTTGAAAGCTAATATAGTATTGAACTCACTTCGATCGCTGGGAATTAACTATGATGATGATGGCCACATCATCAGTGTCATTTTCAAGTTGCTAAGTGACGGATTACGACCAAAGAGACTGTTTTTGAAATTGTTTAGAAAAACAAGTTGTTTTGAATTTCAAAAAGGAAATTTTTGATTTTGAAAAGTAAAGCTATTTAAAACTCCCAGAAGTAGATTGTTTAATTTAAAACAAATTTAAATAGGAAATTTGCAAAGTAAATAGAAATTGAAATTGGAATCTGTTAATTTAGTGGAAACTGAATTGTATTAGAATGATATCGAGACAAATTGGATTTGTGAGATAAGGAGTTGAAATAGAAATTGGTTTGGTAAATTAAGATTTGAAATCGAGAATGGAACCTTGGTTTGAAATGAAATTCAATTTGGTATAAAGCGAATGGTTAGATTTATGGATAAAAACAGATTGGAGTTTGATTGGGATAACATTGGTATATGCTGAATCAATAGCAGATGTGAAGGATATAATGGTATGCCCGACAAAAAGGTACAAGTTTATATTCGGTATGAGCATGAGATTTATAAGCCAATTTGGCAAGCCGCTTGGCTGTTTGATTTTCTTTTGGGTTGGAGATGGCCCAGAGAGGCGAGTTGTGGTCGTACCGATTGAGTCGTACAAAGGAGGTGTTGGCGATTTTTTTTGAAAAGTTAAGGCATTAGAAAATTTTCACGATTTTTGAAAATTTTCGTTGATAAGGATTAATTAATATTTTAATTAAAATTAAATTGGTTCAGTTGAAACCAAATTTAAGAGGAGAACAAATAAGTTCTGACCAGTTGATAGGGTTTGTTTTCTACCTTAGCAATTTCGAGGACGAAATTATTTTAAGTGGGGAAGAATATAATGACCCGCATTTTTACGGTGTAATAATTAATTAATTTAATTATTTAAAATAGTGTATAGAGAATTAAATGATCGTTTAATTAAAATATAGTGAATATTTAATTAATATAATAAATAAATAATATATTTAATTCTAAGTTAGTCGAAAATAGTGAATTGACAATATAATGTGAACTGGACAATTCAAAGTATATAATTCAGTTTAGAGTTGAATTATATTCACGAATATATTATATAAACGAAGTTTGAATGTATAATTATATTATAATTAAAATCGAGCTCGAAATGGCGTGGCAGTTCGCTATTTGGCAATTTGAACTTCAATTGAATGTACAGGGTTCGTTTTAAATCGAATTTCTGTGAAACAAGAAACGTTAGGAGCTGGTGAAGTATATTTTTCTAGTGGAAGAGAGAAATCGGGATTTCATCGTGTAGATTTTGATTTATATCCAAATCAAATTTTAGAAAAGTCGCTGTGGAATTCCTTTATAATATATAACGATTTATTTATATTTGTAAAAGGAATTTCATTATAAATCGAATATCGATTTAATCGGGATTTGAAATATCGTGTTAGAAATCCATACAGGATTATTATAGAGCTGTATGGTATTCCACTGTGAATATATACGATAATATAAATTTATTTTTATTTAATTTAATTATATTTAAATATATTTATATATTTAAATGGGTTATTTAGAGCTTTAAAAATAGCCACTTTTGCAAATGAAGTCGGAATTCGACGAAACTAATTTTGTTGGATCCGCAACATCAAATTTTTGTTAGATTCCAAGTTCCGTGATTTTTGAGGTAACTGTGTGGCCGTAACAATTTTTAATGTGAGAAATGGTCGATATTTTGACGGTTAAAAATACGTTGTGTGAGCATACGGAGTCAGAATTCGACGGAACCGGTTTCATTGGGACCATAATGTCGAACATTAGCTGCATGTCAATTTTCATGATTTTTAGGCATCGTGTGTGTTCGTAGGGATTTTTAGAGTGCTGATATATTTATAAATGTAAATAAAAAATAAAATATCCTACTTTAGTGGACTAAACAAGGCCACCCTCACATCCTTCCAGCCACACAAAAAGTTGGTTCCCGTTATAAAATCTCTCTTGAAGCTACCACTGATTTTTTTCCAAACGTGAATAATCTTCCTCAACAAAAAAATCAAAACAACTTCAATAAAATATAAAAATCATGAGAGGTGTTTGTATAGATTCAGTAAAGCAAGCTCTTCGATTCCAGGTGGTTACTGATGGGTTCGATTCATTTTTAGTTCACTGGTTTGGTGATGTCATTGGCTAGGGTTATGGTTCTTGGGGTTTCAAAGCATTGATTCATCAAATCGAGTTGATATTTGGATTCAGTGAGGGTTTTAGCACCGTGTGTGAATGTTTGGGAATTTTTGTGAACAAAAAATGTCGGTCATTTACCTCAGCAGCGCACGGAAGTCTGGGTGTCGCGTTTCAGGGGAGCAGATCGAGTGTGTCTTTAATGGTGTGAGTAGAAAGAGGAGGGGAAGAGAAAGGAAAGGGAGAAGAGTTTAGCAAGTTCGGTGGTGAGTTATGGGAGAACGACGGGTTTGAAAACAGGTGGAAAAGGGACATTTGCGTTCTGGAGTTTATGTTTGGGGAAGAAAGGGAGTAGGCGGGTTGGGTAGCTTGTTGGGCCGGCTCAATGTTGGTAAAGCCCGAAAGAAATTTAGTTAGTTATCTATTTATTTTATTTTTTGTTTTAAAAAGTGTATTAACTTATAATGGCAATAACTTTTTCATATGAAATCAGAATCATGAACTGTCAGTCACGTTGGAATCGTATGGATGGTGGCTACACCATGGAACTGACGGAAAGTGAATTGGAGCTAGTTTGAATTTACGACGAAATAAACTGTTTGATTCAAATCAAGCAAACAGTTTATCATTCTTTAAAGATGAACTGCCAATGTGAGTGAAACTCACCAACTCTGAATAGTTCTATTTTTATAACGTATATTTAGAACTGATAAATGATGACAGATTGTTGAGTGTTAACTGTTTGGTTGAATTGTTTGTGTATTGATTGAAATCATAGATAACGATATATACATATATATATATATATATATATATATATATATATATCGTTAATCGAATATTGATTCTGTTTATCAGAATAATTTTATATTTGTGTTGTTTAACATCTGTGATGCAGGGAAACAGGTTGGAGGGGTCCAACTGGACTCCTCAATATTTATAATATTGTTCTGATCATGTATTGTAATATATGATGTGATATATAATCTGTTTGATTATGTGTGTTTAAATGATATCGATCATTGTGGTTTGCTATTTTAAATATCATAAGAGACCCTGGGATGTAAAAAAAAAGAAATATTTCAATGTATATTGAAATAAAGGAATTTTATAAAATCAATAGATTTTATAAAAGGAAATATTTTAAAATTTTGAATCAAGTAAAACGGGCTATGCCATTGCGTTCGTCTCGGAAAAATACGCGAAATAGAGTCCGAGTTTTCGAAAATCGGAGTCCGTATGACCCGATTAAGGCCCAACGAAGTTTTCAGAAAATTTCAAAGTAAAAACAGATTTCAAATTCAAGTTTGAATTTGGAAATTTGGGCCAGTTTGGGCCAGGCGGGAAAATTCCCGCCAGAGCACCCAAGTCGACAGCCCTGTCGACTTGGGAGTCGACTTGGTTGGACCCAAGTCGACAGCCCTGTCGACTTGGCTGTCGACTTGGTCCAGCCGGGCAGTTCTGCCTGGTGCACCATTTTGGGTTTGTGTTGAGTTTGGGGGCCAGATTCGATTTTAAGGGCTGAGATTGCAACTAGGGTTTAATCCTATGGCCTAAAACACTTGCCTAATCTATAAATAAGACCCTAACCTAACCCTAAATCATCATTATTCATTCATGCAACTAAACTATGGCAAAATTTTACCTCTCATGGCCTCCACTCTCTTCATAAAATTTCTAAATTGTTTCTATGAGAGATTTTCCATGCATACAAGTGTTTTCAAGCTTGTATGAGTGTCATTAGCTTGCATTCAAGTCAAGTTTCTATATTTGCATCATAAAGCAAGGGTTTTGATCATTTTGGCTCAAGGGTTTTTATGTTAGAGCTTGCATTTTGGGTCTATTTGATTGCATAAGGGCTTTGTCATGTCTTTTGTGCCTTCATAGCAATGTAAGCCCTTTCCCTACTCTTAGATATTAACTATGAAGTTAAATGTTCATGTGCAAGTTTGGGTTTGATCATTGAGTATAATACATGCTATCATGTCATGCAAGTTTATGAAGTCTTCATCTTGATCTTGTGGTCATAAAGCTTTGGCCTTTATGTTAAATGTTGCATTTTGGCAACATGAGAACTATCATACCCCTTATGATAGCTTGCATGTAATGTCATATGCGAACTTCTAGCCATCTTTCTATGTCATTCATCATCATGATTCGCTTATTTGCCAAGTTTGAACGTTATGCATGTTTTTGAGGCTTAAGAATGTAACATGCAAGTTAATGAACACATTATGTCTCATTTGCCACCATGTTCCACTAGTGGCTTTATACCCCCTTTTGTCATGCCTTTGACAAGTTCCTTCTTTGAATCCATTATGCGAGTTTAAAAGCGTTGGGGTCACATTATGGGAAAACATAATGACATGAACATGATTTGGGTAAATGGGTATAAACATGACAACATGTAACGTTAAATATGACATGTGTTTATACTTGAAAACATGACTTGAAATATAACATGGAAGTTGACATGTAAGTATGCTTGAAAACATAAGCTTGGGAATTTACCTATTAAGTTAGGTCTACCCATTGGGAATTTACCTATTAAGTTAGGTCTACCCAATTGCTTGAAAACTTGTAATATGTTTTGGAAACATAATGGACATGACACTTAGATAATATAAGTGTGGCCAACTCGAGGTTGGGTTGAGTTTGCAACGTAAAACTACCCGGAACCGACCGGCCTAACTAGTAGTTGCAAACAATAGGACCCAATGTGAGAAGTTGGTCATGTGGTGCTTGAACCCGAGGTTAGACCAAGTTGTGGTGTAAAGCTACCCGGAACCGACCGGCTTAACTAGTAACCACAACAAAGTCTAATGTGAGAGGTGAAGGTGCATTAAGTAATTAATGCCACATGATAGGGTTAAGTTAATTTGATTAACGACTCTTAACCAAATATGACATGGACAAATGGGTTAAGTAATTTGATTAGGCTAATGATACTTAACAAAACATGACAAGGTTGGGTAGGTTAAGTAACTTGATTTGCCTAACGACACTTAACCATTTTTATATGACTAGTGGACGGGGTTAAGTTAACCAACACTTAATCAATTCAACGCGATAACTTGGTAAGGTTAAGTAAGTTTTCTTAATGACGCTTAACCGAAAAATACGGTTAACGGATGGGGTTAAGATTAGACTCAACTAGTCTAAACATGGAAATCGGATGGGGTTAAGTTAGCCTAGACTTAATTAATCCCACTTGGTAGTTTAATGCGGTTAAGTTAAACACTTAACTAATCTAAACATGATGAATTGATGTGGTTAAGTGACCTATACTTAACCAATCTAACTCGTTAATTTATTGTGGTTAAGTTAACCAATACTTAACCAATATAACGTGAAAACATGATAAGGCTAAGTCACGAATCGCTTGAATACACTTGACCGGTTTGACTAAGTAAATTGATAGGGTCAAGTTAATATATACTTAACCAATCTAGAATGATAATTGGACGAGGTTAAGTCGTGAATTGCTTAATATACTTAACCAACTTGAGCATGGTTTGTAGGGTTAAGTCTTGAACTTGGATACTTAGCCAATTTTGACATGATTTGTAGACGGGTTAAGTCATGAACTTAAGGAACACTTAATCCATTATGTAAACCCCAGTTCTGAGGATTAGGTGGATAACCGTAGTTAACAAGGATAACGGGAATAAGGCTAAGTGGTAAACCTTAGTTGAAGAATAACTAAGTAATGATTCTTAGTCAAGGAAGTTTAGACCAGTTCATAGATAGATGAGTAACCTAATACGGTAGGTCATCGTTTAAGTATACGAGTAGGAGCAAGTATCTGATTTGGATAAAGGCTCCAGCGAACTGGGTAACGAAGCAGCGGCTTCGGGGAACGTGAGGGTATTCTTGGTATCCCTCTATGAGCTGCCAGGTGATTATACTAGGCTCATGAGAGGTTAAGGTCTGCGTTAGAAGAACCAAGAGTATGCCTTGGTTGCTATACGAGCGACCTAAAGACGGGGATGGATAGGGGATAGTCGACGATACACGGTCGTACCCTAGATAGCATTTCGTCAGGCTACCTACCATCTTTGGTCAAGCGTGTACGTACGGAAAGGCAGAGAACACCCAAAAGACCATAATTGCTATCTAATTATGGTTGCGGTAAGGCTTGGATGTGGGTTGGCCAGTTTTGTGTTCTCATATAGGATTTATTCTGTCTTGTCTTTCACTAGTTGAGGGAGTGGTCTCGTGGGACCATAGCCACGTATAGAAAAAAACAGACCTTAGCATCTGCATCGGCAGATAAATCGAAAGCTCCCGACCGAGTCCTATATTTCCTGGTATGCCCTGTGACAGGACTCGGATGGCACGATGTGATACATGTGCATACAGTCATGGAAAAACGATTCACGACGAATGCATGGGAAAAAGGGCGCGGTTGACGGTTAGCGTAAATCCTAGTGGCCCTGGGTGGTTGAACCAAAACCAAGATACGAAAACGTGCAATAGGTAAGCATAATCCCTAGTAGCCCTAGGTAGCATAAGTCCTAGTTGTACAAACGATAATTCATGTTGGAAGACCCTAGCTAGGTTTAGGGTAACAGTCCAAACCGATCTTAAGGATCATGGAACTATGTTAAAGTAATATAGAATCTCATGGGAAAGCCCGTATGGTCTACGGCAAGGGACTGAACATTTACATGGAAAGGAACATATGAGTTGAGTAACCTATATATGCGGCATATTAGGTTGACATGGACCATTATACGACTTTTGAGTAAGGGTCATTCTTGGTTAACACATGATACGGTTGGGATACTAGTACGGTAGGTGCAGAGAAGATGTACAGGATAGATATCATGGGACGTTATACGTGATAGATATCTTGGGAATGTTATACTTAATAGAAACCTGACGATGTGATACCTTGTTTTATCTTGACATCGTAATTTATCATGACACCTTAGTTTATCTGAGTTCAGTAGTTCATCCTGTTATTTTGATTTAGCTTATCTATCTCGTTATCATGCTTATGTTCATCTCAGTTTCTCATGTCAGTTAACTTTACTAGTTTTTATGCTAATAGTAGATAGGGCTTACTCAGTCTTTTTGACTGACCCGTTTTGTTTCGCCTCTTTTCTTCCGTTTTGTGAAGGCAAGGAATTTCGCCCGGTCCGAACCAGTCGCTAAACCGATCCAGGCCGTTCAAAACGCCCTATCGTTTGAGAACAGGACAAAACAGAACGCATACAGGAGAACATTTCACTATATATAACAACAGTGCACCAGATTACAAGAATATACAGAGTATAAACGAATATTACACAGAAATATCAGAGATTTAAATTACATTTAAATACATAGCAGCGGAAAATAATACAATACACAAACTAGAATGAGATATACGGATACAAAGCTTTCTGGATATCGTTCCAGCTGTAAACCAGGATCCTGTGAATATAAATCTGCAAAACCGAAACTACTAGCTGCCCGTGTCAAAATAGGGGCACCCAGAGTTTAGGTTAAAACAATAAACTCCAGGTCAGTCATGTGACTGGTGTGAGAACTAAAACAGTTATTAATCTTTATTTTAAATCATTAGGTAAATCAAGGGACCACGCCGTATAACACGGAACGGGTTTCCTCCCAAGAATACCAGTGCATAAAACAAACAGCGCAATGCTAAATAAAGAAAAATGAAGCTGTTATAAGACCCAGGTCCCATCACACAATGCAACGCAGTCGAGGATAGGGTTTTCCCTTATAACAGCCAAAGAATGCTTGATACGTTTAAAACAAATAATTTGATACTATTATAAGTGCATAGTGTATAAAACACTTCAAATCATAAGTATCAATCATAGGCGGCATGAGCGCCCCATCCCACTATGTCGCCATATATAGGATATACAATCAAAACCGCAATTGTCACGTATTTGGAAATTGGATTTCCATCTATGAACCGAGGCAAAAGATAGTCCTCAACCGGTTCGAGACTGCCTAGTCCGAGTCTCAGGATCAGAGCTCGAGTGACCCTTGGATCGTCAGGGCCGGTCCACACGGAGTGGATTAAAATGCCTGAACATGCGTTTCTCCGCCCTATGGGGCGTAAACGAGCCAACTAAATGACTCCATCGGTTCGAGAACGACCGATCAATCCGAGGCGCCTCGCAACAGCAACAACCACATAAGTCAAACTCGTCAGGGCGTGTAAAACCACTGACGCCACTTCTAACTAGGAAGAAACGCATGCCCTCCCTGAGGTCCGTCTCCCGTTTTTGGTTCATACCTGGTGTGAAACACGCGAGGTAAACGTTACACAAAGCTACGCCACAAAGGCCGTGCTTTGATCATCACCACAAGACTTTGCTTTTCAACAGAAGCCTTGATCATTTGCATCTTAGCATGCCACACAGGCAAACCATCCTATGCAACCGATATCAGTCACACAGAGTGAAATCCGATGTCAGACACACAGTCCATTTACAAGTCCGTCCTGGGTCTGAACGAAACCGGAGGCACCTAGTACCCCGCATATCCATTGATCTCCAAGTACGTCTGGACGATCACCAACTGTTTCCATCTTCTTGGGTGTACAGCCCAATCAAGATCATCAGTTACCACCCAAACGACTTGAAGACTTCCGGTCTTCGACCATCGTCTTCATCTTCGACTTATCGTCGTATCAGTTATTCAGAATGGGATAAACCCGGTCTTCCCGAATAACTCGCGTATATTTTATAAAAGTGTTACACAAACACAACATACGCCTCATTCCAATTCATTAGTCACTAACCGTAAATTAATCAAGAGAATAATTCCCCAAATATTAACCCCGAAGGCCGAAACCAACATCAGATCAATATCCAGAAAACCATTCTGCTTGGCTAACCGACAGTTAGTTTCTAAATTTCACATTCATAGGGAAAGATTCCCATTAATTTTATCAAAGATAAATTCCTTGAATTTATTCTTTAATCCATTTTTGAATATCAATTCAAACTAGTCGGGATTAGCGAACCTTACCGAAGTAATCATTTGTTTTAATTTCCCAATCCCAACCTATTCATCCCATGAAGTAAAACTGGTAATACTTCATATCTAACACCACAGTGTTATCGGTAAATTCAATTACCATTTCACGTTCAAATCTAATTAAAGATTTAACTATCGCCCGGAGCAAAACTGGTGATACTCCACTTTCGATCATTTCAATCTAATTAAAGATTCATTAAAACTCCACTTAGTTTTAATCTTCGACTGGGTTAAAGAATCAGTGTCATTTAAAACACGGTTCACGATAAACCCAAAATCACATTCATTAATTATCGGGTTAAAGAACGAGTGTTATTTAAAACACTGCTCACGATAAACCCAAAAATCAATATCAATTCAATTCCAATTAAATATCATTTAATTGGTACACTTCATTAAATCTAAATAAAAAGATTTAATCTTTTCTCAACTGGGTTCAAGAACAGTGTTAGTGAAGACACCATTCACGACAAACCCAAATCACATTTGATATTCAATATAAGGCTCTGAATAGAAAATATATCGGCTTATATTCAATATCAAATTCTACGATTAACAAATGTCGTATTGGAAATAACGATATAAATATATATCTTTCAAATTTCCGTAACAACATCCGTATAATCACAAATTCCAACATCGAAATATTCCGAAGACAATTTCGATTCAAATCCACTCCAATGCAATCATTGGAAATTTTGGTTATTTTCAAAACCCTTTTCAAATTCAATTTATTTATTTAAAAATAAATAGAATTATAATTCTAGTTCAAAACTAGTTCATTTCGATAAAAATCTATTTTTATCTTTTCAAATATGGAGTTTTTCATCCCAAACTTTCGCAAATCATCTCTTCTGATTTTACACAAATTATTACTATTTTTAATAATTTTATCAAGGCCCGTACAGTCGATTTCCATCAACGGCCATCGAACTGCACTTACAGCGACCTTTTTCGAATTTGATTTGGACGTATCTCCAAATCCAACCGTTAGATTTCAAATTTCTAACATTCATTAGAAAGCTCTTTTCGATACGAACCCAACGGTTCCGGTTTTAGGAGAATCCGACGGTCGGATCTCCCGTAATGTCCGTTTGAAATAAATGGTCGAAATTCGCGAACTGCCGCGGCGCGGCGCGTTCTATTCAGGCCATTATATTATATATAATATATATAATATATATTTCGTCGATTTCGATTTAAAACGAATTATATAAATAGTTTTAAATTCGTTTCAAATTCTATTTCAACTTCTATTTCAATTCAAAGCAAAATTGAATTCTTCTTTATAAATTCGTTTTAAAATTCATTTCTATTCAATTCGAATTTCAATTCAATTTGAATTCATTTCAATTCCATTTGAATTCGTTTTCAATTCAATTCATTTCGAAATCGTTTTCAATTCAATTCGAATTCGTTTTCAATTCAATTTATTTCGAAATCGTTTTCAATTCATTTCGAAATCGTTTTCAATTCAATTTATTTCGAAATCGTTTTCAATTCAATTCATTTCGAAATCGTTTTCAATTCAATTTGAATTCGTTTTCAATTCAATTCATTTCGAAATCGTTTTCAATTCAATTTGAATTCGTTTTCAATTCAATTCATTTCGAAATCGTTTTCAATTCAATTTGAATTCGTTTTCAATTCAATTCATTTCGAAATCGTTTTCAATTCAATTTGAATTCGTTTTTAATTCAATTTATTTCGAAATCGTTTTCAATTCAATTCATTTCGAAATCGTTTTCAATTCAATTTGAATTCGTTTTTAATTCAATTCATTTCGAAATCGTTTTCAATTCAATTCATTTCGAAATATTCGATTTCGAGATTACTTTTCAATATTCATTTTAAAATGAATAAAATCGATATAAATATCGTTTACGTCAAAATGGCGTAAATCTAATCAACACGGCTTCATAAATTTATATTTTCAAATATTCTATTTCAAATATTTCCTATTGTCAAAATATTTGTTATTATCAAAATATTCTTTATTTTCACGATTGGAATGAGGCCCAATCAATTACCATATAAAATTAATTATATGGATTTTCATACAACACATGTATATAATAACATTGAAAATAATCAACCATCAACCAAAGTGCACTACACTGTATAAGCATCAAATATAGATATTCAACGCTCATAACAGCCTGTCAATCAATCGATCGACATATTTAATCAATCAGGATGAGTGAACTTCAAATTTCATCCTAACACCCGTGTGGGGTTTCAAACAATCAAACACCGATTTTTATTCGTGCAGTTGGGCGATGTGTAAAATTTATCGTCCCAATCAATGTCATTCAAATAAGTGTACATAAACAAACCATCTGGTTTGTAAATGAATATTTATTTATTCACTTCACTATTTTCATATTCACGTTAAAAATTATATTTTTAACGATAAAACATTTTATTTCAACCTATGAATTTCTATTCAATTCATTTGCTCAATAAAATGATATTTTTATTTTTCTAACACATTTTAGAAAATTTCGGCGGCATAACGGCACGATACTAGAAACGGGACAAGGCCTAGCCTTATCCCCGGTCTAGTGAAGGCCCACGCCATTCACTCATCAATCAAATCAATTTCATTATGCAAACCACAAAATTTGGAGTAAGGGTCTAACCTAGCCTTACTCCTTCGCCTTATAACGGCGCACGTCTAATCCTAACCAATTTATCGATTCGATTATTCACACCCCAAACCACATTCAAACCAATATCGCAATCAATAACCAAACAGCCAAACAAACAAGTCCATGGTCTGTGGACGATTGTGTCGGGTGCTACTAAGCACCGTCTGCATCCTAGTATATATATATATATAACTAGAAAAATTAAATTGAAATGTGAGAAGTTCTCACATATAGCTATCCTAGCTCCACGGCTCTTCATTTGCAGAAGTCTTCGTCGTTTCGCCTTTTTGTCAGCTTCGTCGCCCGTTTTCACTACATATACAAAAATCCCATTTTTACTTCGCTATTCAATATATAAAAATCGAATTTTTATTTCAAAGTTCAATATATAAAAATCGAATTTTTATTTCAAAGTTCAATATATAAAAATCGAATTTTTATTTCAAAGTTCAATATATAAAAATCGAATTTTTATTTCAAAGTTCAATATATAAAAATCGAATTTTCAGTTCGAAGTTCAATATATAAAAATCGAATTTTTATTTCAAAGTTCAATATATAAAAATCGAATTTTCAGTTCAAAGTTCAATATATAAAAATCGAATTTTTAGTTCAAAGTTCAATATATAAAAATCGAAATTTTATTTCAAAGTTCAATATATAAAAATCGAATTTTTGGTTCAAAGTTCAATATATAAAAATCGAATTTTTAGTTCAAAGTTCAATATATAAAAATCGAATTTTTAGTTCAAAGTTCAATATATAAAAATCGAATTTTTAGTTCAAAGTTCAATATATAAAAATCGAATTTTTAGTTCGAAGTTCAATATATAAAAATCGAATTTTCAGTTCGAAGTTCAATATATATAAATTCTATTTTTCTATCGAAGTTCAATATATAAAAATTATATTTTTCTATCGAAGTTCAAAACATAAAAACTATATTTTTCTTTCGAAGTTCAAAACATAAAAACTATATTTTTCTTTCGAAGTTCAAAAGATAAAAACTATATTTTTCCTTTCAAAGTTCAAAATCAGTTTTCTATTTCTTATAAAATCAGTTTTCTAATCTAAAAAAAAAAATCAGTTTTCTTAACTAAATAAAACCAGTTTTCTATTTCTTATAAAATCAGTTTTCTAATCTAAAAAAAAAAAATCAGTTTTCTTAACTAAATAAAATCAGTTTTCTAAACTAAAAAAAATCAGTTTTTATTTTCTTTTCAAAACCGTCTTTAAATTATTTTCAAAACAGTTTTTGAAACTCTTTTATAAAAAATCTGTTTCTCTTTTATTAAAAATGCAGTTTTAAATTTCTATTCTTTTAAAAATGGTTTTAAATTTCATTTAAAAATAGTTTTTGTTTTCTTTTAAAAACAGTTTTCAATTTTCTTTTCAAAAATTCTGTTTTCTAAAATTCTTTTAAAAATTCTGTTTTTAAAACTAAAAGAAATCGGTTTAAACTCTCTTTAACAAAATTCTGTTTTTTTTTCAAAACTAAAAGAAATATACAGTAATTAATTTTAAATCGTTTTATAAATCAGAAATCATAAAACAAAAATGAAAATAAATATGAAGTAAATGCTTACCGGCGTTCGTCGATTTGGGTCTCTCGAGGGTGGCGTCGCGACTGGATTCGACGGGGGGTGGGGCGACTGCTTCGCGAGCTTCGAGGGGGGGTGGTGGCTCTGCGTCTTCGCGAGCTTCGAGGGGGGGGTTCGAAGTACGAGGAAGAGGGGGGGTACGGTGAGGGCGGCGGCTTCGCTTCAGGGGGGGGGCTCTTCGTCGGCGTTCGAGGTTGGGGGGGGGGGGGGCGGCTCTGGCGATTCGATTTAGGTTTTTTTTTTTTTTTTTTTCTTCTGAAAATAAAAGGGAACGGGGGGGGCCAGTGAAGATAAAGGGAGGGAAAAGGAAATTAAATAATATATATATATATATTTTTTTAATTTGTAAAAAGGTTGACTTCTACATACGACCTCGAAGCGAGGCCCACCGCCTGTCTTCCATAGCGTTTTACCCCTATTCCGAACACAATGGGATATGCATCGCAAGCTGATTTGATCGTTACAATCAGTTTCCTTTTGTTCTTTCTTTTAAATCAATATATTGAATTTTAAACGTACATTTCAAATTACCGGGGCCACATACTAACTAGAAAAATTCCAGAAAAATATTTTCTAGCTTCGTATTGACGATACGGTCCTAACAAAACTAGTTTCGTCAAATTCTGAGACCGTTTGAAAAATGGCCAATTTCCAGTCGATTAAAATCAACAGAAACTGGTCAAACGCGTTTTCTTTTGCCACGCTCACATATTGATTCGAAAAATTATGAAATTTGAAATCTAGCAATAACTTTACACTGCGGACTCAACAAAAGTGGTTTCGTCGAAATCCGAGGTCGTTTGCAAAATTACTATTTTTAAGGGCCTTATATATATAAAAATATATATAAATTCCACAGCGACTATTTCTAATTTTAAACTGGACATATCTTATCATTTCTAAAATGAAATCTCAGTTTGTTAACTTCGTTACAAAGATATAGTTATACAGATTCAAATATTTCTTGTTTCGTTCAATTCTGACTTATATTGAATTCTGTATATTCATTTGAAATTAGAAATCGAATTTTCGAACTACCGCGCCATTTTCAATTCTATTTATAATTATATATAAATATTTATATTCTAACGACGACGTATATAAATATATACGTCGAATTCTATTCAAAATAAATTTCACGTCGATATTATTTAAAATAATCTATTTTAAATATTCAAAATTCGCTAAAATTGCCAAAATAAAAATTTTAAACTGGCCCAGAATTTGCGGGTTGTTACAATCTCCCCCACTTAAAACTTTTCGTCCCCGAAAAGGAACAAAGTCGAAAGTGGTTTGATTAATCAACTCTACGATCGGTCAGGCTTCCATTCTCCAACTCTTTAGTTTCTGAGAATTTTCAAAATTTCAAAAATTTGGCTAACACCCTAAATTTTTGAAAAATTTCGCCATAACCTCCCCTGCACCGGGAGCATCGGGGAATTTCAAATAGCTTCCCCGGTCCTTCAGATCTCAAAAAGAAAAAGAAAAAGCCAAGCGGCTAGCCAATAGGCTCACAAAATCATCATCACCCAAACAAACAGTAAATTATGTAGTAAACATGTACCTATTTGTCGGGCAAACAAATTTTATTCTCTGCTCTAGCCTCCTTGCTATGACCTGTTCAATGATATATATGTATATGCAAGCAAACGCAACCAATCATCGATATAATTCAATATTTGGTTCTGTTAGGCTAAATGGCTAAAAATTAGCAAACAAATAAACAAACAACACAAACATCAATCAATTTGTGAATTAGAGTTTCAAATCCATAACTTTGATACATACCCAAAAAATCATGTTTTTGATGTCAAATCACAACAATAAGCACTATCTAATTTTGGTTCTCACACCAGCCTAATGGAATATATAGGTATCACACCTTCGTCACTCGAAAATAAATACTGGTAACGCTGCAGCATTATCAGAATCATCCCCGGGCAACTAGAATGCGATTCTATATCCACCCAATATATTAAAACTTTGAATACACGCGGATCAGACGTATACGCAAAACCTATATATACTGGATTGTCCAACTCAATATAAATAGATAATCAAATACGAATAATTGATTTAAATTTTCAAAACAAAATTTGTTTTCATTTTCAAAAATGTACTCTTCACACTCGTTCTAGGATACTACTGATCCCATCTCTAACGAGTCATTCCATTGGATATTACTAATCCAATATCTGATGAATTCTTTCGTATGGTTCTAATGTGTCTTGTTCTCTGAGCTTTGTAAACCAAAGCTCTGATACCAACTGTGAAGGCAAGGAATTTCGCCCGGTCCGAACCAGTCGCTAAACCGATCCAGGCCGTTCAAAACGCCCTATCGTTTGAGAACAGGACAAAACAGAACGCATACAGGAGAACATTTCACTATATATAACAACAGTGCACCAGATTACAAGAATATACAGAGTATAAACGAATATTACACAGAAATATCAGAGATTTAAATTACATTTAAATACATAGCAGCGGAAAATAATACAATACACAAACTAGAATGAGATATACGGATACAAAGCTTTCCGGATATCGTTCCAGCTGTAAACCAGGATCCTGTGAATATAAATCTGCAAAACCGAAACTACTAGCTGCCCGTGTCAAAATAGGGGCACCCAGAGTTTAGGTTAAAACAATAAACTCCAGGTCAGTCATGTGACTGGTGTGAGAACTAAAACAGTTATTAATCTTTATTTTAAATCATTAGGTAAATCAAGGGACCACGCCGTATAACACGGAACGGGTTTCCTCCCAAGAATACCAGTGCATAAAACAAACAGCGCAATGCTAAATAAAGAAAAATGAAGCTGTTATAAGACCCAGGTCCCATCACACAATGCAACGCAGTCGAGGATAGGGTTTTCCCTTATAACAGCCAAAGAATGCTTGATACGTTTAAAACAAATAATTTGATACTATTATAAGTGCATAGTGTATAAAACACTTCAAATCATAAGTATCAATCATAGGCGGCATGAGCGCCCCATCCCACTATGTCGCCATATATAGGATATACAATCAAAACCGCAATTGTCACGTATTTGGAAATTGGATTTCCATCTATGAACCGAGGCAAAAGATAGTCCTCAACCGGTTCGAGACTGCCTAGTCCGAGTCTCAGGATCAGAGCTCGAGTGACCCTTGGATCGTCAGGGCCGGTCCACACGGAGTGGATTAAAATGCCTGAACATGCGTTTCTCCGCCCTATGGGGCGTAAACGAGCCAACTAAATGACTCCATCGGTTCGAGAACGACCGATCAATCCGAGGCGCCTCGCAACAGCAACAACCACATAAGTCAAACTCGTCAGGGCGTGTAAAACCACTGACGCCACTTCTAACTAGGAAGAAACGCATGCCCTCCCTGAGGTCCGTCTCCCGTTTTTGGTTCATACCTGGTGTGAAACACGCGAGGTAAACGTTACACAAAGCTACGCCACAAAGGCCGTGCTTTGATCATCACCACAAGACTTTGCTTTTCAACAGAAGCCTTGATCATTTGCATCTTAGCATGCCACACAGGCAAACCATCCTATGCAACCGATATCAATCACACAGAGTGAAATCCGATGTCAGACACACAGTCCATTTACAAGTCCGTCCTGGGTCTGAACGAAACCGGAGGCACCTAGTACCCCGCATATCCATTGATCTCCAAGTACGTCTGGACGATCACCAACTGTTTCCATCTTCTTGGGTGTACAGCCCAATCAAGATCATCAGTTACCACCCAAACGACGTGAAGACTTCCGGTCTTCGACCATCGTCTTCATCTTCGACTTATCGTCGTATCAGTTATTCAGAATGGGATAAACCCGGTCTTCCCGAATAACTCGCGTATATTTTATAAAAGTGTTACACAAACACAACATACGCCTCATTCCAATTCATTAGTCACTAACCGTAAATTAATCAAGAGAATAATTCCCCAAATATTAACCCCGAAGGCCGAAACCAACATCAGATCAATATCCAGAAAACCATTCTGCTTGGCTAACCGACAGTTAGTTTCTAAATTTCACATTCATAGGGAAAGATTCCCATTAATTTTATCAAAGATAAATTCCTTGAATTTATTCTTTAATCCATTTTTGAATATCAATTCAAACTAGTCGGGATTAGCGAACCTTACCGAAGTAATCATTTGTTTTAATTTCCCAATCCCAACCTATTCATCCCATGAAGTAAAACTGGTAATACTTCATATCTAACACCACAGTGTTATCGGTAAATTCAATTACCATTTCACGTTCAAATCTAATTAAAGATTTAACTATCGCCCGGAGCAAAACTGGTGATACTCCACTTTCGATCATTTCAATCTAATTAAAGATTCATTAAAACTCCACTTAGTTTTAATCTTCGACTGGGTTAAAGAATCAGTGTCATTTAAAACACGGTTCACGATAAACCCAAAATCACATTCATTAATTATCGGGTTAAAGAACGAGTGTTATTTAAAACACTGCTCACGATAAACCCAAAAATCAATATCAATTCAATTCCAATTAAATATCATTTAATTGGTACACTTCATTAAATCTAAATAAAAAGATTTAATCTTTTCTCAACTGGGTTCAAGAACAGTGTTAGTGAAGACACCATTCACGACAAACCCAAATCACATTTGATATTCAATATAAGGCTCTGAATAGAAAATATATCGGCTTATATTCAATATCAAATTCTACGATTAACAAATGTCGTATTGGAAATAACGATATAAATATATATCTTTCAAATTTCCGTAACAACATCCGTATAATCACAAATTCCAACATCGAAATATTCCGAAGACAATTTCGATTCAAATCCACTCCAATGCAATCATTGGAAATTTTGGTTATTTTCAAAACCCTTTTCAAATTCAATTTATTTATTTAAAAATAAATAGAATTATAATTCTAGTTCAAAACTAGTTCATTTCGATAAAAATCTATTTTTATCTTTTCAAATATGGAGTTTTTCATCCCAAACTTTCGCAAATCATCTCTTCTGATTTTACACAAATTATTACTATTTTTAATAATTTTATCAAGGCCCGTACAGTCGATTTCCATCAACGGCCATCGAACTGCACTTACAGCGACCTTTTTCGAATTTGATTTGGACGTATCTCCAAATCCAACCGTTAGATTTCAAATTTCTAACATTCATTAGAAAGCTCTTTTCGATACGAACCCAACGGTTCCGGTTTTAGGAGAATCCGACGGTCGGATCTCCCGTAATGTCCGTTTGAAATAAATGGTCGAAATTCGCGAACTGCCGCGGCGCGGCGCGTTCTATTCAGGCCATTATATTATATATAATATATATAATATATATTTCGTCGATTTCGATTTAAAACGAATTATATAAATAGTTTTAAATTCGTTTCAAATTCTATTTCAACTTCTATTTCAATTCAAAGCAAAATTGAATTCTTCTTTATAAATTCGTTTTAAAATTCATTTCTATTCAATTCGAATTTCAATTCAATTTGAATTCATTTCAATTCCATTTGAATTCGTTTTCAATTCAATTCATTTCGAAATCGTTTTCAATTCAATTCGAATTCGTTTTCAATTCAATTTATTTCGAAATCGTTTTCAATTCAATTCATTTCGAAATCGTTTTCAATTCAATTTGAATTCGTTTTCAATTCAATTCATTTCGAAATCGTTTTCAATTCAATTTGAATTCGTTTTCAATTCAATTCATTTCGAAATCGTTTTCAATTCAATTTGAATTCGTTTTCAATTCAATTCATTTCGAAATCGTTTTCAATTCAATTTGAATTCGTTTTTAATTCAATTTATTTCGAAATCGTTTTCAATTCAATTCATTTCGAAATCGTTTTCAATTCAATTTGAATTCGTTTTTAATTCAATTCATTTCGAAATCGTTTTCAATTCAATTCATTTCGAAATATTCGATTTCGAGATTACTTTTCAATATTCATTTTAAAATGAATAAAATCGATATAAATATCGTTTACGTCAAAATGGCGTAAATCTAATCAACACGGCTTCATAAATTTATATTTTCAAATATTCTATTTCAAATATTTCCTATTGTCAAAATATTTGTTATTATCAAAATATTCTTTATTTTCACGATTGGAATGAGGCCCAATCAATTACCATATAAAATTAATTATATGGATTTTCATACAACACATGTATATAATAACATTGAAAATAATCAACCATCAACCAAAGTGCACTACACTGTATAAGCATCAAATATAGATATTCAACGCTCATAACAGCCTGTCAATCAATCGATCGACATATTTAATCAATCAGGATGAGTGAACTTCAAATTTCATCCTAACACCCGTGTGGGGTTTCAAACAATCAAACACCGATTTTTATTCGTGCAGTTGGGCGATGTGTAAAATTTATCGTCCCAATCAATGTCATTCAAATAAGTGTACATAAACAAACCATCTGGTTTGTAAATGAATATTTATTTATTCACTTCACTATTTTCATATTCACGTTAAAAATTATATTTTTAACGATAAAACATTTTATTTCAACCTATGAATTTCTATTCAATTCATTTGCTCAATAAAATGATATTTTTATTTTTCTAACACATTTTAGAAAATTTCGGCGGCATAACGGCACGATACTAGAAACGGGACAAGGCCTAGCCTTATCCCCGGTCTAGTGAAGGCCCACGCCATTCACTCATCAATCAAATCAATTTCATTATGCAAACCACAAAATTTGGAGTAAGGGTCTAACCTAGCCTTACTCCTTCGCCTTATAACGGCGCACGTCTAATCCTAACCAATTTATCGATTCGATTATTCACACCCCAAACCACATTCAAACCAATATCGCAATCAATAACCAAACAGCCAAACAAACAAGTCCATGGTCTGTGGACGATTGTGTCGGGTGCTACTAAGCACCGTCTGCATCCTAGTATATATATATATATAACTAGAAAAATTAAATTGAAAGGTGAGAAGTTCTCACATATAGCTATCCTAGCTCCACGGCTCTTCATTTGCAGAAGTCTTCGTCGTTTCGCCTTTTTGTCAGCTTCGTCGCCCGTTTTCACTACATATACAAAAATCCCATTTTTACTTCGCTATTCAATATATAAAAATCGAATTTTTATTTCAAAGTTCAATATATAAAAATCGAATTTTTATTTCAAAGTTCAATATATAAAAATCGAATTTTTATTTCAAAGTTCAATATATAAAAATCGAATTTTTATTTCAAAGTTCAATATATAAAAATCGAATTTTCAGTTCGAAGTTCAATATATAAAAATCGAATTTTTATTTCAAAGTTCAATATATAAAAATCGAATTTTCAGTTCAAAGTTCAATATATAAAAATCGAATTTTTAGTTCAAAGTTCAATATATAAAAATCGAAATTTTATTTCAAAGTTCAATATATAAAAATCGAATTTTTAGTTCAAAGTTCAATATATAAAAATCGAATTTTTAGTTCAAAGTTCAATATATAAAAATCGAATTTTTAGTTCAAAGTTCAATATATAAAAATCGAATTTTTAGTTCAAAGTTCAATATATAAAAATCGAATTTTTAGTTCGAAGTTCAATATATAAAAATCGAATTTTCAGTTCGAAGTTCAATATATATAAATTCTATTTTTCTATCGAAGTTCAATATATAAAAATTATATTTTTCTATCGAAGTTCAAAACATAAAAACTATATTTTTCTTTCGAAGTTCAAAACATAAAAACTATATTTTTCTTTCGAAGTTCAAAAGATAAAAACTATATTTTTCCTTTCGAAGTTCAAAATCAGTTTTCTATTTCTTATAAAATCAGTTTTCTAATCTAAAAAAAAAAATCAGTTTTCTTAACTAAATAAAATCAGTTTTCTATTTCTTATAAAATCAGTTTTCTAATCTAAAAAAAAAAAATCAGTTTTCTTAACTAAATAAAATCAGTTTTCTAAACTAAAAAAAATCAGTTTTTATTTTCTTTTCAAAACCGTCTTTAAATTATTTTCAAAACAGTTTTTGAAACTCTTTTATAAAAAATCTGTTTCTCTTTTATTAAAAATGCAGTTTTAAATTTCTATTCTTTTAAAAATGGTTTTAAATTTCATTTAAAAATAGTTTTTGTTTTCTTTTAAAAACAGTTTTCAATTTTCTTTTCAAAAATTCTGTTTTCTAAAATTCTTTTAAAAATTCTGTTTTTAAAACTAAAAGAAATCGGTTTAAACTCTCTTTAACAAAATTCTGTTTTTTTTTTCAAAACTAAAAGAAATATACAGTAATTAATTTTAAATCGTTTTATAAATCAGAAATCATAAAACAAAAATGAAAATAAATATGAAGTAAATGCTTACCGGCGTTCGTCGATTTGGGTCTCTCGAGGGTGGCGTCGCGACTGGATTCGACGGGGGGTGGGGCGACTGCTTCGCGAGCTTCGAGGGGGGGTGGTGGCTCTGCGTCTTCGCGAGCTTCGAGGGGGGGGTTCGAAGTACGAGGAAGAGGGGGGGTAAGGTGAGGGCGGCGGCTTCGCTTCAGGGGGGGGGGGCTCTTCGTCGGCGTTCGAGGTTGGGGGGGGGGGGGGGGGGGGCGGCTCTGGCGATTCGATTTAGGTTTTGTTTTTTTTTTTTTTTTCTTCTGAAAATAAAAGGGAACGGGGGGGGGGCCAGTGAAGATAAAGGGAGGGAAAAGGAAATTAAATAATATATATATATTTTTTTTTTTTTAATTTGTAAAAAGGTTGACTTCTACATACGACCTCGAAGCGAGGCCCACCGCCTGTCTTCCATAGCGTTTTACCCCTATTCCGAACACAATGGGATATGCATCGCAAGCTGATTTGATCGTTACAATCAGTTTCCTTTTGTTCTTTCTTTTAAATCAATATATTGAATTTTAAACGTACATTTCAAATTACCGGGGCCACATACTAACTAGAAAAATTCCAGAAAAATATTTTCTAGCTTCGTATTGACGATACGGTCCTAACAAAACTAGTTTCGTCAAATTCTGAGACCGTTTGAAAAATGGCCAATTTCCAGTCGATTAAAATCAACAGAAACTGGTCAAACGCGTTTTCTTTTGCCACGCTCACATATTGATTCGAAAAATTATGAAATTTGAAATCTAGCAATAACTTTACACTGCGGACTCAACAAAAGTGGTTTCGTCGAAATCCGAGGTCGTTTGCAAAATTACTATTTTTAAGGGCCTTATATATATAAAAATATATATAAATTCCACAGCGACTATTTCTAATTTTAAACTGGACATATCTTATCATTTCTAAAATGAAATCTCAGTTTGTTAACTTCGTTACAAAGATATAGTTATACAGATTCAAATATTTCTTGTTTCGTTCAATTCTGACTTATATTGAATTCTGTATATTCATTTGAAATTAGAAATCGAATTTTCGAACTACCGCGCCATTTTCAATTCTATTTATAATTATATATAAATATTTATATTCTAACGACGACGTATATAAATATATACGTCGAATTCTATTCAAAATAAATTTCACGTCGATATTATTTAAAATAATCTATTTTAAATATTCAAAATTCGCTAAAATTGCCAAAATAAAAATTTTAAACTGGCCCAGAATTTGCGGGTTGTTACACGTTTTCCCCCCCAGGTTACAGGGAGGAAATACTGTTGTTTAGACCGGACTTCTTCTGCTTGAAGGTCATCATGGATGGCTTGGACTTTTCTTGGCTATGGCTACTTTACTGTTTTCACTTGGGGAATAATTTAGGAAAAAAGTCTTTATGCTTCTTTATCATTGCAAGACAGGTTTTGATGTACTCTGATGTAAAGGGCTTTAGACCTTATTTATTCATGTTATGAAAGTTTGATTTTACTTCCGCTATTTTATATGTTCTGTCTTGTGATATTTCTGTGCATGATTACCAATAATGCCCCTCTAAAGCTAGTGCATTCCTTTGCGAGTGACCCTAGCGGAGGCTGGGTGTTACACGTGGTATCAGAGCAGAAGGTTACCAGACTGGGCCAAAGTTTTTAAAGACCTTCTGAAAACTATTTGAAAATCGATTATAAAGAAGCATTTTTCAAGAAAATTTTCTTTTAAAAGAAAAAGGCTATTCCCCAAGGGCCATTAGCACTATCCTTGTTTCCTTAATTAAATCTCTTTTCCTTTCTTTCCTCCATCTGTAGTCACAGTGGTTTTAACTGCGACTAGTCTTTTCTATCTACGAAAGTGCTTTCCATACGATGGAGGTAATTCTCGAGAGACCAGTGGCCGCGTTATAAGAAAGGATAGTGAGGAAGAGGATAAAGGATACGAGCTTAAGGATGAGCAACTTGTTGGTATGGCTTAGTCCTCAAAGGAGGGAGAAAGATGAACAATGAAACCCATGACGAGAGAGTACCTTTGGCATGGTAAAACGGGGCGGATAGTTAAGTATTATGGGACAAGGACAAGATCATCGGGAGGGCAATAGTATGCTCTCATTTCTAGGGTACCTCGGAAGGAGGGTAACGATCTTGTTAAAGGTTTAGCTTTTCTTCTCTATCATCCCGTTAGGACTTCGTTTTTCGTATCATTTGAGTCTGCCTCGATAGTTGAGTCTCTGCACCTTAAGTACTAGCGTAATAGAGAATCCCAATTTTTTGTCTCAAAGTCCTATTGGAGAATCAGTCCATTTATACATGACTTGTTTGGATTTGAGAATGTCTATGCCAAGTGTTGAGTTTGGAAATAATGCTTATGTTTATAAGCTATGGATGGATTCTAGGGATGAAGTAGTTATCCAGTAGGGGGTGCCACTCTCGGTTTTGATAGGAGGGTAGTTAGACCTTTTGACTAGCCTTGGTAATGCCCTCGAAGTACCGTGTAACCTTTTTGAGGTTCTGTCATGACTAGTTACTTAGAATCCCTTGATGCCTTTATTGGAAATTTGAAGCCCGATCGAGTGGTGTTCGCCGATAAGATGGATGGTTTACTTTATTTATGCATGGGTTATAGAGATCACCCTAGTAAGTGCGCTTGATAACCTGGTTGACATCTGTTTACTTTCAAGAGGAAGTTCTTCTACATGGAATACCTTGTGGTACGAGGTCCGAGATTCACTAGTGAATTTTGGAAAGCTTGCATGAGATCATGAGTACACAGTCATGTTTGCGCCAAGTATTCTAGGAAAAGGATAAGTGCAAGTGGAACGAGAGGTGACGAAGAAATGAGTTCCAGCTCATGTTATGGAAACAGGAAATAAGAAGCTACGAAATCGCGAAGTTAAAAGACGGTCAAGGCACAATGGAATTAAGCCCAAGGAAATACGACTTTGATGGTCAAAGACTAGATACGCGCATGATATCTCTTTTTGGGAGTATATCCTCGATCCCTGTTTTCTGTAGAGCTTACTTGTAGGCTATCTTTTGTGGACATCTTCTCGGTCCTATTTTCTGTTACAAACCCCGTAAGGAGTTTGTCTTGTTTATCTTCTCGACCCTGTTTCAGGGAATCCTAGGTAGAACCCTATGGATGTAAACATGTATTTGAAACATGTTATGATTGATATGGTTGCAAATGGTTGCAAGTGGTTGCTCGTGGATGCGCGAATACACATTAGATACTAGCTCGACTCGGTCACATTTCATATTGCATATGCACGAGTATTTATACTTGTTTATGGATGAAATCGAATGTGTTATCATGCGGTTGTTGCATATGAATGAATGATTGTGCACGCATATAGTATCTATATGACTAGGATTATTTGCATACATGTTGGATTCATGGCACTATACATATTTTGCATTAGAAAGATTATTCAGGCCTGATCATTAGCATTAGCTAAGGAACATGTACACACACGTTTTGCATATATTCATACAGCATTAGAAATCATCTAAGGACAATGGTTGCTTGTGGATGATGTTTTGAGTAGATGAATGATGGATGGTAGGATATGTTCTTCCTAACTTGGAGATTTCGGGGACGAAATCCTAAAAGGTGGGGAGAATGTAACAACCCGTATTTCGATAACATGTTAAGACGAGAATCAAGGCAGAATTTCATTTTAAAATTTTGAATCAAGTAAAACGGGCTATGCCATTGCGTTCGTCTCGGAAAAATACGCGAAATAGAGTCCGAGTTTTCGAAAATCGGAGTCCGTATGACCCGATTAAGGCCCAACGAAGTTTTCAGAAAATTTCAAAGTAAAAACAGATTTCAAATTCAAGTTTGAATTTGGAAATTTGGGCCAGTTTGGGCCAGGCGGGAAAATTCCCACCAGAGCACCCAAGTCGACAGCCCTGTCGACTTGGGAGTCGACTTGGTTGGACCCAAGTCGACAGCCCTGTCGACTTGGCTGTCGACTTGGTCCAGCCGGGCAGTTCTGCCTGGTGCACCATTTTGGGTTTGTGTTGAGTTTGGGGGCCAGATTCGATTTTAAGGGCTGAGATTGCAACTAGGGTTTAATCCTATGGCCTAAAACACTTGCCTAATCTATAAATAAGACCCTAACCTAACCCTAAATCATCATTATTCATTCATGCAACTAAACTATGGCAAAATTTTACCTCTCATGGCCTCCACTCTCTTCATAAAATTTCTAAATTGTTTCTATGAGAGATTTTCCATGCATACAAGTGTTTTCAAGCTTGTATGAGTGTCATTAGCTTGCATTCAAGTCAAGTTTCTATATTTGCATCATAAAGCAAGGGTTTTGATCATTTTGGCTCAAGGGTTTTTATGTTAGAGCTTGCATTTTGGGTCTAGTTGCTTGCATAAGGGCTTTGTCATGTCTTTTGTGCCTTCATAGCAATGTAAGCTCTTTCCCTACTCTTAGATATTAACTATGAAGTTAAATGTTCATGTGCAAGTTTGGGTTTGATCATTGAGTATAATACATGCTATCATGTCATGCAGGTTTATGAAGTCTTCATCTTGATCTTGTGGTCATAAAGCTTTGGCCTTTATGTTAAATGTTGCATTTTGGCAACATGAGAACTATCATACCCCTTATGATAGCTTGCATGTAATGTCATATGCGAACTTCTAGCCATCTTTCTATGTCATTCATCATCATGATTCGCTTATTTGCCAAGTTTGAACGTTATGCATGTTTTTGAGGCTTAAGAATGTAACATGCAAGTTAATGAACACATTATGTCTCATTTGCCACCATGTTCCACTAGTGGCTTTATACCCCCTTTTGTCATGCCTTTGACAAGTTCCTTCTTTGAATCCATTATGCGAGTTTAAAAGCGTTGGGGTCACATTATGGGAAAACATAATGACATGAACATGATTTGGGTAAATGGGTATAAACATGACAACATGTAACGT
The DNA here is from genome assembly GCA_030737875.1 of Allium sativum. NCBI lineage: Eukaryota > Viridiplantae > Streptophyta > Magnoliopsida > Asparagales > Amaryllidaceae > Allium > Allium sativum. Next base: position 150,561,919 of record CM060913.1, read on the forward strand.
TAAATATGACATGTGTTTATACTTGAAAACATGACTTGAAATATAACATGGAAGTTGACATGTAAGTATGCTTGAAAACATAAGCTTGGGAATTTACCTATTAAGTTAGGTCTACCCATTGGGAATTTACCTATTAAGTTAGGTCTACCCAATTGCTTGAAAACTTGTAATATGTTTTGGAAACATAATGGACATGACACTTAGATAATATAAGTGTGGCCAACTCGAGGTTGGGTTGAGTTTGCAACGTAAAACTACCCGGAACCGACCGGCCTAACTAGTAGTTGCAAACAATAGGACCCAATGTGAGAAGTTGGTCATGTGGTGCTTGAACCCGAGGTTAGACCAAGTTGTGGTGTAAAGCTACCCGGAACCGACCGGCTTAACTAGTAACCACAACAAAGTCTAATGTGAGAGGTGAAGGTGCATTAAGTAATTAATGCCACATGATAGGGTTAAGTTAATTTGATTAACGACTCTTAACCAAATATGACATGGACAAATGGGTTAAGTAATTTGATTAGGCTAATGATACTTAACAAAACATGACAAGGTTGGGTAGGTTAAGTAACTTGATTTGTCTAATGACACTTAACCATTTTTATATGACTAGTGGACGGGGTTAAGTTAACCAACACTTAATCAATCCAACGCGATAACTTGGTAAGGTTAAGTAAGTTTTCTTAATGATGCTTAACCGAAAAATACGGTTAACGGATGGGGTTAAGATTAGACTCAACTAGTCTAAACATGGAAATCGGATGGGGTTAAGTTAGCCTAGACTTAATTAATCCCACTTGGTAGTTTAATGGGGTTAAGTTAAACACTTAACTAATCTAAACATGATGAATTGATGTGGTTAAGTGACCTATACTTAACCAATCTAACTCGTTAATTTATTGTGGTTAAGTTAACCAATACTTAACCAATATAACGTGAAAACATGATAAGGCTAAGTCACGAATCGCTTGAATACACTTGACCGATTTGACTAAGTAAATTGATAGGGTCAAGTTAATATATACTTAACCAATCTAGAATGATAATTGGACGAGGTTAAGTCGTGAATTGCTTAATATACTTAACCAACTTGAGCATGGTTTGTAGGGTTAAGTCTTGAACTTGGATACTTAGCCAATTTTGACATGATTTGTACACGGGTTAAGTCATGAACTTAAGGAACACTTAATCCATTATGTAAACCCCAATTCTGAGGATTAGGTGGATAACCGTAGTTAACAAGGATAGCGGGAATAAGGCTAAGTGGTAAACCTTAGTTGAAGAATAACTAAGTAATGATTCTTAGTCAAGGAAGTTTAGACCAGTTCATAGATAGATGAGTAACCTAATACGGTAGGTCATCGTTTAAGTATACGAGTAGGAGCAAGTATCTGATTTGGATAAAGGCTCCAGCGAACTGGGTAACGAAGCAGTGGCTTCGGGGAACGTGAGGGTATTCTTGGTATCCCTCTATGAGCTGCCAGGTGATTATACTAGGCTCATGAGAGGTTAAGGTCTGCGTTAGAAGAACCAAGAGTATGCCTTGGTTGCTATACAAGCGACCTAAAGACGGGGATGCATAGGGGATAGTCGACGATACACGGTCGTACCCTAGATAGCATTTCGTCAGGCTACCTACCATCTTTGGTCAAGCGTGTACGTACGGAAAGGCAGAGAACACCCAAAAGACCATAATTGCTATCTAATTATGGTTGCGGTAAGGCTTGGACGTGGGTTGGCCAGTGTTGTGTTCTCATACAGGATTTATCCTGTCTTGTCTTTCACTAGTTGAGGGAGTGGTCTCGTCGGACCATAGCCACGTATAGAAAAAAAACAGACCTTAGCATCTGCATCGGCAGATAAATCGAAAGCTCCCGACCGAGTCCTGTATTTCCTGGTATGCCCTGTGACAGGACTCGGATGGCACGATGTGATACATGTGCATACAGTCATGGAAAAACGATTCACGATGAATGCGTGGGAAAAAGGGCGCGGTTGACGGTTAGCGTAAATCCTAGTGGCCCTGGGTGGTTGAACCAAAAACGAGATACGAAAACGTGCAATAGGTAAGCATAATCCCTAGTAGCCCTAGGTAGCATAAGTCCTAGTTGTACAAACGATAATTCATGTTGGAAGACCCTAGCTAGGTTTAGGGTAACAGTCCAAACCGATCTTAAGGATCATGGAACTATGTTAAAGTAATATAGAATCTCATGGGAAAGCCCGTATGGTCTACGGCAAGGGACTGAACATTTACATGGAAAGGAACATACGAGTTGAGTAACCTATATATGCGGCATATTAGGTTGACATGGACCATTATACGACTTTTGAGTAAGGGTCATTCTTGGTTAACACATGATACGGTTGGGATACTAGTACGGTAGGTGCAGAGCAGATGTACAGGATAGATATCATGGGACGTTATACGTGATAGATATCTTGGGAATGTTATACTTGATAGAAACCTGACGATGTGATACCTTGTTTTATCTTGACATCATAATTTATCATGACACCTTAGTTTATCTGAGTTCAGTAGTTCATCCTGTTATTTTGATTTAGCTTATCTATCTCGTTATCATGCTTATGTTCATCTCAGTTTCTCATGTCAGTTAACTTTACTAGTCTTTATGCTAATAGTAGATAGGGCTTACTCAGTCTTTTTGACTGACCCGTTTTGTTTCGCCTCTTTTCTTCCGTTTTCCCCCCCAGGTTACAGGGAGGAAATACTGTTGTTTAGACCGGACTTCTTCTGCTTGAAGGTCATCATGGATGGCTTGGACTTTTCTTGGCTATGGCTACTTTACTGTTTTCACTTGGGGAATAATTTAGGAAAAAAGTCTTTATGCTTCTTTATCATTGCAAGACAGGTTTTGATGTACTCTGATGTAAAGGGCTTTAGACCTTATTTATTCATGTTATGAAAGTTTGATTTTACTTCCGCTATTTTATATGTTCTGTCTTGTGATATTTCTGTGCATGATTACCAATAATGCCCCTTTAAAGCTAGTGCATTCCTTTGCGAGTGACCCTAGCGGAGGCTGGGTGTTACACGTGGTATTAGAGCAGAAGGTTACCAGACTGGGCAAAAGTTTTTAGAGACCTTCTGAAAACTATTTGAAAATCGATTATAAAGAAGCATTTTTCAAGAAAAATTTCTTTTAAAAGAAAAAGGCTATTCCCCAAGGGCCATTAGCACTATCCTTGTTTCCTTAATTAAATCTCTTTTCCTTTCTTTCCTCCATCTGTAGTCACAGTGGTTTTAACTGCGACTAGTCTTTTCTTTCTACGAAAGTGCTTTCCATACGATGGAGGTAATTCTCGAGAGACCAGTGGCCGCGTTATAAGAAAGGATAGTGAGGAAGAGGATAAAGGATACGAGCTTAAGGATGAGCAACTTGTTGGTATGGCTTAGTCCTCAAAGGAGGGAGAAAGATGAACAATGAAACCCATGACGAGAGAGTACCTTTGGCATGGTAAAACGGGGCAGATAGTTAAGTATTATGGGACAAGGACAAGATCATCGGGAGGGCAATAGTATGCTCTCATTTCTAGGGTACCTCGGAAGGAGGGTAACGATCTTGTTAAAGGTTTAGCTTTTCTTCTCTATCATCCCGTTAGGACTTCGTTTTTTGTATCATTTGAGTCTGCCTCGATAGTTGAGTCTCTGCACCTTAAGTACTAGGCGTAATAGAGAATCCCAATTTTTTTTTTGTCTCAAAGTCCTATTGGAGAATCAGTCCATTTATACATGACTTGTTTGGATTTGAAAATGTCTATGCTAAGTGTTGAGTTTGGAAATAATGCTTATGTTTATAAGCTATGGATGGATTCTAGGGATGAAGTGGTTATCCAGTAGGGGGTGCCACTCTCGGTTTTGATAGGAGGGTAGTTAGACCTTTTGACTAGCCTTGGTAATGCCCTCGAAATACCGTGTAACCTTTTTGAGGTTCTGTCATGACTAGTTACTTAGAATCCCTTGATGCCTTTATTGGAAATTTGAAGCCCGATCGAGTGGTGTTCGCCGATAAGATGGATGGTTTACTTCATTTATGCATGGGTTATAGAGATCACCCTAGTAAGTGCGCTTGATAACCTGGTTGACATCTGTTTACTTTCAAGAGTAAGTTCTTCTACGTGGAATACCTTGTGGTGCGAGGTCCGAGATTCACTAGTGAATTTTGGAAAGCTTGCATGAGATCATGAGTACGCAGTCATGTTTGCGCCAAGTATTCTAGGAAAAGGATAAGTGCAAGTGGAACGAGAGGCGACGAAGAAATAAGTTCCAGCTCATGTTATAGAAACAGGAAATAAGAAGCTACGAAATCGCGAAGTTAAAAGACGGTCAAGGCACAATGGAATTAAGCCCAAGGAAATACGACTTTGATGGTCAAAGACTAGATACGCGCATGATATCTCTCTTTGGGAGTATATCCTCGATCCCTGTTTTCTGTAGAGCTTACTTGTAGGCTATCTTTTGTGGACATCTTCTCGGTCCTATTTTCTGTTACAAACCCCGTAAGGAGTTTGTCTTGTTTATCTTCTCGACCCTGTTTCAGGGAATCCTAGGTAGAACCCTATGGATGTAAACATGTATTTGAAACATGTTATGATTGATATGGTTGCAAATGGTTGCAAGTGGTTGCTCGTGGATGCGCGAATACACATTAGATACTAGCTCGACTCGGTCACATTTCATATTGCATATGCACGAGTATTTATACTTGTTTATGGATGAAATCGAATGTGTTATCATGCGGTTGTTGCATATGAATGAATGATTGTGCACGCATATAGTATCTATATGACTAGGATTATTTGCATACATGTTGGATTCATGGCACTATACATATTTTGCATTAGAAAGATTATTCAGGCCTGATCATTAGCATTAGCTAAGGAACATGTACACACACGTTTTGCATATATTCATACAGCATTAGAAATCATCTAAGGACAATGGTTTCTTGTGGATGATGTTTTGAGTAGATGAATGATGGATGGTAGGATATGTTCTTCCTAACTTGGAGATTTCGGGGACGAAATTCTAAAAGGTGGGGAGAATGTAACAACCCGTATTTCGATAACATGTTAAGACGAGAATCAAGGCAGAATTTCATTTTAAAATTCTGAATCAAGTAAAACGGGCTATGCCATTGCGTTCGTCTCGGAAAAATACGCGAAATAGAGTCCGAGTTTTCGAAAATCGGAGTCCGTATGACCCGATTAAGGCCCAACGAAGTTTTTAGAAAATTTCAAAGTAAAAACAGATTTCAAATTCAAGTTTGAATTTGGAAATTTGGGCCAGTTTGGGCCAGGCGGGAAAATTCCCGCCAGAGCACCCAAGTCGACAGCCCTGTCGACTTGGGAGTCGACTTGGTTGGACCCAAGTCGACAGCCCTGTCGACTTGGCTGTCGACTTGGTCCAGCCGGGCAGTTCTGCCGGGTGCACCATTTTGGGTTTGTGTTGAGTTTGGGGGCCAGATTCGATTTTAAGGGCTGAGATTGCAACTAGGGTTTAATCCTATGGCCTAAAACACTTGCCTAATCTATAAATAAGACCCTAACCTAACCCTAAATCATCATTATTCATTCATGCAACTAAACTATGGCAAAATTTTACCTCTCATGGCCTCCACTCTCTTCATAAAATTTCTAAATTGTTTCTATGAGAGATTTTCCATGCATACAAGTGTTTTCAAGCTTGTATGAGTGTCATTAGCTTGCATTCAAGTCAAGTTTCTATATTTGCATCATAAAGCAAGGGTTTTGATCATTTTGGCTCAAGGGTTTTTATGTTAGAGCTTGCATTTTGGGTCTATTTGATTGCATAAGGGCTTTGTCATGTCTTTTGTGCCTTCATAGCAATGTAAGCCCTTTCCCTACTCTTAGATATTAACTATGAAGTTAAATGTTCATGTGCAAGTTTGGGTTTGATCATTGAGTATAATACATGCTATCATGTCATGCAAGTTTATGAAATCTTCATCTTGATCTTTTGGTCATAAAGCTTTGGCCTTTATGTTAAATGTTGCATTTTGGCAACATGAGAACTATCATACCCCTTATGATAGCTTGCATGTAATGTCATATGCGAACTTCTAGCCATCTTTCTATGTCATTCATCATCATGATTCGCTTATTTGCCAAGTTTGAACGTTATGCATGTTTTTGAGGCTTAAGAATGTAACATGCAAGTTAATGAACACATTATGTCTCATTTGCCACCATGTTCCACTAGTGGCTTTATACCCCCTTTTGTCATGCCTTTGACAAGTTCCTTCTTTGAATCCATTATGCGAGTTTAAAAGCGTTGGGGTCACATTATGGGAAAACATAATGACATGAACATGATTTGGGTAAATGGGTATAAACATGACAACATGTAACGTTAAATATGACATGTGTTTATACTTGAAAACATGACTTGAAATATAACATGGAAGTTGACATGTAAGTATGCTTGAAAACATAAGCTTGGGAATTTACCTATTAAGTTAGGTCTACCCATTGGGAATTTACCTATTAAGTTAGGTCTACCCAATTGCTTGAAAACTTGTAATATGTTTTGGAAACATAATGGACATGACACTTAGATAATATAAGTGTGGCCAACTCGAGGTTGGGTTGAGTTTGCAACGTAAAACTACCCGGAACCGACCGGCCTAACTAGTAGTTGCAAACAATAGGACCCAATGTGAGAAGTTGGTCATGTGGTGCTTGAACCCGAGGTTAGACCAAGTTGTGGTGTAAAGCTACCCGGAACCGACCGGCTTAACTAGTAACCACAACAAAGTCTAATGTGAGAGGTGAAGGTGCATTAAGTAATTAATGCCACATGATAGGGTTAAGTTAATTTGATTAATGACTCTTAACCAAATATGACATGGACAAATGGGTTAAGTAATTTGATTAGGCTAATGATACTTAACAAAACATGACAAGGTTGGGTAGGTTAAGTAACTTGATTTGCCTAATGACACTTAACCATTTTTATATGACTAGTGGACGGGGTTAAGTTAACCAACACTTAATCAATCCAACGCGATAACTTGGTAAGGTTAAGTAAGTTTTCTTAATGACGCTTAACCGAAAAATACGATTAACGGATGGGGTTAAGATTAGACTCAACTAGTCTAAACATGGAAATCGGATGGGGTTAAGTTAGCCTAGACTTAATTAATCCCACTTGGTAGTTTAATGGGGTTAAGTTAAACACTTAACTAATCTAAACATGATGAATTGATGTGGTTAAGTGACCTATACTTAACCAATCTAACTCGTTAATTTATTGTGGTTAAGTTAACCAATACTTAACCAATATAACGTGAAAACATGATAAGGCTAAGTCACGAATCGCTTGAATACACTTGACCGATTTGACTAAGTAAATTGATAGGGTCAAGTTAATATATACTTAACCAATCTAGAATGATAATTGGACGAGGTTAAGTCGTGAATTGCTTAATATACTTAACCAACTTGAGCATGGTTTGTAGGGTTAAGTCTTGAACTTGGATACTTAGCCAATTTTGACATTATTTGTACACGGGTTAAGTCATGAACTTAAGGAACACTTAATCCATTATGTAAACCCCAGTTCTGAGGATTAGGTGGATAACCGTAGTTAACAAGGATAGCGGGAATAAGGCTAAGTGGTAAACCTTAGTTGAAGAATAACTAAGTAATGATTCTTAGTCAAGGAAGTTTAGACCAGTTCATAGATAGATGAGTAACCTAATACGGTAGGTCATCGTTTAAGTATACGAGTAGGAGCAAGTATCTGATTTGGATAAAGGCTCCAGCGAACTGGGTAACGAAGCGGCGGCTTCGGGGAACGTGAGGGTATTCTTGGTATCCCTCTATGAGCTGCCAGGTGATTATACTAGGCTCATGAGAGGTTAAGGTCTGCGTTAGAAGAACCAAGAGTATGCCTTGGTTGCTATACGAGCGACCTAAAGACGGGGATGGATAGGGGATAGTCGACGATACACGGTCGTACCCTAGATAGCATTTCGTCAGGCTACCTACCATCTTTGGTCAAGCGTGTACGTACGGAAAGGCAGAGAACACCCAAAAGACCATAATTGCTATCTAATTATGGTTGCGGTAAGGCTTGGATGTGGGTTGGCCAGTGTTGTGTTCTCATACAGGATTTATCCTGTCTTGTCTTTCACTAGTTGAGGGAGTGGTCTCGTGGGACCATAGCCACGTATAGAAAAAAAACAGACCTTAGCATCTGCATCGGCAGATAAATTGGAATCTCCCGACCGAGTCCTGCATTTCCTGGTATGCCCTGTGACAGGACTCGGATGGCACGATGTGATACATGTGCATACAGTCATGGAAAAACGATTCACGATGAATGCGTGGGAAAAAGGGCGCGGTTGACGGTTAGCGTAAATCCTAGTGGCCTTGGGTGGTTGAACCAAAACCGAGATACGAAAACGTGCAATAGGTAAGCATAATCCCTAGTAGCCCTAGGTAGCATAAGTCCTAGTTGTACAAACGATAATTCATGTTGGAAGACCCTAGCTAGGTTTAGGGTAACAGTCCAAACCGATCTTAAGGATCATGGAACTATGTTAAAGTAATATAGAATCTCATGGGAAAGCCCGTATGGTCTACGGCAAGGGACTGAACATTTACATGGAAAGGAACATACGAGTTGAGTAACCTATATATGCGGCATATTAGGTTGACATGGACCATTATACGACTTTTGAGTAAGGGTCATTCTTGGTTAACACATGATACGGTTGGGATACTAGTACGGTAGGTGCAGAGCAGATGTACAGGATAGATATCATGGGACGTTATACGTGATAGATATCTTGGGAATGTTATACTTGATAGAAACCTGACGATGTGATACCTTGTTTTATCTTGACATCGTAATTTATCATGACACCTTAGTTTATCTGAGTTCAGTAGTTCATCCTGTTATTTTGATTTAGCTTATCTATCTCGTTATCATGCTTATGTTCATCTCAGTTTCTCATGTCAGTTAACTTTACTAGTTTTTATGCTAATAGTAGATAGGGCTTACTCAGTCTTTTTGTCTGACCCGTTTTGTTTCGCCTCTTTTCTTCCATTCCCCCCCCCAGGTTACAGGGAGGAAATAATGTTGTTTAGACCGGACTTCTTCTGCTTGAAGGTCATCATGGAAGGCTTGGACTTTTCTTGGCTATGGCTACTTTACTGTTTTCACTTGGGGAATAATTTAGGAAAAAAGTCTTTATGCTTCTTTATCATTGCAAGACAGGTTTTGATGTACTCTGATGTAAAGGGCTTTAGACCTTATTTATTCATGTTATGAAAGTTTGATTTTACTTCCGCTATTTTATATGTTCTGTCTTGTGATATTTCTGTGCATGATTACCAATAATGCCCCTCTAAAGCTAGTGCATTCCTTTGCGAGTGACCCTAGCGGAGGCGGGCTGTTACAAGGCAGGTTGGGTAGCTTGTTGGGCCGACTCAGTGTTGGTAAAGCCCGAAAGAAATTTAGTTAGTTATCTTTTTATTTTATTTTTTGTTTTAAAAAGTGTATTAACTTATAATGGCAATAACTTATTCATATGAAATCAGAATCATGAACTGTCAGTCACGTTGGAATCGTATGGATGGTGGCTACACCATGGAACTGACGGAAAGTGAATTGGAGCTAGTTTGAATTTACGACGAAATAAACTGTTTGATTCAAATCAAGCAAACAGTTTATCATTCTTTAACGATGAACTGCCAATGTGAGTGAAACTCACCAACTCTGAATAGTTCTATTTTTATAACGTATATTTAGAACTGATAAATGATGACAGATTGTTGAGTGTTAACTATTTGGTTGAATTGTTTGTGTATTGATTGAAATCATAGATAACAATATATATATATATATATATATATATATCGTTAATCGAATATTGATTCTGTTTATCAGAATAATTTTATATTTGTGTTGTTTAACATCTGTGATGCAGGGAAACAGGTTGGAGGGGTCTAACTGGACTCCTCAATATTTATAATATTGTTCTGATCATGTATTGTAATATATGATGTGATATATAATCTGTTTGATTATGTGTGTTTAAATGATATCGATCACTGTGGTTTGCTATTTTAAATATCATAAGAGACCCTGGGATGTAAAAAAAAAAGAAATATTTCAATGTATATTGAAATAAAGGAATTTTATAAAATCAATAAATTTTATAAAAGGAAATATTTTGAAAATAAAGTATTTATTAAATCATAGGATTTTATAAAGGATAACATTTATTTAGAAAATAAATAAGAGTTTATAAAGGAGGATATTTATATATAAGACAAATAGAATATCATAAGGAAATATTTGTTGGGAAAATAAACAAGATGAAGATAAAAGGAAAAGATTTATAAAACGAATAATGGAATATTTATTTAGAAAATAAGTAGAAGTATAAGAGGATTATTTATTTAGAAAATTAATAGACAAATATAGGAAGAGAAATATTTGTAAAACATTTACAAATAAAGGTTATAAAAGGAATTATTTATTTATGAAACAAATAGAGTTATAAAAGGGAATTTTAAATAAGACTTAAGTGTTAGAAACGTAATGGATTATATAAACGAATTAATCGAGTTAGAATTAATCGATTAGATTTAATTGAATATAAAGTTATTCGAAATAGAGTTTATCGAATATTAGTTATTCGAAATAGAGTAAATCAAATAAAGTTAAGCAAGATTAGAAACTGACTAGAGATTAGAAAATTGAATGGTTTTCTAAGTGTCTATCTGATGTTGGTTTCGGCCTTCGGGATTAATACTTAGGGAATTGTTCTCATACTAGTTTACAGTCAGGGACTGATAGTTGTGGAAGAATAGTGATACGTAATTAAGCCATGGAAATATTTTCCAGTGTTAATAACGTATATTTTCTAAACATAGAAATGAGGATATATATATATATAGTTAATGATGATTGATCAATATAATTTCCACCTAGAAATAATATCGTTGTTTGCACACGTGTTTTTCTTTGATAGTTAAATCACAGACTATCAAAGTTTTGACCGTTTTAACATTGTTAATATGGAGAGACCGGTTGGATTTTTATCCAAAGAACCACTTCGTATTGGCATAAGCGTTGCGGGTCACATATGCCAAAGATAAATTGAAGACGGAGTAAAGTGCAAGGGCTGTTGTATAAATCTTAGATAACAATTGCCTAAGATGGATGTACTGAATAGTGCCTTCGGTTTGTCCAGTCCCAGGACAACTTGTATGGACGAAGGTCTGACAGAGTATATCTGATAGATTGCGTAAGTTGATCTCTTCAAATGTATTCACATTTGGTGGCGGAGGAATTCATTTCTCTTAGCTGTATACCCGTGTTATTTTTAGATAAATCAATTTGTGATTTAAAGGGCATGACAATGTGACATTCTAAGTGAATGAAGATGTGGCATGTAAAAGATAAGAGTAGCTTCTAGCCTCACATCCGGTAAATGACAAAAATCGGGCAGGCAGCATGGCTATGTAGGTCGCACCTGTTAGGGTGTATAATCACCTGATCTAGAGTTTCATTTACTTCTAAAAATCTATTGTCGATGCTGTCCCATTCGGGAAACGGTTGCTGATCCCAACCGTTGGTGATATACATTCGATACACGAACGCGAAATGAGTGGTCAGTCATGTGTGGCCGGGTTGCAAGATGTTCTTGTTAAACCCAGTGTATTCCTCTCTAGAGGTACACTAGCGAAAGGTGGTTCCATACCTTGTCATAGTTGGAAATCCATTACCCAATACGTGCTTGCGGTTCTGATTGTATACTATATATGTAGAATGTGAGATGGAAGCGTTTCTGCTAGATGATTATTATATTGTGGTTGATAGACATTATTATAATATCAAAAGGTTTTTGATATAAAGATATTTTGGATTCTCATAAGGGAAAACCCGTTCCGTTATACGGTGTGGTCTTATGAGATATCGTTTACTTGTTCGAACTGTTTTAAACTGTTTTACTCATACCAGTCCCATAACTGACTCGGAGTTTATTTTGTTTTGTTTTCCCTAAACTCTTGGGTGCCCAATTTTGTACGGGCAGTCAAGTAGTCGGGATTTACAGATACTTGAAGAGCTGGAGCAGGAGGCTTCAGGATTTTATAGCTATTATTATTCCGCTGTGTTGTAAGTGCTGTACTCTGATAATGTTATTGTATACACATAATGATTTTATTTCTAGGATATATTATCTATTATATGTTGTTCGTTCCGCTGTGAGATTCATGTTACTCTGATGTTGTGTTCTTCTTCTTCTTCTATTCTAAGTTTCTATCTTATCTTTCCTCACCCTCTAATTTCTTTCATTAACCATCCGATATTTTCGACTCTTGATGTTCGATATGTGTTGTATATCGGATAATCAAGGTCACAAATTTTCGGGTCGTTACACTATAAATGCTCTAGACACAGCTTTAAGCTTCGATCTGGAATCCTGCTAAATGAAATATTTGCAAAACTAAACTGCTGACTGCCCATGTGGAAAATATGGGTACCCAGAGTTTAGGTAGAAACAATAAACTCCAAGTCAGTCATGGGACTGGTGTGAGAACTAAAAAAAGTTATTAACTTTATTTTAAATAAGGCATATCACAGGACCACGCCGCTAATGCGGAATGGATTTACTCCATCGGATTGCAAGTGCATAAACAATAATCAGTAATATAGATATGGATCTACTATGCACCAATCAACATGCAATATCCTAATCTACCCAGTTAGATTAATCACCACACTTATATTTTCCAAATCCAATTAAATTCACAGAAATTATTCCTTTAGGCTTTATTTCCCAATTTCTATTTCAAATCATTTTGAAATACATATCTAGCTTTTATATCAAAGTAGATTTCACTTCGGGATCTCAAACCAAATCATTTGGAAATATGAATTCCAACATAACAATACATACAAACAAGTATGCAACCAAATATCAGGAATCTTCCCTCAGACAAGGTTGTACGCGCCTCTCCAACTCGATATATGTGTGTGTGTGTGTGTGTGTGTGTGTGTGTGCGCGCGCGCCTCCCACTATGGAGAAGGCTACATGCTGACCACTCACCCTAAGGTCCTGGATCCAGCCCATACTTTTAGTCATCCAAGTCACCTGATCCTTAGCCACATACTAAATTATTTAATATCCCGAAGTTGGGAAAATCATTTCACAACATAATAATCACAAGTACTTTCAAACTATAGTACTTCACATCAGCAATTCACACATACGATTAGTCACTATTAATCACATAACCATTGAGCTCGTACGTCTCAAAGAAGGGTGTTAAGCAAGAGAATAAATTCTCCGCCACCAAACATATATATCATCAATAACAACTAATCGGTTATGTGCTGAACTACAATGTAACACATAATACATTTCTAAATCATTTTAGAAATCACCGAGCTTAGGCTTCGAAATCCTCTCTGTTTTATAAAACATTCCCGATCCAAAATCGGGAATACATTTCTTTTCACTTAAGAAAAATATCATTTCAAAATCATTCATTAAATTTGAAATGAACACAACAACATCGCTAGACATCTCACTGTCATATCATGAAGTGTTTCACAAGATGTTAGCATACAAATATTTCTACCAACCCAATGCTAAATGTAAAAGCATATCTTGCTCATAAATTGGTCGAACATAATCCAAACAATCAATCAATCATAATCATGAATATCAACAACCAAGTAAATTTGGTTTAATCACATCACGTGTTTTGGTAAATTCAACTACCATTTATTAATTCACAATCTAATTAAAGATTTATTCAAACTCCAATTGGTTTTAATCCCAGAAATCATTTCTTATTGATTGTTTAACTTTCTGGAAATTAATTATGCTTTTACTCGTGTTAAAGAACTAATGTTATTTAAACACAGTTCATAATCCAATTTCAATTCAATTTCAATTAAATATTAATTAATTGGTAAACTTCATTAAACCTTAATTAAAAGATTTAATCTTTTCTCAACTGGGTTTAAGAACAGTGTTAATGAAGACACCATTCACGACAAACCCAAAATCCAATTTCAATTCAATTCCAATTAAATTTTAATTAATTGGTAAACTTCATTAAATCTTAATTAAAAGATTTAATCTTTTCTCAATTGGATTTAAGAACAGTGTTAATGAAGACACCATTCACGACAAACCCAAAATCCAATTTGATATTAAATACAAGGCTTTGAATAGAAAATAATATCGGCTTATATTCAATATCAAATTTTGAAATTAACAAATATCGTATTGGGTATAACGATATATATCTTCCAAATCCCTTCACAATATCCGTATAATCATGGAATCCAATATCGAAATATTCTGAGGATTATTTCCATTCAAATCCATTCCAATTCATACATTGAAAAATTCTACTTATTTTAAAACCATTTTAATCTAGTTTATTTATATAAAAATATTGGATTATTATTTCTTGTGAATAACTAGTTCATTTCGATAAAAATATATTTTTACCTTTACAAAATTAGAATTTTTCGTCCAAATTATTTCCAAATCATTTATTATGATTTTACACAAATTATTAATATTTTTAATAATTTTATCAAGGCCCGTACAGTCGGTTCCCAATAACGGCCACCGAACTGAACTCACAACGACCTTTTCCAAATTTGATTTGGACATAATTCCAAATCCAACCGTTAGATTTCAAATCTCTTATATCCGTTGGAAAGCTCTTTTCAATATGAACCCAACGGTTCCGGTTTTAGAGAATCCGACAGTCCGATCTCCCGTTACGTCCATTTGAAGTTAATGGCTGAAATTCGCGAACGGTCGCTGTGCGGCGCGTTCTATTCAGGCCATTTAATATATATAATATATATACTATATATACTTCATCAATTTCCATTTAAAACGTTTTTCATAAATCGTTTTAAATTTGTTTCAAAAACGATTTCAACTTCCATTTCAATTTTAAATCAAAATTGAATATTCCATTACATGACAATTTTATACAGTGCATGTATATGTTAAAAATTATATTTTTAACAATCTAATAATCATTTCAATACATGACCATTTTATATATCGCATATATAAGCTAAAAATAAAAAATTTAGCAAACAAATATTTTTCACATCGCATATATATATATATATATATATATATATATATATATAAACTACATATTCACATCGTATATATGTTATTTTCACATCGTGTGTATATGTATATGTATATATATATATATAATCTCATTGCATATATATTTTCCACATCGTATATATATTATTTTCACATCGTATATATATATTATTCACATTTCACAATGCGTATATATATATATATATTATTCACATTCCATATATATTTTATTTTCACAACGCGTATGTATATATACTATTCACATTCCATATATATATTATTCACATTCCATATGTATATTATTCACATTCAATATATATATTATATTCACATTCAATATATATATATATATTATATTCACATTCCATATATACATATATTTGTACATCATAATCACAATCACAATACAATCAAATAAATCATCCATGGTCTGTGGACGATAGGGAGGTGATCTAACAGAAAACAAATAATCGTACAAAAATTTATTGCGAGAGAAGTTCTCACATTCGTTTCCACTCTTCCATTGTTTATTTCTGAATTTTATTTCTTTTCGGATTTGAATTTGCATAAAATTCTAATTGACTTTATTTCCGTTCTAGTCAGTTCCATGTTGTAGTGCTCGTCAAGACGAGTCCAACGCTTTGAAAATCGTCCAATTCTGTTTTGATTTGAGAAAGATATGACAGTTTAAAGTGTTAATTACCTAATTAAAGAATTAAATAAATATTAATTTATTTAATCACACCTCTTAATCCCCTTTCTTCCTTCCCGATTCAGTAAAACAGAACCTATATCGTCGATCTGAGGAATGCTCCATCGCCGCCTCCACAAGGGTTCAGACCCCGATCCAGAACTGCCACGGCGTAGAGCATCGAGGCGGCTTCCATCACCGACGAGAAACCCTCAGCTCGACCCCCCCCCTCTTTGACCGCGAAATCGCCCCCAAAGCCGCTGACTTTCAGCTCCAAATTCATGAAATATACCAAACGAAATAGGATATTGACCATTGGATAAGTAGATCATGGAACGATCTACGATTTTCTTTTAATCAATTCTGAGAATTATTGGGTGGATTTTTTGTAATTGGGGAATATGATTTCAAGCAAAATCGCCCGTTCATGCGCTCTAACCGGCGGCTAGGGTTTTATGAGGGAGAGGGAGGGTTAAATTAATATATATATATATATATATATATGTTATTTATTTCCAAAATTTCTAGTTTATCGATCCGAACTCCAAATTGAACCCAACGACTGTCGCCTCTAGCTAAATACCCCCGTTCCGGACACAACAAAATATGTTTCATAAGCCAATTCGACTGTTTCAAACAGTTTTTATCAAATTAAAATGTAAATCACTATATATTAATTTAAACATACATTTTAATTTACTAGAGCCACACACTGGCTCCAAAAATTCCAGAAAAACAAATCTAGCTATGTTTTAACGTACGATCCTAACAAAACTAATTTCATCGAATTTGGAGGCCATTTGAAAAATGGTCATTTTCTGGTCGATCCATTTCAACTGAAATTAACAAAACATGTTTTCTTTTTCCACCCTCACATATTAATTCCAAAAATTATGAAAATTGGAATCTAGCAATAATTTGACATTCCGGATCCAATAAAAGTGGTTTCATAGAAAACGGAGGTCATTTGCAAAATGGTTAATTTTTAAGGGCTTTATATATATATAAATATATATAAATTCCATAGCGACTATTTTAAATTTTAATCTGGCCATACTTTTTATTCCCGTCATGAAATCTGAATTTTTCACATCCGTTAGAAAGATATTATTAAACAGATTCTAATATTTTTGGTTTTACTGAAATTCGGTTTATTTTGAATCCTGTACATCCATTTGAAATTTGAAATCGAATTTTCAAACTACCGCGCCATTTCAGGCTCGTTATATAATTAAAATAAGTTTATTTGTTCTAACTCCGATTTAAAAAAAATTAGTCGTTATTATTTAAAATAAGTCATTTTAAATATCCAAAATCCATTAAAATAGCCAAAATAAAAACTTTAAATTGGTTCTGATTTTCCGGGTTGTTACAGTACTTACTCAATTTAAACAAATAAGTTTCCAAAAACATAAAGTTTAATATCCCTTAATTTAATCTACATAGATTTCATAACCAACATTTTATACATTCATTAAACACATGATTTCATAAGTAATTCTAGTTCCCAATATTCGATGTTCCACTTCAATGAGTAATATATTATTCCAATCAACTTTGAATGATTTTAAACCATATTTGCATGCATTATATTTATACCTCACTACTATATAATTTGTATTCATCATCCGTATATTCATTCGTTTACTTATATAACCAATCACATATATCCAACATGTTGTTCATGCGTAGTTCATGTATACCAATAAACTATTTTTTGGCTCTTGGACATTTAATTAATACTTCATATTCGAACACTTATTTATTCTTTCAACTTTGATTCATATATCATTTACTTCAAATCAAATTGATTCTTATGTCATTTAATTTTATTTAATTCATATGCAATCCCAATGTATTCATATCCATCTGGGTACTATTTTAATCTGTTCAACCAGATCTTGTTTTACAAGTTAATTTCTAGTTATCAATTTTCCTTGAAAATTTTCTAACTCCTTAGTTTTTTGAAAAAGTTTGCAAGCACAACCTTTGTACGGGTTAATTGGTACAACTACAAAATGCCTCTCTAGGCCCTCTCAACACAAAAAGAAAATCAAAAATCCAAGTGGCTTGCCAAATAGGCACATAAAAATCACCAAACCCAACAATAATGTGAATATGTACCTTTTTGTCAAGCATCCAATTTTGTTTCTCACATTTGCTTCTATTCACTGCTCAATTATATACACATCCATTTCTAATTTATTATAATCAATTTAACTTTTTTTTCTTTCATTTTATCTATTAATTAATTTTCTTGCTCAACCCATGATAGTTCTAACATCCATGTTCATATGTATATATATATATATATATATATATATTTGGTTATAAAAAAGTCAAGTTTATTTACAACCCAAGTTCCAAGTTTGATTTTCAATTAGCAAGTTCATATAAATTTACATTTGATTTCAAAATTCAGTTTCAATAAAATTTAATTTGATTTATTATTCATTTATTTTCTTTCAACTCAAGTTTATATAATCCAAATTTATTTTCATTATTCAATATATACACATATTCACTTCCTTTTCAAAATTCAATTACATAGCCCAAGCTCAATTGAATAATATTCCAAGGCACATTCAATTATTTCTACCCGAATTGGATTAATTCCAATTTATTTCTTATTTTAATTGACACATTCGAACGATATGCATCAAGCTCTATTTAGATTATCGACATTAAATTTATTGGCATTTCAACTTGAATTCAAAAGGTTTCATTCCATATTAATTTTCAAGGTTTTAATTCTCCCATCCACTTTCTTAACTAAGTTATATTTTATTCATAACTAATTGATTTCTTACATTAGTTATCTTCGTTTTATAACTCTTACAAAAATCCATTTATTCAGTTCACCTGAATTCACGTTGATTTTATAACTCAATTCGGAAATTTATTAGTGGAAATCTAAATTTTATTATCTCAGAATCCTTCCATTTGAATTAATAAATCTTTTTAATTTTTAAACGATTTTGTAGCGACTTTCTGAAAATATGATTTTGACATAACTCAAAATCTATAATATGAAATCCCGATTTTTATTTCAAAAAATTCTGACTCATATTGGATCTTATATACTCAGCTGAAGTTGAAATCGTCAAATTACGAACTACCGCAAATTTTTTAATATAATTTGAATCTCAATCCAAATCTATTTAACTTAACTTTAAATCTAATTCCAATCCATTTAACTCATTAAATTGAAATTTATTTCCTTAGCATCCAATTTATTCATTTAACTTCATTAATTGTTGATGGATCCTATCCAACCAATCTAACAATCAATTAATAAACAACGCTCAACCAACTTAACCAAAACAATTGAATTCATATTCAATATTAATATTTCCTTATTTGCATTCACTATGGCTTAACATATCTTAATAACAATTAGTTGATATCGGATTGACTTTTAGTCCATCGTTATTTCTCATTTCCATTATCTTTCAATTATATTTCCAAGTTCTAACTTTTAACTCAAAAATCATTTATTTTATCTTCTTTTGGTTATATTAAACCACTCCAGTCTCCGTAATCCCATTTGAATTTTATTCAAATCAATTAAGCAATCAAATACCAACATAATTTAAGTAAACTATTTCTTTTCTATACAAAAATATAATTTGGAAAAAATTATTTCATTTCCCTTTTTTCAAAATAATATTGTGTCAGTTGCCAGTTCAATATGGTCTTCAGACACTTGGACTGATCAATCAACACAATATAAAACCTTTGTAAAAAATATACAAATGCGCTCTCATTTATACGTAAATACGTTCTCATATATACGTTTGTGCACTCATACTTAATCTAGGATATTACTAACCCTAACTTTATTGAGTTATGTCACAGAGTCAAGGTTATTACTAAACCTCGCTCTAATACCAACTGTAACAATCCAGAAAATTCGAAGCTCGAATTTTGACAATGATACTTAATCCCGTATTACTTGCCAGAATCCAAGTATCGAAAACACCAGATAGTTAATCGGAAGAAATTAGAGGATGAGAAAAGATAAGAAAGAGAGATTAGAATAGAAAAAAAAGAAGGATCAAACAAACTACACGACATAGAGTCTCACATCGCAGCGGAATAAAACATAATATAGAAATAAATCTTCATTAAGAGCTAGAAATAATTCTCACAATCATCAAAGTACAGTGAACATTTAATACATCTAAATAGTTATAACAATCGGTCCTCATTTACAACACACAACGAAATAATTACTGAATACATATCATGCGTCTGAACTCCTCCAGCTTGTCTCCTGAAGTTCATTAGTATCCTATCATGAACCTATAAAACTCGGTCTGACTGAACCACTACAAGCGCCACGAATCAATCTGGTGAATTAGCGTGTGTATTAGAATCATCCAATTGATTTTACTTTTAGAAAACTTCTTTCGAAAGAAATGGGATAATCGTGAGACCAATCTACACATAAGCACAGATAGTTTTACCTTATGCTAACCAAAAACATTTTGAAATCATGCATATTTATTCTGCTATTATAATGGTATCTAAGTTAAATAAATAACCATCTAGCAGAACTCTTGCATCTCACGCTCCAGTACATAGTATATAATCAAAAACCACGGGCTCTTATTAGAGAATGGATTCCAACCATGGCAAGGTATGGGACCACCTTCCAATGGCATATCTCTAGAGAGGAATACACTGAGCTTAACAAGAACATCTTGCAGCTCGGCTAAACATGACCGGCCACTCATTTCGCTTGAGTATTACAAATATATTGTCACCTTATGGCTGCAGCCATCGTATTCCTGGGAGATACAGAAACGAAAGAAGAACAAATTAATTTTCTCTAGATGGTGACAGTACACCCTAATAGGAGCGACCCACATA
Organism: Allium sativum; assembly: GCA_030737875.1. Taxonomy (NCBI): domain Eukaryota; kingdom Viridiplantae; phylum Streptophyta; class Magnoliopsida; order Asparagales; family Amaryllidaceae; genus Allium; species Allium sativum. Next base: position 150,582,646 of record CM060913.1, read on the forward strand.
GCCATGCATCCTACCCGATTTTATACCATTTCCTGGTTGATGAGGCTTGATGTTATTGTTACCTTTTAGAATATTTCGTCATCATTCACATTGAATGCCATATTGCCAAACCAGTCAAATCACAAATTGATTTCCCCAATACCATGGGAATAAAGCTAAGAGAAACGAATTTCTCCACCACCAAACATAGTTTTGAAGAGATCAATGTACATCATCTGTTAGACATACTCTGTCAGACATTCGTCCATACAAGTCATCTAGGAACAGGATGAACTGAAGGCACCTTCCTACCACATTCTAGAAATCACTTGTAACTACCCGAGGAATTCGACGCCCAAATTCCAACAATTATATATAAACCTGTATTACTTGCCAGAACTCAAGTATCGAAAACACCAGATAGTTAATGAAAGAAATAGAGGGTGAGATAAGAAAGAAAGAAATGTTAGAATAGGAGAAGAAGAAGAACTAACTAACTATTCAGAGTCTCACATCGCAGTGGAATAAAATATAATATGGAAATAAATCTTTATTGAAAACATGGAAAATACTTACAACATCAAAGTACAACAGTCAATCAATCTGAAATGTTATAATAACCTGTCCTCAAATACAATACATAGCGGAATAATACTTAATAATACTATACGTCTGAACTCCTCCAGCTTGCCTCTAGACTTCATAGCAATCAATAACTTGAACCTGTAACTCGGGCTGACTCGAGCATTACAAACACAACGAATCAGTCTGGTGAACCAGCATGAGAAAAACTCACTAAGTTTAAAAGCAACATCCAACTTGATTTTTAAGTTAACAAATCTTTTCGAAAGAAAAGGATAATTGTAAGACCAGTCCACACAAAAACACGGATGGTCTTTACCTTACAATAACCCAAACCATTTTGAAAACATATCTTATCTGATATTATAATAGTGTCTAAATATAAATAAATAACAATCTAGCGGAACGCTTACATCTCACGCTCCACGTATATAGTATACAATCAAAACCGCGTGTGCTTATTGAAGATTGGATTCCAACTATGACAAGGTATGGAGCCACCTTCCGATAGTGTATCTCAAGAGGGGAATACACTGGGTTCAACAAGAACATCTTGCAACCCAGCCACACATGTCCGACCACTCATTTCGCTTGAGTGTATCGAATGTATATCACCAATATTTGGGAGCTACCCACCATTCCGAAAAGGGACAGCATCAAAATGGATTAAAAAAGGAAATGGGATTCCTCTAGATAGGTGACTATACACCCTAAAGGGAGCGACCCATATAGCCAAGCTGCCTACCCAATTTTTCTCATTTCCTGGTTATGAGGCTTGAGGTTTAAATTATCTTTTATGATAGCGCATCACTTTGAATGCCACGTCGTCATTTCCTCTAGAAATCACTAATTGATTTCCACAAAAATACTCAAGTTGTTAAGCTAAGAGAATTGCCCTACTCCCCATCAACTATGGTACGTTTGAAGAAGCCAATGTACGTGATCCTTTTTGGAAATACTCTGTCAGACATCCATCCATACAAGTTACCCTAGGACTGGACAAACCGAAGGCACCCTCCTACCACATCCAAAGGATCAGTAGCGTGTAGTCCTTGAAATCCGCAAAATCTCAACCACGACCGAATCACGTCAGAAAACCTCCGGTTGCAAGTTAGAGAAATTTGGCAGCGATCCTTCCGATTATGAAGATCCACGGTCTTCAGTTACTCCATCTAAATCAGCTTCTGAACATCTTCAATGTTTACGTATTTGCTGGTTGGAATGGTTTTTGAATATGAATTCGATCCCGGTCTTTCCATACCAATAACCGATTAGGCCAGATTTTGATAGTCGATGTTTTAAATATCAAAATAAACAACCATCATTCATAGAAAAATAAGGTGGATTTATTGGTTCAGTATACAGCATTACTTGGCCTCTTTAGTTAAACAGTTGTTAATTTAACTTCTAAATCTTCCAACATTTGGAATAATGCTTTTAAAATCTTAATTTCCAAATCAACTTATTCAACTTAGAATTCCTCGAATTATAGTTTATAATATTTCTTACGAAAATATTATTTAAATTCCCGCAACTACCCTCGTTTCTAAACTAATATCACCCTTGGATAATCCTGAAGTCGTTCAAGTGGGGTACTTTATTTAGCTATCAGACCTTGAGTCAACAACATTCTTATCTTTAGAATATATTGAAGTTTATCAACGAAATCTCACTCTTATAAATGTCCCAATCCTTATACTTAGACTTACCCTATGATTTTAAACATGATTTTAACTGCATCTATTCTCTTTTGAAAACTCTTTCCCAATTCAAAATCACGCTTTATCAATTTAAAACATTTCCAATTCTTCTTCATTAGCCTTCTAAACTCCCTTTAACTTCCTTTAGATTACAAATCCCATTTTGAACTTGTTTCGACTCTTATAACATTAATCAATTATAATATGGCTTTATAATTTCCTAATTTGGATTTATAAAAATACGGCCAATAGAATTCTTAATAGGTGTTTATATTAAATATAAATTCGTTTCCAATTCCATTTAATACACATGAGGCTTTACGACTTTACAAACATTCATTTACGGAACTCAATTTCAAGATTTATCACTTTGATTATTATTAAATAAATAATAATCAATTCCATCATTTTAGAAATCAATTTTTTTTACCTCAACAATAATAGTTAATCTTCTTTTCAGGTAATTAAAATAATCATATATTTTTAAAATAATTAATGATTCAATAATTTATTTGATAATCTATCTTGGTTTAAAACGGTTGACTTAGTCAACCCAAAACAGGGTTAATCCGTTAAACAATTCCGGTTAGTCCTTTATCTTAAGCACTTCAAATAATTCCCTTTGATTTAATTAAAAATCTAATTAAATTAAATTAAATAATTGCAATTAATTGTTATCTGAATAATTAATTCAATCCTTAACCATTTGGTTAATTTCTGTTCATTGCTTATATAACTCATTAACATAAGCATTCGCTTTATATACTCGGTTTATAGTTACTAGACAAAAATAATTATTCATTTCTTTTAATAAACTTTTATTGAAATATATTTCAAAATCCATTTGGTTATAAAATAAATTCTTATAAGTTTATTTCTATCAATTTACCTGAATGTAAGTCAATGTTCATAAAATGATTCATTTTTTTAGGCCAACCGTTGCCAATCACTCAACCAATATCATCAATTGGTTAACAAGAAAACAAATGTTGAATTTTAATTCAACGATCAATAGTAATCAACCATTCAATCATACTGGTTGAATAGTTCATAAAATATAATATGAATATAAACAACATATTTGAGGAATCCGGTTGGATTCCTCTAATCTGTCCTTCCCTAGGGGTTACCTCAATTTTAATATAATAATATACTTATCACGGTAAGAAGAAATAAATAGTTCAACTAATAACAATCAATAATCAATTGATAACATCCATTCAAATAGCCAATTATTTGTTTAATACGTTTATATTATTATAAACGTAACCAACAAGGTAAGTTACCTCGTTTGGAATCTAATTATTAAAATAACGATTTAATTTGATTAAATTAAACAAAAGTTTAATCTAATCCATGAATATTAAAAATATTCAGTATACATGCAACCAATCATCAACCATCAACAAACATTGCACATAAAACAAAAACCCAACTTATATAAAATATAAACGGGATAAACTGAGTGAGTTAAACTCACCTTGCATTTCCATTCGTTGTCAAAATGGTTTGTTTTCAATTAAATTAAACTGGAGTTTAATTTAATAAAAACTTCCAATTGTGCCCAACTCTGTCCCAGACAGCTCTATAATGTCGTGTCCGTCGATACGGTTCCAACACTCCTTGTTGAATCTGATATTGATAACATATGAGAACACTACACACATTTCAGGTTGCGATTTAAATTAACTAACCTTGACTAAAATTTTAATTCATTAATTCTATCCTTAAATGAATAATTGACACGTTAAAAGTTTGATTTGGCACTTTAAATTCTTAAGTATATTCGAATACGTTGCAAACTACGGTTAATTTGACTATAAAAATTACCTTAGTGTTATCAATAGTTGATGCAAATAGTTAGGCACATTCATTAAAATATTGGTCAACCGGTAGCCATCACCTTGGTCGTGTTACATATCATTAATCACCTTAACATGGATTAGGCATCCAAAACTAATTTGGCCATTTCAGTACTAAATTAGGCTTGTTATAAGTACTATACTTACACTAATATAGTTTTTAGATTAAATAAATTTTAAACTAGTGGGCCTTACCATTTCTGTAGCCCAATATACCCGCATCGCCCTTTTGCTACAGTGCTTTCTTCTACATCGCATACACTGCATCCATTTTCATGAAACCAATATATATCCATCCGTTAAAATCTTCCTACCATATTATATTTCTTTTTCTTTCCGTGCTCTTCCATGATGTACGCGACTTTACCTCCCACCTCAGCCTTTTCACACAACTCTTCCATACCTGTTGCTTCACTTCTTCTAACATGCTCGACCCTTTGTATGTATACAGGCCGCTTCTTCAATTATGGAGCAGAACTGCCGCATGCAAAACTTTACTGTTCACATTCAAAATGCCACATATTTTTTTCTTTCCTCGCGTCTGTTTCCAGACATCCTTCCCTGCTTCACGTTGAAAAGGGAAACTACCCCATTTTTTTTCTCTTTCTTCCTGAAACTAAAACATGCCGCCAGCTGCTTCATTCCACATTGTACAGTACCCAATTTCTTCTTCTCCACTGTATTCGTATACTCTCTCTCCCCTATTGTACATGCAATCCCCTACTGTGATTAATTTCGAATCCATGTTTTCAGCACCCACCCATTTTGCAACCCCGTGCTCCACTACAGTGCCTCTTCCTCGTGCGAGCTTTATCTCATTAAAGCTTCTCCAACCAATACTGTCATGTAGCATCTCACGTTTGTTTATATTTTTCCAAAACAGTTCACTCGAGATATTCCCAACAGATACAGTGTTCCATGTTAAACCCCACTCCTCTGTTTTCTTCTTCATGTTCTGTTCCTCCCTCCCAGTTGTTGCATGTTGAATGTCATTATTATTCATCGGCTACTATGGCAGTCAAGGTTTTAAAGCGAAAAATGGTTAGGGAAGGTTTTGTTTTCGGTTGGTATGGAGGAGGCGATTTACAGTTTTAATATGGAAGAGGAGGACTGTTTTTGAGAATGAAGTTTGGGTTTATATTTGAAGAAAGTTGGGTTTCATTTACTTTTGCTGATAAGAACAGGGAATGACAGGCGCCTATATATAGATGAAGGAACAAAGGGATAAGAATAACGTCCCTCATCAACAGTGCAGAAATGGTACAAAGTAGGATCCGTAGCCAACAGCAGTGATTTCATTTCCTATATCTATGCCATGTATATTTTCTTTTCGTATGTAATAGGGTAGCTGGTACGTCTGAAATAGTCATGCATACTTTAGACTGGCTTATGTTTTTATGATCTGAGCTATAGGATGTGTATTCCGACATGTAGGGGTCGAAAGCATGTGCATGAATTAATTTCGACAAGAAATAGCTGTTGAGTGATGTTTCCAATTCAAGTAATAGGCTGTACGTGAGTTGCAAGAAAATAGGGTAGGCTTGTTGGCTTGGAAAGAAATATAGCAGTGGTGTTATCCGGAATAGGCAAGAACTAGGGTAGGTTTGTTTATAAAAGGTTATTAAATTATACCTTCACCATTCATTACACATTTTATAATCGCACCGCGACATACGAACTCCAAACGAAATGAAAATGGATATACTACCCCGTCTCGACGTTCTGATCCCAATGAGATTAATTTTGTTGAAAACGGACTCCGTTCGCACAACGACGTTATTTTTAATTTATCAGTTCACTTCTAAATTGCACGCACTGATAAAACAACTTCGATCGACCCCAAACTGGAAATTTAACAATAACTAGCTATAAGTATTCCAATAAAACTTGTTTCATCGAAAACGATGGTCATTTGAAAAGAAAACAATTTCTAAAGCTTGTATAAAATTGATATAATACATTTTAATTTCAAAACAATTAAATTCGACAAAAATAAATCATTATAATTGAACAAATACCAAATAAAAATAATACACAACTTCAAATCCAATTAATATGAAATTACAACTCATCGTTAACGTATTTAAGTTTAACGATGTCCATATATATATAAATATCTTTTTAAACAAATGTTATAATTATTAATGATTTCCATAGCGACTATTTCAAAATTTAATTTGGATATAACTTGCAATCTATACAATGAAATCTTGAATTTTCTCTTTCATTAGAAAATTATAATCAAATCGACTCAAGCATTTCTTGTTTCATAGAAATCCGACTTATATCGGATCCTATATATTTTATTAAAGCTCAAATCAAAAATTACGAACTACCACGGCGTTTCGAGCTCGTTTAATTAATTTATAAATACATATATTCAAACTCCATTTTATTAAACAAATTCAATATAAAATCCATTATATTCCAATATAATATATAAAACATATTTAAATATTCTATTTAAATGACCAAAAAATCTGGGACGTTACATCACTCTATAGATTAGTAGTGAGTAGTCCTTACATTCTGTAGATTTCAACCACGATAGAACCACAGTATATCTCCATCCGCGAATGCAAAGATTTTAAGTAGTTATTCCATTTATGAAGATCTATGGTCTTCAATTGCTCCATCTCAATTAACATCTGATATCTTCCATGTTTACGTATTCATTAGTCGGAATGGTTTTCAAATATAAATTCGATCCTGGTCTTTCCATACCGACGATCGTATAGGCTAGATTTGATAATCGGTTATTTGACTATCAAATAAACAACCATTCATCCATAAAAGAAAAATGAATTTACTGATTCAATATTTAGCCTCTTTAATTATTTATTCGTTAATCAAAACTTCTTAATTTGTCCAATATTTGGAATACTCAATTCTCTTCTTTTAATATAAGAATATTCAAAACCATTTCATTTTAAAATACTTTAAGAACGTACTTCTTATCTTGGTCATCGGTCCCTAACCGAAAACTAGTAAGAGAATAACTCCCTATGTATCAACCTCGAATACCGAAACCAACATCAGATTGCCACTCAGGAAGCAATTTAACTCGACTAATCTCTAGTTGGTTTATATTATCAACCAAATCATTCCATTTTAAAATATTCGTATATAATGTTATAAACGAATACTTTAAATATTCATTATTTATAAATCGAATATAGAATTCTTTAATATAATTTATAATATTATTCAAGTTAGTTCACCTTTAGTCTAATTAAAATTTTAAAAACCCTTCATAACTGTCCTTCTAACAATTCCTATTTTTCCACACCATTCGCTTTAAACCCTTATTTACCTCAATCGTGAATAATATTTCTTAATACAAATCCATACTTGGCTTATTCAGTCAACTTGATTTCGACTTGTAAATTTCAAGTTTCAGATTTATTTATAACTTTTACTTGTAGAGTTATTTCATATAATCTCATTTATAATTTTCTTTATAAATGAAAAATTCAAATCCATTCAAAATATCGTTTTCAAATCTGATTTCCACTTCTCTTTCAAATGCACACTCAAATTATATTTTTCCAAATTCTCTAATGATAACAATTTCACTTCTTTATAAACGTCGTTACAAAATTAACTTCTAGACTTATTGTTTAAAAATAAATATTACTTTTCAATTCTATTTATAAATTTGGTTTTTAAATAACGTTTCTATTTGGAAATAAAATTTCCTTTAAAACTCATATATTTCAAGTTTTGTTTTAAAATCCTTTTATTATTTAGGGTATTCAAATTACCTAAAATCAAGGCCAATGTTACTTACTCATCCAAACATATCATAAACTATCAAGTTATAAATCGCATCATATATCAACATATATGTGAAAATAAATAATATAAATGCGGAGGAATTGTAATAACCCGGAAATCTGAGCCAATTTAAAAAATTTATTTTGGCAATTTTAGTTAATTTTGAATATTTCAAATGGATTATTTTAAATAATAATGACGAGAAATTTATTTTTGAATAGAATTAGAAGTATATAATTATTTGAATCGTCGTTAGAATAGAAATATTTATTTATAATTATAAAAGGAATTGAAAATGGCGCGGTAGTTTGAAAATTCGATTTCTAATTTCAAATGAGTGTACAGGATTCAAAATAAACCGGATTTTAGCGAAACCAAAAATATTAGAATCCATTTGAAAATATATTTCCAACGAATCCTAAAAATTGAAATTTCATAGCGGGGATAAAAAGTAATGCCTAGTTGAAAATTCAGAATAGTCGCCATGGAATTCTGGCCCTTAAAAATGGAAATTTTGCAAACGACCTCGGTTTTCGACGAAACGACTTTTGTTGGATCTGTGATGTCAAATTATTGCTAGGTTTCAAAATTCATAATTTTCTGAATCAATATGTGAGCGTGGCAAAGTTAAACATGTTTTGACCAGTTTTAGTTGAATTCGATCGACTGGAAAATGGCCATTTTTCAAATGGTCTCAGAATTCGACGAAATTAGTTTTATTAGGACTGTATCGTCAATACAAAGCTAGAAACTATTTTTCTGAACTTTTTAGGGTCTGTATGTGTCCCTAGTAAATTGAAATGTGTTTTCAAATTCAATATATATTTATTTATATTTCAATTTGATGGAAACTAATCGAAACAATCAAATTGGCCTACGAAACATATCCCATTGTGTTCAGAATAAGGGTAATTAGCTATGGACGATAGGCGGTGAGTTCGATTTTGAGTTCAAAATAAAAGGTACCTTTTTGGGAATTTAAAAATTAAATTAAATAATTTGGTCAACTCCCCCTTTATACTCCCCCTCCTCTCCCGTTCACTTCAGATCGAACAGAAAAAAAAAGGAAAAAGAGGGTGATGGGCTCCTCTTCCATCGCCTCGTACCCGCCGCTGGTTGGCCACAGCCACCACGCCGAATTCCGGCGAGACCCCCTATCTCTTCTCCTCTCTCTCCTCTCGTTCTCCAGTTGGAACCCCTGCGCCCTACCCCCCGGATCCACCTGGCACCGCCCTGTAAGCCCCACCCACAACCACCAATGACCAGCGCCCCCCCCCCCCCCTCCAACATCCTCCTCGACCCAATGCGCGACCTCCAGCAACCCCCTTCCGACGGTGAACCCCCTCCAACATCCAAAGTCCGATTTTTACACCCAAATGTGAGTTTTCCAGCTTATATTTTTTTATTCTTACTTATGCTATCGAACTTTGGTATAAACAACTATGGGTATAAAAATTTGATTTTATGCTAGAAAAGACTTGTTTTTTTATTTGAAAGAGACTTGATTTTTATTTAGATAAGATTAGATTCTTATTAATCGAATGATGGGATTTTTATTTATCTAAAGATGAGATTTTTATTCGTATAAAAATATAGATTCTTCTTTGAATAAAAATAGCTTTGCTTTTAAATATAAAAGTAGTAATAGTTTTAGAAATAAAAATTAGAAATAAAAATATGAATTTTTATTTACATATGATGATAAAAATATGATTTTTATATTATAGAAAGAATAAAAATATGATTTTTATACTATAGAAAGAATAAAAATATAACTTCTATATTATAGAGAGGTTAAAAATATGATTTTTATGTAGTGAAGATTATAAAAATATGATTTTTGTATAGTAGAGATTATAAAAATATGATTTTTATATAGTAGAGATAATAAAAATAGGATTTTTATATACTAGAGAATATAAAATTGTGATTTTTATGTATGTAGTGAACACGGACGACGAAAGTAACAAAAGACGAGCACGACGAAGATTTCCTACATATGAAGAGTCGGGGCGTTTGGTTTAGCTTTTGGTGAGAATTCCTCACTTTTAATTTATTTCCTAGTTGAAATATATACTAGGATGCAGATGGTGCTTAGTAGCACCCGACACCCGTCGTCCACAGACCATGGATGACTTGTTTGTTTGATTGCTTTGTTGTGAAATTTGATTGTGTGATATAGAATGAAATAAAATATTTTATAGTGGAAAATATTTTATAGTTAAAAATATGATTTTTAACATGTATATAAAATAAATAGTAATAAACAAATCGGACGATTTGTTTATTTACACTGATTTTCAACACATTTATATAACTGATTTTATATACACATCGCCCAACTGCACAAATAAAATCTGTGTTTGTTGATTTGAAACCCCACACGGGTATTGGGATGATATTTGATGTACACTAATCCCGATTGTTTAGTTGTTTGTCAATCGATGGGTTGACAGACTGTGTAAGCGCCAATTATTTATATTTAATGCTTATGCAGTTGTGTGGTGCACTCTGGATGATGGTTGATGATTTATCGTTGTTGTTATATAAATGTGTTGTAGGGAATCCATATAATAAACATTATATGGTAATTGATTGGGCCTCATTCCAAACTGTAAACTAAAAAATATATATATTCATGTGTTGAATAGAAATAAATATTCATGTGTTGAATAGAAATATAAATTCATGTGTTGAATACAAACAAATATTCATGTGTTGAATAGAAATATAAATTCATGTATTGAATACAAGTAAATATTCATGTGTTGAATAGAAAATATAATATTCATGTGTTGAATAGAAAATATAAATTCATGTGTTGAATAGAAATAAATATCCATGTGTTGAATAGAAAATATAATATTCATGTGTTGAATAGAAAATATAAATTCATGTGTAGAATAGAAATAGATATTCATGTGTTGAATAGAAATATAAATTCATGTGTTGAATAGAAATAAATATTCATGTGTTGAATAGAAAATATAATATTCATGTGTTGAATAGAAAATATAAATTCAAGTATTGAATAAAAATATTTGTTCATGTGTTGAATAAAATATATATTCATGCGTTGAAGAAAATATTCATTTGTTGAATAGAATAACGAAGTTAATGAAATATATAAAGCCGTGTTAATTAGATATGCGCCATTTTGACACGAAAGATATTTATATCGATTATATTCGTTTTTATAATGAATATAGAAAAGGAAATGATTTCAAAATATAACGTTTTGAAAATATTATCATTTATATATATCGATGATATGGAATATTCAATTTTGATTCGAAATTGAATATGAAGTTGAAATCATTTCGAAAATGAATTTAAAACGATTTATAATATACGTTTTAAAAGGAAATCGACGAAATATGTATAATATATATATATATATTATATATTAAATGGCCTGAATAGAACGCGCCGTGCCGCGGCAGTTCGCGAATTTCGACCATTGACTTCGAATTGACGTTGCGGGAGATCCGACAATCGGATTCTCCTAAAACCGGAACCGTTGGGTTCGTATCGAAAAGAGCTTTCTAATGAATATTAGAGATTTGAAATCTAGTGGTTGGATTTGGAATTATGTCCAAATCAAATTTGGAAAAGGTCGCTGTAAGTGCAGTTCGATGGCCGTCGATGGAAATCGATTGTACGGGCCTTGATAAAATTATTAAAAATAGTAATAATTTGTGTAAAATCATAAGAAATGATTTATGAAGAATTGGGATGAAAAATTCCAAATTTGAAAAGATAAAAATAGATTTTTATCGAAATGAACTGGTTTTGAACTAGAATTAAAATCCATTTATTTTTACAATAAATAAATTGGATTTGAAATGGTTTTAAAAGTAACTAGAATTTCCAATAATTGAATTGGAATGGATTTGAATTAAAATTTTCTTTGGAATATTTCGATGTTGGATTTCGTGATGACATAGATATTGTTATGGGAATTTGAAAGATATATTTATATCGTTATTTCTAATACGATATTTGTTGGTCGTAAAATTGGATATTGAATATAAGCCAATATATTTTCTATTCAGAGCCTTGTATTTAATATCAAATGGGATTTGGGTTTGTCGTGAATGGTGTCTTCATTAACATTGTTCTTAAATCCAATTGAGAAAAAGGTTAAATCTTTTTATTAGATTTAATGAAGGATACCAATTAGATGATATTTAATTGGAATTGAATTAGAATGTGATTTTGGGTTTTTAGTGAACCGTGTTTTAAATAACATTGATTCTTTAACCCAGTTAAAGACAGGATGTGATTTCCCAAGTTAAATAATCATTAATATTGATTTTTGGGAAGATTAAAACCAAGTGGAGATTTAATGAATCTTTAATTAGATTGAAATAATCGAGAATGGAGTATCACCAGTTTTGCTCCAGGCGATAGTCAAATCTTTAATTAGATTTGAACGTGAAATGGTAATTGAATTTACCGATAACACCGTGGTGTTACATATGAAGTATGACCAATTTTACTTCATGGGATGAATAGGTTGGGATTGGGAAATAAAATAAATGATTACTTCTGTGTGGTTCGCTAATCCCGACTAATTTGAATTGATATTCAAAGGAAGATTGAAGAATAAATTTAAAGAACTTATCTTTGATAAAATTAATGGGAACCTTTCCCAGAGTATAAGAACATTTGAATAAAAGAATATTCTGAATTGGAATGAGGCGTATGTTGTGTTTGTGTAACACTTGTTTATTATATACGCGAGTTATCCAGAAAGACCGGGTTTATCCCATTCTGAATAACTGATTCGACGTGGTGTCGAGGATGAAGATGGTGGTCGAAGACCGGAGGTCTTCACATCGTTTAGGTGATTACTAATGATCTTGATTGGGTTGTACACTCAAGAGGAGGGAATCAGTTGGTGATCGTCCAGACGTACTTGGAAATCGATGGATATGCGAGGTACAAGGTGCCTCCGGTTTCATTCAGACCCAGAACGAACTTGTAAATGGACTGTGTGTCTGACATTGGATTTTATTCTGTGTGATTGATTTCTATTAACTATATATATATCTGTTTGGTGGCGGAGAATTTATTCTCTTGCTTAACGCCCTTCTCTGAGACGTACGAGCTTAGGCGTTATATATTGATTAATATTAATCGCATGGAGTGAATTGCCTGTGTGGCATGCCTAAGTGGCAAATGATCAAAGCTTCTATTGAAAAGCAAAGTCTTGTGGTTGATGATCAAAGCACTACCTGTGTGGCATAGCTTTGTGTAATGTTGATTCGCGAGCCTCACACCCCGGTTGTGAAACAGAAACGGGAGAGGACATCAGGGAGGGCATACGTTTCCTTCTAGCTAGGGTGGTGTCAGTGAACTACCAGCCCTGACATTTATATTATTTTCACCTATGCGGTTGTTGCTGTTGCGAGGCGCCTCGGATATGTCGGTGACTATGTGGAGCCGATGGAGTCATAGGACTCATTTTCGCTCCAAAGGGCAGGGGAACGTAGTGTTCAGGCATTTTAATCCACATCGGTGGACCGACCCTGACGGTCCAAGGGTCACTCGAGCTCTGATCCTGAGACATGGTAGGCTAGATTGTCTCGAATCGGTGAGGGCTATCTTTTGCCTCGGCTCACAGATGGAAATCCAACTTCCAATACGTGACTTTGTGGTTTTGATTGTATACCTATATATGGCGACATAGTGGTATAGGGCACTTATGCCGTCTATGATTGATACTTATGATTGAAATTGTTTTCTTCACTTATAATAATAATAAAAGATGAAATTTAGCGTATCAAGCATTCTTTGGCTATTATAAGGTAAAAACCCTATCCTTCGGCTTGCGTTGCATTGTGTGATAGGACCTGGGTCTTATAATAGCTTCATTTTTCTTTATTTAGCATTGCGCTGTTGTTTTATGCACTGGTGTTCTTGGGAGGAAACCCGTTCCGTGTTATACGGCGTGGTCCCTTGATTTACCTAACTTTAAAATAAAGATTAATAACTGTTTTAGTTCTCACACTAGTCCCATGACTGACCTGGAATTTATTGTTTTAACCTAAAATCTGGGTGCCCTTATTTTGACACGGGCAGCTAGTAATTTTGGTTTTGCAGATTTATATTCACAGGATCATGGTTTACAGCTGGAACGATACTCGGAAAGCTCTGTATTTGTGTATTGCTTTCAGTTGTGTTTTGTATTATTTTTCCGCTGCTATATAATGTAATTTAAATCTCTGATATTTTCTGTGTAATATTTATTCATACTCTGTAATATTCTTGTATTCTGATGGAATTGTTGTAGTTAACAATGAAATGTTCTTCTATTTGCGTTCCGATGTGGCTTGTTCTCAACTCAATCCGTGATTTCCCGTAAGGGGGATTTCGGGTCGTTTCATCGTGGTATCGGAGCTTTGGTTTACAAAGCTCAGAGAACAAGACACATTAGAACCCTACGAAAGAATTCATCAGAGATTGGATTAGTAATATCTAGCGAGAATGACTCGTTAGAGATAGGATCAGTAGTATCCTAGAACGAGTGTGAAGAGTAGTGTTTTTGAAATAAAAATGAAAATTATTTTCGTTTTGAAAATTTAATTCAATTATTCGTATTTGAATATTTATTTGTATTGATTTGGACAATCCAGAATATAAAGATTTTGCATGTACGTCTGATCCATGGGTATTCAAAGTTTTAATATATTGGGTAGATATAGAATCACACTCTAGTCGCCCGGAGATGGTTCTGATGATTGAAGCTTCATCATCAGAATTTATGTTCGAGTGACGAAAGTGGGATTTCTATATATTTCCAATTGACTGGTGTGAGATCCAAAATTAGATAGGGCTTATTGTTGTAATTTGGCACCAAAAATCTGATTTTTTTGGATATGTATTAAAGTTATGTGATTGAAAAGATAATCAACTAATTGATTGCTGATTGTGTTGTTTGATTAGTGGTTGATTAATTAGAATTTGAACCATTTAGCCAAATTGAACCAAATATTGAACTGTATTGAAAATTAGTCGCATTTGCATGCATATACATGTACTTACATTGAACAGGTCATTGCAAAGAGGCTAGAGAAGAGGAATAAAATTGTTTGCCCGACAAATAGGTACATGTTTATTGTATTTCTTGGGTTTTTGATGATTTTATGAGCCGATTGGCTAACCGCTTGGCTGTTTCTTTTTCTTTTTGGATTGGTGAGGGCCATTGGAGGCTATTTAAAATATCCCGAAGCTCCCAGTGCAGGGGAGGTTATGGCGAAATTTTTCGAAAATTTAGGGTGTTAGCCAAATTTTTGAAAAATTTGAAAAGTTCTTAGAAACTGAAAAGTTGAAGAACTTAAGCCATAATTAAAATAATGAAAGTTGAGTTGATTTGTAAAACAACTTCCGGCTTCGTTCCTTTTCGGGGACAAAAAGTTTTAAGTGGGGGAGATTGTAATAACCCGGAAATCTGAGCCAATTTAAAAATTTTATTTTGGCAATTTTAGTGAATTTTGAATATTTAAAATGGATTATTTTAAATAATAACGACGAGAAATTTATTTTTGAATAGAATTAGAAGTATATAATTATTTGAATCGCCGTTAGAATAGAAATATTTATTTATAATTATAAAAGGAATTGAAAATGGCGCGGTAGTTTGAAAATTCGATTTCTAATTTCAAATGAATGTACAGGATTCAAAATAAACCGGATTTTAGCGAAACCAAAAATATTAGAATCCATTTGAAAATATCTTTCCAACGAATCCGAAAAATTGAAATTTCATAGCGGGGATAAAAAGTTATGCCCACTTGAAAATTCAAAATAGTCGTTATGGAATTCTGGCCCTTAAAAATGGAAATTTTGCAAACGACCTCGGTTTTCGACGAAACCACTTTTGTTGGATCCGTGATGTCAAATTATTGCTAGGTTTCAAAATTCATAATTTTATGAATCAATACATGAGCGTGGCGAAGTTAAACATGTTTTGACCAGTTTCAATTGAATTCGATTGACGGGAAAACGACCATTTTTCAAACGGTCTCAGAATTCGACGAAATTAGTTTTATTAAGACTGTATCGCCAATACGAAGCTAGAAACTATTTTTCTGGAATTTTTAGGGTCCGTATGTGTCCCCAGTAAATTGAAATGTGCGTTCAAATTCAATATATATTGATTTATATTTTGAATTTGATGGAAACTAATCAAAACAATCAAATTGGCCTACAAAACATATCCCATTGTGTTCATAATAGGGGTAATTAGCTATGGGCGACAGGCGGTGAGTTTGATTTTGAGTTCAAAATAAAAAGTACCTTTTTGGGAATTTAAAATTTAATTAAATTAAATAATTTGGTCAATGCCCCCTTTATACTCTCCCTCCTCTCCCGTTCACTTCAGATCGAACATAAAATAAAAAAAAGGGAAAAAAGAGGGAAAAAGAGCGCGATGGGTCCTCTTCCATCGCCTCGCGCCCGCCGCCGGTTGGCCACAGCCACCGCGCCGAATTCCGGTGAGACCCCCCTCAGCTCTTCTCCTCTCTCTCCTCTCGTTCTCCAGTTGAAACCTCTGCGCCCTTCCCCCCGGATCCACCTGGCGCCGCCCTGTAAGCCCCACCCACAACCACCAATGACCACCCCCCCCCCCCAGCATCCTCCTCGACCCAATGCGCGACCTCCAGCAACCCCCTTCCGACGGTGAACCCCCTCCAACATCGAAAGTCCGATTTTTACACCCAAATGTGAGTTTTCCTGTTTATATTTTTTTTGTTCTTACTTATGCTATCGAACTTTGGTATAAATAACTATGGGTATAAAAATTTGATTTTTAAGCTAGAAAAGACTTGTTTTTTTATTTGAAAGAGACTTGATTTTTATTTAGATAAGATTAGATTCTTATTAATCTAATGATGGGATTTTTATTTATCTGAAGATGAGATTTTTATTCGTATAAAAATATAGATTCTTCTTTGAATAAAAATAGCTTTGTTTTTAAATATAAAAGTAGGATTAATTTTAGAAATATAAATTAGAAATAAAAATATGAATTTTTATTTATGTACGATGATAAAAATATGATTTTTATATTATAGAAAGAATAAAAATATGATTTTTATATTATAGAAAGAATAAAAATATAACTTTTATATTATATAGAGGTTAAAAATATGATTTTTATGTAGTGAGGATTATAAAAATATGATTTTTATATAGTAGAGATTATAAAATTATGATTTTTATATAGTAGAGATAATAAAAATATGATTTTTATATACTAGAGAATATAAAAATGTTATTTTTATATATGTAGTGAACACGGACAACGAAAGTAACAAAAGACGAGCACAGCGAGGATTTCCTATATATGAAGAGTTATGGCGTTTGGTTTGGCTCTTGGTGAGAACTCCTCACTTTTAATTTATTTTCTAGTTGAAATATATACAAGGATGCAGACGCTGCTTAGTAGCACCCGACAATCATCGTCCACGGACCATGGATGACTTGTTTGTTTGATTACTGTGTTATGAAATTTGATTGTGTGATATAGAATGAAATAAAATATTTTATAGTTAAAAATATGATTTTTAACGTGTATATAAAATAAATAGTAATAAACAAATCGGATGATTTGTTTATATACACTAATTTGACTGATATTGATTGGGACGATATAATTTACACATCGCACAACTGCACAAATAAAACCTGTGTTTGTTGATTTGAAACCCCGCACGGGTATTGGGATGATATTTGACGTACACTAATCCTGATTGTTTAGTTGTATGTCAATCGATGATTTGACAGACTATGTAAGCATCAATTATTTATATTTAATGCTTATGCAGTTGTGTGGTGCACTCTTGATGATGGTTGATGATTTATCGTTGTTGTTATATACATATGTTGTAGGGAGTCCATATAATAAACGTTATATGGTAATTGATTGGGCCTCATTCCAATTTGGAAAATAAAAAAAATATAAATTCATGTGTTGAATAGAAATAAATATTCATGTGTTGAATAGAAATATAAATTCATGTGTTGAATAGAAATAAATATTCATTTGTTGAATAGAAATATAAATTCATGTGATGAATAGAAATAAATATTCATGTGTTGAATAGAAAAAATAATATTCATGTGTTGAATAATAAATATAAATTCATGTGTTGAATAGAAATAAATATTCATGTGTTGAATAGAAAATATAATATTCATGTGTTGAATAGAAAATATAAATTCATGTGTTGAATAGAAATAGATATTCATGTGTTGATAGAAATATAAATTCATGTGTTGAATAGAAATAAATATTCATGTGTTGAATAGAAAATATAATATTCATGTGTTGAATAGAAAATATAAATTCATGTGTTGAATAAAAATATATATTCATGTGTTGAATAAAATATATATTCATGTGTTGAAGAAAATATTCATTTGTTGAATAGAATAACGAAGTTATTGAAATATATAAAGCCGTGTTGATTAGATATGCGCCAATTTGACGCGAACGATATTTATATCGATTATATTCGTTTTTATAATGAATATAGAAAAGGAAATGATTTCAAAATATAACGTTTTGAAAATATTATAATTTATATATATCGATGATATGGAATATTCAATTTTGATTCGAAATTGAATACGAAGTTGAAATCATTTCGAAAACGAATTTAAAACGATTTGTAAAATACGTTTTAAAAGGAAATCGACGAAATATATATATTATATATATTAAATGGCTTGAATAGAACGCGCCGCGCCACGGCAGTTCGCGAGTTTCGCCCATTGACATCGAATTGACGTTGCGAGAGATCCGACCGTCGGATTCTCCTAAAACCAGAACCGTTGGGTTCGTATCGAAAAGAGATTTCTAACGAATATTAGAGATTTGAAATCTAACGGTTGGATTTGGAATTATGTCCAAATCAAATTTGGAAAAGGTCGCTGTAAGTGCAATTCGATGGCCGTCGATGGAAATTGATTGTACGGGCCTTGATAAAATTATTAAAAATAGTAATAATTTGTGTAAAATCATAAGAAATGATTTGTGAAGAATTGGGATGAAAAATTCCAAATTTGAAAAGATAAAAATAGATTTTTATCGAAATGAACTGGTTTTGAACTAGAATTAAAATCCATTTATTTTTAAAATAAATAAATTGGATTTGAAATGGTTTTAAAAGTAACCAGAATTTCCAATAATTGAATTGGAATGGATTTGAATTGAAATTGTCTTTGGAATATTTCGATGTTGGATTTCGTGATGATATAGATATTTTTATGGGAATTTGAAAGATATATTTATATCATTATTTCTAATACGACATTTGTTGGTCATAGAATTGGATATTGAATATAAACCGATATATTTTCTATTCAGAGCCTTGTATTTAATATCAAATGGGATTTGGGTTTGTCATGAATGGTGTCTTCATTAACACTTTTCTTAAACCCAGTTGAGAAAAAGATTAAAACTTTTTATTAGATTTAATGAAGGATACCAATTAAATGATATTTAATTGGAATTGAATTAGAATGTGGTTTTGGGTTTATAATGAACCGTGTTTTAAATAACATTGGTTCTTTAACCCGGTTAAAGACAGGATGTGATTTCCCAAGTTAAATAATCATTAATATTGATTTTTGGGAAGATTAAAACCAAGTGGAGTTTTAATGAAACTTTAATTAGATTGAAACAATCGAGACTGGAGTATCACCAGTTTTGCTCCAGGCGATAGTTAAATCTTTAATTAGATTTGAACGTGAAATGGTGATTGAATTTACCGATAACACCGTGGTGTTAGATATGAAGTATGACCGGTTTTACTTCATGGGATGAATAGGTTGGGATTGGGAAATAAAATAAATGATTACTTCGGTGTGGTTCTCTAATCCCGACTAATTTGAATTGATATTCAAAGGAAGATTGAAGAATAAATTTAAAGAATTTATCTTTGATAAAATTAATGGGAACCTTTCCCAGAGTATAAGAACATTTGAATAAAAGAATATTCTGAATTGGAATGAGGCGTATGTTGTGTTTGTGTAACACTTGTTTATTATATACGCGAGTTATTCAGAAAGACCAGGTTTATCCCATTCTGAATAACTGATTCGACGTGGTGTCGAGGATGAAGACGGTGGTCGAAGACCGAAGGTCTTCACATCGTTTGGGTGATTACTGATGATCTTGATTGGGTTGTACACTCAAGAGGAGGGAATCAGTTGGTAATCGTCCAGACGTACTTGGAGATCGATGGATATGCGAGGTACAAGGTGCCTCCGGTTTCGTTCAGACCCAGAACGAACTTGTAAATGGACTGTGTGTCTGACATTGGATTTTATTCTGTGTGATTGATTTCTATTAAATATATATCTGTTTGGCGGCGGAGAATTTATTCTCTTGCTTAACGCCCTTCTCTGAGACGTACGAGCTCAGAGGTTATATATTGATGGATATCAATCGCATGGAGTGAATTACCTGTGTGGCATGCCTAAGTGGCAAATGATCAAGGCTTCTGTTGAAAAGCAAAGTCTTGTGGTTGATGGTCAAAGCACCGCATGTGTGGCACAGCTTTGTGTAACGTTGATTCGTGAGCCTCACACCCCGGTTGTGAACCAGAAACGGGAGAGGACATCAGGGAGGGCATGCATTTCCTTCTAGCTAGGGTGGTGTCAGTGACCTACCAACCCTGACATTTATATTATTTTCACCTGTGTGGTTATTGTTGTTGCGAGGCGCCTCGGATATATCGGCGACTATGTGGAGCCGATAGAGTCATAGGACTCTTTTTCGCCCCAAAGGGCGAGGGAACGCAGTGTTCAGGCATTTTAATCCACATCGGTGGACCGGCCCTGACGATCCAAGGGTCACTCGAGCTCTGATCCTGAGACATGGTATGCTAGATTGTCTCGAATCGATGAGGACTATCTTTTGCCTCGGTTTATAGATGGAAATCCAACTTCCGATACGTGACTTTGCGGTTTTGATTGTATACCTATATATGGCGAAATAGTGGTATGGGGCACTATGCCGTCTATAATTGATATTTATGATTGAAATTGTTTTCTTCACTTATAGTAATAATAAAAGATGAAATTTAGCGTATCAAGCATTCTTTGGCTATTATAGGGTAAAAACCCCATCCTCCGGCTTGCGTTGCATTGTGTGATGGGACCTGGGTCTTATAATAGCTTCATTTTTATTTATTAAGCATTGCGCTGTTGTTTTATGCACTGGTGTTCTTGGGAGGAAACCCGCCGTGTTATACACCGTGGTCCCTTGATTTACCTAACTTTAAAATAAAGATGAATAACTGTTTTAGTTCTCACACCAGTCCCATGACAGACCTGGAGTTTATTGTTTTAACCTAAACTCTGGGTGCCCTTATATTGACACGGGCAGCTAGTAGTTTTGGTTTTGCAGATTTATATTCACAGGATCCTGGTTTACAGTTGGAACGATACTCGGAAAGCTCTGTATCCGTGTATTACTTTCAGTTGTGTTTTGTATTATTTTTCCGCTGTTGTGTAATGTAATTTAAATCTCTGATATTTTCTGTGTAAAATTTATTCATACTCTGTAATATTCTTGTATTCTGATGGAATTGTTGTAATTAACAATGAAATGTTCTTCTGTTTGCGTTCCGATGTGGCTTGTTCTCAACTCAATCCGTGATTTCCCGTAAGGGGGATTTCAGGTCGTTTCAGGAATCCAGTTGGATACCTCCAACCTGTTTTCCTACATCCACAAATGGTAGGCAACATAAATAATACTAATCCTGCTTCATGGCAGGATATCGTGGTATAGAAGGTCATCGGGCGCATAGGGTCCCATCTGCTAATATATATATATATATATATATATATATATATATATATTCAATTACCAATATTATATGCACTACATATAATACTATATATATACACGCACACATACACACTATCATCCACTTTAGATCAATCAATTTATCAACCAATAAGCAATAAATTAAATTGAAGTATTAAAAATAATTCCCAATAATTTATCTGAGTGAGTTTAACTCACCTCGATTTTCCTTTGCCGAATATCCAATTAGTTTCCATATTGTTGCTTCTATGAATCTACTTGATTCATCTATTTGTACCTACGATTATTTGAGTTGATTTATTGATCAAACTATTATTGATTTAAATTAACTTAATAAAATAAGTAAATAAATTATTCTATGAATTTTTTAATTTTGTAAAACGTATACCTTATTGCCTCGACCAACTATGAAGCATATCCTCAAAAAAGTCACTAATCATCTCCACCGAAATCATCCCCAAAATACCGCTCCATTCATTATGGCATTTCACCAAACATTGCATTGACACAACCATCCCTTGACATCACAAATCACCATTTCCGTGCTACTATTGTTACACCATCCAATAAAAAAAACCTCAACACAACAATAGATCCTTCCACTGCCAACACTATCCAGACTACTCCTTCAAATGACAGTGCATTCACCCCATCACGCGTGCATCCCAATATCCCCAAATATCCATCGTCACTACATTGCTACTGCAACACCTCAACCCTCACTGTCAGCCCTCATCTGTCCAGATAGATCCCCTCCAGTGCCTATCCATTTCCATCACACTGAACATCCCCATTCCTAAACCAATACAAATCGAATCCTCACATTTTCCACTACCTCATCACTAATCCGACCCAGTCAACCATCGGTATGTTCGCGCTACCCGAGTTCAACCCAAAACCAATGTCGACCTTCACCTCGTTCAACTGACAAACTCCCACAACCATCACTAGTACATCCCACCATCCTCAAAGTCAACATCAAATATTTGAACTCCCTAATTTCCCACTACTAAACCAACACATCCTCCAATCACCCTATCGCCGCACCTCTAAACCACACTGTTCAACATCATAAAATTGAAATCTACTTTGCCTTTCAATACCATCTCTGATCCCCTAAAATTGCAGTGACCTCATCCCACTTCCACTTCTAATTCGCTAGCGCCTTCAGTCTCGACGTCGAGCTTTAGTAGATCCCATGGTTCGATCGTGATTTCCACTTGGATTACTTATATATATATATATATATATATATATATAATCACCTGGATCAGTTTTTGATTTAACTGGAAAAGAAAATGAAATGGAATGAAGAAGATCACCTGAATTATTTTGGGTTTTAGAATTGAAAAATGAATTACGAGGGCGTTAAAGGTTATTTATAGATGCCAAGGGGAACAATACGTACATTGCCATTAAATCGCCAATCACTTGTGTGTGAAGGTAAGGAACAATCGTACTGGCCATTTAATTTTTTTCAATTTATTTGGGAGGCAAGGAAGGGAAAGAATGTACAAGGAAGTCGTTGAAGCTAAAGTTAGGCCTACATTAGAAAGGGTTTAGGTCGACTATCATATTTAATTTGATATGAACTGATATGATTTTACTTATTTAAAATATTTTGTGATTTCGAACTCTTATATGAGCATAGCAACCAATATTCTTAGGGTTATACCACTATTCTGAGCATACTGGAGCATGTTTCGAAGCCTAATTCGATTGTATGGAGAAAATATTAATTTTAAATGGTTGATTTAAAATTAAATTTGGTTTAATTATTCCTACGTGTTTTCTGATCGTACGTTCAAGCGATAAATCCAAACATTACAAAATTCGTAATCCTGCAATAATACACTATTACAGATCCGGTGGAATTGATTTTGTCATATTCTAAGACTTTTTGAAAAATGTCTCTTTTCATGTATCAATAACATCGATAAAGTAATCAATTGATTTCAAACACTCATTTTTATCGATAAAAATTTCTTATTGCACAAATTAAATAGATAAACTCCGTATTAACCTCTATTTCAAATTCAAATCCAATATTTAAATGTTCACAATTAAACCACCAAAAATACGAGACGTTGCAGTCTTTATGTTTGACATAAAGGTTACGCGGGAAGTTAAAGTGCTTTTAGAAGTAAGAATCATGAAATCAGTAAAAGCATTGGTCATTAACAGTTTCATTACATAGAGAAGACTCTAAAAAGTTTTAATCAATTTGATTGTGAATCTGTACATACCTTCCTCGATCAAATATGCAATCTTATTTTAATACTTCTAGAGTAAAAGATTAGTTAAAATAAGATAAAATTATCGTTAGTCTTATGTATGTAGTGACATGCATAAGACTAGGTATTGCCCATGTTGATGAAAAATTAGTAGATATACTACTAGCCTTAGTCATATTGACTGGCTATATGTACAAAGAATATTTTTAACTAGGATATATTATACAATAGGAATGCAAGTGTAATAGAAGGATATACGGATGCCAGTTGGAACAATGGAAGAGAGGATAATAATAAATCAACAAATGGATGTATATTCACTTATGATGGCAGAGCAATATCCCTTGCCTCAAAGAATTAAACTTGTAATGAAGATTTTGCTATGGAACTTGCATTTATAGCACTGGCTTCTTGAAGTAAAGAAACATAATAGCTAAGAAATCCATTGTTAGAATTTGTGTATGGCCAAAACTGGTGTTTCCAATATCTATGCGTTGTGATAGTCAAGCAGCACTATCAAGAGCATATAGCCAAGTATGTAGTGGAAATTCTAGGCATATTAGATTAAGGTACAATATGGTAATATGGTGAGGCAAATGCTCACTGATGAGCTAATTACCATATATTTTGTGAGATCGAGCTAAATTTATAGGACTTTTAAGCGATTTAGTATTGAAAAATCAGAAGAAATTTATTTGAAGGCAACTTTAAATCACCTATAATGGAAACTCGATTCAACGTAATGACAATCACTTTTTTGAGTTCAATGAGCAAAAGTACATTATGCATTATAATTTGAAGCATTATAATAATATCTTGAACAACTAATATTATTTTCATTCCATGAAGAATGCTTGGTACCTATAATGATATAGTGGAGGTTGTACTACTTTACACTTAATAGGTTTAAATAGATTACATTTAAGAGTATAATTTAAGAGACTTGAAATAAACCTATCAACATGAATTTCAATAAACCTATCTATTGGAATGAAAGTATATGTCATTACGAAAAGTCGTGACTATTTGAAAGAAAGAGAAAATACTGTAGATGCGACCATAATTTTAAAGGCCGGATTGACCATCAAACCGTGACGCTCCATGGTCGAGGGTTTTGAAGGTCCGACCGGTCAAACCGTAAAAGCCGTGCACACATAAAATCTAATTAAAATTAGCTTATTAATGTAAAAAATAGAGTATTTGGAAAGATAGTAAAAGGAAATAGGTTTCTTAGTTAAGCAGTCAAGAAAAACACAAACAGTATGCACAATATATGTTCTATATCGCACAAATGTGGGAAGCCTTCACGTCTTCTCATTATAAGTACACGCTGATGCTTGGACAAATGTAAAACAGCTAGCGCTATTTATTTTATATGGTCAACTCTTTGAAATTAATATTTTACGTTGCCTGGTTTATAGGCAAGTAAACCGTATAAAACCGGTTTATTGAGGTTGAACCGCGGTTTACTTCGGTTTTGGGAAAAAGCGGCTCTACTGAGCTCCGAGCCGAACTGTTGTGCGGTTCACGATCTACTGGATGCGATTTTCAAAACGAACAGGCATCCCCTCACATCTATAGTGTTGTCCAAAATCTATTTAAGATCTTAATTAGAAATCATCTTCGTTCTAAATTCTACAATGTCCGAAAATTGTTGCAAAACTATGAATTGAAAAATGCCAAAATATCGTTGCGAAATTCCAAATTCCGGAATGCCAAAAAGCACTACAAACGAGCACCTTCTCGTCCTCTTTTCCTCTTTCATTTATTTCAAAATTACATCAGCTCTATGACATTGCATATTACAAATTCGATACTCATGTCTCTCCAATTAATTTAAAAGATAGTCCGAACTGATTATGATAGTACCATAACCATCGATCAAAGATATTAATATTTCAGCATCTTAGGAGACGATTTGGGTTAATTTACAATACTCGTTTATTTGATTAAATGAGCGATGATATCAAATAACGTATTAAGGAAAGCATTATATATTAGCGTGCCTTTAAGTGATCTCTACGTTTTTTTAGTTTATCACCGCCATGCCATTTCTCCACAATTGACAGAATCACTCTCTAACGAACCTCTGTAATAATCATCCTATAACCTACCATCATCGACTCCTACTCCCAACCGCTATAATAGCCCCATTTACTTCCACGCATTATTCATTGTCGCATCAATTGTTCAATGCTGGTGCCATAACTGGTTAGGCCGCGGATTCACGATCACAACAAACAACCGGAGGCCACAAGGACTAACAACACAAACGATTCAAACAACTAAACATCAATGGTGGCTAATTAAATTTCTTGGTATTGATTTTGACATCAAACATAAACCAAGTTCCGAAGCAGGCTGCGTTTGGTTTAAAATTTTCAATTTTGAGTTTTGGCACATACAAAAATACCGACGACGCACACATTTCGTGAAAAACGATCGTTTTACAAAACGAAGTTAACACACAAAACAAAAAACAATTTTTTATTATTTTTCATATTTTTAGAAACAACAGGAAGACGATGACAAATTTACGCATCCACAATCCCGCGATCCCCTCCGTCACTCCCTCCGTCTTTGATCCATCACCTTTGCTACACTTCAAATCTTTCCAATTTCATAATTAACATTGAAAACAAAAAACTCAAAACACAAAATAAACCAAACACTATCTAAAGTTGCAGATATGTTGTCTAGATGGTCCAACTAAGCGCCAACGAAGACTATTTCAAAGCTCATTTCCCACTTTGTTAATGACATACGTCAGGCCACCACATCAAATCCAAAGTATCAACGCTTGCTTGAAGTCATGAAATCAGGTACACATTCTTCCAAATAGGTAACGCTTTATTTTGGCGGGCGTTCATAGGCGTGAATTGTTCTGTCCCCGTCCCCGTGTGCCCCGTGTGTCCGTCCAATCACAGCCCCCTGATTTTCAACTTTTTGCAGTTAAATCTCTCAATTGTTGTAGGACTTAATTGCAAAAGGTGGAAATCTAGGCCGTTGGGCATACGGGGACAGGAAGGATGGGGACAGAAGAATTGGCCTCGTGTTCATATATATGCAATAACGATCATACGCAGACACAACCAAATTAGCGCATTCCACTATTCATATGATAGTGGGTAGTGGGTACTCTAGCACTAAAGCCACACTTGCACGATTTTTAGCTAGTTTGTTCTAGTTTAAGTTAACTAAATCAGAAATTTTGAATTTTTTGTTATCTACAACGTCGTCAAGAGTGTTGCAACAATGGTTCCTAATAACCTGAAAAACTGGGAACATATCTTAATGAACTTTATGACATCCATTGGTAAAACACGTATTTTGATGAATGTAGGTTGATCGTCAATACGCGATTTTTGTGCCTTGCCTATGACACTCAATTTGCCTTCTATTCAAGAATATGTCTTTTAGTCGAAATTTCCATGTACAATCGTATTGGATCAGGACCAACACTTCTTTTTGAATTTTTTTTAAAGAATTATTTCGTCTTGACAATAAGAAACTTCAAATGAGTAGTGCTTACCATCCCAAATAGAGAGTAAAACGAAAGTAATCAACCGATGCTCGGAGACATACTCTAGCCTTAATGGGATACAAAGCCAAATCAACAAGTCAAGTACTTAGAGTTGAATGGTGGTACAATACTTGCAAACAAATCTCCCTTGGACATAACTTTTCTGAAAGTTGTCTTTGGTTAGCCACCGTCAATTTACCTATTTACACTAGCATTACCGCACAACGGTGGGAAAACTGACCGTTAAGACGTTTAATATGAAATATAAAATTATTAGTTAAATTTTATTTTTAGTTAGATTTTAGTTAAAAATTATAAGATGGTTTAAGAGAAAAAGAAAGTAACTGAAAAGGTGAAAATTTAATTACACTATGAATTGTACATGTAAACAAACTTAAAGCTAGGAATATACTATCAATATATTGATTTGAATCCGTCACAAACACATTTTTTATTATTATTATATATAAAGTAGGATCAATACACTCTTGATGTTTAGCTATTTTGCAAATCTAAACCATTAATGGATTGAAAAAATAAAAGTAGAAATGAAACAAATATATACTCAAAACATATTATCATATCAATGATAATTTAACTAAACTAGAAAAAAAACGCTGTAAAATCGACTTTTGAGTCTTGCTTCATTATTGTTAATCCAACGCTGCTTTAGTAGTCATTCATCTCAACGACAAACATGGTCTACCAGAGTCATCTAAAAATAATAATAAATGGTCTTTTAGTCACATCAAGAAATAATAAAAGAAATAAATGTCAATATTGCTATAGGTTAGTTTATACATATGATGATAGCAACACTACAGTAGATTAAATGTAGCCAGTTTAGTAGCTTCATACGGAACGGTCAAACTCTTAATCTGAAAAACTCGAGTAGCATAAGAAAATATGACTGGCCAAAGCTATGCATTTCAATTTTTGAATTGTTCGAACCACAGGCAACAGTAATGAATATGGGGCATGTAGGCACACTAAAGAAACTAAACAAGAAAAAATAACTAAAACTAAATTTCATTTATTCAAAAAATTAATAGTACGGAACCTGCACTGTTTTTCCAAGCCACGTGTCATCTCCCAACACGCCATCCAACTTGTTATACAATGAAAACATTCACTACAGTCCAACCTGAAAATAGAATAAACATAGTTTGTTAATTTCATCATGTCAAGATTACCAGAGTCTTCATGTTGTTTGGGTATTTGCAACTAACAAGTTAATAGCTTAATATTTCTGCTTGTGTATAACAGCCAAATTAACGCTTTGTTTCAATACATAAAAGGCTCTGTCTATTCACACCCCCACTTTGCTCTTCCCACCCCAGTAATATAAAAAGAAAAGTCACCCCCTAATTTTTACTCTTTCTGTAATAACCCGAAAATCTGGGCCAGTTTAAAATTTTTATTTTGGCAATTTTAGCGAGTTTTGAAGATTTAAAATGAATTATTTTAAACAATATCGACGAGAAATTTATTTTGAATATAATTCGAACGTATATATTATACGCGTCGTCGTTAGAATATAAATAATTATATATAATTATAAATAGAATTGAAAATGGCGCGGTAGTTCGATAATTCGATTTCAAACTTCAATTTAATGTACCGGGTGCAAAACAATCCGGATTTTAGTGAAACCAAAAATAATGGAATCTAATAGTGAATATCTTTCCAACGAATCCGAGAAATCAAGATTTCATAGCGGAAATCGAAAGATATGTCCAGTTGAAAATTCTGAATAGTCGCTATGGAATTCAGGCCCTTAAAAATGGACATTTTGCAAATGACCTCGGATTTCGACGAAACCACTTTTGTTGGGTCCGCAGTGTAAAGTTATTGCTAGATTCCAAAGTTCATAATTTTTCGAATCAATATGTGAGCGTGGCAAAGGAAAACGCGTTTGACCAGTTTCAGTTGATTTTAATCGACTGGAAATTGGTCATTTTTCAAACGGTCTCAGAATTCGACGAAACTAGTTTTGTTAGGACCGTATCGTCAATACGAAGCTAGAAAATATTTTTCGGGAATTTTTCTAGTTAGTATGTGACCCCGGTAATTTGAAATGTACGTTAAAAATTCAATATAAGGATTTAAATGTAAATTCAACGGAAACTGATTGTAACGATCAAACCAGCTAGCGACACATATCCCATTGTGTTCGGAATGGGGGTAAAACGCTATGGACGACAGGCGGTGGACCTCGGTTCGAGGTCATATGTAAAATCAACCCTTGTGCATAATTTAATAATTAAATAATAAAATAAAATAAAAAAAAAAAAAACTATTCCCTCCCCTTTTCTTTCTGCCTTGGCCCCCCCCCGATCATTAATCAGAAAAGAGAAAAAAAAAATAAAAAAAAAAGAAACCCTAGAAATCAAGCCGCCGCCCCTCTTATCCTCGACGCCGACGAAGTCGCCCAAGCCCCCACCGCCGACCTCCTCCTTCCAGCGAAGACGGCGCCACCCTCGAACACCCCTCCCAGTCGCGAAGCAATCGAAGCTTCCACCTCGAACATCATCGCGACGCCCCCCCCGAACCCTAGCGCCGCCGATGAAGTCGAGCCCCCCCTCCGATCTGCAAGCCTCGATGAAGCCCCCCCGACCACTCGACGAGCCCCTGTAAGTTTTGGTTTTTTTTATTTACTTATTTTCACAAAACTGTAAAATTTTGTTGATTTTAAAAACTGTAAAATTTTGTTGATTTTAAAAACTGAATTTTTAGGAAGTTAAAAACTAATTTTATTTAAAGTAAAACTGAAATTTTATTTAAAGTAAAACTGAAATTTTATTTAAAGTAAAACTGAAATTTTTATAAAGTATAAAGCTGAAAATGAAAAGGTTAAAACTGATTTTAAAATAAAAGAATAAAACTGATTTTAGGAATTTTAAAAACTTTGATTTGAAAAAGTTATTTTAAACTTTAAAGGTGAAAAGATTTAAACTTTAAAAGTGAAAGATTTAGATTTTAAAAAGGAAAGGATTTGAACTTTTTGAAATAAAAATTCGATTTTTATATATTGAACTTTGAAATAAAAATTCGATTTTTATATATTGAACTTTGAAATAAAAACATGATTTTTATATATGGAATAGCGAAGTAAAAATTCGATTTTTACATATGTAGTGAAAGCGGACAACGAAGGTGACAATAAGGCGAAACGACGAAGACTTCTGCAAATGAAGAGCCGTGGAGCTAGGATAGCTATATGTGAGAACTTCTCACCTTTCAATTTAATTTTTCTAGTTATATATATACTAGGATGCAGACGGTGCTTAGTAGCACCCGACACAATCGTCCACAGACCATGGACTTGTTTGTTTGGCTGTTTGGTTAGTGATTGCGATATTGGTTTGAATGTGGTTTGTGGTGTGAAAAAAAATCGAATCGATAAATTGATTAGGATTAGACGTGCGCCGTTATAAGGCGAAGGAGTAAGGCTAGGTTAGACCCTTACTCCAAAATTTTGTGGTTTGCATAACGAAAGTGAATTTGATTGATGTGTGAATGGCGTGGGCCTTCACTAGACCGGGGATAAGGCTATGCCTCGTCCCGTTTCTAGTATCGTGCCGTTATGCCGCCGAAATTTTCTACAATATGTTAGAAAAATAAAAAAAGATCATTTTATTTAAAGAATGAATTGAATAGAAATTCATAGGTTGAAATAAAATGTTTTATCGTTAAAAATATAATTTTTAACGTGAATGTGAATAAATAAATATTCATTTACAAACCAGACGGTTTGTTTATGTACACCTATTTGACTGATATTGATTGGGTCGATAAATTTTACACATCGCCCAACTGCACAAATAAAATCTGTGTTTGATTGTTTGAAACCCTACACGGGTGTTGGGATGAAATATGAAGTTCACTCATCCTAATCGATTAAATATGTCGATCGATAGATTGACAGGCTGTTATAAGCGTTAGATATCTATATTTGATGCTTATACAGTGTAGTGCACTTTGGTTGATGGTTGATTATTTTTCAATGCTATTATATACATGTGTTGTATGAAAATCCATATAATTAATTTTATATGGTGATTGATTGGGCCTCATTCCAATTTGAAAAATAAAGAATATATAAAATAAAGGTTCATGTGTTGACTATATTCATCCGTTGATATTAGTCATGTGTTGAACGAATTATTTTTATAATAAAATTTACATCTTTATCAATATAAAATAAAGGTTCATGTGTTGACTATATTCATCCGTTGATATTAGTCATGTGTTGAACGAATTATTTTTATAATAAAATTTACATCTTTATCAATATAAAATAAAGGTTCATGTGTTGACGGTACTCATTCGTTGAGATTAGTCATGTGTTGAACGAATTATTTTTATAATAAAATTTACATCTTTATCAATATAAAATAAAGGTTCATGTGTTGACGGTACTCATTCGTTGAGATTAGTCATGTGTTGAACGAAATAATTTAACAAAAATAGTCACACATGGACGGTACTCATTCGTTGAGATTAGTCGGGTGTTGACAAAAAGAAATATTTGAAATAGAATATATAAAGCCGTGTTAAATAGTGATGCGCCATTTTGACGCGAACGATATGAATATCGATTAAAAAGTTTTCGAAATAAATTGAATATATAAAGTTTTCGAAATGAATTGAATATATAAAGTTTTCGAAATGAATTGAATATATAAAGTTTTCGAAATAAATTGAATATATAAAGTTTTCGAAATGAATTGAATATATAAAGTTTTCGAAATGAATTGAATATACAAAGTTTTCGAAATGAATTGAATATATAAAGTTTTCGAAATAAATTGAATATATAAAGTTTTCGAAATGAATTGAATATATAAAGTTTTCGAAATGAATTGAATATATAAAGTTTTCGAAATAAATTGAATATATAAAGTTTTCGAAATGAATTGAATATACAAAGTTTTCGAAATGAATTGAATACATAAAGGTTTCGAAATGAATTGAACATATAACGATTTCGATTTGAATTGAATATAAAACGATTTCGAATTTAATGGAATAGAAAACCAATTTGATTTCAAATTGAATATATATTGAACTTGATTCAAATAGAAAACGAAACGAATTTAATTTGAATAGAAAATGAACTTGAATCGAATAGAAAACCAATTTGAATTGAATTGAATTGAGAAACGAATTCGAATTGAATTTAAAATGAAGTGAAATGAATTCAAATTAAATTGAAATTTGAATTGAATAGAAATGAGTTTCAAAACGAATTTATAAAGAAGAATTCAATTTTGATTTGAATTGAAATAGAAGTTGACTTTGCTTTTGAAACGAATTCAAAACTATTTATATAATTCGTTTTAAATAGAAATCGACGAAATATATATTATATATATTATATATATAATATAATGGCCTGAATAGAACGCGCCGCGCCGCGGCAGTTCGTGAATTTCGACCATTTATTTCAAACGGACATTACGGGAGATCCGACCGTCGGATTCTCCTAAAACCGGAACCGTTGGGTTCGTATCGAAAAGAGCTTTCTAAAGAATATTAGAAATTCAAAATCTAACGGTTGGATTTGGAGATACGTCCAAATCAAATTCGAAAAAGGTCGCTATAAGTGCAGTTCGATGGCCATTGTTGGAAATCGACTGTACGGACCTTGATAAAATTATTAAAAATAGTAATAATTTATGTAAAATCATAAGAAATGATTTGGGAAAATTTGGGATGAAAAACTCCACATTTGAAAGGATAAAAATAGATTTTTATCGAAATGAACTGGTTTTGAACTAAATTTAAAACCAATCTATTTTTAAATAAATGAACAAGATTTAAAAAGGGGTTTTAAATAATCGAATTTCTAATATATTTGATTGAGTTTGAAATGGGTTTATCGTGAACTGTGTTTTAAATAACACCTAGTTCTTTAACCCAGTAAAAGGAGTTTTAACGAATTTGCAATTAGATTGAAATGTGGATTCGTAATCTAAATTACCGAATTTAGAAAATGAGCGAGAATGGAGTATTACCAGTTTTGCTCCAAAGCGATAGTTAAATCTTTAATTAGATTTGAACGTGAAATGGTAATTAGTTTTACCGATAACACAGTGGTGTTAGATATGGAGTATTACCAGTTTTGCTTCATGGGATGAATAGGTTGGGATTGGGAAATAAAATAAATAACTACTTCGTTACGGTTCGCTAATCTCGACTAGTTGGAAAAACCATAATTTGGTTTTAAATGTCATCCAAAGGAAGATTTCAGGATAAATTTTAAAGAATTTATCTTGGATAAAATTAATGGGAACCTTTCCCTAAGAATGTGAAATTTAGAAACTAGTTGTAGGTTGGCTAAGAAGAGTGGTTTCCTGGGTATTGATCTGATGTTGGTTTCGGCCTTCGGGGTCAATGTTTGGGAAATTATTCTCTTGCTAATCTGCGGTTAGTGACTAATGAATTGGAATGAGGCGTATGTTGTGTTTGTGTAAACATTTGTTTTTAATATACGCGGGTTGTTCGGAAAGTCCGGGTTTACACCCATTCTGAATAACCGATTCGACGATAGGTCGAAGATGAAGACGGTGGTCGAAGACCGGAAGTCTTCACATCGTTTGGATAATTACTGACGATCCTGATTGGGCAGTACACCCAAGAGGATGGAAATAGTTGGGGGTTGTCCAGACGTACTTGGGGATGGATGGATATGCGAGGAAAGTGCCTCCGGTTTCGTTCAGACCCAGAACGGACTTGTAAATGGATTGTGTGTCTGACATTGGATTTTATTCTGTGTTGATTGATTTCTATTAAATATATATCTGCTTGGCGGCGGAGAATTTATTCTCTTGCTTAACGCCCTTCTCTGAGACGTACGAGCTTAGAGGTTATATATCGATAGATATCAATCGCATGGCATGAATTGCCTGTGTGGCATGCGGAGTTGCATGGATCAAGGCTTCTGTTGAAAAGCAAAGTCTTGTGGTTGATGATCAAAGCATAACCTACGTGGTAGCTTTGTGTATAGCGTGTATTCGCGAGCCTCACACCTCGGTATGAGTTAAAAACGGGATACGGGCCGTTGGGAGAGCGCACGTTTCTTTCTAGCTTTGGTGGTGTCAGTGACTTACCAGCCCTGACATTTATATACTTTTCACCTTTGTGGTTGTTGGAATGAGGCGCCTCGATATAGGTCTGTAAGGACCGGGAAACGTGTGTTCAGGAATTGCCAATCCTCTAACGTAAGTGAGGACCGGCCCAACCGATCCAGGGGTTACCCAGTGTGCGTAATCCCGGGGACATTTGCTAGAGTGTCTCGAATGCGGAGAGGAGCTTGCCCCTTGCCTCGACTCATGACGGAATCCAATTTCCAATACGTGTATTGCGGCTTTATTTGTAGAGCCTAGTATGGCGACATAGTAGCATGGGATACTATGCCGTCTATGATTTATATTTATGATTGAAATGTTTTGACACTATACACATATTATAGTATCAAATGATTTGTTTGAACGTACCAAGCATGTTTGGCTATTATAAGGGAAAACCCTATCCTCCGGCTTGCGTTGCATTGTGTGATGGGACCTGGGTCTTATAATAGCTTCATTTTTCAAAAAAGCATTGCGCTGTTTATTCTATGCACTGGTATTCTTGGGAGAAAACCCGTTCCGTGTTATACGGCGTGGTCCCTTGAATTACTCTCTTTTAAAAAGTAAAGTTTTAAATAACTGTTTTAGTTCTCACACCAGTCACATGACTGACCTGGAGTTTATTGTTTTTAACCTAAACTCTGGGTGCCCCTATTTTCCGCACGGGCAGCTAGTAGTTTTGGTTTTGCAGATTTATATTCACAGGATCCTGGTTTACAGCTGGAATGATATCCGGAAAGCTCTGTATCCGTATATCACCTTCAGTTGTGCTTTATATTATTTTTCCGCTGCTATGTATTTAAATGTAATTTAAATCTCTGATATTTCTGTGTAATATTTATTCATTTATACCCTGTATATTCTTGTAATCTGATGCATTGTTGTAATATACAATGAAATGTTCTTCTGTTTGTGTTCTGGTTTGTCCTGTTCTCAACAGTCAGGGGTTTCGAACGGTCTAGGTCGGTTTAACGACTGATTCAGATCGAGCGAAATTCACGGCCGTCACATTTGGTATCAGAGCTTTGGTTTACAGAGCTCGAGAACAAGACACATTAGAACCATACGAAAGAATTCATCAGATATTGGATTAGTAATATCCAATTAGAATGACTCGTTAGAGATAGGATCAGTAGTATCCTAGAACGAGTGTGAAGAATATATTTTTCAAATGAAAACAAATTTAGTTTTGAAAATTTAAATCATTCTATACGTATTTGAATATTTATTTATTTTGAATATGGACAATCGAGTATATAAAGGTTTTGTATATACGCGTCATGAACGTATATTCGAAGTTTTAATATACTGGATAGATATAGAATCATACTCTAGTCGCCCGGACCTGATTCTGATGATTGACGCGTCATCATTAGTAATTAGTTTCGTGTTACGAAGGTGTGATATCTATATATTTCCATTAGACTGGTGTGAGAACCAAAACTAATATAGATAGAACACTTTGTTGTGAATTGGCATCAAAAACAAGATTTTCTGTATATATATCAAATTTTATGGATTTGAAAACTCTAATTCACTAATTGATTGATGTTTGGGTTGTTTGTTTATTTGTTTGCTAATTTTAACCATTTATGCCTAAGTAAACTAATAATTGAATTATATTGAAATTGGTCGCATTTGCTTCCATATACATATACTTACATTGAACAGGTCATAGCAAGGAGGCTAGAGCCAGAGAATAAAATTTGTTTGCCCGACAAATAGGTACATGTTTACTACATAATTTCCTGTTTTGTTTGGGTGATGATGATTTTGTGAGCCTATTGGCTAGCCGCTTGGCTTTTTCTTTTTCTTTTTGAGATCTGAAGGACCGGGGAAGCTATTTGAAATTCCCCGATGCTCCCGGTGCAGGGGAGGTTATGGCGAAATTTTTCGAAAATTTAGGGTGTTAGCCAAATTTTTGAAATTTTGAAAATTCTCAGAAACTGAAAAGTTGGAGAATGGAAGCCAAATCGGATGTAGATCTGAATAATCAAACCACTTTCGACTTTGTTCCTTTTCGGGGACGAAAAGTTTTAAGTGGGGGAGATTGTAATAACCCGAAAATCTGGGCCAGTTTAAAATTTTTATTTTGGCAATTTTAGCGAGTTTTGAAGATTTAAAATGAATTATTTTAAACAATATCGACGAGAAATTTATTTTGAATATAATTCGAACGTATATATTATACGCGTCGTCGTTAGAATATAAATAATTATATATAATTATAAATAGAATTGAAAATGGCGCGGTAGTTCGATAATTCGATTTCAAACTTCAATTTAATGTACCGGGTGCAAAACAATCCGGATTTTAGTGAAACCAAAAATAATGGAATCTAATAGTGAATATCTTTCCAACGAATCCGAGAAATCAAGATTTCATAGCGGAAATCGAAAGATATGTCCAGTTGAAAATTCTGAATAGTCGCTATGGAATTCAGGCCCTTAAAAATGGACATTTTGCAAATGACCTCGGATTTCGACGAAACCACTTTTGTTGGGTCCGCAGTGTAAAGTTATTGCTAGATTCCAAAGTTCATAATTTTTCGAATCAATATGTGAGCGTGGCAAAGGAAAACGCGTTTGACCAGTTTCAGTTGATTTTAATCGACTGGAAATTGGTCATTTTTCAAACGGTCTCAGAATTCGACGAAACTAGTTTTGTTAGGACCGTATCGTCAATACGAAGCTAGAAAATATTTTTCGGGAATTTTTCTAGTTAGTATGTGACCCCGGTAATTTGAAATGTACGTTAAAAATTCAATATAAGGATTTAAATGTAAATTCAACGGAAACTGATTGTAACGATCAAACCAGCTAGCGACACATATCCCATTGTGTTCGGAATGGGGGTAAAACGCTATGGACGACAGGCGGTGGACCTCGGTTCGAGGTCATATGTAAAATCAACCCTTGTGCATAATTTAATAATTAAATAATAAAATAAAATAAAAAAAAAAAAAACTATTCCCTCCCCTTTTCTTTCTGCCTTGGCCCCCCCCCGATCATTAATCAGAAAAGAGAAAAAAAAAATAAAAAAAAAAGAAACCCTAGAAATCAAGCCGCCGCCCCTCTTATCCTCGACGCCGACGAAGTCGCCCAAGCCCCCACCGCCGACCTCCTCCTTCCAGCGAAGACGGCGCCACCCTCGAACACCCCTCCCAGTCGCGAAGCAATCGAAGCTTCCACCTCGAACATCATCGCGACGCCCCCCCCGAACCCTAGCGCAGCCGATGAAGTCGAGCCCCCCCTCCGATCTGCAAGCCTCGATGAAGCCCCCCCGACCACTCGACGAGCCCCTGTAAGTTTTGGTTTTTTTTATTTACTTATTTTCACAAAACTGTAAAATTTTGTTGATTTTAAAAACTGTAAAATTTTGTTGATTTTAAAAACTGAATTTTTAGGAAGTTAAAAACTAATTTTATTTAAAGTAAAACTGAAATTTTATTTAAAGTAAAACTGAAATTTTATTTAAAGTAAAACTGAAATTTTTATAAAGTATAAAGCTGAAAATGAAAAGGTTAAAACTGATTTTAAAATAAAAGAATAAAACTGATTTTAGGAATTTTAAAAACTTTGATTTGAAAAAGTTATTTTAAACTTTAAAGGTGAAAAGATTTAAACTTTAAAAGTGAAAGATTTAGATTTTAAAAAGGAAAGGATTTGAACTTTTTGAAATAAAAATTCGATTTTTATATATTGAACTTTGAAATAAAAATTCGATTTTTATATATTGAACTTTGAAATAAAAACATGATTTTTATATATGGAATAGCGAAGTAAAAATTCGATTTTTACATATGTAGTGAAAGCGGACAACGAAGGTGACAATAAGGCGAAACGACGAAGACTTCTGCAAATGAAGAGCCGTGGAGCTAGGATAGCTATATGTGAGAACTTCTCACCTTTCAATTTAATTTTTCTAGTTATATATATACT
Source organism: Allium sativum (assembly GCA_030737875.1). Lineage (NCBI taxonomy): Eukaryota > Viridiplantae > Streptophyta > Magnoliopsida > Asparagales > Amaryllidaceae > Allium > Allium sativum. The sequence continues at coordinate 150,621,223 of CM060913.1, forward strand.
AGGATGCAGACGGTGCTTAGTAGCACCCGACACAATCGTCCACAGACCATGGACTTGTTTGTTTGGCTGTTTGGTTAGTGATTGCGATATTGGTTTGAATGTGGTTTGTGGTGTGAAAAAAAATCGAATCGATAAATTGATTAGGATTAGACGTGCGCCGTTATAAGGCGAAGGAGTAAGGCTAGGTTAGACCCTTACTCCAAAATTTTGTGGTTTGCATAACGAAAGTGAATTTGATTGATGTGTGAATGGCGTGGGCCTTCACTAGACCGGGGATAAGGCTATGCCTCGTCCCGTTTCTAGTATCGTGCCGTTATGCCGCCGAAATTTTCTAAAATATGTTAGAAAAATAAAAAAAGATCATTTTATTTAAAGAATGAATTGAATAGAAATTCATAGGTTGAAATAAAATGTTTTATCGTTAAAAATATAATTTTTAACGTGAATGTGAATAAATAAATATTCATTTACAAACCAGACGGTTTGTTTATGTACACCTATTTGACTGATATTGATTGGGTCGATAAATTTTACACATCGCCCAACTGCACAAATAAAATCTGTGTTTGATTGTTTGAAACCCTACACGGGTGTTGGGATGAAATATGAAGTTCACTCATCCTAATCGATTAAATATGTCGATCGATAGATTGACAGGCTGTTATAAGCGTTAGATATCTATATTTGATGCTTATACAGTGTAGTGCACTTTGGTTGATGGTTGATTATTTTTCAATGCTATTATATACATGTGTTGTATGAAAATCCATATAATTAATTTTATATGGTGATTGATTGGGCCTCATTCCAATTTGAAAAATAAAGAATATATAAAATAAAGGTTCATGTGTTGACTATATTCATCCGTTGATATTAGTCATGTGTTGAACGAATTATTTTTATAATAAAATTTACATCTTTATCAATATAAAATAAAGGTTCATGTGTTGACTATATTCATCCGTTGATATTAGTCATGTGTTGAACGAATTATTTTTATAATAAAATTTACATCTTTATCAATATAAAATAAAGGTTCATGTGTTGACGGTACTCATTCGTTGAGATTAGTCATGTGTTGAACGAATTATTTTTATAATAAAATTTACATCTTTATCAATATAAAATAAAGGTTCATGTGTTGACGGTACTCATTCGTTGAGATTAGTCATGTGTTGAACGAAATAATTTAACAAAAATAGTCACACATGGACGGTACTCATTCGTTGAGATTAGTCGGGTGTTGACAAAAAGAAATATTTGAAATAGAATATATAAAGCCGTGTTAAATAGTGATGCGCCATTTTGACGCGAACGATATGAATATCGATTAAAAAGTTTTCGAAATAAATTGAATATATAAAGTTTTCGAAATGAATTGAATATATAAAGTTTTCGAAATGAATTGAATATATAAAGTTTTCGAAATAAATTGAATATATAAAGTTTTCGAAATGAATTGAATATATAAAGTTTTCGAAATGAATTGAATATACAAAGTTTTCGAAATGAATTGAATATATAAAGTTTTCGAAATAAATTGAATATATAAAGTTTTCGAAATGAATTGAATATATAAAGTTTTCGAAATGAATTGAATATATAAAGTTTTCGAAATAAATTGAATATATAAAGTTTTCGAAATGAATTGAATATACAAAGTTTTCGAAATGAATTGAATACATAAAGGTTTCGAAATGAATTGAACATATAACGATTTCGATTTGAATTGAATATAAAACGATTTCGAATTTAATGGAATAGAAAACCAATTTGATTTCAAATTGAATATATATTGAACTTGATTCAAATAGAAAACGAAACGAATTTAATTTGAATAGAAAATGAACTTGAATCGAATAGAAAACCAATTTGAATTGAATTGAATTGAGAAACGAATTCGAATTGAATTTAAAATGAAGTGAAATGAATTCAAATTAAATTGAAATTTGAATTGAATAGAAATGAGTTTCAAAACGAATTTATAAAGAAGAATTCAATTTTGATTTGAATTGAAATAGAAGTTGACTTTGCTTTTGAAACGAATTCAAAACTATTTATATAATTCGTTTTAAATAGAAATCGACGAAATATATATTATATATATTATATATATAATATAATGGCCTGAATAGAACGCGCCGCGCCGCGGCAGTTCGTGAATTTCGACCATTTATTTCAAACGGACATTACGGGAGATCCGACCGTCGGATTCTCCTAAAACCGGAACCGTTGGGTTCGTATCGAAAAGAGCTTTCTAAAGAATATTAGAAATTCAAAATCTAACGGTTGGATTTGGAGATACGTCCAAATCAAATTCGAAAAAGGTCGCTATAAGTGCAGTTCGATGGCCATTGTTGGAAATCGACTGTACGGACCTTGATAAAATTATTAAAAATAGTAATAATTTATGTAAAATCATAAGAAATGATTTGGGAAAATTTGGGATGAAAAACTCCACATTTGAAAGGATAAAAATAGATTTTTATCGAAATGAACTGGTTTTGAACTAAATTTAAAACCAATCTATTTTTAAATAAATGAACAAGATTTAAAAAGGGGTTTTAAATAATCGAATTTCTAATATATTTGATTGAGTTTGAAATGGGTTTATCGTGAACTGTGTTTTAAATAACACCTAGTTCTTTAACCCAGTAAAAGGAGTTTTAACGAATTTGCAATTAGATTGAAATGTGGATTCGTAATCTAAATTACCGAATTTAGAAAATGAGCGAGAATGGAGTATTACCAGTTTTGCTCCAAAGCGATAGTTAAATCTTTAATTAGATTTGAACGTGAAATGGTAATTAGTTTTACCGATAACACAGTGGTGTTAGATATGGAGTATTACCAGTTTTGCTTCATGGGATGAATAGGTTGGGATTGGGAAATAAAATAAATAACTACTTCGTTACGGTTCGCTAATCTCGACTAGTTGGAAAAACCATAATTTGGTTTTAAATGTCATCCAAAGGAAGATTTCAGGATAAATTTTAAAGAATTTATCTTGGATAAAATTAATGGGAACCTTTCCCTAAGAATGTGAAATTTAGAAACTAGTTGTAGGTTGGCTAAGAAGAGTGGTTTCCTGGGTATTGATCTGATGTTGGTTTCGGCCTTCGGGGTCAATGTTTGGGAAATTATTCTCTTGCTAATCTGCGGTTAGTGACTAATGAATTGGAATGAGGCGTATGTTGTGTTTGTGTAAACATTTGTTTTTAATATACGCGGGTTGTTCGGAAAGTCCGGGTTTACACCCATTCTGAATAACCGATTCGACGATAGGTCGAAGATGAAGACGGTGGTCGAAGACCGGAAGTCTTCACATCGTTTGGATAATTACTGACGATCCTGATTGGGCAGTACACCCAAGAGGATGGAAATAGTTGGGGGTTGTCCAGACGTACTTGGGGATGGATGGATATGCGAGGAAAGTGCCTCCGGTTTCGTTCAGACCCAGAACGGACTTGTAAATGGATTGTGTGTCTGACATTGGATTTTATTCTGTGTTGATTGATTTCTATTAAATATATATCTGCTTGGCGGCGGAGAATTTATTCTCTTGCTTAACGCCCTTCTCTGAGACGTACGAGCTTAGAGGTTATATATCGATAGATATCAATCGCATGGCATGAATTGCCTGTGTGGCATGCGGAGTTGCATGGATCAAGGCTTCTGTTGAAAAGCAAAGTCTTGTGGTTGATGATCAAAGCATAACCTACGTGGTAGCTTTGTGTATAGCGTGTATTCGCGAGCCTCACACCTCGGTATGAGTTAAAAACGGGATACGGGCCGTTGGGAGAGCGCACGTTTCTTTCTAGCTTTGGTGGTGTCAGTGACTTACCAGCCCTGACATTTATATACTTTTCACCTTTGTGGTTGTTGGAATGAGGCGCCTCGATATAGGTCTGTAAGGACCGGGAAACGTGTGTTCAGGAATTGCCAATCCTCTAACGTAAGTGAGGACCGGCCCAACCGATCCAGGGGTTACCCAGTGTGCGTAATCCCGGGGACATTTGCTAGAGTGTCTCGAATGCGGAGAGGAGCTTGCCCCTTGCCTCGACTCATGACGGAATCCAATTTCCAATACGTGTATTGCGGCTTTATTTGTAGAGCCTAGTATGGCGACATAGTAGCATGGGATACTATGCCGTCTATGATTTATATTTATGATTGAAATGTTTTGACACTATACACATATTATAGTATCAAATGATTTGTTTGAACGTACCAAGCATGTTTGGCTATTATAAGGGAAAACCCTATCCTCCGGCTTGCGTTGCATTGTGTGATGGGACCTGGGTCTTATAATAGCTTCATTTTTCAAAAAAGCATTGCGCTGTTTATTCTATGCACTGGTATTCTTGGGAGAAAACCCGTTCCGTGTTATACGGCGTGGTCCCTTGAATTACTCTCTTTTAAAAAGTAAAGTTTTAAATAACTGTTTTAGTTCTCACACCAGTCACATGACTGACCTGGAGTTTATTGTTTTTAACCTAAACTCTGGGTGCCCCTATTTTCCGCACGGGCAGCTAGTAGTTTTGGTTTTGCAGATTTATATTCACAGGATCCTGGTTTACAGCTGGAATGATATCCGGAAAGCTCTGTATCCGTATATCACCTTCAGTTGTGCTTTATATTATTTTTCCGCTGCTATGTATTTAAATGTAATTTAAATCTCTGATATTTCTGTGTAATATTTATTCATTTATACCCTGTATATTCTTGTAATCTGATGCATTGTTGTAATATACAATGAAATGTTCTTCTGTTTGTGTTCTGGTTTGTCCTGTTCTCAACAGTCAGGGGTTTCGAACGGTCTAGGTCGGTTTAACGACTGATTCAGATCGAGCGAAATTCACGGCCGTCACACTTTCCACCCCGTTAATACCCTAATTACCTCTACCTTCTTCATCAACTAAAAATTTACTTATATGTCTCCTTCCGATAGTTTTCAAAACTCTAAATTTCAAGAGGAAAAAATAAAGCGAGCGGCAAAAATTCAGACAATGGGAAGAAGCAACCAAAAAGAAAAAGAAAAGAGGAGGATCAAGATTCCTTTTCTTGTTGTTGTATAGATCTGCGGAAAAGAAAAGAAGAAGAGGCAGGCGTTGTTACACAACTGGCAAAAGATGTATAAGCGTATCTAGCAAATTATTGGGGTGGATGGATTTATTTTAGGGGATTGCTAAAGGGACTCCACATTTGATTAAGGGGAGGATAATTTTAAGGGGACTCCAGAATTAAATATTTTTATTAAGGGGGGTCTGATTTATTTAAAAAGAAAAGAAAAGGAGACCTAACTACCCTTGGATTGTCACTTATGTTAAACACTAACTTACTAAATTCAGCGCAAGTAAAAAACGCGCAAATTACAAAACATCTCAATTACAAAAATTCAATACAACATATTAGATCAAAAAAAAAATTCTACATTTAAAGTTAACCATACCAATTCCAATTCCAATTAATTATATCTAATCTGATGTCTTCTGATTACCCATGAAATTTTTTTGTGTCTCCATTACGTTAACTATATCTATTTTTTATTTTTATGTGCAGCATTAAATTGTAAGAATTAATAAAAGTTTAAGTTATATATTTTATATTAATGAGAATTATAGGGGACTAATAGCGGAATTTTCATTTATATGTTTAAGGGGAGGATAATTTATTTTGTCCTCCCCATAACAATTATACAACAAATAAAAATTGGTCCTCCCCTTAACCAAATGTGGAGCCCCTTTAACGATCCTCTTATTTTATAGAAAAACGGGTAAAAGCTGATGTGTTTACCGTTCCCCAATTGGCACTGGGTAAAATGTATGCAACTGGGTAATATGTATAAGAGGATGGTGAATGGATTTAATGGAAGATGAAGAGCATAATTGGTATTGAATTTTTAAAACAAGTTACCAGGGTGTGAAGAGCAATTGTTGGGGTGGAAATAGTCGAAGCCTACACAAAAATGCTTACAAGAAAAAAGGAATTAAGGAATAACAAATAATGTCATGTATTTTTTTTTTTTTTTTTTGATACAAGTTCATCAACATTCTGAACCAAATAATGTTCTGCGGCCGATTACAAAGTGAAAGATCACACTAAACTCTTAAAGAAAAAAAGAAATTATCGAGCTTTTTTTCCTTTGTTCATTCTCTTCAATTCACGAGCAACAGCTTTATCACAATTCATGCATACATCATTTACACCATCTTTGTCCTTGTTTTCAGATCCTGCTGCCTTGTGATTCCGGTTCTTTTTACTACCACTGTGAGCTGATCCTTCAATAACTTCTTTTTGAATCCCATTTTCTTTTTCTTTTCCTTTGCTTTCTTTGGGTGATTTTCAATTTGCTGGAGTCTTTATATGGATTAGATGAAGGGGTTTTAGTTGGAGTTACTTTTTCACCAAAATGCCTGTCGCTGTGATGACAGTTTCCAAACCATTTTTCCACCTGCCAATATGTGATACCAAGTTCTTATGGCCAAATTTTCTTTGACCTCACTTTTGAGATATTGGTTTTCTTGAAAGCTTTCGTATGTTTCTAAATGAGTAGAAAGCCCATAATAAAACAGTAAGAAGAATACCAGTGTAGGGAATCAAGCATTGAGCCATTCAGCAAAACAAAGTGCTTCATCAATGCTGGCAAAGGTCATGGACTGCATCGTATGTATCAGCCGATTGATGAAGTCGCTCCATGTCCGTTTTTATCTAACATTACAATATTATTATTTTCTTGTGAGTGGAATTGGATAAGATACAATATATCAACTTTAACTGTATCTTTCTATACTGCTAACAAATCAGAAGATCTATTCACAACTGGAAATGGTCTACAAAGCATTAACAATGTGAGTTTATGTAAAAATCATGGTAAATGTATTTAATAAAAAAATGTGACTATAAAGAAGTTGAGAGTTACGAAAATAAAATGCATAGAAACATTTAGAGAAATATTTTGAACTTGATAATTTTTCCTTTATGGAATGAATAACTACAAGTTTTTACCTTTAGACAGTAAATTAGACACCAACCATAAATTATAACGGTTTTGGCTATTATTTGCTTATTCACCGAAAGAGCATATACACCCATTTAAAACAAATATAAATGGATTACATTTGATTGTTAGAAGTCAGAAACTTGTAGAATACCAACATTATTGAAGAACCGTGCATAGTTGCCAAATTTTATGTAACAACCCGGAATTTTGGACCAATTTTAAAATCTTATTTTTATGAAGTTTGTTAAGAAATTGAGGCAGAAAATAAAAATTCTATTTTTAAATAATTTATGTTGAAATTATATGTTGACATCAAACATATAAAATTTGGGTTGTGTATTTTCACTAAAAACAAGTATGAACTTAGCGTCGTTGTGTTACACTAGAAATAATTATATTTTTAGCATCATATTAATATATGTGAATAAGGATATATTTTTAGCGTCATGTTAATATAAACATCATTTGTTTAGAAACGTTGTATTAATATAGAATCATCACTCTTATTAGGAATGTTTAGTTAAAATAAATATGTCATTTTAGTTAGTAATGTAAGTTATATAAAAATGTCATGTTAATAAAAATGTCATTATGTTAAGAATGTTATGATGGAGAAATATACAAATGATAAGATTTCATTTTTATTGTACATATAGAAATGGTCATTAGTTGGAATATTAAGAGTAAGAAAAAAATATTTTTAATATCATGTTTTTAAATATTAAAAATAAAGCATATTTTTAGTATCATGTATAAATAGTAAGAATAAACGCATTTTTAGTGTCAATTTGAATCATGTAATGAAAGAAGAGATTACATTTTAATGTAATAAAAGAAATGAAGGAAAACACGTTCTTGTTAATTTAAATAATAATAATAAAAAAAAAATACAAGGTTGAATAAGATAAAACATACAGAAGTTTTTTTTTCTTTTTAAGATGAGTTGGAGCTATTAAATAAGGGGTTCTTTTTGCAAATTCCTTCGCACGCGTTCACACTAAGCTACTTTGTTTAGGTGTTATTTTTGAAATGGAGTTTTGTCCCACATCGTAGAATAATCCCCTTGGCCTTGGCTAATGCAGCTATATAAGCATGGTACCTCCTTCATGTGTTGTATACTAAGTTTTATTAGAATAAAACCTTTCTTTCTTCCTCTTCTTTTACTTTCTTCTTTCTTCTCTTTTCTCTTTCTCTTCAAAAGAAAGTTCAAAAGAAAGAGAAGAGGATTTCCAAAATAAAAATTTTCTTGTTCTTGTCTCTACCCTTATCCGCGCAAGGTGAGATTTCTGAATTTAATTATTTTTATTTACTGTTAAATAATTGTCTGTGAGAAATCCTATTTATTTTATTTAAATTATTATACTTTAATTATTGATGTTCGCATTTATAATCATATATGTATGTGTTATTCTGCGCTGTGATAATTTAGATGTTATTTATGTATTATTGTTGTTATGGAAAATATATTCGCTTGGTTTGATGCGATAAATCTCATAATAAATTGAGATTCTAAATTTGTGAATACGCGATGAAAATTATAATTATTATATTCCAGATCTGTGGGATAGGATCTGTGAACACGGGAATACTGTTCATTTTCTTTGTATGACGCATTGTTTATTTTCATATGTTATTTTCTTTTATTTTCAAGCTGTGGGATGTCAAAATTCCATCTTGATGTTATTTCCTTTTATTTTCAAGCTGTGGGATGTCAAAAATTCCATCTTGATGTTATTTTCCTTTATTTTCAAGCTGTGGGATGTCAAAATTCCATCTTGAATTTATTTTCCTTTATTTTCAAACGTAGGATAAAACTCTCATCTTTGCTTCTCGTGTTACTAGCGTGGTATGTAAAAATCTCATGTTGCTCACACGTTATAAAAGTTGAGATGTAAAAGTTCCATTTTTGAATTCATTTTATTTTGTTCCAAGAGTGGGATGTAAAAGTTCCATCGTGAGATTCATTTTATTTTGTTCCAAGAGTGGGATGTAAAAGTTCCATCGTGGGATACATTTTTATTCAGTTTCAAGTGTGGGATGTGAAAATCTCATCTTGAGGTTTATTTTATTTTATTTCATTTATATTCAGAATTGTTAATACGATAAAAATCTCATCTTTGCGGAGATATATATATATATATATATATATATATATATATATATATATATATATATACGAACGGTTCCTTAGGATTTGTGTGTTTGAAATTTGAAATTGTATATGTTGGGAATATTTATATATATACACGAATGGTTCCTTAGGATGTGTGCGTTTTAAAATTTGCATTCGTATATGTTGGATATAGTTACACCAAATTTATCACAATTGGTTATTGAAGTTGTTGTGGAAAATTGTAACATCATTTTGTTCATATTAAAAAGAACCACTTTTTAATACCGTTTGTTCATATTAAAAAGATCAACTTTTTAATATCGTTTTGCTCAAATTTAAAAGAACATATTTTTGTTCGAATTAAAAGAACATATTTTTGTTCGAATTAAAAGAACATATTTCTGTTCGCATTAAAAGAACGTATTTTGACGTTATTAAAAAGGACATATTTTTAGTGCGATAAAAAAATTATATTTTAGCGGAGCATATTTTTAGCGTCATTATAAGAACATATTTTAGCGTTAAATTGTTTACGTTAAAAGTTTATATTTTTAATGTGAATTGTTTACATCAAAAAGAATGAAATTAAAAGAGTATATTTTTTAATGTAGTATAAGAATAAGAGAAAAGCTTACATTTTTAATGTAATGCAAGAAATAATTATTAGTTTGTTAAAAAGATGATTTTTAACATATGTGTACAACATATAAAATTGATATGTTATGACTGATTGATTTAATGGATTGTGCTCGACCAGTTTATGAGCAAATTATGTTTTTTTTTTTTAACTTTGGGTGGGTAGAATTATATGTATGCTAACACCTTGTGAAACACTTCACGATTTGACTATAAGGTGTTTAGCGATTGTTTATTTCAAAATTAATGAATGATTTTGAAAAGTGATTTTCTTAAGTAAAAGAAGAATTATTCCCGATTTTGGACAGGGAATGTTTTATAAAATGTTTTATAAAACAGAAAGAATTTCGAGGACTAAACCCAATAATTTCAAAATGATTTGAAAGCAGAAACCTATATAGATTTGATTATACTTGTGATTATTATGTTGTGAAATGATTTTTCCACTTCGGGATATAAAAATGATTTAGTATATGGCTAAAGATTCTGGTGACCCGAACGACTAAAAGTATGGGTTGGTTGAATGACCCTGACCGACTGTACTGGTCAATGGTTAGTGTAGCCTGCTCCATAGTGAGAGGTGCACATATATATATATATCGAGTTGCTTAGGTGCGTGCCCTTTGCCTTGTCTAAGGGAAACCCGATATTTGGTTGCATATTTGTTTTTATGCATTATTATGTTTTGGAATTCATATTTCCAAATGTTTTGTTTTCAAATCCCGAAGTGAAATCTACTTTGATATTACAAAAGCTAGATATATATTCCAAACGATTTGAAATAAAAGAAATTGGGAAATAAAGTCCAAAGAAATAATTTCTGTAAATTGAATTGGATTTTGAAATCTTAATTTAGGGATTAATCCTAAATGGGTAGATTGGAACTGCATGTTGATTGTTGCATTTTTTATTGTTTGTTTATACACTGGCAATCCAATGGAGTAAACCCGTTCCGCATTAGCGGCGTGGTCCTGTGATTAGCCATTTTAATTAATAGGCTAATTTAGATTTCTCATACCAGTCCCATGACTGACCTGTAGTTTGTTTCACTGGCAAACTCGAGTGCCCATATTTTCCACACGGGCAGTCGAGTAGCTTGTTTTGCAGATATAGTTAAGCAGGATTCTGGATTGAAGTCTGAAGTTGGGCCCCGAATATTGATGGCCTTCCGCTGGGTTTAGTTCCGCTGCAATGTATTTAATTTATTGTAAATGTATCTTCCGCTGTATTATTTATTGATGTACTCTGATATATTCTGTACTCTGATGTAACATTTATTATTGATGTTATAAAAGTCTGTGTTTTTGTTCTGATGTGTTGTATGCCCAAAGTTCACGTACGCGGGTTTTGAACAGTCTTGATCGATCTTGCGATCGATTGGGGTCGGGCGAAATCCGTATCGTTACAGTTGGTATCAGAGCTCTGGTTAGCTCAAATCTTTGGGGTACAACTTGTTAGAACTGAACAAAAGACTCATCAGAGATTGGATTAGTAATGTCCAATAAGAATACTCATTAGAGATAGGATCAGCAGTATCCTAGAATGAGTAAACTCGTTAGAGATGGGGTTAGTAATGCCCTAGAACGAGTTAAGAGTTACGAATTTATAATTAACGCATTTTTGATATTTATAATCTATTCTTTGAAATATGATTTTTATATATATAAAGTTATGTATATTTTGAAAAGATAATCTACCATTAAAATTTAAAATTAAGATAGTTAATTTTACAATTTTTAGCTACGCTCCTTTTCGAGGACGAAAAGTTCTCAAGTGGGGGAGATTGTAACAACCCGAAATTTTGGACCAATTTTAAAATCTTATTTTTATGAAGTTTGTTAAGAAATTGAGGCAGAAAATAAAAATTCTATTTTTAAATAATTTATGTTGAAATTATATGTTGACATCAAACATATAAAATTTGGGTTGTGTATTTTCACTAAAAACAAGTATGAACTTAGCGTCGTTGTGTTATACTAGAAATAATTATATTTTTAGCATCATATTAATATATGTGAATAAGGATATTTTTTTAGCGTCATGTTAATATAAACATCATTTGTTTAGAAACGTTGTATTAATATAGAATCATCACTCTTATTAGGAATGTTTAGTTAAAATAAATATGTCATTTTAGTTAGTAATGTAAGTTATATAAAAATGTCATGTTAATAAAAATGTCATTATGTTAAGAATGTTATGATGGAGAAATATACAAATGATAAGATTTCATTTTTATTGTACATATAGAAATGGTCATTAGTTGGAATATTAAGAGTAAGAAAAAAATATTTTTAATATCATGTTTTTAAATATTAAAAATAAAGCATATTTTTAGTATCATGTATAAATAGTAAGAATAAACGCATTTTTAGTGTCACGTTGAATCATGTAATGAAAGAAGAGATTACATTTTAATGTAATAAAAGAAATGAAGGAAAACACGTTCTTGTTAATTTAAATAATAATAATAATAATAATAAAACATACAAGGTTGAATTAGATAAAACATACAAAAGTTTTTTTTCTTTTTAAGATGAGTTGGAGCTATTAAATAAGGGGTTCTTTTTGCAAATTCCTTCGCACGCGTTCACACTAAGCTACTTTGTTTAGGTGTTATTTTTGAAATGGAGTTTTGTCCCACATCGTAGAATAATCCCCTTGGCCTTGGCTAATGCAGCTATATAAGCATGGTACCTCCTTCATGTGTTGTATACTAAGTTTTATTAGAATAAAACATTTCTTCCTTCCTCTTCTTTTACTTTCTTTTCTCTTTCTCTTCAAAAGAAAGTTCAAAAGAAAGAGAAGAGGATTTCCAAAATAAAATTTTGCTTGTTCTTGTCTCTACCCTTATCCGCGCAAGGTGAGATTTCTGAATTTAATTATTTTTATTTACTGTTAAATAATTGTCTGTGAGAAATCCTATTTATTTTATTTAAATTATTATACTTTAATTATTGATGTTCACATTTATAATCATATATGTATGTGTTATTCTGCGCTGTGATAATTTAGATGTTATTTATGTATTATTGTTGTTATGGAAAATATATTCGCTTGGTTTGATGCGATAAATCTCATAATAAATTGAGATTCTAAATTTGTGAATACGCGATGAAAATTATAATTATTATATTCCAGATCTGTGGGATAGGATCTGTGAACACGCGAATACTGTTCATTTTCTTTGTATGACACGTAGTTTATTTTCATATGTTATTTTCTTTTATTTTCAAGCTGTGGGATGTCAAAATTCCATCTTGATGATATTTTCTTTTATTTTCAAGCTGTGGGATGTCAAAAATTCCATCTTGATGTTATTTTCTTTTATTTTCAAGCTGTGGGATGTCAAAATTCCATCTTGAATTTATTTTCCTTTATTTTCAAATGTGGGATAAAATTCTCATCTTTGCGGCTCGTGTTACTAGCGTGGGATGTAAAAATCTCATGTTGCTTACACGTTATAAAAGTTGAGATGTAAAAGTTCCATTTTTGAATTCATTTTATTCTGTTCCAAGAGTGGGATGTAAAAGTTCCATCGTGGGATTCATTTTATTTTGTTCCAAGAGTGGGATGTAAAAGTTCCATCGTGGGATTCATTTTTATTCAGTTTCAAGTGTGGGATGTGAAAATCTCATCTTGAGGTTTATTTTATTTCATTTCATTTATATTCAGAATTGTTAATACGATAAAAATCTCATCTTTGCGGATATATATATATATATATATATATATATATATATTTACGAATGGTTCCTTAGGATTTGTGTGTTTGAAATTGTATATGTTGGGAATATTTATATATATACACGAATGGTTCCTTAGGATGTGTGCGTTTTAAAATTTGCATTCGTATATGTTGGATATAGTTACACCAAATTTATCACAATTGGTTATTGAAGTTGTTGTGGAAAATTGTAACATCATTTTGTTCATATTAAAAAGAACCACTTTTTAATACCGTTTGTTCATATTAAAAAGATCAACTTTTTAATATCGTTTTGCTCAAATTTAAAAGAACATATTTTTGTTCGAATTAAAAGAACATATTTTTGTTCGAATTAAAAGAACATATTTCTGTTCGCATTAAAAGAACGTATTTTGACGTTATTAAAAAGGACATATTTTTAGTGCGATAAAAAAATTATATTTTAGCGTAATAAGAAGAGCATATTTTTAGCGTCATTATAAGAACATATTTTAGCGTTAAATTGTTTACGTTAAAAGTTTATATTTTTAATGTGAATTGTTTACATCAAAAAGAATGAAATTAAAAGAGTATATTTTTAATGTAGTATAAGAATAAGAGAAAAGCTTACATTTTTAATGTAATGCAAGAAATAATTATTAGTTTGTTAAAAAGATGATTTTTAACATATGTGTACAACATATAAAATTGACATGTTATGACTGATTGATTTAATGGATTGTGCTCGACCAGTTTATGAGCAAATTATGTTTTTTTTTTTTTAACTTTGGGTGGGTAGAATTATATGTATGCTAAGACCTTGTGAAACACTTCACGATTTGACTATAAGGTGTTTAGCGATTGTTTATTTCAAAATTAATGAATGATTTTGAAAAGTGATTTTTTTAAGTAAAAGAAGAATTATTCCCGATTTTGGACAGGGAATGTTTTATAAAATGTTTTATAAAACAGAAAGAATTTCGAGGACTAAACCCAATAATTTCAAAATGATTTGAAAGCAGAAACCTATATAGATTTGATTATACTTGTGATTATTATGTTGTGAAATGATTTTTCCACTTCGGGATATAAAAATGATTTAGTATATGGCTAAAGATTCTGGTGACCCGAACGACTAAAAGTATGGGTTGGTTGAATGACCCTGACCGACTGTATTGGTCAATGGTTAGTGTAGCCTGCTCCATAGTGAGAGGTGCACATATATATATATATCGAGTTGCTTAGGTGCGTGCCCTTTGCCTTGTCTAAGGGAAACCCGATATTTGGTTGCATATTTGTTTTTATGCATTATTATGTTTTGGAATTCATATTTCCAAATGTTTTGTTTTCAAATCCCAAAGTGAAATCTACTTTGATATTACAAAAGCTAGATATATATTCCAAACGATTTGAAATAAAAGAAATTGGGAAATAAAGTCCAAAGAAATAATTTCTGTAAATTGAATTGGATTTTGAAATCTTAATTTAGGGATTAATCCTAAATGGGTAGATTGGAACTGCATGTTGATTGTTGCATTTTTTATTGTTTGTTTATGCACTGGCAATCCAATGGAGTAAACCCGTTCCGCGTTAGCGGCGTGGTCCTGTGATTAGCCATTTTAATTAATAGGCTAATTTAGATTTCTCATACCAGTCCCATGACTGACCTGTAGTTTGTTTCACTGGCAAACTCGGGTGCCCAGATTTTCCACATGGGCAGTCGAGTAGCTTGTTTTGCAGATATAGTTAAGCAGGATTCTGGATTGAAGTCTGAAGTTGGGCCCCGAATATTGATGGCCTTCCGCTGGGATTAGTTCCGCTGCAATGTATTTAATTTATTGTAAATGTATCTTCCGCTGTATTATTTATTGATGTACTCTGATATATTCTGTACTCTGATGTAACATTTATTATTGATGTTATAAAAGTCTGTGTTTTTGTTCTGATATGTTGTATGCCCAAAGTTCACGTACGCGGGTTTTGAACGGTCTTGATCGATCTTGCGATCGATTGGGGTCGGGCGAAATCCGTATCGTTACAGTTGGTATCAGAGCTCTGGTTAGCTCAAATCTTTGGGGTACAACTTGTTAGAACTGAACAAAAGACTCATCAGAGATTGGATTAGTAATGTCCAATAAGAATACTCATTAGAGATAGGATCAGCAGTATCCTAGAATGAGTAAACTCGTTAGAGATGGGGTTAGTAATGCCCTAGAACGAGTTAAGAGTTACGAATTTATGATTAACGCATTTTTGATATTTATAATCTATTCTTTGAAATATGATTTTTATATATATAAAGTTATGTATATTTTGAAAAGATAATCTACCATTAAAATTTAAAATTAAGATAGTTAATTTTACAATTTTTAGCTACGCTCCTTTTCGAGGACGAAAAGTTCTCAAGTGGGGGAGATTGTAACAACCCGAAATTTTGGACCAATTTTAAAATCTTATTTTTATGAAGTTTGTTAAGAAATTGAGGCAGAAAATAAAAATTCTATTTTTAAATAATTTATGTTGAAATTATATGTTGACATCAAACATATAAAATTTGGGTTGTGTATTTTCACTAAAAACAAGTATGAACTTAGCGTCGTTGTGTTATACTAGAAATAATTATATTTTTAGCATCATATTAATATATGTGAATAAGGATATTTTTTTAGCGTCATGTTAATATAAACATCATTTGTTTAGAAACGTTGTATTAATATAGAATCATCACTCTTATTAGGAATGTTTAGTTAAAATAAATATGTCATTTTAGTTAGTAATGTAAGTTATATAAAAATGTCATGTTAATAAAAATGTCATTATGTTAAGAATGTTATGATGGAGAAATATACAAATGATAAGATTTCATTTTTATTGTACATATAGAAATGGTCATTAGTTGGAATATTAAGAGTAAGAAAAAAATATTTTTAATATCATGTTTTTAAATATTAAAAATAAAGCATATTTTTAGTATCATGTATAAATAGTAAGAATAAACGCATTTTTAGTGTCACGTTGAATCATGTAATGAAAGAAGAGATTACATTTTAATGTAATAAAAGAAATGAAGGAAAACACGTTCTTGTTAATTTAAATAATAATAATAATAATAATAAAACATACAAGGTTGAATTAGATAAAACATACAAAAGTTTTTTTTCTTTTTAAGATGAGTTGGAGCTATTAAATAAGGGGTTCTTTTTGCAAATTCCTTCGCACGCGTTCACACTAAGCTACTTTGTTTAGGTGTTATTTTTGAAATGGAGTTTTGTCCCACATCGTAGAATAATCCCCTTGGCCTTGGCTAATGCAGCTATATAAGCATGGTACCTCCTTCATGTGTTGTATACTAAGTTTTATTAGAATAAAACATTTCTTCCTTCCTCTTCTTTTACTTTCTTTTCTCTTTCTCTTCAAAAGAAAGTTCAAAAGAAAGAGAAGAGGATTTCCAAAATAAAATTTTGCTTGTTCTTGTCTCTACCCTTATCCGCGCAAGGTGAGATTTCTGAATTTAATTATTTTTATTTACTGTTAAATAATTGTCTGTGAGAAATCCTATTTATTTTATTTAAATTATTATACTTTAATTATTGATGTTCACATTTATAATCATATATGTATGTGTTATTCTGCGCTGTGATAATTTAGATGTTATTTATGTATTATTGTTGTTATGGAAAATATATTCGCTTGGTTTGATGCGATAAATCTCATAATAAATTGAGATTCTAAATTTGTGAATACGCGATGAAAATTATAATTATTATATTCCAGATCTGTGGGATAGGATCTGTGAACACGCGAATACTGTTCATTTTCTTTGTATGACACGTAGTTTATTTTCATATGTTATTTTCTTTTATTTTCAAGCTGTGGGATGTCAAAATTCCATCTTGATGATATTTTCTTTTATTTTCAAGCTGTGGGATGTCAAAAATTCCATCTTGATGTTATTTTCTTTTATTTTCAAGCTGTGGGATGTCAAAATTCCATCTTGAATTTATTTTCCTTTATTTTCAAATGTGGGATAAAACTCTCATCTTTGCGGCTCGTGTTACTAGCGTGGGATGTAAAAATCTCATGTTGCTTACACGTTATAAAAGTTGAGATGTAAAAGTTCCATTTTTGAATTCATTTTATTCTGTTCCAAGAGTGGGATGTAAAAGTTCCATCGTGGGATTCATTTTATTTTGTTCCAAGAGTGGGATGTAAAAGTTCCATCGTGGGATTCATTTTTATTCAGTTTCAAGTGTGGGATGTGAAAATCTCATCTTGAGGTTTATTTTATTTCATTTCATTTATATTCAGAATTGTTAATACGATAAAAATCTCATCTTTGCGGATATATATATATATATATATATATATATATACGAATGGTTCCTTAGGATTTGTGTGTTTGAAATTGTATATGTTGGGAATATTTATATATATACACGAATGGTTCCTTAGGATGTGTGCGTTTTAAAATTTGCATTCGTATATGTTGGATATAGTTACACCAAATTTATCACAATTGGTTATTGAAGTTGTTGTGGAAAATTGTAACATCATTTTGTTCATATTAAAAAGAACCACTTTTTAATACCGTTTGTTCATATTAAAAAGATCAACTTTTTAATATCGTTTTGCTCAAATTTAAAAGAACATATTTTTGTTCGAATTAAAAGAACATATTTTTGTTCGAATTAAAAGAACATATTTCTGTTCGCATTAAAAGAACGTATTTTGACGTTATTAAAAAGGACATATTTTTAGTGCGATAAAAAAATTATATTTTAGCGTAATAAGAAGAGCATATTTTTAGCGTCATTATAAGAACATATTTTAGCGTTAAATTGTTTACGTTAAAAGTTTATATTTTTAATGTGAATTGTTTACATCAAAAAGAATGAAATTAAAAGAGTATATTTTTAATGTAGTATAAGAATAAGAGAAAAGCTTACATTTTTAATGTAATGCAAGAAATAATTATTAGTTTGTTAAAAAGATGATTTTTAACATATGTGTACAACATATAAAATTGACATGTTATGACTGATTGATTTAATGGATTGTGCTCGACCAGTTTATGAGCAAATTATGTTTTTTTTTTTTTTTTAACTTTGGGTGGGTAGAATTATATGTATGCTAAGACCTTGTGAAACACTTCACGATTTGACTATAAGGTGTTTAGCGATTGTTTATTTCAAAATTAATGAATGATTTTGAAAAGTGATTTTTTTAAGTAAAAGAAGAATTATTCCCGATTTTGGACAGGGAATGTTTTATAAAATGTTTTATAAAACAGAAAGAATTTCGAGGACTAAACCCAATAATTTCAAAATGATTTGAAAGCAGAAACCTATATAGATTTGATTATACTTGTGATTATTATGTTGTGAAATGATTTTTCCACTTCGGGATATAAAAATGATTTAGTATATGGCTAAAGATTCTGGTGACCCGAACGACTAAAAGTATGGGTTGGTTGAATGACCCTGACCGACTGTATTGGTCAATGGTTAGTGTAGCCTGCTCCATAGTGAGAGGTGCACATATATATATATATATATATATATATATCGAGTTGCTTAGGTGCGTGCCCTTTGCCTTGTCTAAGGGAAACCCGATATTTGGTTGCATATTTGTTTTTATGCATTATTATGTTTTGGAATTCATATTTCCAAATGTTTTGTTTTCAAATCCCAAAGTGAAATCTACTTTGATATTACAAAAGCTAGATATATATTCCAAACGATTTGAAATAAAAGAAATTGGGAAATAAAGTCCAAAGAAATAATTTCTGTAAATTGAATTGGATTTTGAAATCTTAATTTAGGGATTAATCCTAAATGGGTAGATTGGAACTGCATGTTGATTGTTGCATTTTTTATTGTTTGTTTATGCACTGGCAATCCAATGGAGTAAACCCGTTCCGCGTTAGCGGCGTGGTCCTGTGATTAGCCATTTTAATTAATAGGCTAATTTAGATTTCTCATACCAGTCCCATGACTGACCTGTAGTTTGTTTCACTGGCAAACTCGGGTGCCCATATTTTCCACATGGGCAGTCGAGTAGCTTGTTTTGCAGATATAGTTAAGCAGGATTCTGGATTGAAGTCTGAAGTTGGGCCCCGAATATTGATGGCCTTCCGCTGGGATTAGTTCCGCTGCAATGTATTTAATTTATTGTAAATGTATCTTCCGCTGTATTATTTATTGATGTACTCTGATATATTCTGTACTCTGATGTAACATTTATTATTGATGTTATAAAAGTCTGTGTTTTTGTTCTGATATGTTGTATGCCCAAAGTTCACGTACGCGGGTTTTGAACGATCTTGATCGATCTTGCGATCGATTGGGGTCGGGCGAAATCCGTATCGTTACAGTTGGTATCAGAGCTCTGGTTAGCTCAAATCTTTGGGGTACAACTTGTTAGAACTGAACAAAAGACTCATCAGAGATTGGATTAGTAATGTCCAATAAGAATACTCATTAGAGATAGGATCAGCAGTATCCTAGAATGAGTAAACTCGTTAGAGATGGGGTTAGTAATGCCCTAGAACGAGTTAAGAGTTACGAATTTATAATTAACGCATTTTTGATATTTATAATCTATTCTTTGAAATATGATTTTTATATATATAAAGTTATGTATATTTTGAAAAGATAATCTACCATTAAAATTTAAAATTAAGATAGTTAATTTTACAATTTTTAGCTACGCTCCTTTTCGAGGACGAAAAGTTCTCAAGTGGGGGAGATTGTAACAACCCGAAATTTTGGACCAATTTTAAAATCTTATTTTTATGAAGTTTGTTAAGAAATTGAGGCAGAAAATAAAAATTCTATTTTTAAATAATTTATGTTGAAATTATATGTTGACATCAAACATATAAAATTTGGGTTGTGTATTTTCACTAAAAACAAGTATGAACTTAGCGTCGTTGTGTTATACTAGAAATAATTATATTTTTAGCATCATATTAATATATGTGAATAAGGATATTTTTTTAGCGTCATGTTAATATAAACATCATTTGTTTAGAAACGTTGTATTAATATAGAATCATCACTCTTATTAGGAATGTTTAGTTAAAATAAATATGTCATTTTAGTTAGTAATGTAAGTTATATAAAAATGTCATGTTAATAAAAATGTCATTATGTTAAGAATGTTATGATGGAGAAATATACAAATGATAAGATTTCATTTTTATTGTACATATAGAAATGGTCATTAGTTGGAATATTAAGAGTAAGAAAAAAATATTTTTAATATCATGTTTTTAAATATTAAAAATAAAGCATATTTTTAGTATCATGTATAAATAGTAAGAATAAACGCATTTTTAGTGTCACGTTGAATCATGTAATGAAAGAAGAGATTACATTTTAATGTAATAAAAGAAATGAAGGAAAACACGTTCTTGTTAATTTAAATAATAATAATAATAATAATAAAACATACAAGGTTGAATTAGATAAAACATACAAAAGTTTTTTTTCTTTTTAAGATGAGTTGGAGCTATTAAATAAGGGGTTCTTTTTGCAAATTCCTTCGCACGCGTTCACACTAAGCTACTTTGTTTAGGTGTTATTTTTGAAATGGAGTTTTGTCCCACATCGTAGAATAATCCCCTTGGCCTTGGCTAATGCAGCTATATAAGCATGGTACCTCCTTCATGTGTTGTATACTAAGTTTTATTAGAATAAAACATTTCTTCCTTCCTCTTCTTTTACTTTCTTTTCTCTTTCTCTTCAAAAGAAAGTTCAAAAGAAAGAGAAGAGGATTTCCAAAATAAAATTTTGCTTGTTCTTGTCTCTACCCTTATCCGCGCAAGGTGAGATTTCTGAATTTAATTATTTTTATTTACTGTTAAATAATTGTCTGTGAGAAATCCTATTTATTTTATTTAAATTATTATACTTTAATTATTGATGTTCACATTTATAATCATATATGTATGTGTTATTCTGCGCTGTGATAATTTAGATGTTATTTATGTATTATTGTTGTTATGGAAAATATATTCGCTTGGTTTGATGCGATAAATCTCATAATAAATTGAGATTCTAAATTTGTGAATACGCGATGAAAATTATAATTATTATATTCCAGATCTGTGGGATAGGATCTGTGAACACGCGAATACTGTTCATTTTCTTTGTATGACGCGTTGTTTATTTTCATATGTTATTTTCTTTTATTTTCAAGCTGTGGGATGTCAAAATTCCATCTTGATGATATTTTCTTTTATTTTCAAGCTGTGGGATGTCAAAAATTCCATCTTGATGTTATTTTCTTTTATTTTCAAGCTGTGGGATGTCAAAATTCCATCTTGAATTTATTTTCCTTTATTTTCAAATGTGGGATAAAACTCTCATCTTTGCGGCTCGTGTTACTAGCGTGGGATGTAAAAATCTCATGTTGCTTACACGTTATAAAAGTTGAGATGTAAAAGTTCCATTTTTGAATTCATTTTATTTTGTTCCAAGAGTGGGATGTAAAAGTTCCATCGTGGGATTCATTTTATTTTATTCCAAGAGTGGGATGTAAAAGTTCCATCGTGGGATTCATTTTTATTCAGTTTCAAGTGTGGGATGTGAAAATCTCATCTTGAGGTTTATTTTATTTCATTTCATTTATATTCAGAATTGTTAATACGATAAAAATCTCATCTTTGCGGAGATATATATATATATATATATATATACACACGAATGGTTCCTTAGGATTTGTGTGTTTGAAATTTGAAGTTGTATATGTTGGGAATATTTATATATATACACGAATGGTTCCTTAGGATGTGTGCGTTTTAAAATTTGCATTCGTATATGTTGGATATAGTTACACCAAATTTATCACAATTGGTTATTGAAGTTGTTGTGGAAAATTGTAACATCATTTTGTTCATATTAAAAAGAACCACTTTTTAATACCGTTTGTTCATATTAAAAAGATCAACTTTTTAATATCGTTTTGCTCAAATTTAAAAGAACATATTTTTGGTTCGAATTAAAAGAACATATTTTTGTTCGAATTAAAAGAACATATTTCTGTTCGCATTAAAAGAACGTATTTTGACGTTATTAAAAAGGACATATTTTTAGTGCGATAAAAAAAATTATATTTTAGCGTAATAAGAAGAGCATATTTTTAGCGTCATTATAAGAACATATTTTAGCGTTAAATTGTTTACGTTAGAAGTTTATATTTTTAATGTGAATTGTTTACATCAAAAAGAATGAAATTAAAAGAGTATATTTTTAATGTAGTATAAGAATAAGAGAAAAGCTTACATTTTTAATGTAATGCAAGAAATAATTATTAGTTTGTTAAAAAGATGATTTTTAACATATGTGTACAACATATAAAATTGACATGTTATGACTGATTGATTTAATGGATTGTGCTCGACCAGTTTATGAGCAAATTATGTTTTTTTTTTTTAACTTTGGGTGGGTAGAATTATATGTATGCTAACACCTTGTGAAACACTTCACGATTTGACTATAAGGTGTTTAGCGATTGTTTATTTCAAAATTAATGAATGATTTTGAAAAGTGATTTTTTTAAGTAAAAGAAGAATTATTCCCGATTTTGGACAGGGAATGTTTTATAAAATGTTTTATAAAACAGAAAGAATTTCGAGGACTAAACCCAATAATTTCAAAATGATTTGAAAGTAGAAACCTATATAGATTTGATTATACTTGTGATTATTATGTTGTGAAATGATTTTTCCACTTCGGGATATAAAAATGATTTAGTATGTGGCTAAAGATTCTGGTGACCCGAACGACTAAAAGTATGGGTTGGTTGAATGACCCTGACCGACTGTACTGGTCAGTGGTTAGTGTAGCCTGCTCCATAGTGAGAGGTGCACACATATATATATCGAGTTGCTTAGGTGCGTGCCCTTTGCCTTGTCTAAGGGAAACCCGATATTTGGTTGCATATTTGTTTTTATGCATTATTATGTTTTGGAATTCATATTTCCAAATGTTTTGTTTTCAAATCCCGAAGTGAAATCTACTTTGATATTACAAAAGCTAGATATATATTCCAAACGATTTGAAATAAAAGAAATTGGGAAATAAAGTCCAAAGAAATAATTTCTGTAAATTGAATTGGATTTTGAAATCTTAATTTAGGGATTAATCCTAAATGGGTAGATTGGAACTGCATGTTGATTGTTGCATTTTTATTGTTTGTTTATACATTGGCAATCCAATGGAGTAAACCCGTTCCGCGTTAGCGGCGTGGTCCTGTGATTAGCCATTTTAATTAATAGGCTAATTTAGATTTCTCGTACCAGTCCCATGACTGACCTGTAGTTTGTTTCACTGGCAAACTCGGGTGCCCATATTTTCCACACGGGCAGTAGAGTAGCTTGTTTTGCAGATATAGTTAAGCAGGATTCTGGATTAAAGTCTGAAGTTGGGCCCCGAATATTGATGGCCTTCCGCTGGGATTAGTTCCGCTGCAATGTATTTAATTTATTGTAAATGTATCTTCCGCTGTATTATTTATTGATGTACTCTGATATATTCTGTACTCTGATGTAACATTTATTATTGACGTTATAAAAGTCTGTGTTTTTGTTCTGATGTGTTGTATGCCCAAAGTTAACGTACGCGGGTTTTGAACGGTCTTGATCGATCTTGCGATCGATTGGGGTCGGGCGAAATCCATATCGTTACATTTTACTCGAAATATTTTGAAAAATAAAATAAAAAAATTAGTACATCAAAACCATGGTTAACCTACCAAAACATATTTGATAGGAATGGGTATTGTCTGTTGAGTTTTGGCATTCCCTTCGTACCATACGCGCTTCACCGTGTCTATCGGACTCAACGGTCAAAGTCTCTCATGTCGTCGTCCCGATTGAACATCCCCATCGCCTCCCATCGAGCATATAATTTGGTATTGGCAAGCACTTATTGTAACAAAAGGAATCCCCAATGTTACATGCCACCAATACCATATATATACCACGATCTTTCTTAATATCTTGCGATGTGGGACAATTCTCCCGTTCAATCCACGCACCCACTCCATTCCAATGTGAGCCACAAGTAACAATCTCCACCTTGGCGAGCATTGCTCAAGTCACCTTAGAGTTACACCTTGAGTCCTCTTCACAGTTGGCTAGGCTGCTACCCCGAGTTCTCATAAGTAGTGGCGTCGGGCTGCTTTTACCATTGTATCTCCACCTCGACGAGCATCCCATGCTCAAGCCCTTTTGGAGTCATGCTTCGGTCATGCTACACATACTGGTCCCCTCAAACCATGGAGCTCTGATACCATGTTGAGTTTCGGCATTCCCTGTGTACCGTACGCGCTTCACCGTGTCTATCGGAGTCAACGGTCGAAGTCTCTCATGCCGGCGTCCTGATTGAACATCCCCCATCGCCTTCCATCAAGCAAATAATTTGGTATTGGCAAGCACTTATTGTAACAAAAGGAATCCCCATTGTTACATGCCACCAACACTATATACGATCTTTCTTAATATCTTGCGATGTGGGACAATTCTCCCATTCAATCTACGCACCCATTCCATTCCAATGCGAGCCACACCTAACAATCTCCACCTTGGCGAGCATTGCTCAAGTCACCTTAGAGTTACACCATGAGTCCTCTTCATAGTTGGCTTGGCTGCTACCCCGAGTTCTCATAAGGTGAAGCGCGTACGGTATGTAGGGAATGCCGAAACTCAACATGGTATCAGAGCTCCATGGTTCGAGGGGACCGGTATGCGTAGCATGACCGAAGATGGCTCCAAAGGAACTTGAGCATGAGATGCTCGTCAAGGTGGAGATACAATGGTAAAAGAAGCCTGACGCCACTGTTTATGAGAATTCGGGGTAGTAGCCTAGCCAACTGTGAAGAGGACTCAAGGTGTAACTCTAAGGTGACTTGAGCAATGCTCGCCAAGGTGGAGATTGTTAGGTGTAGCTCGCATTCGAATGGAGTGGGTGCATGGATTGAAAGGGAAAATTGTCCCACATCGCAAGATATTAAGAAAGATTGAGCATATAATTTGGTATTGGCAAGCACTTATTGTAACAAAATGAATCCCCATTGTTACATGCTACCAACACCATATATATATTCAATCTTTCTTAATATCTTGCGTGTGGGACAATTCTCCCATTCAATCCACGCACCCAATCCATTCCAATGTGAGCCACACGTAACAATCTCTACCTTGGCGAGCATTGCTCAAGTCACCTTAGAGTTACACCTAGAGTTCTCTTCACAGTTGGCTAGGCTGCTACCTCGAGTTCTCATAAGCAGTGGCGTCGGGCTGCTTTTACCATTGTATCTCCACCTCGACGAGCATCCCATGCTCAAGCCCCTTTGGAGCCATGCTTTGGTCATGCTACACATACCGGTCCCCTCGAACCATGGAGCTCTGATACCATGTTGAGTTTCGGCATTCCCTGCGTACCGTACGCGCTTCACCATGTCTATTGGAGTCAACGGTCGAAGTCTCTCATGCCGGCGTCCTGATTGAACATCCCCCATCGCCTTCCATCAAGCAAATAATTTGGTATTGGCAAGCACTTATTGTAACAAAAGGAATTCCCATTGTTACATGCCACCAACGCGATATATATATTTACCACGATCTTTCTTAATATCTTGCGATGTGGGACAATTCTCCTGTTCAATCCACGCACCCACTCCATTCCAAATGTGAGCCACGCCTAACATTGTCTTGGATAAAAGAGATGTTTACTTGTTGTGTGACTGAAGCCAGTGGATATTTTCAAATGTGGAGATACTGTATGTTATAAAATTCTAATGGAATCCAAGATACCCAATAGTAGGTTTTATTTTCACTTCCATTCTCAGGTTGTGACACAACCGGAACATTTGTTTGACATGTTGAATATCAAATACTAAGTGTTGATGAAATGTGCAAGTTATATGAAATATCGATGTATTGCTAAAATGCATCATTGAAATAGGTAATTTATACACAAAACAAATGATCTTCAAACATGCAAAAAAAATATTTATCAAAACCAAATTCATTCAAATGTAAAAATGATTTTGAAAGTTTTCTAAATGAGTAGAAAGCCTATAACAAAACAGTAAGAAGAATAGCAGTGTAGCGAATCGAGCATCGAGCCATTCAACAAAACAAAGTGCTTCATCAATGCTGACAAAGGTCATAGACTGCATCGTATGTATCAGCCGATTGATGAAGTCGCCTTTCTTCTCCATGTCTGTTTTTACCTAACATTTGAGTGGAATTGGATTAGATACAAAGTTTGTTATAGAGGTAATTGGCATTACAAAGTTTGCTCAGTTTTTAACCGATCAAAACTCAAGTGTTTATTTTCCCTTTTGCACTAACATTACGAACAATTAACAAGTATAAAAAGGTTTCTCATTCAACAATCTATTACTCGCAATTATATAAATGCTAGCAACTATGATTTTGAACTAACATATATCCCTAGCAACATAAAGACAGAGCCATCCACTCATTTTGCATATAAAATCAATGAACCAAGCTAGGTCATAGCTCTCTAGTTAATGTCAAAAAGGCTATTTTGGTTGGAAATACATACATCTGCATGAGATTACAAGAAAGCTAAATAAAGCACATACCATGCATTTAAAGGGAAAGTTGTTCTCGCATATTTTACGTCCAGCTACCATGAATATATATAATCATGTCTAAACTACCAAATTAAGAAGCTTACTAATTATGTCTCTAGAAAGAGTAACTCTACAAAATACAAACGATTCAAGTATAAACAAAAGTCGGTTTACATGATAAGGTTTATAACTTTCTTAACCTAAGTTTAAAACTCCATAACTCAGTTTAAAGCTGAGCAAACTTGGTCATTTAAATCAGTTAAAAAATAAGTTGATTTATTCAGTTTCTAACTTAACTCGCTTAAAAACTCAAGTTAAAAAATTTATAGTTTTTAACTGAGTTTAACCAGTTTAAAAGCTGAGTTTAACTCAGTTTTGCACTGAACTTGGTTGAAAAACAAGTTTAGCTAGATGAGTTTTTCTAAACAAAATTAATATCAAGTCGTCAGTTTTAGATGATAACAGTGAACTTTACATCATAATGCTGGTCTATCTTACATAATAAAATAAGAAGATAAACACTTGTGAACTATGTGTGTGTATATACACACTAAACCAATATATGCCTAATTTGAATAAATATTTGCTAGTAAATTTCCTAATAGTTTTTCATTGCATATGAGGGGAAAAACGTCTTAGGGTTGGTAGTTGTTCAAATAGTTAGGTGTTCTTATTTTGCAGCATGAACAAAAATTCAACTTCGTCGAATCTTAGTAACTCACAAAATGCTATGCCAAAAGCAAAGATAAACCAAGCACGAAAGTTGGTTAAAGTCAAAATCATGAACAATGACTATGTAGTATATTACTCAATGAACAAATAAACTTGATGGATTAATCATTTGGAATCAGAAATTTTCAAAAAGAATAACATTTAGAACCAATCATCTGAAGTCTAACTATGATATTAGTTTTGTAAATTGGGCTTTCCGTAAAAATCTGAAAAGGAAAAAAACAAGATGGATGGCCAATAACGGTTAACGGTTAACGATTAACCAGATCTTATTGATATAAGCTAAAATTTTAAACCTAGAAAGATGTTCATGCACCTAATGGAATGACGATCAACGATTAAGGATTATTATTTTTAACTGTTACCTGATAAAAAAGAGCGAAGGCGGGAAGCTGTAGCAGTGGATTTCAAAGGAGATATTGGATCTGAGAAGAAATACAAAGAAGAAATGGGGAGAAACAGAAATACTGAAAAGAGATTGGGATCCAGAGAAGAGATAGCAATCCGGAGAAGAAACAGCGAAGAAAATTGGTTTCGAGAAGAAAATATCAGACGGAGAAGAAATAGAGTCACAAAAACTCGAGAAAACCGCAGTGTTTTTCTGGGTTTAGAGAAATTGATTTTGGACAACTCATAGTATCCAAACCTCCCCTTTGATTATTGATGGAGCTTCAGTGAAATTACTGTTAATGAATGGGCCACTTTTAGAGGAGAGATCTTACAAACAAACAAGCCGAATCTCCAAAGATCTCAAGTGGACACAAAATATTCAGACAAACACTGTAGCAAAAAAGAGTACTCCGTTGGCTCATGGGTCTTCATCAAGTTACAGCCATACTGTATGAATAAACAATTCAAACATCATCTCACAGACTAGCAAAAAAAAGTTCTATGGAAAGTTTCAAATTGAAAGGATTGGGTCCGTGGCCTATAAACTCTTACTATCACCCAGTGCTCGCATTTATTCCGTTTTCCACATATTCGTCCTTAAAGAAAAGATTTGATAAATTTGTTTTTTTAAGAAAGGATATGAAGATTCTTTTGTTATTGCACTGATAGAAAGATAAGATACAAGTGTATACAATGTATTGTATATATATAGGCATTATAGCCTTGTACAGACTTTCGGCAAATAAGAAAAAAATGTAAAAAGCTTTTGGAGGCCCAACCCATTATTGAAATGTTGATATACGTTTCTCTGTTGAAGTTAGTAGCCGACTCATTTCATTACTCCCCCTCAAAACTTAGGGTTTCTGAAACCCTGATTTTGCCATGTCTGGCTGACGATCAGCCGAATTGAGGCGAAAAATACACCGATCTGAGCAGCGCCACCACTTTCCTTGCTATAGTATGCTTCCTTTTTACCAGCTCTCTTCTCTTTGCTGTTTCCTGATGCTTTCCTTGCTCTTGTCAGCGGTGTTTCTAAGGCATCAGCTTCGGCTTCAATAATCTGAGCTTTGTGAGACTTTTCCTTGACTGTTGTACTGTGTTTGATTTTGTCTCCATTGATGTCTTCCCGATAACTTGCTTGCTTCATGACATTGAGTTCTTCTCTAAATCTTGTAAAATTCTTTAACGATATAGCTTTAGTCAACATATCCGCTCTCTGGTAAAAACCTGGTATATGATTGACTTGTATTTCTCCCTTTTGAACTGCTTCTCGAAGAAAATGAATATCTATTTCAATATGCTTTGTTCTCGCGTGTTGGATTGGGTTTTCAGACATGTACACAACACTTCTATTGTCACACCATAAAACTGGCTTAATTGTAGGCTGTAGCTTGAGTTCAAACAGTAGAGATTGTAGCCATTTAATTTCAGCTGTCGCATTGGCTATACTCCTGTACTCAGCTTCAGTGCTAGATCTAGATATTGTAGGTTGTTTCTTTGAGCACCAAGATATTAGACTTTGACCAAAGTAGATGCAATAACCACTGGTTGATCTTCGATCATCTGGATCTGAAGCCCAGTCAGCATCTGCATATCCTGTTATATGCAAATGTTGGCTGGCTTTCAATTTTAAACCTAAATTGATTGTCCCTTTTAAGTAGCGCAAAATTCTTTTAATTGCCTTCCAGTGTAAGTCCATGGGTTTCTGCATAAATTGAGATAGTTTATTTACACTGTATGAAATATCAGGACGTGTTATTGTTGCATACTGAAGTGCACCAATAATACTCCTGTATTCTGTTACATTTGCAATTGCTTCACCTCCATATTTTGAATAATTCTGACTGCTTACCATTGGAGTAGGCTGGGGGTTGACATTCAACATTTTTGTCTTAACAAGTAGCTCAGTTATATACTTCTTTTGACATAGGATTATTTCAGATTCTATTCTAGATACTTCTATGCAAAGAAAATAATTTAATTCTCCCAAATTTTTGATAGAAAACTGTTCGTCTAAAAACTGAGTTAACTTGTCAATGTCATCAATATTATTGCCAGTTATAATGAGGTCATCTACATATATTAGTATGTAGACTGTTGAAAAGCTATTTATTTTGATGAATAATGAACTATCTGATTTGGTAGATTGATATCCTAACTTGGTTAGTGTATTCTTCAATCTGTCAAACCAAACTCTAGGGGCCTGTTTTAGCCCATAAATAGCTTTATTCAGTTTACATACTAAATTTTGACTGAGATTGTAACCTTGAGGCTGTCTCATATATATTTCTTCCTCAAGGACACTATTCAGGAAAGCATTATTAACATCTAAATGTCTGATATGCCACTTCTTACATAAGGCAATAGTAAGTATAAGTCTGATTGTTGTGGGTTTTACTACATGTGAGAAAGTTTGATTAAAATCAAACCCATATTCCTGAGTAAAACCCTTTGCAACTAGCCTGGCCTTGTACTTATTTATTGATCCATCTGGATTTCTCTTGAGCTTGTATGTCCAACTGCACCCCACAATATTTTTATTGGCAGATGGACATACAAGTTCCCAGGTTTTATTTTTGATGAGTGCATCATATTCCTCATCCATAGCTTTCTTCCAATTCTTGTCTTTGATAGCTTGTTCAAAGGAATTAGGTTCATAATTATTGGATAAAGCTATATATGCTTTTGGTTTAAAAATACCACTTTTTGCACTAGTAATCATAGGGTGGCCTATCTGGATTGGTGATTCTGATGATGGTGAGCTGCTATCATTATCTGAACCTGATGAGTATTCTGATCTTGTACTTTGTGAACCTGCATCTCTTTCTAATTCTTGATTATCTGAATTTTCAGGATTGTGCATGGCGAGGCTGGGTTGCTGTGAATCATCATGCTCTTCAGAGTAAGATTGTGATACTTGACTTGACTCAGCAGCCTCACTTTCATCATTATTGTCCCATTTTTCAGAATAGACTGGGATCTCAGGTATAGATGTATTTGGATTTCTTACTTTACTAGTAGTTGTAATATTTCTGCTATTAAAGGGAAACACCATCTCATCAAATACAACATGTCTGCTTATGTAGATTTTACCTGTTTCATCTAGACATTTGTACCCCTTTTGTCTGGTAGCATACCCCAAAAAGTACAGGGTTTTGATCTAAAATCTATTTTGTTTGAATTATATGGTCTCAAATAGGGAAAACACAAGCATCCAAAAGGTTTTAGACTGTTGTAATCTGGTTTGACATTATATAACTTTTCTAGTGGTGATATGTCTTTCAGTACCTTTGTTGGTTGCCTATTAATAAGATACACAGAGGTACTGAAGGCCTCTGGCCAAAATTTTAAGGGTAGTTTTGCTTGTGCTAATAATGTCAAACCAGATTCAACAATATGTCTGTGTTTTCGTTCA
Source organism: Allium sativum (assembly GCA_030737875.1). NCBI lineage: Eukaryota > Viridiplantae > Streptophyta > Magnoliopsida > Asparagales > Amaryllidaceae > Allium > Allium sativum. The sequence continues at coordinate 150,652,811 of CM060913.1, forward strand.
ACTAGTCCATTTTGCTCAGATGTATATGGGCAAGTGATTCTATGAACAATTCCTTTCTTAGCAAAGTATTGGTTTAAGCTTTTGAATTCACTTCCACCATCAGATTGGATAGTTTTAACTTGAGCATTAAATTGTCTTTCAACCATAGAGATAAAATTCATCACAGCATTAATGGTTTCAGACTTGGCTTTTAAAAAATAAATCCATGTGTGTCTTGAATAAGCATCTACAAAGGCAATATAGTACTTGAAACCAAAGTCTGAGCTTATAGGAGAAGGACCCCATAAGTCAGTTGCTATTAATTCCAATGGTTCAGTATAGACAGTTTCAGAGTCAATGAAGGGTAATTTATGACTTTTACCAACTTGACAATATCCACAGATGTATGGTAAAGAGACATTATTATATTGAATATGATTCTTATCTAAAATTTTCATTACAATCTTAGCACTTGGATGTCCAAGTTTGTAGTGCCAGAGATCAAAAACTTTTTTGCTGCTATCAGCATTGTCAAGAATATTCAGATTACAATGTTTTTCTCTTTTTGTCTCACTGTTATGCTTGATAGTGTGTCAAACTTGTATAGACCTCCTGTCATGTTACCCTGTAAAATGGGTTCTCTAGTTAGAATGTCCCTAACTAAGCAGTATGTAGGGTAAAATTCGAAGTAGACATTGTTGTCATGAGCAAATTGAGAAACACTTATTAAATTTTTCTTGATCTTTGGCACTCTTAAAAGGTTATGTAAGTATAACTGCCTCTTACCACTTAAACTAGCATTACCAATGTGAGTAATAGTAATACTTTTGCCATTGCCTAATAAAATAGAATGATTACCTCTGTAGTCTCTGTTTCCAAGATTCAAATTGTCAAGATTGTTGGTAATGTGATGTGTAGCTCCTGAATCTGGGTACCAACCATCATCTTGCACAGTTTCTAGCTTTGCTATGTCATTTTGATTTCCTCCTTTACTTGAATTATCTTGACTGCTATTTTCAGACTGAGATAAAACCATATTCACACTAGGATTACCAGTATTTCTCTGATTTTGATTAGATGTGTAACTGGTATTAAATCTAAAGTAGCAGTTCAGGGCTGTGTGTCCCACTCTTTCACAAATTTGGCACTTTGGTCTGTTGGTATTAGTCCATCTACCTCTGCCACGACCTCTTCTAGCACCACCACCTCTTTGGTAAGCTTGATCATTTCTGTTATTATTAAAGTTTTGATTCTTGCCTTTAAAACCAGTAGTCAAGTTCACAGTATACTCTGGTTCTTGAGGTTTCTTGGCGTTTATTCTTGCCTCATGAGAAAGTAAGATAGAATGAACCTCATCTATGGATGGCACAATCTTTTGAGATGTTATGACTGCAATTACAGCTTCATAGACACTGTTAAGTCCATTAACCAAGTATAATACGTGATCACTGTTAGGCACTCTGTTTCCAGTGGCATTTAATAGGTCACATAGCCTTTTAACTTTAGCAATATACTCCCTCATAGATAAATTCTCCATTTTAACACTTTGCAGTTGATTCTTGTAATGAAGAACTTTGGCTGAACATTGATTATTAAATTCTTTCTCAACTGTAGTCCAAATGTCATAGGCAGAAGTACACCCAATAACTTGTGGTAGCAAACTTGCACTTATTGATGATAACAACCAAGAACTGATAAGCCTATCTTGCCTATGATATTGTACATACTTTTCATTTGCAATAGTTCTGTTATTCTCATTTGTGATGAATTTTGCTGGTATGTCTATGGTGCCAAAAATATATCCTTCAAGACCGTACCCCTGAATGGCAGTTTCTACTTGTAATTTCCAGAGAAGATAATGATCTTCTTCAAGATGGATTGTAATTAACTGACTTTTAAGACTAATGGTTGTCTTTATTGGTGGATTAACAGGTCCAAATTCATTGGAACCACCCTGACGATTATCAGATGCTTCGGTTGATGAACGTTGATCACCCATGACAGTGGGGAAATGATGATAGACTTACAAAAAAATGAAATCAGAAACAGAAATGCTGCTTTCAACCAAGAATTTAGGAATTTCTCAGGCAGGTATGTAGCAGTCAGAGATATCTTGTGATGAAAATTTGATATAAATCTTACTCTGAAGATTTCTCTAGGCACGGCTTGTACTTGTTTGATGATTTTCTTGAATTCTTGGTTTATTTCTTGGCGAGTTTGTTACTGATTGCAGAAGATATATCAAACTGTTCAGATGCAGCCTGATCTGAAATGATTTCAGGCACGGCACTGGATTAGTTGAAGTGTATCTTCTTTCAAATGATGAGGTATACCCTCTGATGAGCCATATCCAAGTGATGATATTAAATTCTGATGGATATGATGAACTTTTAATCACAAGTTGAATGATTTCAAATGCCATGAGGCAATTTTTGGCTCTGATACCAAGAAAAGATTTGATAAATTTGTTTTTTTAAGAAATGATATGAAGATTCTTTTGTTATTGCAATGATAGAAAGATAAGATACAAGTGTATACAATGTATTGTATATATATAGGCATTATAGCCTTGTACAGACTTTCGGCAAATAAGAAAAAAATGTAAAAAGCTTTTGGAGGCCCAGCCCATTATTGGAATGTTGATATACGTTGCTCTGTTGAAGTTAGTAGCCGACTCATTTCATTACACTATCCCTAAAAACGAAGGGCGCCACTCGAGCACCATTACCACATTCGCTCTTGAATGGCAACTCACTAGCCGGTCTTGGTTTCAAGACAATCTTGAAAGAAGCGGTAATGTTACAAACACAGAAGATAAGCACCCTGATATGCACAAGAATATTAATAGCGCAAAACCTAAGAGGGTGAATATGCGTCCAAGGGCTACAAGATTATGTGAATGAGAGCTTTTCAAATTGGTTAACAGCACAAGCAGCAGGTTACATTGGTATACAAATTATTACTATGCGTAATTTCCTCTATTTTCTTCTAGTTATTTTATTTGCTTTAGCAAACGCTGATAACAAAAGAAAGGCTAATATAATGCTAACTTTCAAAGTCTGTTACGACCAAGATTGTAAGCTTTCCATATATGTACAAGAAATAAACGAAAAAAGGCAGCCAATCTTTCGTGAATTTCTCTGCTCTATCCAGTGTTTCATGTCTGTTTCTTCTCCTCCTCTTCATTTTCTTCATCCACTCTATAATTAGCACAGTATAAGTTGTTCAATGAACGGTATTGTTATCGGCATAATAGCAAAAGAGATATATTCTAATGTTCGAATATAATGCGACAAGCGTTGCAGAAGGAGCGCCTACGGAAAGTATTAGCAATATAAGGCTTACATTTACCTCCTTATCAACATCTCAAACCTCAATGTGTCAAAAAAGAAACACTCTGGCGTGCTTACAAGTTAATAAGTTAGTTCATGCCAATAAAATGTAAGGCTAAATTTCACTAACATCTCTACGTCCTGACGTAAATACAATTATAATATACTACAACAAAAAGGTGGATTAGTTACGTGTTCATTCTTTAATTTTTCTACGCATACTGTAACTGTCATGCAAAATAAAAAATTAAAGCTGTTCACATAGAAACATGATATGATAAAAAGGGTGACAAAAAGTTCATAGTGTTTTATTATTATACTTCCGCTTATCCCCACGTAAATATTGATACGTGTATAGAGTACGGTTTACAGAATACTAAAAGTGTGTAGACGAAACCCTGTCCAAGCAAGCAATTAAGATGTCGTAAGTGTAACAATAAAAATTGAAGTAAAAAAAATACAATAATTAATGAAGCTTTACCGGCGCTTTTAAAGTTAACATTGGGCAATATCAATGGATGTTAAAGTAATGAAAAGATGTGCTATGAAACAATATCCAAGAGTTTTTTCCAGTCTGTAAGTATTCTGATTTATGAAACAATATCAACTTGATAAGCGGTAATTTGGGGCATTTGCTTACCTCTGTATGCACTGCTATTTGGAGAACTCCATCTTCATTTTCATCTACCAGTTGCATGCATCCCTAATATTACTATTTCTTTCCCTTAAAAAATGCAAAGCATTCAACACCTTAGTCGTTCTAATTACCCTCCATCTTTTCAATGTCACAATGACATGGTAGTCCCTATTTATCCTATGATGTTTAATAGCCCCAACATGCTTTTCACAAATGAGAATTTTCCAACTTTTTGCGCTACTACGTGTGTAGAAGAATACAAGTATCAAGAACAAGAACAAAATCAACAACAGAAGATGTTGGACGATGACAGAAAAAAGAGAAGGAAGATATCAAATAGAGACTCGGCTAGAAGATCAAGAATGAGAAAACAAAAACGATTTGATGAAATTTCGTCACTGGTTGTCAGTTTAAGAGCATCAAATAGAAGGCTTCTGGACGGACTTAATAGAATCATGAGGCAAACAGATCAAGTTTTAAATGAAAACACAAAGCTGCAGAAAGAAAAATCCGAGTTAGAGAGAAAGCTAGAGTGCATAAATGATGCAGGGCAGTTTTAACTAGTTTACAACATATTTTGTGTTAACCAGTTTGGATAAAGTATCAATTCTTATGTTAACTGAAGGGGTCACTGCAACTGAGAATTAAAACAAAATATAAATTTTCAAACATGAATCAAACTTGATATCGGTGCTCGAAAGGTTAAACCATAACGAATTAAAAGGAGGGAAAGTTCAATTATGCATCATCGATATATAGATTAATAAATCATTACTAGCATTCATCAGCACATTTTTCATCTTTTTTGCAAGCATATTCGCGTTAGTCTATACTTCGCTGCCTGGTTGCGTATGAGATAGCATTCATCAGCACATTTTTCATCTTTTTTGCAAGCATATTCGCGTTAGTCTATACTTCGCTGCCTGGTTGCGTATGAGAACCATAGTGTTAACATCGAAAACAGGCTAACACACCCAAAAAGGTGTAGACACACCTTTCAATTGCAGAAAAACATGATTAAAAACAGAAAACAGCAGAAAAGTAAAGCATAACACAAAATTTATAGTGGGCCACTATTTAGGCCTACGTCCACTTTAAATGTGCATTTCATTGATTTCTTCATTACAAGTTACAAGTTGATCTCGAATTACAAGGATTCTCAATGATTTACAGTCAATCTTTCAATTCTAGAGTAAAATCACACTCGAATCCCACGTATATCGATGATTATCAGACTTGATCTTGATAATCGAGCTCGGTGAAGAAGTTCGGTGGATTTTGGAGAAGAATGATGCTTAAGAAGCTTGAGATCAATAATGGCAGAGCCTCGGCACGAGGAAATCGAACCCCTTTTATGAATGAAGTGGTCTAGTATTTATAGGCGGAGGTAGGAGTGTTTTGGAGTCTGAATTGAAACACATATAGTCCATATGTCATGATTTGTGATCCATTGGCTTCGGCGATCCATGGAAGCCCACGCTCCATCACATGTGCGTGCAACCGATCCACGTATGTCGTGATTTCACACCAGCTGTCCATGTTACTCAACCGATTTGATCCAGTGCCATTTTAATGCATGCGCATATGCATATAGGATCCATCACTTTTGGCACAATCCATCGTGTATGCCACGACCCGATCAATGAATTCCACTGATCTGATCCGTTGCTTTTGTGCCTTCTCACAACCGATCCATGCAAATCCATCATACAACCGATCCACGCTATCCATCGAGTATGCATGCAACTGCACCATGCACAGATACAAACGATCCATCTCTCTGGAAAATGTTACTGATCCATTGCCTCACACTAGCCCGATCAACCGTTTTATGCGAGCCAACGATCCATTCAATTTTCCACCGATCCATGTTTTACACCGGCACGATCCATCCTTTTTCAGCCGATCCATATGCCTGCTTGCCGATCTGATTTTTAACCGATCCAAGTATACGTGCACACGATCCATCATCTTCAACACAGTGGACTGCACGCATTATTTTGGATCGTGGTTTAAACGGGAGTAACACTTGCCCCTCGAAGCATACATTTTCAGTGAGAAAGTGTGCTTCGAAATGATCGGTCTCGATGCTCTTAATGGATCGTGAGCGGCCTTTGTTGAGTGGATAACTTAAACCGTTGAATCGCGCGCATCTTTAAAAACTGCTATATATTTCTTCTTAGATCCACTATCTCCTTTTCACTTTTATTTGCCGAGGAAATTTTTTAATGGCTGACGATCTGTGAGGAAATCATTTCGACCCACAATTGTTGCTTCGCCATCAACCGGCTTTACCGTCGCTAATCGTCATAGAATTCCTATCCTACCCGAACCCAATCACTACCACGATTTCACATAATTCGAATCGATTTGTGGACATACCTCTCAGATCCGAGTCATCTCGATTTCGCCAACCTTTTGTGTGTTTTTAACATCAAGATCTGGTCATCTTGGACCCTCTCTGATCGTTGTAGGTGTTAGTCTCCTTCAGCTTTCATGTCGAGTTGATTTTTATGTGTTAGTCGTTTAGGGTTTCTGGAACAATTTGTTAATTGTGTGCACTGATGAATTGTACTTCAAAATTTTTGTGTACTGACTTATATTTTGGCACGTCGATTGTTTATGGCTTGAGGACGATGTGTAAACTTCTTTGTCAATTGCTTGTCCCACAAGGATTTTTGCACGTTTTTGATAGACCGTGCTTAGAATTGAGCTTGATAATTTGGAAAATTGCGTTGAATCGATTTTTGGTTGTTGATCGGCTATGATTTGCACAGTGACAGAATTCGATTGTCATTCCTTTTCTGATGGGTCGCATGCCTTAGTTGCACGATGGATCGGATCTGGTTGTTTGCAGTCGTTGAGTTTACTCCGATTGTGGACCGTAAGCCGAAATTACTTTGATAAGCTTGAGTTTGAAAACGGTTGTTGATATTGTTAGTTTTTGAGCGATCCAAGTTGAAGACGATCAAACCAATTGAATCGGCCTCTTTCTGTTGATATCCTGTAATAACAAGAACACTTGCACCGTTTTGGGCGAATATTTTATGTAAAGGCCCGTAAATCCATACACTTTGAGTTGACTAATGTTACACACGTCCAACCCAAAATGCACAAAAATACGAATCCCTAATAGAAAGAAAATTAGAGGATGAGAAAAGAAAGGAAGAAATATTAGAATAGAAGAATAAGAAGAAGAAACAACACCACACATAGCCTCATATCGCAGCGGAATAAAATATATTATAGAAATAAAACTTTATAAAGAACTTGAATAAATATACTTACATCAGAGTATCACGGACAAATCTGGACCGTTATAATAACTTGTCCTCATATACATCACACAGCGGAGTAAATACTAGATATGATACATCTGGACTTCTCCAGCTCGTCTCAGGACCTCACTGCATTCGATAACCTGAACCTGTAACTCGGGCTGACCCGAGACATTACAAACGCCACGGATCAGTCTGATGAACCAGCGTGAGTAAAACTCACTAAGTTATAGATAACATTCATATTGCTTAACTTTGGAACGCTTTGAAAGAAAAGGTAATAGTATGACCAGTCCACACATAAACACGGACGGTATTTACCTTACTATAACAAAAACGTTTTTGATATCAAAATCCAGTGATATTATAATAGTGATGTAAATTAAGTAAATAACCAAGTAGTAGAACGCTTGCATCTCACGCTTTACATATATAATATAAAATCAAAAACGGCGGGGGGTCTTATGGTGATTGGATTCCAACTAGACAAGGTATGGGACCACCTTCCGATCAGTTTACTATAAAGGGTATACACTGGGGTTCAACAAGAACATCTTGCAACCCGGCCACACATGACCGACCACTCATTTAACTTGAGTGTATTGAATATATTGTCACCCTACGGCTTTTTATCGCACGATCACCGTAATTCCCGGGAGATACAGAAGCGAAAGAAGAACAAATAAGGAGTTTCTCTAGATTGGTGACAATATACCCTGCTTGGGTATGACCCACCTAGCCATGCTGCCTGCCCGATTTTTGTCTTTTCCCGATTGATGAGGCTTGAGGCTACGTTTATCTTTAGAACATACGACCACCATTTTCTTTTGAATCACACATCGTCCATACACGTCATCTTGGAACAGGATGAACCGAAGGCACTCTCCTACCGTATCCTTATATAGGAATCACCCAAAAGATCAGTAGCGAGTATTCCTTGTAATCCGTAGAACTCAATCATAACAGAATCACAAGTCAAAATATCTTTGGGAGCTAGCCTTAGAAATTCAACGAGTATTTCTTCCGCTCATGAAGATCAACGGTCTTCAATGCTCCATCCTCAATCAGCACCTTTCACGATTTCGTATTCACTGGTCGGAATGGTTTTCGAATATAAATTCGATCCCGGACTTTCATACCAACAATCGTATTGACCAGATTTGATAGTCGGTTATTTAACTATCAAATAAACAATCATCATCCATAGAAATATAAAGTGGATTTACCAGTTCAGTATACAACGTCACTTGGCCTTTTTATTTAAACAGTTGTTAATTAAATCTCTAAATCTTCCCATATTTGGAATACCGCTTTTTCACTTCTTATTTCCAAATCAATCTTTCTAACTTATAGTTCTCGAATTAAAGTTTACAATATTCTTCATGGAAATATTAATTTAATTCCCTCAACTCCCTTCATCTCTAAACTAATATCATCCGTGTATAATCATGAAGTCGTTACAAGATGGGGTATTTTATTTACCTCTCAGACCTTGAGTCGACAACATTCTTATCTTTGGAATAGATAGAAGTTTATGAACGAAATCACATTCCAATAAAGATCCAACACTTCTATCTACTACATTATTTTAAAACATTGGTTTAACTCCATCTATTTTGAAAATCCCTTTTTCTTACCCATTGCACACGTTCCCCTTGGTATATCATTTCGAAAACTTCTCACTATCTTTTTTAATTCAACCAAGCTGCTACGTTTTCATTCCAACATAATGGCGTGCATGAATACCACTTCATCCCAAACACCTGAAGCGGCCGGAGACGAGCTCCACCACCTCATCGTGACCTCCAGTCTGCGACATACTCGACAACTTCAACTACGTCAGCCTGGACCTATACCAACCCACCAGTGACTGTCTCCACGATCCTCTGCTTCTTCAACTTCCTTATGTTCGTATATTTTTTTCGTGTATACTGTTATACTGTCCTGCCTCCATATTGGTTACGTCAACCAAAAATGGTCACAACCGTTATAATTCCATCACCGCAACCGTGCAACTTTCCAGCCCATACTTGTTCCCCCATGCATTGTTCAACTCCACCACTATACTTCATTTCTCTCGTATAACTTTTGCACAGTAGGCGACTCCAAAGCTTCATAACCGCGTTTTATACCCAGGCACCGGACCCCACCTGCACCCTGCTGCAGTGATGTCGATGTCCTTGTCTTTTCCTCCGACCACCTGAGCACCATAACCTCCACGCAGTCACACTTATAGCTCCATTACTTAAGCTCAGCAAAGCTACACGCCTCCATTCCTCCATGATTCATACCCAGCCTCACACCAAATCTTATCGATGAGGAAAGGAGACATACGCAAGTGTATTGGATCCAAAGATCGCATTATTGGTTGCGTTTTTGTTTGTAGTGGAGTTTCGGATTTGTTTTAGCTTGCTGGAACAAAAATGGAGAGAGGCTCATATATATATATATATATATATATATATATATATATATATAGGGAAGAGGAAGCTTCTAGTGGAAGGAAAGGTCATTTTCACAGTATGGGGTAGGGATTTTGTTTTCAAACATAGGATGTGTTGCGTAAGAGCACTCCCAGCAGTGGGAAGAGGAGTTGAAATGGGGGTGAAAAGCGTATTCACACTCTCCAGCAGTAGCGCGAGCGGTGTGGGGGAGGAATTGAAATGGAGACGCTCACCATTTCCAATTTGTAGCGGCGAGAGATAAACGGTTTTATGAAAACCGAACATAGATTAAACGGTTTTCATAAAACTGTTTAACGTATAAACGGTTTTATGAAAACCGTTTAACCTATATTCGTTTTCATAAAACCCTTTTGTTTTATACGGTTTTATGAGAACCGTATAAAACATGATTTTTTTTAAAAAAAATCCAAGTTTTGATGTGTTAATTTAACATATTTAAATTAATTTGTAAAGAAAAGCACAAATACTATTTAAAGAATGAAAATCTATCTGCTTTCAAGTTTTCGAATTGGGTTTTTAATGTTTGGATTATGTTTGTGTATCAAACACTTACCGCACAATTTTATTTACCTTTCAAATATAGTTTTAAGTATGTATGCATATTTGATAGCAATGTAAAATAGGTTTGAATCTCATATATGCATTAGAAAAAGATATATTAACTACTGAAAACTAGTTAATTTTTTCTAATAACCCACAAAACAGTACGACCAACATAGAAAACTAAAACTAGGATACAGCAAGCAAGAAATAGCAACATTAGCCAACATAAAAATCTAAAACTAAGATACAACAAGATAGAAATAGCAACATAGAATTCGCCTAGAACTGAGAACTTTCTTCTTCTTCCTGATATCGTTTCTGTTGAGCCCTCAAAATACTACACTTTTTTACTATAGCATACTCAAGGGCATGTCCATTCAAATGAGATATATCTCTTGCTAAGTACTCCTCCTTTTTTTCTTCCTTCAAACGTCTTTCACGTTTTTCTTTATAATCAGTGCATTTGTTGAGAGCTGTAGTTCTAGCGGCATCTTGATGTAGTTGCATCTCCATGATCTGCAACTTCTTATCTTTACGCTTTTCACGGTCTTCTTTGTTGGAGACAAATGCAAGTGATATATCACTTAACAACGAATTTAGTTTATCACTAGACGCTGCCATATCTTTTGTTTCCTTATTTTTCAATAGTGCTCTCTTGCTTGGTTTTATTCCTTCTGGCCTTGTTTCAACCCCACCATACAGCATTCCCAAATTAGGAGTCACTGGACTACTGTTATTCCTATCTTCATCTGTAGCCATAGGACATTCAACTGAATTTCCTGGGGATGAATCCACCGAAAGTCTAGAAGCTACATTTCTTAAGTTAGAACCTTCGGTGTCACCAAGATCTGTAACATCTGTTTCACATAGATTGGCCCAACGTGGACACAAAGAAATAATTTCCAATGCTTCATGAGCAATGAATTCAGTTTTACAAGTGTCACGATAGATGATATCGTAATCCTCCTTTAAATCTCTGAATGTTTGTCCTCTTCTAAGCGAATCCCTCCTTAGTGCTTTTATCCCTTTGTACTTGGTACACATAGTATTCAAATTACACCATGCAGTGTTTGTGCTCTTAATTGATTTTCGTGTTACGCATTCAGGATCACCATTGTACAAATCATTAACCCTCTGGTAGAAAAACTTACCACCAAAACGGCCTTCAGCAACGACAGATGCTTTTACCCATGCATTAGCTAGCACTATATAGTCAGTTGCTTTCCTTATTTTACCAGTAGCTACAGTTTTTTCCATGCCATTTTGAACATGAGCTTCTTTTGTTTTTCGCTTGGTGTAAGACCGTTTGGCCTTGGTTTGTTCTTTGTCAGGTACTGGGGTCGGAGAAGCCACCTCTTGGTGTACGTTTTGATTAGGATCACTGGATTGTGACCCAAAGTAGTTGTTGGTTTGAGGAAGTTGGCCATTCATGTTACCTACTACTGAGCGAGGTTTAATTAGTGGAGATAATGACTTTGTTGGGAAGTTAGGAAAGAGGGTGGAATCATTGACGGGCCTTCAGCTTGAGATAATAAACTAGTAAAATTACCAATGTTATCATCTGTATAGCCAGAGAAATTGTTGTTGTTGGAATCAGCCATTGTTGTTTGTTTAGAATTGGAATTGTTTGTTAGTATGAAGAAAACTACCATACCCTCGTATTTATGAAGACAAAGGATGCAAGTAGACTTGATAATTACAATAAGCTATTCAATGTTTTGCAGTGTGTTTTCCAATCAACTGTAGAAAACTGGGTAAGTTTAATTGCCCTGACCTTGTAAAGTTGTTTAATCAAATCAACTTTAATGATTCCCTTGAATGGTGTGACATGCTTTATTGGTATAAGTGCGCTTGCTGTTTGTACCTCTTTGTTGTTGCGCCTGAATTGGGAGTACTCCTACTAAATAACAAAGCTGCTTAATTTTACTTTACTGGTTCGTAGAAGGTTGTAAGATGCTTTACTTTAACGGTTCTATCGAAAGCTGCGATATGCTTTATTGGCATAAGCGCGCATGTTGTTTACATTATTTGGAAGTTGTGCCTGAATATGAAGATGCTTTGCTTTACTTTACTTTATTATGCCTGTATTAAACATTGGAATTTTAGTTTGACTACACACTTCAAAATGGAAAATTGGACTACTTCAGATTACGTTGTTTTGATAAAGGCGTACATTGAAGCAGACGTACTACATATATAAGAAGAGATAGATCAAGATTTTTGGGCAACCCTCAATAAAAAATACAACAATCATACTGGTTGTAGAATATAGAGGCCCAACTTAGCAACCAGAAGTGCATTCTTCTTATTTACTACTGATTGTATGAATTACCGCAAAGTAATTGATGAGGTAAAAAAGGATGATGTATTTCAAGAGAAACGGTCGACGTACTACTCACTCTATCTTTTCAAGTACCGTTCAAACTTCATCGGTCACGAAGCGTACGGGTTATGGTACAGTCATATTATACAGTTTGAGTAGTATATCGTTATATTATGTGTCATATTCAATATGTATCATTTGGTTTATGTATTTGGAAATTTTGGATGTATCCGTAGAGTTTGATTTCCATTCATGGCTATATTATGTGTGTTATTCAACTGAAATGACCAGTCTATGAACATTGAAAGTCGTGCTCTAGGGACATTAAAAGTCATGCTCCACTCACATTAAAAGTCATGCTCTAGTGTCTGCATCCTGCTGGAAAGAAAGAGTTAAGGAGTTAAAATTTGTGGGTCATCCTTTTCTGAATTGTGAATATTGGCCACAACATAAAATAGAAATGGAATATATTTAAATGATAAAACATAATACAATCATAGAGTACTACAACATTACAACAGGTCAAGTAAGGATTTATAAAGTCATGCTCCAATCATATTAAAAGTCGTGCTCCAATCACATTAAAAGTCGTGCTCTAGTGTCTACATCTTGCTGGAAAGAAAGAGTTAAGGAGTTAAAGATTTCGGGTCGTCCTCTTCTGAATTGTGAATATTGGCGACAACATAAAATAGAAATGGAATATATTTAAATGACATAACATAATACAATCATGGAGTACTACAACGTTACAATAGTTCAAGTAAGGAGTTATACAGTTTGGGTCGTCCTCTAGTGCATTTTGAATATTAGCTATAATAGAAAATAGAAATGCGATATATTTAAAGTACATAAAACAATACAATAATCGAGTACTACAACGTTACAATAGTTCAACAAATGCATAGACTATATCTAAGCATTCCCTTTCAGATGCCAGAAATGTTCAACCAGTCGTCCTGCAGTTTACAATGTACCTCCCTAGATCTAATTTTACTATGTAGGATAGTTTTTCCATTCCCAATGCATACAGTCTAGAATGCCTAACATGCCGGGAAATCCTCTTTTGGCTCCTAACCTTTTCAATTTGTTGACATCGCTTTGCGTTGGAGCACGTAGATACTCCTCACCATACAATTCAATTATGGCTACACAAAACCTTTCAAGACTTAAGGTAATAGTACTCTCACTCATTCGGACAACCTCATCAAACGCATTTGGAGTTATTCCATAAGCTATTACACGGAATGTGCCTATAATTTTTTGGTACGGCGAACATCCTAAGGTAACAGCACTATTATGTTTTTGAACAAAATAATTGTCGTGTTCAATAACTCCATTGAAAATGTGTATAAACATATTCTTGCTCATACGAAAACGGTGACGAAAGTCGTTAGGACCATACGTACATGGGGTGTTGAAATAATCTTTAAGTAATCTTGCAGTACCTCCTTTATAATCCCGCATCTTCCGTATGTCTGCACGATTGTACACACTACCTCCTCGAGTACCACTAGATGATCCTTTCGTTAGGAAATGTTGGTTAATCTTTAATTGTTGAACGGCAATAGCTTGCATCATAATCTCTAACTCATCGCTATCGGTCGTGCTACCCGAAGAAAACTGAAGAAATTTTGTATGCCCTAACAAATCATCGCCTTCGTCAGAAACGGAGTCAGTATCATCCGGACCATTTTGGCTATAGTGATTTGAATCTTCGGTTTGCACAACTGATTCGTAAACAACATCGTCGTTGTAGACATTATGAGACATTTTTGTGTTGTGTATCTAAATGTGCACACCAGAAATTGTTTTATAGCTTCTTCAATCCACAGTTGCAATGACTATAAGAATATTGTATAAAAATATATTCGTCAACGGCTATAAATTCAAATAAAATTTTAATATTCTGCAACGGCTATAAATTTGAATTGTATTTTACTATTCAACAACGGTTATTAGTTTAAACTAAATTTTAATATTCGATAACAACTTTATTTATATATATATATATATATTATATTTTAATATTCAAAAACGACTCTATATATATAACGTATAATTTTGTATCCGAAAACGACCATATAGTTATACCTTATTTTTATACCCATTAATGCTGAAAATAAATTAATTTTTATTTAATTTTCATTAAAAGGTCTCGAAAATAATTTAATTTTAATTTAATTTTTACAAGTTGAATAATCTCATCGACAATTTATAAATAAAATAGGGGGAACAAAGGGGAACCTAAACAGTTTTCTGGAAACACCTTTGCGTTAAATGGTTTTCTGAAAACCGTTTAACCCCTAAACGGTTTTCTGAAAACCATTTAACCCCTAAACGGTTTTCAGAAAACCGTTTAGGTTTAAAAATAAAAAATAAATAAGAAAACAACAGAGCATCGCCCCACCCACTACGGGAATGGTGGGGCGAATGCACGCTCCAAATAAGGAATCCACGTTCAAAATAAGATGAGCTGCTGGGAATGCTCTAAGGGATTAGGCATGTATTCATTAATTTCTTAGGACCGAAAAGAAGGCATGTTTCCTGTTCATGCGCCATTTTCACTTTTGTTTTTATATGGTTTTGATATTGTAAATTTAATTCCTTATCAAAATTTTAATCTTGGCAAGTAGACGTTTTGTGTCTTGTTTGCTAATATGGATTTAACTTTCTTGGTTTGGTCAACGAATGAGTGCTTTACTACTTGTCTTTTGTATCCTCCTGTTTGGCTTCATCAGGATTGAGCATCATGGTTTTATGAGATGTGTTTTTTTTTCTTTTTGTTATTATTTTGGTACATTCATTGTTGTACAATTATTAATTCTTACACGGTTATTTTATATTACCACTATACACCCCTAACCATTAAAATTACGCACCGCTACATCCGAACTCCAAAAATAACGAAAATGTATATCATGATATAATTTAACGTTGTGGTCCCAATGAAATCAGTTTCATTGAAAATGGACTCTATTTGCACAAATAGCGTATTTTAATTCAAATTATAATCATCGGTTCGCCTCTAAATATCATCCACTAATAAAACAACTCTGATTGGCTCCAAACTGGAAATCTAGCAATAATTAATTGTACGTATTCCAATAAAACTTGTTTCGTTGAGAACGGAAGCAATAATTAATTGTACGTATTCCAATGAAACTTGTTTCGTCGAAAACGGAGATCGTTTAAAAAGAAAACTATTACTAAAGCCTATATATAATCGATAAAATATAATTAAATCTAAAAAAAATGCTACTTGATTGAAAATAAATCAGTATTATCATATATATCCAAACGGAATAACCAATATATATTTTAAACTCAATATTCAGAAATTTGGTTTAAAACGATATCCAAAAATATAGGAATTCTTTTGTCTTTATTAAATAAACGTTGTCCTTTATTAACGAAATTCCATAGCGACTATTTGAAAATTTGATTTGGATATAACTTGCAATCTATATTCTGAAATCTTGATTTTTCTCTTTTATTAGAAAAATATAATGAAATAGATTCAAATGGTTCTTATTTCACGAAATTCCAACTTATATCGGATTCGGTATATTCAATTAAAGTTTGAAACTCAATATTACAAACTGCCATGTTGTTTCGAGCTCGTTTCAATTATATTATAAATTATATATATATTTGAACTCCATTTTATAAAATAAATTCGGTATAAATCCATTATAAATAAAACAGATTTTAATATTCCAATTTAAAAGACAGAAAAATCTAGGAAGTTACATTTTATCGGCGATTCCCCATGTCAACGATAGATTAGTTTAATTATTGAAAATGAAACACAATGAATTCCTTGTCTTGAATTGAATGATGTGCCTATAGAAAATCGTTTTGTTCAACCATTTATAACTTGTCAAACATCGATCACTTGCATAGACACAACATTCTAAATTGAATTCGCGATGACGCTTGAGATCCACCAATTGGCACTTGACACTTTAGGAAATATGCACCTATAAATTATTTAAAAACAAGACTGCTTGTGTAGAATAGATACTCGACAGACTACTCGTCATTATTCTGAAAATGTGACTACTTTTTCTCAAACTGAATTTCTATACAAGTTTATGAGATTAGAGTGACTGCAGCGCCAGGGTTGGAAGTAGATCAATCTTTTCCTGTTCCCCTTCCTCTTGATAATCCGCTGCCGGAGAGATGCTCCTTAACGTGTCTTTAATCAAGTATGCACTCAATTTGGCATTCCTGAAATTGACGCAAGATTACCGGGGAAAGAGGGATTTGTCGATTGTCCCCCCTTTGCCTTTGTTGCAGTTAGTAGACATATGTGCATGAGCGGAGCCATTTCTTCTTTTAACCCGTTCCTGCAGATGTTCCTTCGGCGCTTAGCGATTGCGCCATTTCAGTGGCACCCGAATTGTAACACCCCGCATTTTTAAATTAAATAATTAAATAAAATTTGAAAAGCGTTCAGAATTTGCACTACAAGAAAAACCGCATATAGCAGCGACAGTATCCGCTTCTAATCCGTTGCTATATTGGCCTTAGCGGCAGATTTCCTACATAATACTGTGGTCGGTAAAAAACATGACGTTAATTGTCTTAGATTTTTGCGACGGAATTCAGCATGAGTTTTCCATCATTTTACTAATTATATAATAAAAATATAATTTGTTTATTAATTTAATTTTAATTTATTTACCGACTATTTACCAACGGATAAGAAATTTATCATAAATTATTATTTATAAAAGGCGTTGGTAAACCCTTATCGATTTTCAAAGGATTTGGAGCAAAAAATAAATTGGAGTAAACTTAACCTCACTTTTTTTGTTGGTAATCCTCCGTTTTTTCCCTTCTGTTCTACCTATATATATATAAATATAAATATATATATATACACACACATATATATATATATATATATTCATATAAATACATACATATATATACAACAAACATCATTCAACTGTGAACACTGAAATAAATAACATATTTAAAAACAAAGATAAATTAGCCAACAATATTAATTCAGAACTAAAAAGAACATTCATAATAACATACAAAAAACCATAGCATCCATAATCTTTTAGTAATTCATACACCAAGCTGAATTATGAACAACAAAACTATTCAGTTGGTGCTGAAAGGGGCTATGCAGCGGTAGAATCGTATAGAATGGAGAATATGATGTAATGTATATAGCAGAGTAGTAAGCAGTAAATCACACAGTCGATTTATACTGGTTCGGACCACTGTCCTACGTCCAGTCCCAGACACACTTCTGGTATTTCACTAACACTAAAACCCTCACTTCACCCGGAGGAATAGGTTCACAATTACCCGAACAACTGAACGGGATTTCTTGCATCAACCACTGAAGAGGTCTTCACTAATACAGAATAATTGTTGACTCTTTTGTGTTCTTGATAACACGGATTGTCGAATATTAAGTACACCCTTCCTATAGCCTTTCCTTGATGATAGTCGTGAAGTGCATGAAGGAATATGGAAGTTTAAAAGTCTCAAGTATGAAAGTAGATAGCTTTTTAGAACTTAGAGAGCTTTGAAAAAGATAGAGAGAATTAGAATCAATTTAGGTTATTAGATCATCTAAGCAATTCTCTATTTATAATATATAAAAAGATACAACTGATCGTGAAGAGTTTTGATGAAGAGATATGGATTAAATAGTTGTTTCTCTTCATAAAGGATGTAACTCTTCGGAATTCAGATGTCTGAAAATAAAATTCAGATGTCTGTTTATTTTAAAAATCAAATCAGAAAGGAAATAGTGTATTTCGGGGGCATTTCAGACGTCTGAAATATATCAACCAGACGTCTGAGTATTGTATTTAAAAACATTCTGTTTCAGCAAACAGACGTCTGA
The DNA here is from genome assembly GCA_030737875.1 of Allium sativum. NCBI lineage: Eukaryota > Viridiplantae > Streptophyta > Magnoliopsida > Asparagales > Amaryllidaceae > Allium > Allium sativum. The sequence goes on from CM060913.1 coordinate 150,671,243, forward strand.
AAATTTCAGACCAGACGTCTGTTTTCTGTTATCAGACTATTCCTTGCTTAATTTATATAAGAGAAGCTATATACATATAAAATGTGTGTGTGTGTGATCATCAAGGAAGACTTTAACATTAATATCTAAGACTAACAGACCTTTATAACGAATTTATTCTTCGTTTATTGTGTTCTTGAATCTGTTTGTCAAATGGCTTCCTGCAAAACAAGGTTAGATAATAATATGTACGTTTATGTATAGTTGTCATAGTCAAAACGCTATGTAGCGGGATGTAACATTCTCCCCCTTTTTGACTAATGACAACTATATAAACTCCCCCTGTCAATATGCATATTATATAACATGTTTCTCCGCCATTGTCATTTGACAAAAAGGAATACTTATAAGAGATGTTAAGTATACACACAACACACAGAGAAACATACGTAGAAACAAATAATTAAACAGAGAGTAGGATACCAACGTAAAATAAGTAGCATATACTGAAGTTTTGTGCGAAGTAGTAGCAAAAAATATTAATAAGCACATTTGTCACAACCCGAAAATCTGGGCCAGTTTAAAAATTTTACTTTGGCAATTTTGGCGAATTTTGAACATTTAAAATGAATTATTTTAAAATAATATGGACGAAAATTTATTTTGAATATAGAATTCGACGTATATATTATATACATCGTCGTTAGAATATAAATAATTATATATAGTTATAAAAGGAATTGAAAATGGCGTAGTAGTTCGATAATTTGATTTCAAACTTCAATTGAATGTACCGGGTGCAGAACAATCCGGATTTTAGTGAAACCAAAAACATTAGGATCTATTTTAGAAAATCTTTCCAACGAATCCGACAAATTGAGATTTCATAGCGGGAATCAAAAGATATGTCCAGTTGAAAATTCTGAATAGTCGCTATGGAATTCAAGCCCTTAAAAATTGACATTTTGCAAACGACCTCGGATTTCGACGAAACCACTTTTGTTGGATCCGCAGTGTCAAATTATTGCTAGGTTTCAAATTTCATAATTTTTCGAATCAATATGTGAGCGTGGCAACGGAAAACGCGTTTGACCAGTTTTAGTTGATTTTAATCGACTGGAAAATGACCATTTTTCCAACGGTCTCAGAATTCGATGAAACTAGTTTTGTTAGGACCGTATCGTCATTACGAAGCTAGAAAATATTTTTATGGGATTTATAGAGTTAGTATGTGACCTCGGTAAATTGAAATGCGCGTTCAAATTCCATATATAGAGTTATATGTTGATTTTAACGAAAACTGATCGAAACGTTCGAATCAGCCTACGATACATATCCCATTGTGTTTGGAATGGGGGTAAAGCGCTTTGGACGACAGGCGGTGGGCCTCGTTTTGAGGTCGAAAATAAAAGTTGCTTTTTGACTGGAAAATAAAATAATTAAAAATTAAAACCCTTTTCTCTCTCCTCTCTATATTCCTATGCCTCCCCTTTATTTTCAAACCCGATTCAGATTAAATAAAAAAAAAGGAGAAGCGATCGACGAGACCCCCCACCAGAGGCGTCGACCGCCGCGCGAGGCGCCCCCTCGCTCAGCAATCGCGCCACCGCCCAGACCCGGCACCCCCCTCCTTCCATCGAAGACCAAAGCGAAACCCCCCCCCCCCCCCCCGTCGATATCCCCTAAATCGAACCACCCGCGCCCAAACCCCCCCCATAGCCAACGACCGCCACCCCTCGCCAGAACTTGAACCGCCTGCACCTAGGCGCCCTCCGACCGTCCACCAAACTCCGGCACCGCACGTGAACCTCCCCTCCGATTGAAATTAGTGAGTTTTCTTTTTTATTTTGCATTTAGTTGTTTTCAGTTTTTATATAACATGAAAGGTCAAAATTTTAATTAATGAAAGGTCAAATTTTTAATTATATGAAAGGTTGAATTTTTAAAGTATGAAAGGCGATATGTTTATTAACATGAAAGCGAGTGGAAAACATGATTTTGTTTATATTGAAAGATTTGATTTTTCTTTATAAAAAGATATGATTCTTCTTTATAAAAAGATTGGATTTTTAAATATATAAAGAAATGATTTTTAGCTAAGGAAAGTTGTGAAAGATTTATTTTTGAAAAGGCGAAATCTTTATATAGAGAATAGCGAGGTAAAAATATAATTTTTATCTATATAGTAGCAATGTAAAAATGGAATTTTTATCCATATAGCGTGATTATAAAAATTCGATTTTTATATATTGAATAGCATAGTAAAAATTCGATTTTTATATATCGAATAGCATAGTAAAAATTCGATTTTTATATATCGAATAGCATAGTAAAAATTCGATTTTTATATATTGAATAGCATAGTAAAAATTCAATTTTTATATATTGAATAGCATAGTAAAAATTCGATTTTTATGTATTGAATAGCGAAGTAAAATTTCAATTTTTACATATGTAGAGAATACGGGCAGCGAAGGTGATAAAAAGGCGAGAACAGTGAAGATTTCCTGCATTAGAAGTGCCGTGGAGTTGGAATAGCTATTGGTGAGAACTTCTCACTCTTCAATTTCTTTTTCTAGTTATATATATATATATATATATATATATATATACATATATATACTAGGATGCAGACGGTGTTTAGTAGCACCCGACACCCGTCATCCACAGACCGTGGATGACTTGTTTGTTTAATTGTTTGGTTGTGTAGTTGGTTAGATTATTTGGTTTGAATTGAATTGTTTGGTGAAATGGAATGGATTTGATTGATGTGTGAATGGCGTGGGCCTTCACTAGACCGGGGATAAGGCTAGGCCTTGTCCCGTTTCTAGTATCGTGCCGTTATGCCGCCGAAATTTTCTAAAATAAGTTAGAAAAATAAAAATATCATTTTTATTTTTTTTATTTTGTAAATAAACTGAATAAAAATTCATGTGTTAAAATAAAATATTTTTATCGTTAAAAATATATTTTTTAACGTGAATGTGAATAAATAAATATTCATTTACAAACCGGACGGTTTGTTTATGTACACCTATTTGAAGGACACTGATTGGGACGATAAATTTTACACATCGCCCAACTGCACAAATAAAATCTGTGTTTGATTGTTTGAAACCCCACACGGGTGTTGGGATAAAATTTGAAGTTCACTCATCCTGATTGATTAAATATGTCGATCGATTGATTGATAGGCTGTTGATGCTTATACAGTGTAGTGCACTTTGGTTGATGGTTGATTATTTTTCAATGCTATTATATACGTGTGATGTATGAAAATCCATATAATTAATATTATACGGTGATTGATTGGGCCTCATTCCAATTTAGAAAATAAAGAATAATATAAAATAAAGGTTCATGTGTTGACAATACTCATCCGTTGAGACTAGTCATGTGTTGAACGAAATATTTTAAAATAGAAATACTTGAAATAGAAATATTTGAATAGGAAATATTTGAAAAAGAAATATTTGAAATAGAATATTTGAAAATAGAATTATATGAAGCCGTGTTGATTAGATTGACGCCATTTTGACGTGAACGATATTTATATCGATTTTATTCATTTTAAAATGAATATTGAAAAGTGATTTCGAAATCGAATATTTTGAAATGAAATTTGATTTCAATTGAATATATAACGAATTTGATTTCAATTGAACATATAACAAATTTGATTTCAATTGAATATATAACGAATTTGATTTCAATTGAATGTATAACGAATTTGATTTTAATTGAATATAAAACGAATTTGATTTCAATTGAATATACAACGAATTTAATTTCAATTGAATATATAACGAATTTGATTTCAATTGAATATAAAACGAATTTGATTTCAATTGAATATACAAAGAATTTGATTTCAATTGAATATATAACGAATTTGATTTCAATTGAATATAAAACGAATTTGATTTCAATTGAATATATAACGAATTTGATTTCAATTGAATATAAAACGAATTTGATTTCAATTGAATATACAACGAATTTGATTTCAATTGAATATAAAACGAATTTGATTTCAATTGAATATACAACGAATTTGATTTCAATTGAATATATAACGAATTTGATTTCAATTGAATATATAACGAATTTGATTTCAATTGAATATAAAACGAATTTGATTTCAATTGAATATAAAACGAATTTGATTTCAATTGAATATACAACGAATTTGATATGAATGGAAAAGAAAACGAATTCAAATAGAATCGAATTGAAAAGAAAATGAATTCGAATCGAGTTAAAAATCGATTTGAATTGAAATCAAATAGAAATGAAAGTAAAAAGGATTTATAATAGAAAATTCAATTTTGATTTGAATTTGAAATGGAGGTTGAAATTGTTTTTAAAACGAATTCAAAACAATTTATAAAATTCGTTTTAAATAGAAATCGACGAAATATATTATATATATAATATAATGGCCTGAATAGAACGCACCGCGCCGCGGCAGTTCGCGAATTTCAACCATTGACTTCAAACGGACATTACGGGAAATCCGACCGTCGGATTCTCCTAAAACCGGAACCGTTGGGTTCGTATCGAAAAGAGCTTTCTAACGAATATTAGAAATTCAAAATCTAACGGTTGGATTTGGAGATACGTCCAAATCGAATTGGAAAAAGGTCGCTATAGGTGTAGTTCGATAGCCGTTGTTGGAAATCGACTGTATAGGCCTTGATAAAATTATTAAAAATATCAATAATTTGTGTAAAATCATAAGAAATGATTTGAGAAAAATTGGGATGAAAAACTCCATATTTGTAAAGATAAAAATAGATTTTATCAAAATGAACTAGTTTTGAACTAATATTAAAACCCATTTATTTTTAAATAAATAAATTGGATTTGAAATGGGTTTTAAATAGAATTGATGTGGGTTTATCGTGAACAGTGTTTTAAATAACACCAGTTCTTTAACCCGATAATGAATAGAATGTGATTTGGGTTTGTCGTGAATTGTGTTTTAAAAGACATTAGTTCTTTAACCCAATAAAAGGAGTTTTAATGAATCTGCAATTAGGTTGAAATGTGAATTTGTAATCTAAATTATCAAATTTACAAATTGAGCGAGAATGGAGTATCACTAGTTTTTCTCCAAAGCGATTGTTAAATCTTTAATTAGATTTGAACGTGAAATGGTAATTAATTTTACCGATAACACCATGGTGTTAGATATGGAGTATTACCAGTTTTGCTTCATGGGATGAATAGGTTGGGATTGGGAAATAAAATAAATAATTACTTCGGTGTGGTTCGCTAATCTCGACTAGTTTGGAAAACCATAATTTGGTTTGAAATGACATCCAAAGGAAGATTAAATGATAAATTTTAAAGAATTTATCTTGGATAAAATTAATGGGAACCTTTCCCTAAGAATTGAAATTTAGAAACTAGTTGTAGGTTGGTTAAGAAGAATGGTTTCCTGGGTATTGATCTGATGTTGGTTCCGGCCTTCGGGGTTAATATTTGGGGGATTGCTCTCTTACTGATTTACGGTTAGTGACTGATGAATTGGAATGAGGCGTATGTTGTGTTGGTGTAACATTTGTTTTTAATATACGCGGGTTGTTCGGAAAGGCCGGGTTTATACCCATTCTGAATAACCGATTCGACGATAAGTCGAAGATGAAGACGGTGGTTGAAGACCGGAAGTCTTCACATCGTTTGGGTGATTACTGATGATCTTGATTGGGTTGTACACCCAAGATGAGGGAATCAGTTGGTGGTCGTCCAGACATACTTGGAGATCGATGGATATGCGAGGAAAGTGCCTCCGGTTTCATTCAGACCCAGAGCGAACTTGTAAATGGATTGTGTGTCTGACATTGGATTTCATTCTGCGTTGATTGATTTCTGTTAAATATATATCTGTTTGGCGGCAGAGAATTTATTCTCTTGCTTAACGCCCTTCTCTGAGATGTACGAGCTTAGAGGTAATATATCGATAGATATCAATCGCATGGCATGAATCGCCTGTGTGGCATGCTGAGCTGCATGGATCAAGGCTTCTGTTGAAAAGCAAAGTCTTGTGGTTGATGATCAAAGCACGACCTTTGTGGCATAGCTTTGTGTATAGCGTGGATTCACGAGCCTCACACCTCGGTATGAGTCAAAAACGGGATAAGGACCCAAGGAGTGCATGACGTTTCTTTCAAGCTATGGTGGTGTCAGTGACTTACCGGCCATGACATTTATATCTATTTTTCACCTATGTGGTTGTTGGAATGCGAGGCGCCTCGGTTATAGGTCTGTAAGGACCGGGAAACGTATGTTCAGGAATAACTAATCCTCAAACGTAAGAGAGGATCGTCCTTGGAGGATCCAGGATTGCCCAGAGTGTGTAGTCCTGAGGCATTTGCTAGAGTGTCTCGAACGCGGAGAGGAGCTTGCCCCTTGCCTCGACTCATGACGGAAATCCAATTTCCAATACGTGTATTGCGGTTTTAATTGTAGAACTAGTATGGCGACATAGTAGATGGTAGCTATGCCGCCTATGATTGATATTTATGATTGAAATTGTTTTGACACTATGCACCTATAATAGTATCAAATAATGTGTTTTAAACGTATCAAGCATGCTTTGGCTGTTATAAGGGAAAACCCTATCCTCCGGCTTGCGTTGCATTGTGTGATGGGACCTGGGTCTTATAACAGCTTCATTTTTCTTTATTTAGCATTGCGCTGTTTGTTCTATGCAGTGGTATCCTTGGGAGGAAACCCGTTCCGTGTTATACGGCGTGGTCCCTTGATTTACCTAACTTTAAAACCAATATTAATATCTGTTTTAGTTCTCACACCAGTCACATGACTGACTTGGAGTTTATTGTTTTAACCTAAACTCTGGGTGCCCCTATTTTCCGCACGGGCAGCTAGTAGTTTTGGTTTTGCAGATTTATATTCACAGGATCCTGATTTACAGCTGGAACGATGCTTGGAAAGCTATGTATCCGTGCATTACTTTCAGTTGTGTTTTATATTGTTTTTCCGCTGCTATGTAATTTATTGTAATCTCTGATATTTATCGAATGTAATTTATTCATTAATACTCTGTATATTCTTGTATCTGATGGAATTGTTGTAAAAACAATGAAATGTTCTTCCGTCTGCGTTCTGATTGTCCTGTTCTCAAACGATCAGGGGTTTCGAACGGTCTAGATCGGTTTAACAACCGATTCGGATCGAGCGAAATTCCAGGCCGTCACAATTGGTATCAGAGCTTTGGTTTACAGAGCTCGAGAACTAGACACATTAGAACCATACGAAAGAGTTCGTCAGATATTGGATTAGTAATATCCAACTAGAATGGCTCGTTAGAGATAGGATCAGTAGTATCCTAGAACGAGTGTGAAGAGTATGTTTGTCAATTGAAAACAATTTTGTTTTGAAAATTTAAACCATTTTATATGTATTTGATTATTTATTTATTTTGAATTTGGACAATCCAATATATAAAGATTTTACATATACGCGTCATGAACGTATATTCGAAGTTTTAATATATTAGATAGATATAGAATCGCATTCTAGTCGCCCGGACATGATTCTGATGATGGCGCGCCATCACCAGTATTTATTTTCATGTTTCGAAGGTGTGATATCTATATATTTCCATTAGACTGGTGTGAGAACCAAAACTTATATAGCTAGAACACATTGTTGTGAATTGGCATCAAAAACATGATTTTTGTATATGTATCAAAATTATGAATTTGAAACTCTAATTCACTAATTGATTGATGTTTGTGTTGTTTATTTATTTGTTTGATGATTTTGAACCATTATGCCTAATAGAATCAAATATTGAATATTATTGAAAATTGGTTGCATTTGCTTGCAAATACATGTACTTACATTGAACAGGTCATAGCAAGGAGGCTAGAGCAGAGAATAAAATTTGTTTGCCCGACAAATAGGTACATGTTTACTATAATTTACTGTTTTGTTTGGGTGATGATGATTTTATGAGCCGATTGGCTAGCCGCTTGGCTTTTTCTTTTTCTTTTTGAGATCAGAGGGCCTGTATGGCAATTTCGGGATTTTCCCGTGGCTCCCGGTGCAGGGGAGGTTATGGCGAAATTTTTCGAAAATTTAGGGTGTTAGCCAAATTTTTGAAAATTTGACAATTCTCAGAAACTGAAAAGTTGGAGAATGAAAGCCAGATCGAACGTAGTTGATTAATCAAACCACTTTCGATTTCGTTCCTTTTCGGGGACAAAAAGTTTTAAGAGGGGGAGATTGTAACAACCCGAAAATCTGGGCCAGTTTAAAATTTTTATTTTGGCGAATTTTGAACATTTAAAATGAATTATTTTAAAATAATATGGACGAAAATTTATTTTGAATATAGAATTCGACGTATATATTATATACATTGTCGTTAGAATATAAATAATTATATATAATTATAAAAGGAATTGAAAATGGCGCAGTAGTTCGATAATTCGATTTCAAACTTCAATTGAATGTACCGGGTGCAGAACAATCCGGATTTTAGTGAAACCAAAAACATTAGGATCTATTTTAGAATATCTTTCCAACAATCCGACAAATCGAGATTTCATAGCGGGAATCAAAAGATATGTCCAGTTGAAAATTCTTAATAGTCGCTATGGAATTCAGGCCCTTAAAAATTGACATTTTGCAAACGACCTCGGATTTTGATGAAACCACTTTTGTTGGATCCGCAGTGTCAAATTATTGCTAGGTTTCAAATTTCATAATTTTTAGAATCAATATGTGAGCGTGGCAAAGGAAAACGCGTTTGACCAGTTTTAGTTGATTTTAATCGACTGGAAAATGACCATTTTTCCAACTGTCTCAGAATTCGACGAAACTAGTTTTGTTAGGACCGTATCATCAATACGAAGCTAGAAAATATTTTTATGGGATTTATAGAGTTAGTATGTGACCCCGGTAAATTGAAATGCACGTTCAAATTCCATATATAGAGTTATATGTTGATTTTAACGGAAACTGATCGAAACGTTCGAATCAGCCTACGATACATATCCCATTGTGTTCGGAATGGGGGTAAAACGCTGTGGACGACAGGCGGTGGGCCTCGTTTTGAGGTCGAAAATAAAAGTTGCTTTTTGACTGGAAAATAAAATAATTAAAAATTAAAACCTTTTCTCTCTCCTCTCTATATTCCTCTGTCCCCCCCCCCTTATTTTCAAACCCGATTCAGATTAAAAAAAAGGAGAAGCGATCGACAGGACCCCCTCCCCCAGCGGCGCCGACCGCCGCGCGAGGCGCCCCTCCCTCAGCAATCGCGTCGTCGCCCAGACCCGACACCCCCCCTCCTTCCATCGAAGACCACAACGAAACCCCCCCGTCGATATCCCCTAAATCGAACCACTCGCGCCCAAACCCCCCTACAACTAATGACCGCCACCCCTCGCCAGAACCCGAACCGCCTGCACCTAGGCGCCCTCCGACCGTCCACCAAACTCCGGCACCGCACGTGAACCTCCCCTCCGATTGAAATTAGTGAGTTTTCTTTTTTTATTTTGCATTTAGTTGTTTTCAGTTTTTATATAACATGAAAGGTCAAAATTTTAATTAATGAAAGGTCAAATTTTTAATTATATGAAAGGTTGAATTTTTAAAGTATGAAAGGCGATATGTTTATTAACATGAAAGCGAGTGGAAAACATGATGTTGTTTATATTGAAAGGTTTGATTTTTCTTTATAAAAAGATTTGATTCTTCTTTATAAAAAGATTGGATTTTTAAATATATAAAGAAATGATTTTTAGCTAAGGAAAGTTGTGAAAGATTTATTTTTGAAAAGGCGAAATCTTTATATAGAGAATAGCGAGGTAAAAATATAATTTTTATCTATATAGTAGCAATGTAAAAATGGAATTTTTATCCATATAGCGTGATTATAAAAATTCGATTTTTATATATTGAATAGCATAGTAAAAATTCGATTTTTATATATCGAATAGCATAGTAAAAATTCGATTTTTATATATCGAATAGCATAGTAAAAATTCGATTTTTATATATTTAATAGCATAGTAAAAATTCGATTTTTATATATTGAATAGCGTAGTAAAAATTCGATTTTTATATATTGAATAGCGAAGTAAAAATTCAATTTTTACATATGTAGAGAATACGGGCAGCGAAGGTGATAAAAAGGCGAGAACAACGAAGATTTCCTGCATTAGAAGTGCCGTGGAGTTGGAATAACTGTTGGTGAGAACTTCTCACTCTTCAATTTCTTTTTCTATTTATATATATATACTAGGATGCAGACGGTGTTTAGTAGCACCCGACACCCGTCATCCACATACCATGGATGGCTTGTTTGTTTAATTGTTTGGTTGTGTAGTTGGTTAGATTATTTGGTTTGAATTGAATTGTTTGGTGAAATGGAATGGATTTGATTGATGTGTGAATGGCGTGGGCCTTCACTAGACCGGGGATAAGGCTAGGCCTTGTCCCGTTTCTAGTATCGTGCCGTTATGCCGCCGAAATTTTCTAAAACAAGTTAGAAAAATAAAAATATCATTTTTATTTTTTTATTTTGTAAATAAACTGAATAAAAATTCATGTGTCAAAATAAAATATTTTTATCGTTAAAAATATAATTTTTAACGTGAATGTGAATAAATAAATATTCATTTACAAACCGGACGGTTTGTTTACGTACACCTATTTGAAGGACATTGATTGGGACGATAAATTTTACACATCGCCCAATTGCACAAATAAAATATGTGTTTGATTGTTTGAAACCCCACACGGGTGTTGGGGTGGAATTTGAAGTTCACTCATCCTGATTGATTAAATATGTCGATCGATTGATTGAGAGGCTGTTATAAGAGCTAGATATCTATATTTGATGCTTATACAGTGTAGTGCACTTTGGTTGATGGTTGATTATTTTTCAATGCTATTATATACGTGTGATGTATGAAAATCCATATAATTAATATTATATAGTGATTGATTGGGCCTCATTCCAATTTAGAAAATAAAGAATATTATAAAATAAAGGTTCATGTGTTGACAGTACTCATCCGTTGAGATTAGTCACGTGTTGAACGAAATGTTTTAAAATAGAAATATTTGAAATAGAAATATTTGAATAGGAAATATTTGAAAAAGAAATATTTGAAATAGAATATTTGAAAATAGAATTATATGAAGCCGTGTTGATTAGATTGACGCCATTTTGACGTGAACGATATTTATATCGATTTTATTCATTTTAAAATGAATATTGAAAAGTGATTTCGAAATCGAATATTTTGAAATGAAATTTGATTTCAATTGAATATATAACGAATTTGATTTCAATTGAACATATAACGAATTTGATTTCAATTGAATATATAACGAATTTGATTTCAATTGAATATAGAACGAATTTGATTTCAATTGAATATAAAACGAATTTGATTTCAATTGAATATACAATGAATTTGATTTCAATTGAATATATAACGAATTTGATTTCAATTGAATATAAAAAGAATTTGATTTCAATTGAATATACAACGAATTTGATTTCAATTGAATATATAACGAATTTGAATTCAATTGAGTATAAAACGAATTTGATTTCAATTGAATATATAACGAATTTGATTTCAATTGAATATAAAACGAATTTGATTTCAACTGAATATACAACGAATTTGATTTCAATTGAATATATAACGAATTTGATTTCAATTGAATATAAAACGAATTTGATTTCAATTGAATATACAACGAATTTGATTTCATTTGAATATATAACGAATTTGATTTCAATTGAATATATAACGAATTTGATTTCAATTAAATATAAAACGAATTTGATTTCAGTTGAATATAAAATGAATTTGATTTCAATTGAAAATACAATGAATTTGATTTGAATGGAAAAGAAAACGAATTCGAATAGAATCGAATTGAAAAGAAAATGAATTCGAATCGAGTTAAAAATCGATTTGAATTGAAATCAAATAGAAATGAAAGTAAAAAGGATTTATAATAGAAAATTCAATTTTGATTTGAATTTGAAATGGAGGTTGAAATTGTTTTTAAAACGAATTCAAAACCATTTATAAAATTCGTTTTAAATAGAAATCGACGAAATATATTATATATATAATATAATGGCCTGAATAGAACGCACCGCGCCGCGGCAGTTCGCGAATTTCAACCATTGACTTCAAACGGACATTACGGGAAATCCGACCGTCGGATTCTCCTAAAACCGGAACCGTTGGGTTCGTATCGAAAAGAGCTTTCTAACGAATATTAGAAATTCAAAATCTAACGGTTGGATTTGGAGATACGTCCAAATCGAATTCGAAAAAGGTCGCTATAGGTGTAGTTCGATAGCCGTTGTTGGAAATCGACTGTACAGGCCTTGATAAAATTATTAAAAATATCGATAATTTGTGTAAAATCATAAGAAATGATTTGAGAAAAATTGGGATGAAAAACTCCATATTTGAAAAGATAAAAATATATTTTTATCAAAATGAACTAGTTTTGAACTAATATTAAAACCCATTTATTTTTAAATAAATAAATTGGATTTGAAATGGGTTTTAAATAGAATTGATGTGGGTTTATTGTGAACAGTGTTTTAAATAACACCAGTTCTTTAACCCGATAATAAATAGAATGTGATTTGGGTTTGTCATGAATTGTGTTTTAAAAGACATTAGTTCTTTAACCCAATAAAAGGAGTTTTAATGAATCTGCAATTAGATTGAAATGTGAATTTGTAATCTAAATTATCAAATTTAGAAATTTAGCGAGAATGGAGTATCACCAGTTTTTCTCCAAAGCGATAGTTAAATCTTTAATTAGATTTGAACGTGAAATGATAATAAGTTTTACCGATAACACTGTGGTGTTAGATATGGAGTATTACCGGTTTTGCTTCATGGGATGAATAGGTTGGGATTGGGAAATAAAATAAATAATTACTTCGGTGTGGTTCGCTAATCTCGACTAGTTTGGAAAACCATAATTTGGTTTGAAATGACATCCAAAGGAAGATTAAAGGAAAATTTTAAAGAATTTATCTTGGATAAAATTAATGGGAACCTTTCCCTAAGAATTGAAATTTAGAAACTAGCTGTAGGTTGGTTAAGAAGAATGGTTTCCTGGGTATTGATCTGATGTTGGTTCCGGCCTTCGGGGTTAATATTTGGGGGATTGCTCTCTTACTGATTTACGGTTAGTAACTGATGAATTGGAATGAGGCGTATGTTGTGTTGGTGTAACATTTGTTTTTAATATACGCGGGTTGTTCGGAAAGACCGGGTTTATACCCATTCTGAATAACCGATTCGACGATAAGTCGAAGATGAAGACGGTGGTTGAAGACCGGAAGTCTTCACATCGTTTGGGTGATTATTGATGATCTTGATTGGGCTGTACACCCAAGATGAGGGAATCAGTTGGTGGTCGTCCAGACGTACTTGGAGATCGATGGATATGCGAGGAAAGTGCCTCCGGTTTCATTCAGACCCAGAACGAACTTGTAAATGGATTGTGTGTCTGACATTGGATTTCATTCTGCGTTGATTGATTTCTGTTAAATATATATCTGTTTGGCGGCGGAGAATTCATTCTCTTGCTTAACGCCCTTCTCTGAGACGTACGAGCTTAGAGGTTATATATTGATAGATATCAATCGCATGGCATGAATCGCCTGTGTGGCATGCTGAGTTGCATGGATCAAGGCTTCCGTTGAAAAGCAAAGTCTTGTGGTTGATGATCAAAGCATGGCCTTTGTGGTGTAGCTTTGTGTATAGCGTGGATTCGCGAGCCTCACACCTCGGTATGAGTCAAAAACGGGATAAGGACCCAAGGAGTGCATGACGTTTCTTTCTAGCTATGCTGGTGTCAGTGACTTACCAGCCCTGAAATTTATATCTATTTTTCACCTATGTTGTTGTTGGAATGCGAGGCGCCGCGGTTATAGGTCTGTAAGGACCGGGAAACGTGTGTTCAGGAATAACTAATCCTCAAACGTAAGAGAGGACCGACCTTGGAGGATCCAGGATTACCCAGAGTGCGTAGTCCTGAGGCATTTGTTAGAGTGTCTCGAACGCGGAGAGGAGCTTGCCCCTTGCCTCGACTCATGACGGAAATCCAATTTCCAATACGTGTATTGTGGTTTTAATAGTAGAACTAGTATGGCAACATAGTAGATGGTAGCTATGCCGCCTATGATTGATATTTATGATTGAAATTGTTTTGACACTATGCACCTATAATAGTATCAAATAATGTGTTTTAAACGTATGCTTTGGCTGTTATAAGGGAAAACCCTATCCTCCGGCTTGCGTTGCATTGTGTGATGGGACCTGGGTCTTATAACAGCTTCATTTTTCTTTATTTAGCATTGCGCTGTTTGTTCTATGCACTGGTATCCTTGGGAGGAAACCCGTTCCGTGTTATACGGCGTGGTCCCTTGATTTACCTAACTTTAAAACCAATATTAATAACTGTTTTAGTTCTCACACCAGTCACATGACTGACCTGGAGTTTATTTTTTTAACCTAAACTCTGGGTGCCCCTATTTTCCTCACGGGCAGCTAGTAGTTTTGGTTTTGTAGATTTATATTCACAGGATCCTGATTTATAGCTGGAACGATGCTCGGAAAGCTCTGTATCCGTGCATTACTTTCAGTTGTGTTTTATATTGTTTTTCCGCTGCTATGTAATTTATTGTAATCTCTGATATTTATCGAATGTAATTTATTCTTTTATACTCTGTATATTCTTGTATCTGATGGAATTGTTGTAGTAACAATGAAATGTTCTTCCGTCTGCGTTCTGATTTGTCCTGTTCTCAAACGATCAGGGGTTTCGAACGGTCTAGATCGGTTTAACGACTGATTCAGATCGAGCGAAATTCCAGGCCGTCACAACATTAGTACCCACTTATTGATAGGGTCCTAAGAGTTAGGTCTTAGGAAGCCAAACCCAACAAGGTTTAGTATCCCTTTTATATAAATAATTTTCATTATTATGCACATATTCCATAAATGAGTTAATGTGCTTCTTCCTAATCAAACTATTGTTAGTTTTTGGTACTCATATCTTAATTTTATTAATTGTTTTTGTGGATTTCAGTTTTGCATTAATTTTCCTCCTAAACTTTGTAATTTTCTTTGGAGGAAATTTCAATTCATTTTTGAATCCTAAACCATTTTTGTTTGAAGAGGGTTGAGAGTTTTCTATGATTCTTGTTAAATTTTCTCTACCCTTGTTAAAATTTGAAACATTTTTTGAAATGTTTTCTAACTTAGTTTGAATACTTTTGTTTTCTAATTCTAGTTCTTTTACTCTAATTTTCAACAAATGATTTTCAGAATTAATTTCATCATTTTTCATTTTTTGAGTTTCAATTTCTTGACTTAAAAGAGAAAGCTGACTATCCGAATTCGTAAGAGTTTCTTGAACTTTTTCAAGTTCTTCTTCTAGAATTATCTTTTCATCTTTTAACATATCTCTTTAAAATTCAGCTTTATTTTGATTTTCACGAGTTTCTTTAATCATTTTCTTTAGAGTTTTTATTAAATTTAAAAGTTCAGCATTAACATCTATTAGTTCTTCATAAGATAATTCACTTACCTCAGATTCTTGTGCCATAAAACACACATTTGCTTGCTCTTTATCACTATCACTGCTTGATGAATCTGAGGCTGAGTCGTCCCATGTAACAGAAAAGGCTTTCTTCTTGAATTTTTCTTTCTTGCTTTTATTGAAGTTCTTTTGATTTTCTTTCATTTCTGGACAATCTTTTACCATGTGACCTTTCTTATGACAATTGAAACATTCTAGTTTTGAAGATGAAGGCTTATTTGAAATATTCTTTTTGAAATTTCCTTTTCTATATTTCAGAAATTTCTTAAAGTTTTTGGCAATAAAAGCTAGATCTTCGTCTTCTGATTCAGACTCCTCTTTATCAGCATGAAAGGCCACATTTTTCTTTTCTTGAGCTGTTCCCTTTTTGCTTGAAGGTTTACTTCATAAGACATTAGATTTCCTGTTAGCTCTTTTGGTTTCATTGATGATAAATCATTTGCTTCTTCAATGGCTAGTACTTTTCTTTCCCAATCGGCAGTTAAAAAATTTAGTACTTTTGAAATGATGTCAAAGTCACTGTATTTTTCTCCAAGTCCTATCAATGCATGTAAGATATCTTGGAATCTTAAGTACATTTCGTTGATAGTTTCATTTTGCTTCATTTTGAAGTTCTGGAACTGATTTTTGAGCATTGAAATTTTAGTTTGTTTGACTTTGCTTATCCCTTCATGAATAGTTTCTAGTGTCTCCCATATTTGATAAGCTGATGTACAAATGCTAACGCGATTGAATTCATTTCGATCTAGAGCACAGTATAGCATGTTCATAGCTTTTGCATTTGCATTTGCTTCATCTTTTTGAACAGTTGTCCAAGTTGCATATTCAGTAGTAGGAGCTGTAAACTCTTTTTGAGTTGCATTCCATGCACTAAAACCACTTGCTTGCATATAAGTTCTCATTCTTGTAGCCCAGTAGTTGTAGTGTAGTCCGTTGAATAGTGGTGGTCTTTGAGTAGATTGTCCTTCGGCAAAAGTAGTTGAGCTAGTACTTGGGTTATTCTCCATTTTATCAAAATATCAAATAACGGTGTTACGGTTATAGGATGACCTTGCTCTGATACCTATTGAAAGGGGCTATGCAGCGGTAGGATCGTATAGAATGGAGAATATGATGTAATGTATATAGCAGAGTAGTAAGCAGTAAATCACACAGTCGATTTATACTGGTTCGGACCAGTGTCCTACGTCCAGTCCCAGACTCACTTCTGGTATTTCACTAACACTAAAACCCTCACTTCACCCGGAGGAATAGGTTCACAATTACTCGAACAACTGAATGGGATTTCTTACCTCAACCACTGAAGAGGTCTTCACTAATACAGAATAATTGTTGACTCTTTTGTGTTCTTGATAACACGGATTGTCGAATATTAAGTACACCCTTCCTATAGCCTTTCCTTGATGATAGTTGTGAAGTGCGTGAAGGAATATGGAAGTTTAAAAGTCTCAAGTATGAAAGTAGATAGCTTTTTAGAACTTAGAGAGCTTTGAATAAGATAGAGAGAATTAGAATCAATTTCGGTTATTAGATCATCTAAGCAATTCTCTATTTATAATATATAAAAAGATACAACTGATCGTGAAGAGTTTTGATGAAGAGATATGGATTAAATAGTTGTTTCTCTTCATAAAGGATGCAACTCTTCAGAATTCAGATGTCTGAAAATAAATTTTAGATGTCTGTTTATTTTAAAAATCAAATCAGAAAGGAAATAGTGTATTTCGGGGGCATTTCAGACGTCTGAAATATATCAACCAGACGTCTGAATATTGTATTTAAAAACATTCTGTTTCAGCAAACAGACGTCTGAAAATTTCAGACCAGACGTCTGTTTTCCGTTATCAGACTATTCCTTGCTTAATTTATATAAGAGAAGCTATATACATATAAAATGTGTGTGTGTGTGATCATCAAGGAAGACTTTAACATTAATATCTAAGACTAACAGACCTTTATAAAGAATTTATTCTTCGTTTATTGTGTTCTTGAATCTGTTTGTCAAATGGCTTCCTGCAAAACAAGGTTAGATAATAATATGTACGTTTATGTATAGTTGTCATAGTCAATACGCTATGTAGCGGGATGTAACAGATGCTAACATTATCCATAAAATTGCACTGTTGTGATCAATCTTTTGTAAAATTATAAACCCTGGGCTACTTCACTTCATCTTCAGCTCTCAAACTCACACCGCCAATTCTCTTCCTCCTCTTTCTGGCACTTTTGAGATACCTAACCTTATGTTCTTCTTCTACCAAATATTCATCTCGTCTTGTCGCTACTGACATCATCAAGAAAATGATGGTCTTTAGTACAGAAATGGTGGATGTAAAATGTGAAATGAGTAGTTTCGGTTTGTTCTTCCCAAAAGAAGAACAAATGTATGGTTCATAACAGAAACATGCATAGTAACCATGGCCGTTGTAAATGCAATCCACACTATAATTTCAAACATAAAAAGTACGCTATAAGCTTCAACAACAACCAAACTTGAAATGCCGACCTATTTTATCCGAGAAAGAATTTATACTGAAGCATGTAGCTGCATTGAACAGGTTTTACTGTAATGATATTAAGAGTGTACATGGTGCAAAGAATGTTGGTATTAAGTGCAAGTCTTATTAAAATTTAAATTGTTTACAACATATTTGTACAATATAAAAAAAGTATAGGTTAGTTTTGTGGAATAGAAAATGGATTGCATATTTTTTGTTTTATCAAAGAGTAGATGACCTTAACTCACGCAAGTTTGTGCAAAAAAATAGAAACCCGAATAACGAGCTATTCTAAAAACTAAAACTGCAGCATTTTCATTATAGACACCTGAGTTTGAGTTGACTGCTTTAAAATGAAAGATAAAATGAATCTGTATCAATTTTAAGATTTATAGTGGTACCTTCAACAAAGTTGCTCAAATCATGTAAACTCAAGCTGAGGACCTATTCGAACTCGGCTTAAGGGTGTTTTCAGCGTCCAATACACCTGGATAGAAAAAACCTATACTATAGCAAATTGTACTGTAATTTTCGTAAGTCTGAAATTATTATTCAGTAAGTAAAATAATAGAAAAATTAACATATAATAGTGTTCAAATCTTACCATTAGTACAGATTCATATAACTGGAAGATGAAATAGCATGTTTTATCAGTTGCAATCTCCTAAAATACTCGATCGATACATACCCTATCAATGAATGATTGGGAAATTATTAAATTTTCCAAGTATTTGAGATAATATTTTACCATGTTTAATTATTGCAAGAGAAGCCCATGTGACATTGACAATTCCAGTTTCAGTTAGAGCCTATACGACACATGCTTCAATCGGTAGTAGCTCAAATTACAACTGAGAAGTACATACCGCAACCAGTGTCAAAACAATCAACCTATCAAAGCCGAGAGACTAACTTTAGCATAGCTAGAACATAGCACAGAACACTATGTCAAACAAGGCATGACAAGTCATGGAACTCTAAACTAAATCAGACGCACCAATCCAATAACATGAAACTTGAGCTAGGCTTCATAAAATTTGCTAAGGTTGAGGATGGTGGAAAAAAAGAAATGACGGGCCAAACAACTACATTCACTCCACTCCAACCAAGCATAAACAGGAACCACAAGTACTAGTACACCTTCCCACACCCCAAACAAAGAAAGACGCAAACCAAATGATGGTGGAAATCACAGTCGGCACAGAGCAACCTCCAAGAAACCATTACCTGAGAATACTAAACCCTCGATAGCTGATTCCATTCACATGAGAGGGGCAGTAGATCCATAGAGTGGATAAAAAGTTTCCACAGAGGAGCGAACCACTGCGCAAGTACCAATGCGGGTGGATCATCGATAACAACGTTAAGGTTAAAAAGGACGAAAGGTAAATTGGATCTAGAAATCGAAAGTGGGGTTGGAGTGGAGGGCTTCTTCTAGAAACCAGGCGTGACAAAAGCAAGAATTGATTGTGGTGGCGTAGAAGATATGAAGAGAGGCGGTTATGAATCGGGTGGAGGAAAAGAAAAGGAAACAAGGTGGAAAGGAGATAGATCTTGTCACCATTTCCAGTTCAGTAAAAGGTTTTTTTATGAAATGAAACCGATTTTGATTTAGGGTAGAAAATGGGAGGAGGCTAACGCGTGAAGAAGTATAGATAAGCGAAAATTACTTTGGAGCCATTTTTTCGTTCTTCCCGCCTAAATTTCACAGTGCGCTTACTCAGAATTTCATCAGACTTTATAAAAATAAATACTATAAACTAAACTAAATAAGCGAAAATTTATATTAACATGATACAAATTTCTAAAAAATTGGTTCTTTGTAAAATATTGTACTTCTTAAATAGAATTAGTTATTACTGTTTACTTCTTAATTATAACTGAATATTAATTATTAAAAGTTAATTATTACGCTGTCAATTATTAATTACTAAATTTCCAATGGTAACACCGATTACTATTTGATTGTTACTATTTATTAATTATTTACTAATGCTATTAATTAATTATTACATTGATTATTTTATATTACAAATTTATTATTATTTAGTAGTAATTATAATTTATCATTAAGTATAATTGATTAATTCCAATTATTTAATTGTGAAGTGTTTATAAATTATAATATTTTAATTAAGTATTTAATAATTAACAATTACTATTATTATAATGTTATTTGTCAATTTTTTTTTACTATTTAAAGAATTATGTGTGAGAGAAGATAGGTAGAAGTGAAAGACTATAAATAGGGTAATAATTTATATGGTAATGTTTGTATTCTTTGAATTTCGGAATTATTTAATATTTATAAAATTTCTTATTTTTAAACAGTAATTGGTTTTATAATCTTTATGATTTATTTCAAATTTATTCAAGATGATTTCAAATTTCTAAATTTTTCGAAATATAATTATCAATATATTTATAAAATATAAGTATCAACAATAATTATGAATTGTAATTATTAAATACAATTATTTAAAATTAATTATTGAATACTAAATATCATTTCATAAGTACTAAAGTTTATAATTAATTATTATAATAAGCTGATATTTTCATTATTTAGGGGAATAATAATAAAAGAACAATTACAATTTTTGGGATTTGGCGTAAAATGTACTGACATACTGACTGAAATTTGTGATGAAAGCAGAGTACTTAATTAAGAATTTAGTAATTACATTGGTTATGTGCAAAGATTATCTTTCTAATTCTAAATAAGCAATTATTATACGTTATTTATTATAGAACGTAATATTATTATTTATTATTACTTATAAATATTAATTAGAACAAATTAATTATTAATTATCGAACATGTTCATAATTATTAAAAAAATTAAATTAAATTATATCTTAG
This sequence comes from Allium sativum, assembly GCA_030737875.1. Lineage (NCBI taxonomy): Eukaryota > Viridiplantae > Streptophyta > Magnoliopsida > Asparagales > Amaryllidaceae > Allium > Allium sativum. Next base: position 150,692,222 of record CM060913.1, read on the forward strand.
AAAAAAATATAAACATCTCTTACAAGTCTATTGGAATTCTGCTATAAAAAAATTCGATAAATATTCGTCAGTACTCTACCAGGAATTGTAGCGGAAATATTCTATTGGTAATTTGATGCAATTCGCAACGACTTAGTGAGGGATGACAGAAGACGACGGTAGTAAATCAAAGAAAGAGAAGTTGAAAAAACAAAACACTATCCCTTGCAAAACGCATGAAAATCCATCACAAATTAGCAATGGAAATTTCCGCTTCTAAATATATGATGCTAAATCAGTATTTTCTTGTAATGTTGGTCACGGAATTAGCGTGATTGCATTTGTGGCGATTTTCTGATCAATTTAGACATATGGATTACAGAAACCAGATTTAAGATGGAAAAGATATTTTTAAAATAAAACATTACAACAAACATGAAAAGAAGGTGTAAGAAAAGAACAATGACCACCATTATTTCTAGTCCTGTTAACAAAAGCCTATGTAGCTGAGTTGGTAAAGACATGTCTCTCCCAAGTGAATGACGCGAGTTCGAGTCCTGCTGGTGCCATATTTTTATTTTAGAGGAACAGTTGAAATAATACATATTCTGAGAAGAAAATATGTATAATGCACATATAAGGAAAATTATACATAAAGGTGAATATAAAAATATATGTATACTTGCATATGTATGTGCAAAAATATATACGTATAAATTCAAATGTTGAGATAAATGTACAAGATAAGGGCAGAAAATAATTAATGCACAATACAAGGAAAATAAACAAAGAAATCAACTGCCTTTGAAATTAGAGTGCATTAAAAGGAATAAAACAACTAATTGATGGCGGTATTAATTGTATTGATTAACGGGCTAGGAATTAAAAGATTACATTTGTATATATGTGCATAGATTTGAAATTTAAACTTAGTAATGGTGTATAAAAGGCACAAAATAAATCAAAGGAAGTATAATGGGCAAATAATGAATGTTAATTAAAAACGTTAAGAACAACAAAATGTCAACGCGAAAAAGCACGCCCGGACCCAGATAGGTCGACCCCATTGTGCATGGGTCGACCCACGGGACGACCCACCGATATACGAGTCGATCCAGAGGTCGACCCAAGTGCCGTCCAAGCATATTTTTGTGACATGTAGTTTGTGACGTGTTTGACTCGGATTTTAATAGATTAAATCCGACGGATCATACTTTTTCGTACACCTATAAATAGACAAGCAGGGCCTAGCCTAAATCTCATATTTTCTGAGATGCTACCTCGGCTCTACCATTCTCTTCTTCCTCCAAATCTTTTTAGAAAATTAGAATATTAGTTTTAGGAAATTCTGATTCAAGTTTGAAGATAAAAGAATGCAAATCTACAAATAGGTGTTCAGAATTCTGATCAACGTGATGTAAGTTCTTGAATCTGATTTATTTAGGTTTCTCTTCCTTTTTCCCTCTTCTTCAGCAATAGATTTGTGAATTTGTGGATATTTTTTATAATAGATTCAGTTAGGGATGCCACAAAACAACAAATCTAGATCAAATTCATGGATTGGAAAGCTGTTAGGTGAGTAGATCTAAATTATATCATTTTAAATAATGGTATATTTATCCTTTGTATTCCCCGTTATACTAAATCTGTTGAATGATTGATAATTGTGGAAATTGATTTTTAAACATGTTAGAATATGTGGAAAGGATTACTGTTGTATATAGGTATGTTCTAATAACCTGTTAATTGGATATTGTAAGATAAGTTACAATGAAATTAGGAATAATTGTGGTAATTGAGATTAAATCTGCTGAGAACATTTCTGTTGTATAAAGCCTATTTCCATTAATTACTTGTCTGGATTGGGAATTACTGTAAACCTATGCAGTAAAAGAGCTTAGCGGATCCAATGCGGCGAAGGCACAAAAAGTTGTAACGGGATAAAGCGTGGAAATAACAAGATATAGCAGACGAGTCTAAAATAGCATATAAAACTTGTATTTAATGGTTTTATAAATATATAAATGCTACATAAGTGAAAAATTAACATTTAACTTATTTATAATTAGTATATTCTTAATTTTAAATAAAATCAAAAGCAAATATATGTAAAAAAGTGTAAACTTTTATTTAGCTTGACTAAATTTAATAGAATACTATACTATTTTATATTTTGAAAATTATATGTTAAAAAATTATACTTAAAAAGTAATTTTATAATGCATAAATATCATTTTTAATTCATCTCTCTTAGAGAAGATATAGCGGAAATGGCGGAAAATTGTTGAAATAATAGGATATATTGGGAATATCGGATTATAGCGGGGTTTGAAGTCGCAAGGCTTTTCATAGGCTATTTGGAAATAGTGTAGCGGCAGAAGTCTGCTACACGATATATCAGGGATATGGCGAGGTAATAGCAGGGCATAAACTACACAGTTGTAAACACCGTAATTATGGAACTTACAATAAACATGAATAATTGTGTTAGAATATTATTATGCCAAAAGGTTGTAAATAGAATTACAGTAAAATTTGGAAGAATATATATGCCTAAATTGTATGAAAATTTTACAGTAATTGGGAAATTGTAAATAACTACACTAAGACACGAGGTTAAGTTTAACTTGTCGGAGAAGTCTGCCCAGAACCGCCCAGCAAATCAAGCATCCACAAGTGGTTAGCTTAATATGAGAGGTCTGATACATTAACATACATACATATATATATATATATATATATGTATATAACAGGAAAGAAATTAATGGCATTAATTGTAGTTAATGGAAATGAATGAATGTTACAACAGTATAAGAATTGGAATGAACGAGGAATGATAATAACCTATTATGATTAAGTATAAATGAAAGTATGGAAGATAATAGGTAGGCTTGTCCTACGGATAAGTGGAAATTATAACATAGATTATAATAAATGGAAAGAAACTTGTTGAAAAACCTTGGTTAAAAGAACTAAATAAATAACAACAAGAGGTTGTACTAAACCGTGTCATAGTTAATGAAAAATAATGAAGTAGGGTTATTATTGGTAGACTTATAAAAGAGAATTATGAACTATAATAAAAGAAATTAATAATAAGCGGAACCCTGCTCAGGTGGCATAAGATTGAATGAAGTAAAAAGACTTATGGAATGAAATAAGTTATACTTAATTATAAATTAAGTAATATGTTAAACGGAAACCTACTGATTGTGATAGGATTTACTCAATGACACATTAAGTAGAACATGTTATTATAACCTGAAATTGGATAATGAATGGCTGGGTAATAATGTAAGAAGACTGTAGATTACAGACCCTAGATTACAATCTAGAGAATAACATGTTAGGGGCTTATTAATGAACTTAAATGGTTTAAATTACATAAATGAAATTAATAAGTGAGAGGTGTCCATTCTTTAGAGATGTAAGGGGATAAGAGAAAACTTAGTAAATTGAATAAGAAGTTAATATGATTGGAAATAACCAAGTTAACTGGAAATCAGATGAGGTAGAGCAAGCGCGTAATTAAATATTTATACATAGGGTCCAACAACACGTTAACATGATGCGCTTGGACCAGTCTGCACGTCTAAAGGTGAAGAACCCAATGGGGTAATTCATCATGGTGTCACGATAGGAGCACGTCCATCTGATTTTTCTATTGATATCTTAATTGCTAGCTCTGTGGGACTAGGAGGAAGCACGCGACTTCCATGGGACGTGGTAGAGTACTCCGTGGTGGTCCTCTGTGTGGTGGCAGCGCTCAGGCTGTACTCGTAGAGATCGGATCTGCATGAAACCACCCAGTGGGTATACCTTGACTGCAACGGTAATTTGGCAGTCAAAAGGCTGTCGGGTGGCGTTGAGTGATTCGACCATTTTTCCTATAATGAGGCTGGTTAGTACCAAATAAAGGATAGTAATCGTCAGGAACCTTTCATCGGTAGTCAATGTGACGTGGAAAGACTAGAGCTAAACCTACAGACCAACGATCTTTCACCATCGAGACTTTGGTTGCGGGACACGTCAATTTGGATGTAGATTGTTTGCTAGGGGCACGTCATTTAGCTCTTTATGTAGTCTTTCACTAGTTGAGGGAGGGGTCGAGGTGGGACCATTGCCACCATAGAAATGCAGACCATAATTTAGATATCTATACTTTAGGTCTCTTTAGCAGACCTGTACAGATATGGAAAAACTTTTGATCGACTTCTGTGCATTCATATGAAGCCCTATTACGGAACTCGGGGTAAAGTAGATAGTGGGACGTGTGACGATACATGCATGCCGCATCAGGTGGTGTATCGTAGACGCAAGGGTATTACTCTGTGTCGAGACTAGATTCAATCAAGGAGATTGGATATGATAGTCCATACGCTAATGTAGCATAGCGATGGTGGTTATGTGCGTAACGTTGCGTAGTTTTATGAAGATATGCACATCGCTCCGACGTAGGATGAGAGTTGCAGACGCCTCCATAGCGTGACGGTGGAGACCGTGCGAGGAGGGTACCATGAGAGGTACATTGGTATTGGGGGTAGCTACATATATTATATATTAGGTTAGTCTACTGGGAGGTAGATGGGTATGATGTGTGTCTAAAGCCTTGAGTGTTATTAACCTAATAACCTAATAAACATGAAAATGTAAATGAATAGTATATGTAAGGTCATTTCAGAATTTTTAATTTAGTCTAGTCACCAGAATTTGTGTTCTGACCCCCTCCTTATAACACACTCGCAGGTTAGGTATGTGGCAGAGATATGATAGCTTTGGATACTGGTTAGGCAGTATTATTATCTTGGTAAAGCTATATTTGACTATATTATATTTTATTTTGATCCGCTGTGAGATTTTTTCTGAGCTCTGATATATTTTATGTCTGTCTTTTCTGCAGGATACCAGACAAGCCAAATCGAGTTTCGGCATATTGGAATTTTTGAAAAAAAATTGGTCTATTGGAACTCGGGTTGTTACATGAATGGTTTCTCCATTTTAATAGGGTTATGTGTGCTTTCTACGAGAACAATGCATTGTATGCCTACTTTTCAGGACATCTGTCATTTATGTGTATTCAAAAGCAACACCCTTCTATTGTGTTTGTCGATGGCGCTCAAAATCATCGGCTTAATCTCGACTTACAAGATAGTGCTTTGGGATTTTGTGAATCAATACTTCTTTGTCCGATGCCTGGAGTGTTTTTACAAAATTTGGATAGAAGCAGGTGAGTACATCTGTTCAGAGCTCTCTATCTAATTTTTCTAAGTCTCCATTTTTATGCATTTGATTTTCCTTCTCTTTGTAGAAACGCCATCTCCTGTCAAAGACTCTAATGGTTGTAAATTTACTCTCGAGACTCTGAAGGTTGTTAGGGACAAGGAAAGCAGTAAAAAAATCTTGATCAAGGAAGAATTCCTTCGTCAGTTTGGATTGCTTGACCCGTCTCAATCTTTCCTGCCTCGAGATATTTCTTCTGCTCCTCGTTTTATGCCCAAGGCCTCAGATGCCCCATCCTCTAAAGAAGATGTTGTACCAAAAACTTCTATCGAGGAGGCCGTACGTACTCAAAAGTTGCTCGAGCTGTGCTGATGAAGCTGGATCGTCTGTCCAGCCTAAGATGCTTTCCATTACCGAGAAGGAAGAAGTTACCCATCATGAGGGAAAGAATCTCGTAAATATTGGTGAAGAACTTGAAGAAGGGGAAATCGCGGGTAGGGACGATTCTAATGTTGGAAGAGGCGACGCCGATCCCATGCTTCCAATCGCAACTGAGGATGATTTTCTGACATACATGGGGGTTTAAGCGACCTTGTTGTAACCTCAGGCGAGCTTTTCACACGTGATATTGCAATGTCCAAATTCACTGCATCGGTTTTAAGGACGTCTTCTGAACTGGCTCTTACTCCATCTTGAAAACCCATCATTGCTATCGTGGTCGCTTCGACTCCAAAAAGACGAGCGGTTCGTTGCCCTATGCGAGTTAGATCACACACAACACACACTTAAGGCTTCTGATATCTTTCATATGTATCTTTCTGTATTGCCCCTGCATTTCCTACTCAAAATATTCAGCTCCTGTTTTCCATTGTTTAAGGTACAGCCATGAACCATTCATGTGTGGATTACTTCAATCGTTAAATAGGTTCTTACAATCGGTGGCGCTATGCACCATCTCGTCCTTATAGGGAGACTGATGAAGACAAAAGGGCAACAAAAGGCCCAAGAGGAACATGATCGATGGGATAAGGATGAGCGGAGCAAGAAATCCCGTGAAGATTGTCGTGACCGGGACAAAGGATCATATTATTAAATCATATGATGATTGGATCAAGTAAAACAATATTTTTGATTTTGTAATGGATTCACGTTGATGGTTTTATGATTTTGCAATGGTTTTGTGATGGACTTTAATGTTTTTGTGATGGATTTTAATGTTTTTGCAATGATTTTGTGTTGATGTTTTAATGTTTTTACAATGGTTTTTTGATGGATTTGTGTTGATTTTTTAGTGATGGATAGCTTTAAAATATATTTTTAGAAATAATCAAGATAGTGACGAATTTGCATCGGAATTACAAACCGAGTGTGTAATGCATCATATGTAATTTTTCTATCACAATTCCATCATAAACTAAAATGTTAAAAACATAATAAATTCCATCACAATTTTGTCGTCGTTCCATCACAAATTCCATCACTATTTTTTAGTGATGGATCTTACACACGTTTATTGAGACGGAAAATTCGGTCACTGTTCCGTTGCAAATATGGATTTAGTGAGAGATTTGTGACGGATTTTGCCATCACAAAATTAGTTTTTTCTGGTAGTGCGAGAGGACGATGACTGGAGGAGGATAAAGGAAAGGGATGATTGGGAGAAGGATCATGGTGATTCACACAAACGTGCCATAGTTGACAAAGATCTTGTTCCCGCTGTTCAGACCTCCACAAACCTTTAGGTAATTACTCCTCCGGCTGCTATCTCCCCTCCTGTTGACATCCAACAAATCATTAAGAGGTCACCTACTTTCTTCCGGCAGCACCTTTTGCACTCTCTACGAGATTTCCCCACATGTTCTTAAAAAGAGTTCGCTATGACTTGGATGTGGGACCAATGGTTAAAGAGGTAATGCTGAATCTCGAGACAATGAAGGATGATGTCGAGAGACTGACTGATTGGACGCTATATGTACAAAGAAATAAATGAAAAAAAGGCAGCTGATCTATCGTGAATTTCTCTGCACTGTCAAGTGTTTCATGTCTTCTCCTCCTCCTCTTCATTGTATTCATCCACTCTATTAGCACCGTATAAGTTGTTCAATGAACTGTGTTGTTATCGGCATACTAGCAAAAGAGATCTATTTTAATGTTCAAATATAAGAGCATTCCCAGAAAAGACCGTTGATCTGAGCGTTGATTCCCCATTATGAGCGTGAATTCCCCCCACCTATCCAGCAGCTGGTGGGGGGACGCTCCATTTTTTTTTTGCCGTAAGCAGTTTTATGAAAACTGTTTATGTGTTAAACGGTTTTCAGAAAACCGTTTAACCCAAAGGGTTTTCAGAAAACCATTTTCAAATTATTAATTTTCTTAATTTTTAAAATATGGTCGAAAGGCCAAAATATAGTTAACTGGTATAAAAATTAAATATAAATTAAAATATAATATATATATAGCCGTTTTGAAATATTAGAATAAAATATGTCTAAATAAAGTCTGTGCCGAATATTACAATATAGTTTAAACAAATAACCATTGCGGAATAGTAAAATACAGTTCAAATTTATAACCGTTGCAGAATATTATAATTCTGTTTGAATTTATAGACGTTAATGAATATATTTTTATACATTATTCTTTACATAGCCATTGCAACTGCGGATTGAAGAAGCTATAAAACCACTTCTGGTGTGCACATTTAGCTTTACAACACAAAAATGTCTCATGATGTCTACAACGACGATGCTGTTTACGAATCAGATGCGCAAACCAAAGATTCAATATACTATAGCCAGAATTGTCTGGATGACACTTGGGGCATACAAAATTTCTTCAGTTTTCTTCGGATAGCTCGATCGATAGCAATAATTTACAGATTATGATGCAAGCTGTTACCGTGCAACAATTAAAGATTAACCAACATTTCCTAACGGAAGGATCATCCAGGGGTACTCGAGGAGGCAGCGTGTACTGTCGTGAGACAAATGGAAGATGCAGGATCATAAAGGAAGTATTGCAAGATTACTTAAAGATTATTTCAACACCCCATGTACGTATGGTCCTGATGACTTTAGACGCCATTTTCATATGAGCAAGAATATGTTTATGAGCATTTTTAATGGAGTTGTTGAACACGATAATTATTTTGTTCAAAAACGTAATGCTGGTACCTTAGGATGTTCGCCGTACCAAAAAATTATAGGCGCATTATGTGTAATAGCTTGCGTTTGATGAGGTTGTCCGAATGCGTGAGAGTACTATTACCTTAAGCCTTGAAAGGTTTTGTGTAGCCATAACTGAAATGTATGGTGAGGAGTACCTACGTGCTCCGACGCAAAGCGATGTCAACAAATTGAAAAGGTTAGAAGCCAAAAGAGGATTTACCGGCATGTTAGGCAGTCTAGACTGTATGCATTAGGAATGGAAAAACTGTCCTACAACATGGCACGGTCAATTTATTGGACATTACCCTAAAGCGACAATGATACTTGAAGCTGTTGCTTCACATGATCTATGGTTTTGGCATGCATTTTTCGGATGTCCTGGTTAAATGAACGATATTAATGTACTTCACCAATCACATTTGTTTAAGAGCCTTGCACATGGAAAAGCACCTATATGTGATTTTAATATTGCAGGAAATACGTACGACATGGGGTATTATTTAGCAAATGGCATTTATCCTTCTTGGGGTACGCTTGTCAAAACAATTTCATCTCCTCAAACAGAGAAAGAAAAATACTTTGCTAAAAGGCAAGAGGCAGCGAGAAAAGACGTAGAACGTGCATTCGGGGTTCTCCAAGCAAGGTTTGCCATTGTAAAAAAACCTGTTAAATTATTTAAGCTACAGGCTTTGAGCAACATTATGCGTGCTTGTATTATAATGCATAACATGATCACTGAAGAAGAAAGAGGAAAATTTCCGTCTTGTTTGGGATACGATCCAGATAACACCGCAACTATTGTTGCTGATAGAAATCCAGCGACTCTTTTGTTATTTCTTAGGCGACTGCGTAAAATTAGGTCTAGGGAGGTCCATAGTAAACTGCAGGACGACCTGGTTGAGCATTTATGGCATACGAAAGGTACTGCTTAGATATAGAATATGTGGTTGTTGAGCCATTATAACGTTGTGGTACTCGATTATTATATTGTTTTATGTACTTTAAATATATCGCATTTCTATTTTATATTGTAGCTTATATGCAAAATACACGTTTGATGAGGACGACCCAAACTGTATGTAACTCCTTAACTCTTTATTTTCACAATTCAGAAGAGGACGACCCAAACTGTATGTAACTCCTTAACTCCTTAAACGCCTTAAACTCTTTATTTTCACAATTCAAAAGAGGACGACACAAACTGTACGTAACTCCTTAACTCCTTAAATGCCTTAACTCTTTATTTTCACAATTCAAAAGAGGACGACCCAAATCTTTAACTCCTTGACTCATTCTTTCCAGCACGACTTTTAATGTTAATGGAGCATGACTTTTAATGTTAGTGGAGCACGACTTTTAATGTGAGTGGAGCATGACTTTTAATGTTCGTGGAGCATGACTTATATTGTCCATATACTAGATATTTTAGTTGAATAACACACATAATATAGTTATGAATTGAAATTGAACTCTACGGATACATCCACAATTTCCAACTACATAAACCAAACGATACATATTGAATACGACACATAATATAACGATATACTACTCAAACTGTATAATATGATTGTACCATAACCCGTACGCTTCGTGGCCGACGAAGTTTGAATGGTACTTGAAAAGATAGAGTGAGTCGTACGTCGACCGTTTCTCCTGAAAGTCGCCATCCTTTTTTATCTCATCAATTACTTTGCGGTAATTCATACAATCGGTAGTAACTAAGCAGAAAGCGCTTCTGGTTGCTAATTTGGGCCTTTGTATTCTACAACAAGTATGATTGTTGTAAAAATCATTGAGGGTTGCCCAAAAATCTTGATCTACCTCTTCTTCCATATGTAGTACGTCTACTTCAATGTACGCCTTTATCAAAACAACGTAGTCTGAAGCAGTCCAGTTTTCGTTTGCCATTTCGAAGTGTGTAGTTAAACTACAATTCAAATGTTTAATATAGGCAAATCAAAGCAAAGTAAAGTAAAGCATCACACCGTTCAAGGGAATTATTAAAGTTGATTTGATTAAACAACTTGACAGGGTCAGAGCAATTAAACTTACCCTATTTTCTACAGTTGATTGGAAAACACATTGCAGAACATTGAATAGCTTATGGTAATTATCAAGCCTACTTGCATCCTTTATCTTCATAAATACGAGGGTACGGTAGTTTTCCTCATACTCACAAACAATTCCAATTCTATGCAAACAACAATGGCTGATCCCAACAACAACAATTTCTCTGCCTATACCGATGATAACATTGGTAATTTTACTAGTTTATTATCTCAAGCCGAACGCCCGTCAATGATTCCATCCCCCTTACTAACTCCAGAACAAAGTCAGTTTCTCCATCAATTAAACCTCACTCAGCAGTAGGGTAACATGTATGGCGAACTTCATAATCAAAACGTACACCAAGAGATGGTTGCTCCGACCCCGGTACCTGACAAAGGACAAACCAAGGACAAACGATCTTACACCAATCGAAAAACAAAAGAAACTCCCATTCAAAGTAGCATGGAAAAAACTATAGCTACTAGTAAAATATGGAAAGCAGTTGACTATAAAGTGCTAGCTAATGCATGGGTAAACGCGTCTGTCATTGCTGAAGGTCGTTCTGGTGGTAAGTTTTTCTACTAGAGGGTTAATGATTTGTACAATGGAGATCCTGAATGCGTAACACGAAGATCAATTGAGAGCACGAAGAATGCATGATATAATTTGAATACTGTGTGTACTAGGTACAAAGGGATAAAAGCAATAAGGGGGGATTCGCTTAGAAGCGATCAAACATTCAGAGATTTAAAGGACGATTACTATAGCATCTATCGTGACACCTGTAAAACTGAATTCATTGCTCATGAAGCATTGGAAATTCTTCCTTTTTGTCCACGTTGGGCCAATCTATGCGAAACAGATGATGTATATCTTGTAGACACTGAAGAATCTAACTTAAGAAATGTAGCTTCTAGACTTTCGGTGGATTCATTGAGACGACCCCAAACCCCGTACTGACGGCGGCAAGGGTAATCCGTGGAATATAACACATAAACAGATAACATCAGACCAGAATTAAATAAATACACCAGATAATGAACAATAGAATATACTGGATAAAAGTAATCATCAGAGTTACACAGTATACAGGATCTTACTTAGTAAAAATACATTTCAGCTATACATAAATGTCTACAGCGGAAAACAAACATAATATGTACAATAGGGGCTGAACAGCATAAAAAGAGATAAATGATAGAATCCATCTTCAGCTCCAGACATCCAGAAAGAACCAGCTAAACCTGAATACAAGGCTGCCCGTGTAGAAAAAGGGGCACCCGAGTTTGAAAGTGAAACAAACTACGAGTCAGTCGTGGGACTGGTATGAGAAATCTATTCAACACATATATAATTACGGCTAATCACAGGACCACACCACTTTCGTGGAATGGGTTTACTCCATTGGATTGCCAGTGCTTTAAAACAAATCTTTCTTTTAAACATCGCAATGCTTTTTATAAAAATGAAGCCATTATAAGACTCAGTTCCCATCACACAATGCAACGCAAACCGGGGGATAGAGTTTTTACCTTATAACGGCCAAAATATGCTTGATATAGATAAAATAAAAGCAATTGATATTATTACTAGTGTTTATGTTTTGAAAACAATTACAAATCATAACTATCAATCATAGACGACATGAGCGTCCCATGCCACTATGTCGCCAAATATATATATATATATATATATATATATATATATATATATATATATACACACACACAATTGAAACCGCACAGTCACGTATTTGGAAATTGGATTTTCGTCATGAACCAAGGCAAAAGATAGTCCTTACCGAATTCGAGACGCTCTAGCCCGTGTCTCAGGTACAGCCGCGATCGTACCCTGGATCGTCAGGGCCGGTCTACACGAAGTGGATTATAATGCCCGAACAATGCGTTTCTCCACACTTTGGGGTGTAAATGAGCCAACAAATGACTCCATTGGACCCAGATCGTCCGATCAAACCGAGGCGCCTCGCAACAACAACAACCACATAGGTGAAAAGTATATAAATGTCAGGGCTGGTAGGTCACTGACACAACCCTAGCTAGAAAGAAAACGCACATCCCCCCTGAGGTCCTGCTCCCGTTTCTGGTTCATACTGGGGTGTGAGGCTCGCGATTTCACGTTATACACAAAGCTACGCCACACAGGCGGTGCTTTGGTCATCACCACAAGACTTTGCTTTTCAACAGAAGCCCTGATCACTGCATCTTAGCATGCCACACAGGCAATTCATGCCATGCGACTGATGTCCATCGATATATAACCTCTGAGCTCATGCGTTTCAGAGAAGGGCGTTAAGCGAAAGAATAAATTCTCCACCGCCAAACAGATGTATATTTAACAGAGATCAATCAACACAGAATAAAATCCAATGTCAGACACACAGTCCATTTACAAGTCCGTTCTGGGTCTGAACGAAACCGGAGGCACTAAATACCTCGCAAACCCATCGATCACCACATACATCTGGACGATCACCACTCATTAGCCGTATTTCGGGATACCTCCCAATCAGGACCTCGGTTACCATCCAAACGAGGTGAAGATCTCCGGTCTTCGACCACCGTCTTCATCTTTGACTTTCAATCGTTGGTCAATTATTTGAAATGAGAATTAACTCGGCCATTTCAAATAATTCACGTATATTTAGAATTTCAAATCAATTTATTTCAATGGTTAAATCATTCGACAGCACCAATTTTGTTCTTTAATGTAATTTTCACACCAAACACATTCAACCATCAAATACCATATAAATCGAGCAAATTCAGTTTATTTCCATTCCATATCGTTTATGATATTTTATAACGATTTCTCGCTATTTTTATTTATTTTAAATTAGCCAATTTATTCAAAATGACGCTTCGGGCCATAACGCAGCCGTGGCGCTGTTTTTCTTCAGATTTGATTTACACATACCTGAAAATCTAACCGTTGGATCTTCACAAAATTTACATCATTAGAAAGGTCTTTTCAAAACGAATCCAACGGTTCCAGTTTCGGGAAAATCGGACGGTCGGATCTCCCGGTACAATCGTTTGAAGTTTCGATTTCAAAATACGAACTGCAGCGTCGTTATTCGATTAAATATAATTATATTTATATATATATATATATATATAATCGATTCTGGCGCTGTTTTTCTTCAGATTTGAATTAAACATTCCAGACAATCCAACCGTTGGATTTTTACAAAGTTGGTGCCGTTGGAAAGATATTTCCAAGGCGAACCCAACGATTGCGGTTTCGGGAAAATCCAATTGTCGGATTTCCCGCACTAGTTGTTTGAAATCACGGTTTCAAAACACGAACTACACGGCCACGTTTCGTTTTAATTTTATTTATATTTATATATTTATATAAATATAGTTCATTCAACAATTTCAATATCGTTTTCACTTCAAATATTTCACTAACGCCTTTAAATTTCGGAAAAATTCGCCATAACCTCCTTTGTACGGGAGGGGCTGGGAAAATTCCCAAATAGCCACACGGGAGTCTCATGTCAAAAAGAAAAAGAAAAAGCCAAGCGGCTAGCCAACAGGCTCATAAAATCATCACCCAAACAAAACAGTAGATGTGTACCTATTTGTCGGGCACAAAATTTTATTCATCTTCTCTAGCCCTTTTTGCTATAACATGTTCAATAAATATGCATGTACATATATACAGTTCTTGTCATTTATCATTTTCCATTCAACTTCATATTTGACTCCATTTGGTTTTAAAAACAACATTCATTCTAATGTTGCTGGCATAGGCAAAAATCATATCATTAGCTAATTAATGAATATTTCGACTCATGCATATTTATTTGAATGAGTTGCTATTTTAAACACTTCACATTTCAACAAATCATGTATGTAATAGAAATGTGATTTTTATTGTAAAACAATTCATTTCAAAACACTATTATTTTATATAGTTTATATAGGTGATAAAAATAGGATTTTTATTATAAAACAATTTCTTTTAAAACGAGATTATTTTACATAGTCCATATAGTTGATAAAAGGTGATTTTTATTATGAAACAATTTATTTCAAAATATGAATACCATTCAACACATGAACAACGAATGAATATCGATTTAGCACATGAAGGTTTTCTATAGTTTCTATATATAGATAAAAATGTGATTTTTATATTTAAAACGCGAATACCATTCAACACATGAATTTCTAATCAACGAATGAATATCGATTCAACACATGAAGGTTTTCTATTCAATGAATAAATGTAGTTTCAGCAAATGAAAATAATTCAAACACATGAATATTATTCAAAATTTCGGCAGCATAATGGCAGGGTAGTTAAAACCGGGACCGTCCCTAGTACGGCTCCTCGCTCTACCTTAAAACCTCGCGGTTTTTGACAATGGGGATCATGCATCTAGTTCGCACGCAGGCGGCATGTATATTTTTTTTTCATTTCCACAAACTAATCATATGTGGTTTCAACCAAATATTTCTCAATCACAAATGGGTATTTTTCAACCACAATCAATCAATATCAACCACAAACAATCCCAAACAACCGTTCGCTATCAATCAATTTTCACAACAATCACAACCAATAAATATCGTCCATGGTTTGTGGACGAGGGGCGTATATATATATATATATATATATATATATATATATATATATATATATATATATATATATATAGCAATTCACTTCTATTTCAACACATATATAATTTTTACAACGCATATATAACTTATACATCGAACATACAACTTATACAACGCTTATACAAGAGGTGTACAACGCTTATATAACTCATACATCGACTATATAATTTATACATCGTCGTTTTCCATATCGTTTATAAATTAGAAATCTCACATTGGGTTCCACTCCACCAAAAATAGCAGAAGGCTCAGAAAAATACGCGGACTCTTCTAAAATGTAGAAGACGTCCACACGAGTCCACTGTCTCTTGTTTCACTGAATTTCGACCATATAGCAAAAAGATATGTTTTTTACAAATTTGCAACACTTAAAAGTGTTATCTTTAATTCAGAAAGATCAAGCCGTTTACCTTCCTTGATTCTTCAAAACTAGAGTTCGAATTAAAATCCAATCCGTTACACTTCATCGAGATCCAACTGCACCACGATGACGGGCCTCGAGAGGCGCCTCTGCGCCAGGAAAATGGTGGAGCTCGAGCTCCAATCGCGGTCGGAAAATGGGGCGGAACTAGCGAACTTTGGGGCGAGAATCCTCGCGACAGGGTGCACGATAGACGACGGGGCTTGTCTTGATTTGAAGAGGAGGAAACGAGCTACAAAAAGTTGCAAAGGAGTGGTGGTTTTTGATGAGGGGTTTCGCCAGAAAATAGGGGAGAAAAACGGAGCTCCTTCCGCCGTGTATCGCAATCGGGGAGAGAGAAGACGCAGGGGGGGCTGACGTGGGCGAATGGGGTTTTTCATTTTCTTTTATTTATAAAGTTTAAAAATCCGAAAATACCCCCTTCCTCTTGCGAACCCAAATCCAAACCCAACGACTGTCGTCCCTAGCGTTCTACCCCCATTCCGAATACAATGGGATATGTTTCGCAGGCCCATTCGACTGTTTTAGCCAGTTTTCCTTCAAATTAAAATATAAAACATTCAATATTTAATTTGAACATACATTTCAATTTGCTAGGGCCACAAACTGATTCGAAAAATTCCAGAAAAATAAATCTAGCTATGTTTTGACGATACGGTCCCAACAAAACTAGTTTTGTCGAATTCTGAGACAGTTTGCAAAAAGGCTCATTTCTGGTCGATCCAATTTAACTATAATTGACCAAAACACGTTTTCCTTTGCCACGCTCACATACTAGCTTCAAAAATTATGAAATTTGAAACCTAGCAATAACTTCACATCCCGGATCCAACAAAAGTGGTTTCATCGAATTCCGAGGTCGTATGCAAAATGGCTAATTTCACGGGCTATATAAATTCCATAGCGACCTTTCTGAAAATTCATTTGGCCATAACTTTTGCTTTCCGCTATGAAAATTCGATTTTTCAGATTCGTTAGAAAGGTATTCACTAACAGATTTAAATATTTTTGGTTTCACTAAAATCCGTTTTGTTTTGCACCCGGTACAGTCCGACAAGGTTTGAATTCAAATTTTGAAACTACAGCACCATTTCAGGCCTTGTTTATAATTATAATTAATTATATTTGTTTTCAATGGTCGATTCAAACTCACTTTCCATTGCCATTATTTAAAATATTTATTTTAAATATTTAAAATCCATTATTTTATCTAATTTAAAATTTTTAAATTGGTTCAGATTTTCTGGGTCGTTACAATCTCCCCCACTTAAAACTTTTCGTCCCCGAAAAGGAACAAAGTCGAAAGTGGTTTGATAAATCTACAATCACACAATACAACAACCAATCCAATTGTTTTCAACCTTTCAAAAATATACTAATCAATTTCTATACTCTTTTTAAAATCATTCAGACTATAGAATTTAAAAGTGCACATCCATGGAAAGAAAATAACAACAGAGTAGAGAATCAAATGGTAATGCAAAGTAGGGTAAATGTACCTTGCACCAGAATCAATCAGAGATATCCACTCGGCATCTAGGATAAGCTTTCTGAATGCTCTCCTCAGTTTCCCATGTATAATCTCGCGGATCTTCACTCCATTTCACTTTGACTAAGTGAACCTTCTTGTTCCTCAGTTCTTTGGTTTCTTTGCCGATAATCTTTAGCGGCTCTCTTCTCACAGCTAATTCGGGGGTAATTTCAATATCCTGCTGAGCTGCTTCTTCCACGATCAAGTCTGGATCATGAACGTGCTTTCGAAGTTGAGATATGTGAAATACATCATGAACTCCAGGCAACCAGTCCGGCAATTTAACCCTATAAGCGAGAGTCCCGATCCGTTCCAGAATAGGAAATGGACCAATGAATTTGGGTGCCAACTTTCCAGTTTTACCGAACCGGATTACTCCTCTCATCGGCGATACTTTCAAATATACATAGTCGCCAACAGCAAAGGATATATCTCTTCTTATTTTATCGGCATAGCTCTTTTGTCGGCTTTGAGCGGCAAGTAATCGCTTCTTAATAAAATCGACTTTATCGACAGCTTCTCGGATCATATCTGGCCCCAATACAAGTCTATTTCCGGGTTCGACCCAACAAGCAGGAGTTCGGCACGGTCTACCGTACAATGCTTCGAAGGGCGATATTGTCAGGCTCGCCTGGTAACTGTTGTTATATGAGAATTCAGCAAAATGCAGATGGTCTTCCCATGATCCACTGAAATCTATAACACAAGCCTGCAATAGATCTTCTAAAATACGATTCACCCTCTCAGTCTGACCGTCTGTCTGAGGATGATAAGCGGTGCTTAAGTTCAACTTCGTTCCCAGCTCGACTTGAAATGCTTCCCAGAATTTGCTAGTGAATATTGTATCTCTATCACTGACTATACTGAGCGGCACTCCATGTAGTCTAACTATTTCCCTGAAGTATATCTGTGTCAGTCTCTAAGCAGTTTTGTTTGATCTGACAGGTATGAAATGGGCGGTCTTCGTGAAGCGATCTACGATCACCCAAATACTGTCATTCCCTTTTCTGGTTCTGGGCAGACCATCAATGAAATCCATAGAAATATGTTCCCACTTCCAACCAGGAACTTTTAGTGGTTGTAACAATCCAGCCAATTTCTGTTGGTCGCTCTTGACTAGTTGGCAAGTAGGGCATCAGCTAACATATATCGAGATGTCTCTTTTTAACGACTTCCACTTGAATGTCCGCTTGATATCGTTGTACATCTTACTCACACCCGGATGGATACTGAGCTTAGATTTGTGGAATTCATCAAGCACATCTCTTCTGAGTTCAGGAATTTCTGGAACACAAATTCGTTCTTCTAACCTCAGAATCCCTTCGCTGTCGAGCTGGAAATCCGAAGCATTGCCTTCACGAATTCGTTGACTCAATCCTTTAATAAATTTGTCATCTTTTTGGAGAGCCGATATCTTGTCAATCAACGAAGTCGCAATGATAAAACTGGCGATCATTTCATTCTTTCGGCTCAATGCATCGGCCACGACATTGGCTTTCCCTGGAGTGTACAGAATCTCAAAATCATACGCTGCAAGGAACTCTAGCCAACGTTGCTGCCTCAGATTCAGGTCTTTCTGAGTGAACAGATACTTTAACGACTGATGATCTGTAAACAGTTCAAATCTCCCACCCAGAAGATAGTGCCTCCAAATTTTCAAGGCAAATACTATAGCCAATAACTCAAGATCATGAGTTACGTAGTTTTTCTCGTGCGACTTCAACTGACGGCTAGCATAAGCAAACACTTGACCCCTTTGCATTAACACTGCGCCAAGGCCTTCTCTAGAAGACTTTCAAATCCTGGTTGCCATCGATGATGATTAACACTGGAGCAGTTGTTAATCTCAACTTTAGCACTTCAAAAGCCTCTTCACTCTCTGGAGTCCATTTGAATTTAGAGTGCTTCTTTGTAAGCTTCGTTAAGTGGCCAGATATCTTCGAAAAGTTTTTAACGAACTTCCGGTAATAGCTAGCCAATCCGAGAAAACTGCGGACTTCAGTGGGGGTACTGGGCTGTTTCCAATTCTGAATAGCTGTGATTTTGCTTGGATCCACAACGATTCCTTCTTTCGATATGACGTGGCCTAGAAATCTTACTTCATCTTGCCAGAAGATACATTTGGAAAATTTGGCTTTTAATACATTCTGTCTCAGAATTTCTAGAACCTGTTCCAGATGCTTTTCATGTTCGGCCTTTGATTTAGAGAAGATTAGAATATCATCAATAAAAACCCGAACAAATTTATTCAAAACCCCTCTGAACACTCTATTCATCAGATCGACGAAGTAAGCAGGAGCGTTACATAAGCCGAACGGCATTACTAACCACTCGTAGAATAAGTCGGGACCTCTAAATGCTGTCATTGGAACACACTCTTCGGCAATTCGAAGTTGATAGAAGCCTGTAGCTAGGTCCATTCGTGAAAATACTTGTGCTCCATTTAATCGATCCAACAAATCATCAATCCGCGGTAATGGATATTTGTTCTTTATCGTCTGTTTGTTCAAATCACGATAATCCACACATAGACGTAGAGTACCGTCAGATTTTGGGACAAACACCACTGCTGCACCCCAATCAGAGAAACTAGGCCTGATCAGACCTTTCAATACTAGCTGTCGTGTTTGATTGTCTAATTCCTCTTTCTCTTTCAAGGACATTCTTCGAATAGCATGAACTACCGGCCTTGCATTGGGAATCAAAGCAATCTTGAAATCTATTTCTCTTTGCGGAGGTAAGCGAACAACTTCCTCGAACACATCCGCATAGTTCATAACGACAGGAATGTCTTTCACTAGGTCGGGAATATTCTCTGGGATTTCGGGGACATTTTCTATTTGGGCTGGAGAAACATTCAAAGCTGCCCAGAAGTCTTTTCTATTAGCATTCTTACCTTCACAGGGAATGGTTATATAATCACCTGATTTAATCCTTGCCTTTACGACTCTGTCGGCGCATTTAACTTCAGCTTCATATTTGGTCAACCAGTCTAACCCCAAGATAAGATCAAACTCTTTAAAATTCATGACGACCGCGATGGTAGGAAATCGATAACGAGAGAAAGAAACCGGCACTCCACAAACCCAACTGAGATCAATGGAACCTCCAACCGGATTCTGGACAGTCATTGGTTCTTTGAGCTTTTTCAAATTCAAATCTGGTTTCTTAGCTGCATCTTTGGCAATGAAACTTCGTGACGCGCCTGTGTCAAATAGTACTTTGACTGGAATGTTTTTGACAGTAAGCGTTCCTTCTAAAACATCGGCCCTTCCTGGACTAGCTGAGGGCTCAGAAGTTTCTGCTACTTCATTTATCGGAGCTTCTTTGGTTGTTTTTAACAGCCGACACTCTTGTTTTACATGACCAAACCAATGGCATTGATTACACCTTTCCTTCCCTTGAAAATTCTTCTCAGATTGAAGCCTACCTTTTAATCGCTTCTTCAAGGGTCCGCAGTTTATCGACAAATGCCCCTTTTGATGGCAGTTATTGCATACGGTGGTCGTTACGGGTTCTTTCCCAGATCTGGCCCTTTTTCTCTTGGCACTGGGCTTCTTATTGACCTCAGACCTCGTACTGGCTTCAGGAATATCAGTTTCCGACTCTTCTTTTTCACTAGAACAGACTTCCTCTTCGTCGCGCAACATTCCTTTCTTATGGGGATCTTCATACTGATAAGCCATATAAATCATTTCCGAGAAAGGAAGTTTTACATTCCTCAGTACACTATTCTGATATCTCCTTTGCAGGCCATGAATAAATCTCAGATTCTTCCTCTTTGGATCTTGAATCAGATGAGGAGCAAAGTGAGCAAGTTCGTTGAATTTCTTATGATATTCTGGAATAGTCATATCACCTTGTATCAAATAAGAAAATTCATCACATAATCGCTCGGTTGCTTCGGGAGGAGTAAATCTTCCTAGGAAAATCTCTTTGAATCTATCCCAGGTGATATCACCTTCTGGATTATCTTTTATGATTGTTTCCCACCATATTAAAGCTTCTCCATTGGGCGCCCAAGATGCTACTAATCTTTTCTGGTCGCCTCTCAGCTGGAAACGCTCAAATATTTTTTCTGTAGAGCTCACCCAAGCTTGAGTTTGAATAATAGATTCATTGCCCGAGAATTGTGCTCCACCCAGATTTCGATATCTCTTAAATAGAGCCTCTAGATCGGGTTCTGCATTTCTCCTATTTCTGACACTAATTTTCGTAGTATCTCTGCAAATGGCAGATCAAGTGTCAGGTCACAGAAAAGATAATTTTAAAACATAGAAACATATATTTCAATTGTAAATGTGTCTATCGAGGTGTAATTTCATTCAGCTTTACTCATACTAGGATATTGCTGATCCTATCTGTATAGAGTTACCCATCCTAGAACACTACTGGTTCTATTTCTGACGAGTTCGTTCAAATGTTATATTCCAGCACTAAGCTTAACCAAAGCTCTAATACCAAATGAGATGACCCCAAACCCCGTACTGACGGCGACAAGGGTAATCCGTGGAATATAACACATAAACAGATAACAGCAGAACAGAATTAAATAAATACACCAGATAATGAACAATAGAATATACAGGATAAAAGTAATCATCAGAGTTACACAGTATACAGGATCTTACTTAGTAAAAATACAGTTCAGCTATACATAAATGTCTACATCGTTAAACAAACATAATATGTACAATATAAGCTGAACAGCATAAAAAGAGATAAATGATAGAATCCATCTTCAGCTCCAGCTATCCAGAAAGAACCAGCTAAACCTGAATACAAGGCTGCCCGTGTAGAAAAAGGGGCACCCGAGTTTGAAAGTGAAACAAACTACGAGTCAGTCATGGGACTGGTATGAGAAATCTATTCAACACATATATAATTACGGCTAATCACAGGACCACGCCACTTTCGTGGAACGGGTTTACTCCATTGGATTGCCAGTGATTTAATACAAATCTTTCTTTTAAACATCGCAATGCTTTTTATAAAAATGAAGCCATTATAAGACTCAGTTCCCATCACACAATGCAACGCAAACCGGAGGACAGAGTTTTTACCTCATAACGGCCAAAATATGCTTGATACGGATAAAACAAAAGCAATTGATATTATTACTAGTGTTTATGTTTTGAAAACAATTTCAAATCATAACTATCAATCATAGACGACATGAGCGTCCCATGCCACTATGTCGCCAAATATATATATACAATTGAAACCGCACAGTCACGTATTTGGAAATTGGATTTCCGTCATGAACCAAGGCAAAAGATAGTCCTTACCGAATTCGAGACGCTCTAGCCCGTGTCTCAGGTACAGCCGCGACCATACCCTGGATCGTCAGGGCCGGTCCACACGAAGTGGATTATAATGCCTGAACAATGCGTTTCTCCACCCTTTGGGGTGTAAATGAGGCAACGAATGACTCCATCGGACCCGGATCGTCCGATCAAACCGAGGCGCCTCGCAACAGCAACAACCACATAGGTGAAAAGTATATAAATGTCAAGGCTGGTAGGTCACTGACACCACCCTAGCTAGAAAGAAAACGCACGTCCCCCCGAGGTCCTGCTCCCGTTTCTGGTTCATATCGGGGTGTGAGGCTCGCGATTTCACGTTATACACAAAGCTACGCCACACAGGCGGTGCTTTGGTCATCACCACAAGACTTTGCTTTTCAACAGAAGCCCTGATCACTGCATCTTAGCATGCCACACAGGTAATTCATGCCATGCGACTGATGTCCATCGATATACAGCCTCTGAGCTCATGCATTTCAGAGAAGGGCGTTAAGCGAAAGAATAAATTCTCCGCCGCCAAACAGATGTATATTTAACAGAGATCAATCAACACAGAATAAAATCCAATGTCAGACACACAGTCCATTTACAAGTTTGTTCTGGGTCTGAACGAAACCAGAGGCACTAAATACCTCGCAAACCCATCGATCACCACGTACGTCTGGACGATCACCACTCATTAGCCGTATTTCGGGATGCCTCCCAATCAGGACCTCGGTTACCATCCAAACGAGGTGAAGATCTCCGGTCTTCGACCACCGTCTTCATCTTTGACTTTCAATCGTCGGTCAATTATTTGAAATGAGAATTAAATCGGCCTTTTCAAATAATTCACGTATATTTAGAATTTCAAATCAATTTATTTCAATGGTTAAATCATTCGACAACACCAATTTTATTCTTTAATGTAATTTTCACACCAAACACATTCAACCATCAAATACCATATAAATCGAGCAAATTCAGTTTATTTCCATTCCATATCGTTTATGATATTTTATAACGATTTCTCGCTAATTTTATTTATTTTAAATTAGCCAATTTATTCAAAACGATGCTTCGGGCCATAACGCGGCCGTGGCGCTGTTTTTCTTCAGATTTGATTTACACATACCTGAAAATCTAACCGTTGGATCTTCACAAAATTTACATCATTAGAAAGGTCTTTTCAAAACGAATCCAACGGTTCCAGTTTCGGGAAAATCCGACGGTCGGATCTCCCGGTACAATCGTTTGAAGTTTCGATTTCAAAATACGAACTGCAGCGTCGTTATTCGATTAAATATAATTATATTTATATATATATATATAAATATAATCGATTTTGGCGCTGTTTTTCTTCAGATTTGAATTAAACATTTCAGATAATCCAACCGTTGGATTTTTACAAAGTTGGTGCCGTTGGAAAGATATTTCTAAGGCGAACCCAACGATTGCGGTTTCGGGAAAATCCAATGGTCGGATTTCCTGCACTAGTTATTTGAAATCATGGTTTCAAAACACAAACTGCACGGCCACGTTTCGTTTTAATTTTATTTATATTTATATATTTATATAAATATAGTTCATTCAACAATTTCAATATCGTTTTCATTTCAAATATTTCACTAACGCCTTTAAATTTCGGAAAAATTCTCCATAACCTCCTTTGTACGGGAGGGGCTGGGAAAATTCCCAAATAGCCACACGGGCGTCTCATGTAAAAAAGAAAAAGAAAAAGCCAAGCGGCTAGCCAACAGGCTCATAAAATCATCACCCAAACAAAACAGTAGATGTGTACCTATTTGTCGGGTACAAAATTTTATTCCTCTTCTCTAGCCCCATTTGCTATAACCTGTTCAATAAATATGCATGTATATATATACAGTTCTTGTCATTTATCATTTTCCATTCAACTTCATATTTGATTCCATTTGGTTTTAAAAACACCATTCATTCTAATGTTGCAGGCATAGACAAAAATCATATCATTAGCTAATTAATGAATATTTCGACTCATGCATATTTATTTGAACGAGTTGCTATTTTAAACACTTCACATTTCAACAAATCATGTATGTAATAAAAATGTGATTTTTATTGTAAAACAATTCATTTCTAAACACTATTATTTTATATAGTTTATATAGGTGATAAAAATAGGATTTTTATTATAAAACAATTTCTTTTAAAACGAGATTATTTTACATAGTCCATATAGTTGATAAAAGGTGATTTTTATTATGAAACAATTTATTTTAAAATATGAATACCATTCAACACATGAATTTCAAATCAACGAATGAATATCGATTCAACCCATGAAGGTTTTCTATAGTTTCTATATATAGATAAAAATGTGCTTTTTATATTTAAAACGCGAATACCATTCAACACATGAATTTCTAATCAACGAATGAATATTGATTCAATACATGAAGGTTTTCTATTCAATGAACAAATATAGTTTCATCAAATGAAAATAATTCAAACACATGAATATTATTCAAAATTTCGGTAGCATAACGGCAGGGTAGTTAAAACCGAGACCGTCCCTAGTACGGCTCCTCGCTCTACCTTAAAACCTCGCGGTTTTTGACAATGGGGATCATGCATCTAGTTCGCACGCAGGCGGCATGTATATATTTTTTTTTCATTTCCACAAACTAATCCTATGTGGTTTCAACCAAATATTTCTCAATCACAAATGGGTATTTTTCAACCACAATCAATCAATATCAACCACAAACAATCCCAAACAACCATTCGCTATCAATCAATTTTCACACCAATCACAACCAATAAATATCGTCCATGGTTTGTGGACGAGGGGCGTATATATATATATATATATATAGCAATTCACTTCTATTTCAACACATATATAATTTTTACAACGCATATATAACTTATACATCGAACATACAACTTATACAATGCTTATACAAGAGGTGTACAACGCTTATATAACTCATACATCGACTATATAATTTATACATCGTCGTTTTCCATATCGTTTATAAATTAGAAATCTCACATTGGGTTCCACTCCAACAAAAATAGCAGAAGGCTCAGAAAAATACGCGGACTCTTCTAAAATGTAGAAGACGTCCACACGAGTCCACTGTCTCTTGTTTCACTGAATTTCGACCACATAGCAAAAAGATATGATTTTTACAAATTTGCAACACTTAAAAGTGTTATCTTTAATTCAGAAAGATCAAGCCGTTTACCTTCCTTGATTCTTCAAAACTAGGGTTCGAATTAAAATCCAATCCGTTACACTTCGTCGAGATCCAACTGCACCACGATGACGGGCCTCGAGAGGCGCCTCTGCGCCAGGAAAATGGTGGAGCTCGAGCTCCAATCGCAGTTGGAAAATGGGGCGGATCTGGCGAACTTTGGGGCGAGAATCCTCGCGACAGGGTGCACGATAGACGACGGGGCTTGTCTTGATTTGAAGAGGAGGAAACGAGCAACAAAAAGTTGCAAAGGAGTGGTGGTTTTTGATGAGGGGTTTCGCCAGAAAATAGGGGAGAAAAACGGAGCTCCTTCCGCCGTGTATCGTAATCGGGGAGAGAGAAGACGCAGGGGGGGCTGACGTGGGCGAATGGGGTTTTTCTCTTTCTTTTTTTATTTATAGAGTTTAAAAATCCGAAAATACCCCTTCTTCTTGCGAACCCCAATCCAAACCCAACGACTGTCGTCCCTAGCGTTCTACCTCCATTCCGAACACAATGGGATATGTTTCGCATGCCCATTCAATTGTTTTAGCTAGTTTTCCTTCAAATTAAAATATAAAACATTCAATATTTAATTTGAACGTACATTTCAATTTGCCAGGGCCACAAACTGATTCGAAAAATTCCAGAAAAATAAATCTAGCTATGTTTTGACGATACGGTCCCAACAAAACTAGTTTCGTCGAATTCTGTGACCGTTTGCAAAAAGGCCCATTTCTGGTCGATCCAATTTAACTGTAATTGACCAAAACACGTTTTCCTTTGCCACGCTCACATGCTAGCTTAAAAAATTATGAAAATTGAAACCTAGCAATAACTTCACATCCCGGATCCAACAAAAATGGTTTCGTCGAATTCTGAGGTCGTATGCAAAATGGCTAATTTCACGGGCTATATAAATTCCATAGCGACCTTTCTGAAAATTCATTCGGCCATAACTTTTGCTTTCTGCTATGAAAATTCGATTTTTCAGATTCGTTAGAAAGGTATTCACTAATAGATTTAAATATTTTTTGTTTCACTAAAATCCGTTTTGTTTTGCACCCGGTACAGTCCGACAAAGTTTGAATTCAAATTTTGAAACTACAGCGCCATTTCAGGCCTTGTTTATAATTATAATTAATTATATTCGTTTTCAATGGTCGATTCAAACTCACTTTCCATTGCCATTATTTAAAATATTTATTTTAAATATTTAAAATCCATTATTTTATCCAATTTAAAAATTTTAAATTGGTTCAGATTTGGTTCAGATTTTCTAGGTCGTTACATTCATCCCTGGGAAATACAGCTGAACGTCCTATAGCTACAGACGAAGATGGGAATAACAGTACACTTGTGACTCCTAATTCGGGAATGATGTATGGTGGGGTTGAAACAAGGCCAGAAGGAATAAAATCAAGCAAGAGAGCACTACTGAGAAATAAGGAAACAAAAGATTTGGCAGCGTCTAGTGATAAACTAACTTCGTTGTTAAGTGATATATCACTTGCATCCGTCTCCAACAAAGAAGACCGTGAAAAGCATAAAGATAAGAAGTTGCAGATCATGGAGATGCAACTGCAGCAAGATGCCACTAGAACTACAGCTCTCATACAAAGAACTGCTTATAAAGAAAAACGTGAAAGACGTTTGAAGGAAAAGGAAGAGGAGGAGTATCTATTGAGAGATATATCTCATTTGACTAGACATGCTCTTCGGTATGCTATAGCAAAAAAAGATCGTATATTGAGGGCTCAACAGAAACAATATCAGGAAGAAGAAGGAAGTTCCGAGATGTAGACACAGTCTATGTTGCTATTTCAAGCGTGTTGTATCATACCTTTAGTTTTATAAGTTGGTTGTAATGCTGTTATTTCTAGGTTTCTATTTCTGACTTGTTGTATCCTAGTTTTAGTTTTCTATGTTGGGTGTATTGTTTTGTGGGTTATTAAAAAAAATTAACCGGTTTTAAGTAATTTATATTTTTCTAATGCGTATATGAGATTCAAACTTCTTTTACGTTGTTATCAAGTATGCGTACATACTTAAAACTATATTTATAAGCTAAATAAAATTGTGCGGTAAGTGTTGGATACACAAACATAATCCGAACATTTAAAAAGCACTTCGGAAATTTGAAAGCATATAGATTTTCAGAAATCCATGTTTTAAATTAATTTGAAAACTTAAATTTAGATAAATTTACAAATTAATTTACACGTATTATATTAACACATCAAAAATTGGATTATTTTTTTTTTTAAAAAAATCCATGTTTTATACGGTTCTCATAAAACCGTATAAAACCAAAAGGGTTTTATGAAAACCGAAAATACACTAAACGGTTTTCATAAAACCGTTTATACCTTAAACGGTTTTATGAAAACCGTTTAGTGGTTATTCGGTTTTCATAAAACCGTTCAGGTCTTGCCGTTCTAATTTGTGAAATGGCGAGCGTCGCCATTTCAGTTTCCTCACCACGCCCTTCGTGCTGCTGCTGGAGAGCGTCGCAATACCTTTCATCCCCATTTCGTGATGAATTCCCACTGCTGGAAATGCTCTAATGCGACAAGCGTTGTAGAAGGAGCGCCTGCAGAAAGTATTAGCAATATAAGGCTTACATTTACTTCGCTATCAACATCTCAAACCTCATTGTGTCAAAAAAGAAACACTCTGGCGTGCTTATATAAGTTAATAAGTTAGTTCATGCCAATAAAATATAAGGCTAAATTTCACTAACATCTCTACATCATGACGTAAATGCAATTATAATATACAACAACAAAAAAGTGGATTAGTTACGTGTTCGTTCTTTAATATTTCTAAGCATACTGTAACTGTCATGCAAAATAAAAAACAAAGTTGTTGACATAGAAACATGATATAATAAAATAGGTGACAAAAAGTTCATAGTGTTTTACTACTATAATTCAGCTTATCCCCACGTAAATATTGATACGTGTACAGAGTACGGTTTACAGAATATTAAAGATGTGTAGACGAAACCCTGTCCAAGCAAGCAACTAAGATGTCGTAACAATAGAAATTAAAGTAAAAAGATACAATAATTTATGACGCTTTACCGGCCCTTTTAAGGTTAACATTGGGCAATATAAATGGATGTAAAAGTAATGATAAGATGTTCTATGAAACAATATCCAAGAGTTTTTTATCCAGTCTATAAGTATTATGAAACAATATCTAACTTGATAAGCGGTAATTTTGGGCGTTTTGCTCACATCTCTAAGCACTGCTATTTGGAGAACTCCATCTTCATTTTCATCTACCCATTGCATGCATCCCTAATACTATTATTTCTTCCCCTTCAAAAATGCAAAGCATTCAACATCTTAGTCATTCTAATTACTCTCCATCTTTTCAATGGCACTATGATATGGCCACCCTTACTTATCCTACGATGTTTAATTGCCCCAACATGCTTTTCTCAAATGAGAATTTTCCAAGTTCATGTATTACCACTTCAAATGGTGTAGAAGAATACAAGTATCAAGAACAAGAACACAAGCAACAACAGAAGATGTTGGACGATGAAAGAAAAAAGAGAAGGAAGATATCAAACAGAGACTCGGCTAGAAGATCAAGAATGAGAAAACAAAGACGATTTGATGAAATTTCGTCACTGGTTGTCAGTTTAACAGCATCAAATAGAATGCTTCTGGGTGGACTTAATCAAATCATGAGGCAAACAGATCAAGTTTTAAATGAAAACACAAAACTGCAGAAAGAAAAATCCGAGTTAGAGAGAAAGCTAGAGTGCAATATAAATGATGTAGGGCAGTTTTAACTAGTTACAATATATTTAGTGTTAACCAGTTTGGATAAAGTGATTATCGTCAATTCTTATGTTAACTGAAGGGTCACTGCAATTGAGAATTAAAACAAAATATAATTTTTCTAACATGAATCAAGCTTGATATTGGTGCTCGAAAGGTTAAACCGTAATGAATCAAAGGGAGGGAAAGTTCAATTATGCACGATCGATATATAGATTAATAAATCATTAATAGCATTCATCGGCACATTTTTGATCATTTTGCAAGCAGATTCGCATTAGTCTATGCTTCACTGCCAGATTGCGTATGAAAAATATTGGAAAACCGAACAGCTTTCTTCTTGCATATCGAATTATCAACCTCAGCATAAAAATTGTTCTAGTAACTAGCACCGTTTATTTCATCTCAGGGACTTATCCATGTAAGATGAAGATAACTGAGCTATTTAAGCTTCAGATTGCTCTAGATTATTTACTAACTGGAGTTATTTTGACGTAATTATTAGTTGAATGCTGTTTTGAATGAGATAGGAAGAAAACTAAAGCCTTCATACTATTTATAGAATTATTTACACTACCGGTGGTCAAAATTACGAAACCTGAAATTCCAAAATCATAGCCCAAGTTGCCACCAGTAGCAGAAACGAGGCAGGCTGCGCACACGAGTGATGCTAACTTTCCCATATACACCTTTCCATATCCACAAACACTTGCATGTGTTGTCCTTAATTGCAGCCATTACTCATTTAAGGAAAAAGAAAAATGAAGAGAGAAAATTTGAGCTGGTGTAGAAATGGAGTGTGAAAAAGGGTAAAAATCGAGGACTAGAGTGTTAGAAAACACTAAGACTCTCTCTAATCAATCACTCATTTAAGAAGTTATAATTTGTACGTAAAATTGTAAGCTCCCAAATTTGAATGAGCCAGGGTTTCTTTTAATTACTAAGATGGAAACATAATAATCATTGATCAAGAAGACGATTAGAACGCCAATACAGACGTCTTCAATTATGTTAGACTATCAAATCATATCAATAGAGGCTAATTCTATTTCAACCCAAAAAGTACTGAATAGCCACCCATTTTATCAAAAAAATACAAAGACGAAAATACCCTTTCTTTATTACATTTTTTTCCGTTTTTTTGCATATTTCGTAGTTGCTATACGTGGTTTTATTGTGTATCTCGTAGTAGCCCTATGTTATGTAACGACGGTCGGAACAAAGCCCCCTTCCTTGCACGCATATGAGCGGACACACAACTCCCATATAACATCAGGGATTCCTTTTGTTAAATGAGAGTTGCGTGTCAGCTCATATGCGTGCAAGATAGGGGACCTTGTTCCGACCGTCGTTACATAACTGTGGTATCAAGAGCCGAAGGTTACGGACTGGGCCATGCAGGCAAGACAGTGCTCTCAAAAGATACTCGTAGGATGCGAGTCAAGGGGGAGACTGTTAGGATTGCCTCGCATGTTGTTAAGTAGGAATGACGGGTTGGAATCAATAATCCCACATCATGGAATATATTGAAGGAATTGTGTACAGATATGAGCTGGTAGGCACGTAACATCAGGAATTCTTTTTGTTATATGCGAGTTATTCAACACATTGTTGGGTTGAAATAGAATTTGCCTCAAAAGAATCCACACCAGAAATTGAGAATAACTTGCATCTGAATGACAAAACTGCCCTAACAAATTCAAATCACAAAACAAGCTTGAACTATGCTACTGTAAGAAATCAGATTTTTGAATTTAGAGGACCAGACATCTCTGTAAACTTGAAACTCTCCGGTAAAAATCTACATCGATTCAGATGTCTGATCCGCCAAGCCGGACGTTTTAATTCCTGGAAGCTCTTTGTTCTGAAAAGTCTACCTGCATTCAGATGTCTAAGTTAGGGAATCAGACGCCCGAGTTTAAGAATGTAGCACTTGTCTGATTTTCTTCTCCATGTCTTTGAACTCTCTTCAACCATGAAGCTCTAGGATAAATCTTCAGCCCAAAACACTCATAGAAAACTGCTCCAGTCGTACAACAACACTTCACCTTAATTCAAAATATGTAGGTCTCTTCAATAGTCAACAATATAGTCATAGATGGCACACAAGCATCTAAAACTAAACTGATTAAGATTGATCAATGCTCAAATTTAACCTTACGTACTTTTTTCCCCTCTTGTTTTTGGTTATGGATGGGTGATTCGTATGTGTGGTTTTGAATGCTTGATCTACATTATACCTCATGGTGAAGTCTTTACCTATTTGATTGTTTTTCAATTGTCTTTTATTTTTTATTGTATTGCTAATATATAAAATAATATAAGGCATCCATTTAAACTGATGGGCTATAAAAAATTGATAAGACGAGTTATTAGCATGTATAAGATCTTTCGATAATGCTGTTTTGACCGAAAATCAGGGAGTGAATTTCACCGAAAGAATTATCAACGTGCCCCCCCCCCCCCCCCCCCCTAATTGCGCCACGTATCCCCTGAATTGTTATCCGTTCCTTCTAAGATCCTGATGCTTTGACCGCGTTTTCGCTGATCAATTTAGCATGATCCAAGATCTTTTTCGTATAAAAACAGTATTTTTTTGAAAATGAAAACATGAAATCTTGAAGGAAAGCATAATATAATGTAAGCATTATATCAAAAGTCTCATATGCAAGCTTGAACGCCATTGTATATTTCTATTGGTGAGATGTGCGCAGTTAAAGCGCTTAGCGGTTCTATAGCGTTAGAGCTGTAAAAAGCTGCGGTGGAGATAAAGCGGGGAAATAACGGGGATATAGCGGAGGTGCAAAAATGTTAATTAAATGTAAAACTATATAAATAAAATTAATAAATTATCATTCTCGCATCATTTGTGTAGGAGAAACGAATATTAATTAATATTATATAACAAAATCAAAGAATATCGCAATTATGCACACTAAATTCGAGGATTTCTATCGATTTCTATCTTATATAAGACACTTATGACTTAAAATTAGCTCTTTACACTAATTTTATTTATTTATTTCATAGTAGAAGTGGTCAAATCATCTTTAAATTTTTATATTAATATTGCTAAAGCGGGTGCTAAATAGCGTTAATTTAGCGTGTGTAGCGGAAAATATCGGAGCTTTAAGCGGAGCTACTGTTCATCGGCGCTAAATTGAAATAGCGTATCGGCCAGAGAGCGCTATGGGCTATAGCGAGGATTTTACGAGGCTTTAACTGCATAGGCTGAGATTAATATCCAATGAACTTCGGTGTGTAGCAACCAGTCTAAGGGTGTGTTTGGCGCAAGCGGAAGCAGAGAATGTTAGCCGACAATTGTTGTTAACATAGAATGTGTTTGACACGTTAAGCGGAGAATTTGAGCCTAGTATTTTATTTTTATTTTTATTTTGTAATTTGAGCGGTGGACTCCCTCCACTCAGAATATCACGGTAGATAGCTGCATCAGTCGGGGTGAAGGGATGTGGTGCAGGGGGAATCTGATAACTACAGGTGTATGTGCCAATGTAGCCCCCAAAAAGCTGGTCTTGCTCCCGGAACTTCGCTCAGATGCGACTGTCTCACAAACCTCCAGTACAAGCGTGTAGGCCCATGCCACCATCGTCTGATCCGTCCAAGCGGTCCTGCGAAGCATTGTAAAAACCACTAGAAATCTGTGACAGAGCATTCCAAGAAGTCTAGACCCTCTTCAGATTATCCCACTTGTTTTTTATTTGGCTCTGAGTCAAATCATCTTCGAACCTCTTGTTGAATTCATTCTGCACAGTGGTCAGGAATTTATTGGTTCCTTGAAAATGAATATTGTTGAGACAAATGTCTATGAAAGCCTCAGTTCGATCCTTAGGCCATGAAGCAATGGAGGCGTTGGAAGATCCTGAACCAGAGGCAGAAGAATGTGTCATTTGACTGAAAAAAAGAATAAACAAAAAAATTGAAAAAAAAAATACAT
Source organism: Allium sativum (assembly GCA_030737875.1). Classification (NCBI taxonomy): domain Eukaryota; kingdom Viridiplantae; phylum Streptophyta; class Magnoliopsida; order Asparagales; family Amaryllidaceae; genus Allium; species Allium sativum. The sequence goes on from CM060913.1 coordinate 150,725,502, forward strand.
AAACTAAATATAAGAAAGATTTAAAAAATTACCAGAACTTGGAAGTGAAGTAGTAGAAGGAAGAAGTGGAGGAGAAGGAAGCAGCATAGGGAAGCGAGGAAGAAGAGAAAGGGGGAATTTATAGAGTGCCAATGGCTAGAATTCCATTCGTTGGCACAATGGCTCAAAATGAACCGTTGGGCAAACGGACGCGTCCGTTGACCCAACGGTCCATTTTGAACAAACGAACTGGTAGTAATACTGCACCTTGGCTAGGGGTGTAAGGTGTCATCCATTCGTTTGTGCAGCATATAATATGCAGTGAAAAACTATGTGAATTGAATGCTAACTTGTACATCAAAATAAATAGATGGAGCGTCGATAACAGGATAAGTATGCACTCCCGATGTCATATCAATCAAACACGCAATGGAACAATGTGTGTTGATTAGTAAATGGCGTAGACAAGTGTCACAGATAATTGTAGAAAACTAACATGCATAGGCAAGGACATGTGTTCTTCACTGGGTTTGTGTTGAAAGAAATTGTGTTTGACATGAAATTCCACTTTGGAATCAACGAAAAGGTTATAGTAGAATTCATAATCCTAGATCATTCGAGTACGAATACAACAATATTGAATAAGTGTATATCAACATCGATCAACACTTTAAATTTTATTTTGTGGATAATCTCTCTAAAAATTGTTGCTCGACATAAAATTGATATTTCATGGTAATCAAAATTGCATAACTCAAAAACAATAAAAATCTATTTTATGTTTAAAGAAATCAATGAATTTTTATATTGGTCGAACAGGGTCATGGCTTTATGGAAATCAACATAAAATCAACAAATGATTGCGTGAATGCAGAAATAAGGGGATAGCCATTGAAGTCTCTAGAAGATATAGGAAGAGAAGTTTGGTGTTGTTTCAATCAATATCAAGGTTAAATGACATTGAAGTCAATAGTGGCTAAACGGGGAATGAGGATATATAAATAATATTGTTGAGCATATATAGGTTCTACAGGTTGCACTAGTTGATTGCTATGGGTCGATATCGATGAATGCAAAAATCAACGAATAACAACTTTGAGGGTCTTTATGTGCTTCATCACTAGTAAGTGAATGACTAAAAATATTTGTCTCTACTTAAACAATTCAGTCTTTAATAACATTTAGAAATTGGATAAAGAACTACCATATTATTCACTAGTTATCGAGTCCCACAAAAATTTCAAAATTGAATTTTAGTCCCATACTATAAAGACCAAAAATTTATAACAACTTTTATTTTAACGATTTGATATTTAAATATTAAATATGAATTAATTACGTGATAGTTCTAAAATAGAATTTTTCTCAAACTACCGAATCACGGATCGCGGCCAGTATCATTGAGTTCAAAATGTTTGTTACGTGAAGATTAAATATATGAATCTTTATATTACGAGATCAGACGATTTGAGAGTCAAAACCATATCAAAATACACGTAAAATTATCCTTTGGAGTGCAATCTCAGAATGCAATGAAAATACTATAGGAACCATATCGTTAAGGTTTCGGGACATTAAGTTTCGTAGCGAGGGATGTGCATTTAATCACAGTGAATTAAAACGCGCATTCGATTTTAGTTCGAATTGAAAGGTAATAAGGATAATAAAATAATCAATTTCCCTTTTCCTTGTTCTCCTTATTTCAAGCTGTAGTAAAATCTATTGTTGCATTGCTGAAATAAATCATGGCCGCATTTATTTTGTTTGATTCAAAAATAAAGATTGAGTGATTTAAGCCACCAATAATCATAAAATTAAATTCGTCGAACTCATGAAGAGATTAGCTTCGATTCCATGTATGTATTGTAAGGTGTGACGTTGATCTGGTGCTCGCCATTTTTAGGGCATCGACTAGGGTTTTACGTGGGCAGCATTTTAGGAGGAGTTCGAGGAATCTGAGTGTATGGTGGCACTTCTCGAGAGGAGGAGCCCCTATCAACGTGGACGAGATGTTCTAAGGATACCATTTGGAAATCGCATACTTATGAGGGGAGGGTGGAAATCGTGAGGTCGGATATATCGAGTGCTTCAACTCGGCCATCACCGCAGAGAGGATTTGGAGGTGGATCTATTGGTGAAAGCGATGTCAGAATTCATTGAGCAGATTGGGCATTTAAGTTTTGAAATTAACGGCCTTGGGTTTCTTGTGTAGTGACATGACCATGCATCCATGTTTAAGAAAAAGGGATTTTATAAACAAGGTAATTAGTAACTGACTTATCATTAGTTAAGTTCTTAAACGATCGTCTAATTTATACATGTGATAACTTTTACATACGAGGTCGGATTTGGTGCCCTTTTTTTCCGATGGAATCGTCTTGGCAAGATCTACGTATTAGAGCTGATTTGGGATGATTTGATTGAGGCAGGTGATATTATCTCTCAATGAACTAGTATAGTATAAATTTGATGTTTTAAATCGATTTCTAATTATAAAACGTAATTGTGAGGATACGTGAACCTAGTAAGTAATTAATCCAAAGATTAATAAATAGTTTTAGCCATGATTATCACATTTTACCTACACATTATTATGCGTTATTTACTCATTTTACTTGATTACAATGTTAGATATAGGTCATTTGGACACTTATTTCACTTTGATTGCTATAAATATGTTCTATTCAATTTATTAATGTTATTATAGATGGTGTTTTCTAGTTTAAGAATTTGTATGACTATTGAGTGTATGGTTGAATTGTTAGCTATACTTAGCATAAACCATCATTCATAAGTGAACTAGTATAACCAAATCACATTTGTTGGAGTTTGGGTGCTTATCAACCAAACACACATATGTTGGTGTATAATGATTGAACGCAAAAGGATGATTGACTTGAATGGGTGAGAAAAAATCACGAAGGAGATTCATAGTGATTGGACGGATTTGACGATGGAGCAGTATTAGAGCTCCACGACAGATTTGAAGACGGAGTGACACTAGAGCTTGGTAGCCGATCTAAAGACAGAGATGGACTTATTTAAATAGGTGACCTGAGAAGTCATCGCCAACTATCATGAAGTTGTAAATATAAATTACTATAGCTATTGGCATTTTGGTCAATTTGACGTGGATGATGGTGATTCCATGATGGGAAGCATTAACTTTGACGATGGATGGAAATGTTTCAAAAATCAGAGTAATGACGATGGATCAAGTGGAAGCTACTGGAGATGGTTGGGAACAATCGATTGAGCTTGATGAGAAGTTGGTTGTCTATATTTGGTGTCGACCAGTAAGACTCCAAGTTGGGGTATTATAAGAGTAGTTCCAAACATAGATTCTGCAACAGAAGACATGTGCAAAGAGATTGTCGATATGCGCGGTTTTGGAAGGTACTTGAGAAGAAGGGGTGTAGGTGTGGTGTTCGGGAGGTCCAAGTTAGGTCCTCTTCATCTCCAATTTGGAAGGTCATTTTCAAGTTGGTAAATTTGTAGCATCTACTTGTGGGCCAAGCAAGGTTCCGACCCCGGGATATGCAAGTTGGTACAACCTATTATTCACCGTTTGAGCGGCATGGATCCAAGTATCATGAAAATCAAGCATTATCGTATATCCAACGAACTGAGTATGCACATATGAAGACGGATGATGGATTCCATGGTTGTTTAATTATTTTTAGATATCTATCATACCCTCTTTACATTTATCATAGTTTAACATATATTTCTCTTGTTATATGCTAACTCTGTGGATGCAAGGTCATGACAGATGTGATTCTCCATACCCAATGTGCTATATACATTAATATGACTTTTACAGTACTTTGAAATTTGTTTATCGCTCACACTAAACTTTGTCTAACATAATGTTTCGTTTCCCCTCTTATTATGTTGGTGCTCATCGGTGATGCTGATCAGAAGGCTAGGTGGCGGTATTGGTATTATTTAGAGCTATGCAGGTGGTTTTGCATGAGGCGACATCTTACATATTTATACTTTTACCCACGTTGTTTATCATGATTGTGACATTGTGGAGACTTGACAGTGTTATGCATTCTTAATAGAGACAATTTATCATTTTAAATTTATGTATCACTATTGTAAACTCTATAAGTGTTTTGTATAGGTGTATGAGCCTATGTACTATGATTATGCGGCTTATATTGTTAGTACTGCCTCTCTGGTTTTACATCATTGTTTGTTACAACTATATGTTCTCTGATATGCTGCGAGATATATGACAGGTTCTATGATTGCATTTTATATTACCTTCTTTTTATTCTCATCCATTTTCTTCTTTTCTTTCCTTTTCCCTTCTTCACTATTATTTCTTTCCTCTGATAACCATTATACATTGATAGGTAGCTTGTACAACGAAAATTTTGGTTATAAGAGCATCGGTGTTTCATGACAGTCATCACATTTGGTATTAGTTCTTAAGTTGCATTTTTTAACCTAAGCAATGTCAAATTTAAGTGTTAATATGTACAAGAGAGCTACGCAGTTAAATCCCCACTAAAGCCCCGAAAATCCCTGCTATTGCCCGTAGCGCTCTTTGGTCGCTACATTATTTCAATTTAATGCTGATGAACAGTAGCTTCGCATAAAGCCCCGATATTTTCCGCTGCACCTGCTAAATCAACGCTATTTAGCACCCCCTTTAGCAATATTAGTATACATAGGATGATTTGAACAGTTATCTTTTGAAATAAAACAAAATAATAATAATATAAAGTGCTTGTTTTAAGTCATAATTGTCATATATAAGATAGAAATATATAGTAATCCTTGAATCTAGTGTGCATAACTATGAAATTCTTTGATTTTTTATATAATATTAATTAATATTCATTTCTTCTACACAAATAATGCGAGAACTGCAATTAATTACTTTTAATTATATAGTTTTACATCTAATTAACATTTTTCACCTTCGCTATATCGCCGCTATTTCCCTAATACATCTTTTTACACCTTTACTACAACAGAACCGCTAAGCGCTTTAAATACACAGCAAGAGAGTGCGAATTTGTGTAAAATTTGGTTTTCAAATCATACATTACTAATATGTAAAGTATAGGTTGTTTTGCACACGAGTGTCATTGGAATAGTTTTCTCTATTAGCGGTTGATTCTCCTCACCACCCATCTTGAATGATCTAGAAAACGAGAGATACTTCCAATTATCCTGCCTGCAGGGTTGAGAATCGGGAGGAATTGATGACTACTACCTTTGATTTACAGTTTATGTTTTCAACAATGGTATAATCCACTATTTGGAATTCTCTAATGACTCTAAGTTAGTTATAGCACTCAATTGCAATGAGTCGACTATGTTGCATCAAATGGACACTTTCGTGTCTATAAGGTGAGTCTTTCCTTAGCAAGGAGTTGATTGTTGTGGTGTGAGGGATGTTTTGGGTTCTCATAGGGATTTCTTCATCGACTTGGAGTTTTATGTTGAAAGAATTAGGAGTTACCCATAAGATACTCCAAGGTTGAGCCTGAATTGGTCGAGACTCTTTATCATTTTTGGTTTTTAAAATTGATTCGCTTGAGACCGATTCATGCATCACTTCGAAGATGTTTGTACTGACTTCTTAGAAGTTATTGAGGAGTTCGTCGATTTAGATGATTTCTGTAACACCCCACGTCCATTAATGTCACTCACAAAGGGAATGCATTAACTTCCATGGAGGTTTTAAGTGAATATAGAACAGTAAAATTACAACAAGACAGATATAAAATAGTACTTGGAAATTCAAAAACTTTATTTCATTGTAGCAGAAGTCAAAACATGTTTGATTACATCATAACACCATATTCAATGTCAAGTACAATATCTATCTTTATAAAACAAGTACATAATCCCATTACATGAATAGCCATTAAAAAGAAAGATAACAAGCTGGACTTTACTTCAGCAGTCCAAGCTTTCCAGAAGATAAGCGATCCAACTGGACTCCACTAGAACTTGGCCCAACCTGCGGACCTGAAGGGAGAAAAAGGATGGAAAAGAGGGGGTCAGACATAAAGTCTGGTGAATATGGTAATTCTACAATACTATTACCAAAATAACTGGACTAAGGCATAAGCTGGAAAACAAGAAAGTGTCTATGAAGAGCAGATTAAGGACATAGACAATCGCTAAAGGCAACGTTATAGGCGCTCCTAAATACTAAAGGATAAACATTATACTGCACCACACCAGTCACCCTAAAGATTCATCCCACTTAGCTTCACTTAGAAACTTTCCCAATGGCTTTACGTACCCCTAGCTGACTACATAGGTGTCGTCTGCCCCTATCTCCACTAGGTGTACCCTACTTCCCATTATTCGATCGGCTCCCTAACTCGTAGATACCCGTGCTGGCCCCACAGTGGGGTGTATCACTCCCCTAAAGTGGCAACCTGATACAACGGACATGCACGGCTTATACCTACACGATGCAACAACGTCTTACCTACCAGCCCGGGTCCACACACGCATATGAAACCCGTTGGACTTGCGTTGCCACCGCTCCCTGTTTTGGCCTCTTATAGTCAAACCCAATATGCGTGTCCCGTCCTCGATTTGGGTCGAGCCCACAAAGATACGTTTTTGGATACTGGTTGAAATGGGCCCCAACTATTTACCACAAGCATTCCACCTAAGCTTGTCCCCATTAGTCCATCCCACTTAACCCACTTAGTTATGTTCATTTACATGTGTGTTTGGTTAAGTCTAATCGTATTTCAAATGCCTCTAAAGGCAACCACCAGATTCCTCATGCCACCCAAGGCACCTACTTAACCCCCATGTCCCACCTTACATGATTATCTGGTTAAGTATTTCTTAGTTCATTAAGGCCATAACCTCATAAAGACCTCTCACATTAGACTGGCATTTATGGCAGCTGGATTTGCCGGGCGGGTCCGGGCAGTCTTACACCATAAAAGAGTCTAACCTCGTGTCTTTACAACTGTTATGCTTTAGTTTGGGCCTAGGACCTCTCACATTGCGCCGACATTTGTGACTACTGGATTTGCCGGGCGGGTCCGGGCAGGTTTACATCACAAACGGGTCCAACCTCGTGTCCTAAGCATTGATTATTAATAATAATCCACTTTCCCCCAATTTTAATAATTCCCTACTTGAATTATTAATTACTTCCAATTTTTAACAATGTCCATAATTGACTCAATTATGGACATTCATTCATGGTATGCAACATCTTACAAAATTGCACCCAATTTATTAATTCCTAATATTACCCCTACCCCACGTTTGAACGTTTATTCGCAAAATATATGTTAGACTCGAATAGCCTAACTCATAGCATAAAAGAGATTATCATAATAACAACATGTATATGTGACCAAATGAATCATAATAAGGGGTGAAACTTGCATATGTCCAACTTGCATAGATTATACATGTCATGGATCTAAAGGTGTCAACTTGTTCAAAATTCACCTAATATGATCTCAATCAATTTTCATAAACTTACATATGAACATGTGTGAATCAACATCATCTAATTTTTTTTTAACAACATGGTTTTATATGGGTACACCTAACTCAATAGGCAAATTCCCATAATCAAGTTTTATTTAATTATAGTTTCAAGTTTATGGGTACACCTAACCTAATAGGCAAATTCCCATAAACAAGATCCATTTAAATTAAGAAAAAAAACATAACTTTAAGCATGATCCAACAACATCATGATTTTTCAACATAATATAGCATGATTTATAACATGGCATAGTATGATAGTATAACATAGCTTGACATGATTCTCAACATAGCACGACATAGCATAAGAGAATTTACAACATAGCATGACATAGCATATGTAATTTACATCATACGACAACATAACAACATAATAAGAGATCCACAATATATAGAATTTACAATTACAAATCACATCACTTTCTTGTGATCCATTCATAACTGAGTCAAATTAGTTTGTAATAGTCTTGTGAGAATCATCATACTCACCAACAAAAGAAAAGAATTAGAGAAAGAGAGATCTTTTGATTTGATTTGTGTAGATTTAGTTGTAGATGATTAGGCTTCCACTTCTTAGTTTGTGACGGCTATGCTGAACTCCATGGCAGTAGCATGACGGTAGCTTCTCTAATTTTACAAGTGATTTAGGTCTAGGGTCTACCCACTTATTTATAGATTTTAGAATTCATTTAGGCCATTAGATTTAACCTAGAAATAACCGCAGCCGTTCAGACAAGATGGGGTTTATCTTGTTGACTCAGCAATGAGTCAGAAGTGACTTAGCAAACACTCAGCAATATATATATATATATATATATATATATATATATATATATATATATTCTACAATGTACACATTAGATACATCCCCCCCCCCTTTTACACACTTATTATTGTTTTTATATACATATTAGATACATCCTCTCTCTTACACACTTATTAATATTTTTATATTCATATTAGATACATCCCCTCTCTTACACACTTATTAATATTTTTATATTCATATTAGATACATCCCCTCTCTTACACACTTATTAATATTTTTATATTCATATTAGATACATCCCCTCTCTTACACACTTATTAATATTTTAGCAACTTTAGTGTTAATAGAAAATTCGGGGTGTTACATTCTCCCCTCCTTTTAGGATTTCGTCCCCGAAATCTTCAATTCTGGAAGAATGTATATCCTACCATACAAACGTCCATCTACTCATCCATCATACACAGGCATCCATTGTCCTTAAAAGACTTCTAATGCTTTATGATCATATGCAAAGTGTGTGTACATGTCCTTACCTAATGCGAAATCAGGCGGTCTACTGATTCAGTTGACCTCCTTAATGCAAATTATGTAAGTGTCATGAATCCATTATGTATGCAAAAGATCCTAATTGCTTACATACTACTTCTATATGCGTGCACACCCATTCAACCGAATGCAGCATCCATATGATGGTACAACCATTATACATCCATTATACTAAATACATCCATATATATGCAATATGCAATATGAAGTGACTGAGCCGATCTAGTGCCTAAAGTGTGTGTATATATGCATCCACGAGCAACCACTAGCAAACACTTGCATCCATTTTGCATCCATCATACATAACATGTCTCAAACACATGTTTCAACCATAGGATTATCCTAACTAAAGGTCAAAGATACTAATGAGAGGACATACTAAAGATAAGATAAGATAATCTAAGCGATAAAGGAGAAATTAAAAGACATACCCTCAAAAAGAAAAGGGTACAACGAACGCATCTTCTCTTCTGTCTCCCAAGTTGCGTTGCTCTCATCATTTCCCCATTGCACTTTAACCAGTCTGACCTCTCGATTCCTCAACTTTTTGATCTCCGACCCAAGAATGCATGTAGGAGCTCGTCTAATTGTTGCATCACGCTCTATTTCCACCTCTTTAAGCAAGCTCGGCTCTACCACCTCCGCGGTCTTGTGCAAACACTTCCTCAAATGTGATACATGGAATACGTCGTGTACTCCACTAAGTTTCTCAGGCAACTCCACCCTATATGCCATCTTCCCAATCCTATTTTTTTACAGGAAACGGCCCTACAAACCTTGGTGCTAATTTCCCCACGGACCCAAAGCGAACAACATTCTGTAACGGAGATACTTTGATAAAAACCATGTCCCCAATGTCAAACTCAAGATCTGTCCTCCTCTTATCAGCATATGATTTTTGCCTATCTTGTGCTGCTTTCATCCTCCTTCGAATCAACTCAATCTTCTCCGAGGTTTCCCTAACCATATCGGGCCCAAGTAGGATTTTATCGGTAGATTCCCACCAACATGTAGGCGAACGGCAAGGCCTTCCATAAAGAGCTTCGAAAGGTGCCATGCCAATACTAGACTGAAAGCTATTATTATATGCGAATTCTACTAACGGAAGGTGCTCTTCCCATGTACCCCCAAAGTCTAGGATACAAAGCCTTAAAAGATCCTCTAGAATGCGATTCACCCTCTCGGTCTGGCCGTCTGTCTGAGGATGATATGCGGTGCTCAAACATAGCTGAGTCCCTACCACCTCTTGTAAACTCTTCCAAAATTCGCTAGTAAAGATGGGGTCACGGTCGCTTACTATACTAGAAGGAATACCGTGCAAACGAACTATCTCCTTAATGTATACAGAAGCCAACCACGGAGCAGTCCTCTTACTTTTCACGGGAATAAAATGGGCGCTTTTAGTAAGTCTATCTACTATAACCCAAATCCCCGTGTTACCCTTCCTTGATCTTGGTAATCCATCCACAAAATCCATTGAGATGCTTTCCCATTTCCATAGTGGAACTTCTAATGGGTGAAGCAACCCACCGGGTTTCTTTTGTTCTGCTTTAACTCGTTGGCACACCAAGCATCTAGCGACGTACTCGGCCACATCCTTTTTCATACCGGCCCAAAAGAAAACCCGCTTCATATCTTTGTACATCTTATCCCCGCCGGGATGAATGGTCATTTTTGAGCGATGTGCATCATCAAGAATGGCCTTCCTTAAGTCTTCATCTTGTGGTACACAAAGTCTATTATCCCTTCGTAACCAACCCTTATCGTCTAGGGTATACCTACGAAGATGGCTTGACGACTCCCCCCCTTTGAGCTTTTCTACTATCTCAACCAACTGTGGGTCGTCTCGCTGTGCCTCACCAACCCGTCCTAGAAGTGTAGGTCTAACCTCCAAGGATGCTAACAGACCGGGTACTAAGTCAACGGAGGGTCTAAAGTCAAACATAGAGATGAATTCTAAGCTTTGTCGTTCAACAAACAACGGACTCAAGGACAACCTTTTCCTACTTAAGGCGTCTGCCACCACGTTACCCTTGCCCGGGGTATATGCTATTTCAAAATCGTAGGAGGCTAAGAATTCCTTCCACCGTTGCTACCTTAAATTCAAATCCTTCTGAGAGAATAAGTATTTTAATGATTTGTGGTCAGTGAACAGTTCGAATTTCTCACCAAGAAGATAGTGACGCCAAGACTTAAGCGCGAAAACAATTGCGGCTAGCTCTAAGTCATGCGTGGGGTAATTCTTTTCATGAACCCTCAACTGCCTTCCACCATAGGCTATTACTCTTCCCTCTTGCATAAGGACCGCGCCAAGTCCCATCCCACAAGCATCAGCATAGATGGTAAACGGTTTATTCCCGTCTGGCAGCACTAAGACTGGGGCTGAAGTTAAGGCTCTCTTTAAACGTTGGAACGCATCATCGCAATCTTTGTCCCACGTAAAAACCAGGTTCTTCTTCGTTAACCGTGTTAATGGAGCTGATATTTTTGCGAAGTCTTTGATAAACTTCCTATAATAGCCAGCCAACCCCAAGAAACTTCTTACTTCGGTTGCATTTTTAGGGACCTTCCAATCTTGGATGGCCACCACCTTTGCGGGATCCACTGCTATCCCTTCTTTGGAAACCACGTGCCCTAAGAACCGTACTTCCTTCCTCCAGAAGTGACAATCAGAAAATTTTGCCTTAAGGTTATGCGCTCGAAGGGTTTCCAACACTTCCCTAAGATGTAGGGAGTGCTCTTCTTTATTCTTAGAAAAGACTAAGATGTCATCCACAAAGACTACCACGAATTTGTTAAGGTATTCCCTAAACACCCTACTCATCAAATCAACAAAATATGCAGGGGCGTTTGTCAAACCAAAGGGCATCACTAGCCATTCATAGAATCCGTCAGGAGTCCTAAAAGAAGTCTTATCTATACTATCCTCAGCCACTCTCAGTTGATGAAAGCCAGTGGCTAAGTCCAACTGCGAAAACACTGAGGCGCCAACTAACTGATCAAAGAGATCGTCAATCCTCGGCAGTGGGTGTCGGTTCTTTTTAGTAAGCTTGTTTAGTTCTCTATAGTCCATACAAAGTCTAAGAGACCCATCCGCCTTTGTGGCAAAAACTACTGGAGCACCCCACTCCGATATACTACGTCTTATGAACCCCTTCTCAAGCAACTCCTTTACTTGCTTATTGAGTTCCCTCCTTTCACGAGGAGCCATGTGGCGCACTGGCAAAGATACGGGTTTAGCATTATCCACAAGATAAATTCGAAAGTCTATCTCCCGCTTTGGAGGTAAGCCCTTCACCTCCTCAAACACATCCGGATATTCCCGGACCACTTCTACCGATCGCAGGTTCTCTACAGACGCTTCAAGCGATTCAAGATAACTTAGCATAACGGAATTTATGGGATTACAAAAGATGTCGAGAGCATTACCAAGGCGAGTCACAAGCCTAACTACTCTCCTTTCACAATCAAGAACGGCCCTATTTCTAGACAACCAATCCATTCCTAAAATTAGCCCATAGCCCGTGAAGCCCAATACATAAGCATCACATCTAAATTCAACGCTAAGTATAGAGATTTTCAAATCCAAACATATCATGGTCAAATGAGCCGAACCCCCAATTGGATTTGAAACGACCAGGGGATCCTCCACTAAACTGGTGTTCAAGTGCAGTGATTCAACTAATGATGCAGAGATAAACGAATGAGATGCGCCAGAATCGAATAAGTTACGGACAGGATGATCAAACAGAAAAACTAAGCTTTCAACAGAAATTGTTCTACCTCTTTCTTGCAGCGGTGGGGCCGCAATAGCCTGAAATTGCCCCCTTGCCTGCCCTGGTGCCATAAGAGCCTGCACCTGTCCTCCCGAGGTAGACCCTGCCCTCTGCCCCTTCTTTGGACAGTCCTTCACTAAATGTCCCGCATCTCCACAATGAAAACAACCAGTCTTCTTTTTCTTTCTACAATCTTTGCTGAGATGGCCAGGCGTCCCACAATTGAAGCATTTCTTCTTCCCTTTGCCATTATTGTTTTTACCACCCTTCTTATTTTGCTGTTGGGGTTTCTTCTGATCCCCTTTCTTTTCAACTGCCTTATCCTCATGCATAAGTGCCATTTCTACTAGCTTTTCAAAGGTGGCTCCCATAGGGATGTGGGTCATAGCCAACCCTTGCAACGGTTCATTCAAGCCTCTAACGAACCTCAAAGCTTTCTTCTCTGGCGTGTTCACCAACTCCAAGCCAAACCTTGCTAACTGATTAAATTTATTGACATATTCCTTTACTGATGAGCTCCCTTGCTTTAGTGCCAGGAATTTTTCCATATTTAAGTTCTCCTCTGCCCTTGAAAGAAACTTTGCCTCAAACCTTCGTCTGAAATCCGCCCATGAATCAACTGGACGTTCCCCGTTAGTGACCTCCCACCAAAACGAGGCCTCTCCCTTCATTAACCAAGCAGCTAAACGGACTTTCCTCCCATCTTCCACTTTAAAGATATCCAACAATTTCTCAGTCTCCTTAAGCCAATCTCTGGCCTCCACAAACGTCTCAGTCCCTTGAAAAGTTTTTCCTCCCATAGCCTTGAATTCCTTGCACGTCTTTGCAAAAGTGTCAACACGAGGAGGAGGAGGAGGAGGAGGAATGGGTGCAACTAGGGGTGGAGGAGTATCCGCTGGGCCTGCAGTGGTGGCCCTAGCCTCCAAGTATCTCCTAAACCACCCTGGAATCGTCACACCTTCTGGGAGATTAAGATCTTCAGCCATGCTGAAACGAAAAAGGAAAGATTCAAAATGGAGAATTCGAAAGATAAAGATAAGGATGTGGCTATTTGGGATTATGTTTTTCATAAAAACTCTCTTTAAATAACATGTTTTTTTTTTTTGAAAGCACTTCTTCCAAAAATACTTTAGAAAAAAAAAATATTTTTCTAAAAATTTTTTTTATCTGTTCTGGTAACCTTATGCTCTGATACCACGTGTAACACCCCACGTCCATTAATGTCACTCACAAAGGGAATGCATTAACTTCCATGGAGGTTTTAAGTGAATATAGAACAGTAAAATTACAACAAGACAGATATAAAATAGTACTTGGAAATTCAAAAACTTTATTTCAATGTAGCAGAAGTCAAAACATGTTTGATTACATCATAACACCATATTCAATGTCAAGTACAATATCTATCTTGATAAAACAAGTACATAATCCCATTACATGAATAGCCATTAAAAAGAAAGATAACAAGCTGGACTTTACTTCAGCAGTCCAAGCTTTCCAGAAGATAAGCGATCCAACTAGACTCCACTAGAACTTGGCCCAACCTGCGGACCTGAAGGGAGAAAAAGGATGGAAAAGAGGGGGTCAGACATAAAGTCTGGTGAATATGATAATTCTACAATACTATTACCAAAATAACTGGACTAAGGCATAAGCTGGAAAACAAGAAAGTGTCTATGAAGAGCAGATTAAGGACATAGACAATCGCTAAAGGCAACGTTATAGGCGCTCCTAAATACTAAAGGATAAACACTATACTGCACCACACCAGTCACCCTAAAGATTCATCCCACTTAGCTTCACTTAGAAACTTTCCCAATGGCTTTACGTACCCCTAGCTGACTACATAGGTGCCGCCTGCCCCTATCTCCACTAGGTGTACCCTACTTCCCATTATTCGATCGGCTCCCTAACTCGTAGATACCCGTGCTGGCCCCACAGTGGGGTGTATCACTCCCCTAAAGTGGCAACCTGATACAACGGACATGCACGGCTTATACCTACACGATGCAACAACGTCTTACCTACCAGCCCGGGTCCACACACGCATATGAAACCCGTTGGACTTGCGTTGCCACCGCTCCCTGTTTTGGCCTCTTATAGTCAAACCCAGTATGCGTGTCCCGTCCTCGACTTGGGTCGAGCCCACAAAGATACGTTTTGGGATACTGGTTGAAATGGGCCCCCACTATTTACCACAAGCATTCCACCTAAGCTTGTCCCCATTAGTCCATCCCACTTAACCCACTTAGTCATGTTCATTTACATGTGTGTTTGGTTAAGTGTAATCGTATTTCAAATGCCTCTAAAGGCAACCACCAGATTCCTCATGCCACCCAAGGCACCTACTTAACCCCCATGTCCCACCTTACATGATTATCTGGTTAAGTATTTCTTAGTTCATTAAGGCCATAACCTCATAAAGACCTCTCACATTAGACTGGCATTTATGGCAACTGGATTTGCCGGGCGGGTCCGGGCAGTCTTACACCATAAAAGAGTCTAACCTCGTGTCTTTACAACTGTTATGCTTTAGTTTGGGCCTAGGACCTCTCACATTGGGCCGACATTTGTGACTACTGGATTTGCCGGGCGGGTCCGGGCAGGTTTACATCACAAACGGGTCCAACCTCGTGTCCTAAGCATTGATTATTAATAATAATCCACTTTCCCCCAATTTTAATAATTCCCTACTTGAATTATTAATTACTTCCAATTTTTAACAATGTCCATAATTGACTCAATTATGGACATTCATTCATGGTATGCAACATCTTACAAAATTGCACCCAATTTATTAATTCCTAATATTACCCCTACCCCACGTTTGAACGTTTATTCGCAAAATATATGTTAGACTCGAATAGCCTAACTCATAGCATAAAAGAGATTATCATAATAACAACATGTATATGTGACCAAATGAATCATAATAAGGGGTGAAACTTGCATATGTCCAACTTGCATAGATTATACATGTCATGGATCTAAAGGTGTCAACTTGCTCAAAATTCACCTAATATGATCTCAATCAATTTTCATAAACTTACATATGAACATGTGTGAATCAACATCATCTAATTTTTTTTAACAACATGGTTTTATATGGGTACACCTAACTCAATAGGCAAATTCCCATAATCAAGTTTTATTTAATTATAGTTTCAAGTTTATGGGTACACCTAACCTAATAGGCAAATTCCCATAAACAAGATCCATTTAAATTAAGAAAAAAAACATAACTTTAAGCATGATCCAACAACATCATGATTTTTCAACATAATATAGCATGATTTATAACATGGCATAGTATGATAGTATAACATAGCTTGACATGATTCTCAACATAGCACGACATAGCATAAGAGAATTTACAACATAGCATGACATAGCATATATAATTTACATCATACGACAACATAACAACATAATAAGAGATCCACAATATATAGAATTTACAATTACAAATCACATCACTTTCTTGTGATCCATTCATAACTGAGTCAAATTAGTTTGTAATAGTCTTGTGAGAATCATCATACTCACCAACAAAAGAAAAGAATTAGAGAAAGAGAGATCTTTTGATTTGATTTGTGTAGATTTAGTTGTAGATGATTAGGCTTCCTCTTCTTAGTTTGTGACGGCTATGCTGAACTCCATGGCAGCAGCATGACGGTAGCTTCTCTAATTTTACAAGTGATTTAGGTCTAGGGTCTACCCACTTATTTATAGATTTTAGAATTCATTTAGGCCATTAGATTTAACCTAGAAATAACCGCAGCCGTTCAGACAAGATGGGGTTTATCTTGTTGACTCAGCAATGAGTCAGAAGTGACTTAGCAAACACTCAGCAATATATATATATATATATTCTACAATGTACACATTAGATACATCCCCCCCTTTTACACACTTATTATTGTTTTTATATACATATTAGATACATCCCCTCTCTTACACACTTATTAATATTTTTATATTCATATTAGATACATCCCCTCTCTTACACACTTATTAATATTTTTATATTCATATTAGATACATCCCCTCTCTTACACACTTATTAATATTTTTATATTCATATTAGATACATCCCCTCTCTTACACACTTATTAATATTTTAGCAACTTTAGTGTTAATAGAAAATTCGGGGTGTTACAATTTCTCTATGCTGGAGTGTGCGATGGGATTCGATGTGATATCGAAGTATGGTTGTTTATCTGTTGTCACTCCGAAGTCTGGAGTTTGTGGTTCGGTTAAGAGATTGACTCAGAAGGTGATTGATTCCATTTGATGAGTGAATTATAACTTAGTAGAGTCGATCGAGGTAGCTTCCGATGTTTGAGCTTGTGCCTAGTATAGAATTTTATCTTGCTTTATCGACACCAATCATGGATACGTGTACAATTCATTGTTTTTGTTTCACCGAGTGCTCCCTCGATGAAAGGGAAGGGAACAAAATCACAGCTCAGTATATCTTTTCAACTAATGGTGTTTCCATATGCATTTGAATTTGTCGACGTTTCATCGTTTCATCTAATTTTGCAGTTTGATGGATGGAACGAGATTGGGACTCGTGATAATTAGTTTATCTTTCTTGATTGTGAATTACCACATAGTGGGCTAAGTTAGATTATATATGTGTGCAGCAGCCCGTGTTTGGTCGCTAGAAATAACTATTATTGGTGACTGCAACATCCATAGTGATTAATTTCGAGCCTCGAGGTGGGGGAGTGTTATGGCATAGCTAGTTTGTACTTGGCGGAATATCTAGTATGTTAAAAACTCAAATATCACCAAGTAATGATTCGTGTTGGCCAATTTGTTTGTTCGCTGTTGAATGTTGAACTTAACATGACTTAATAGTTGAGTCTAGCAGCTCATTTACTAGAAAGATATGTAAAAACGGTGGTAGTGAGAGGTTATTGGTGACGATAGTGGGCTAAGACACGCTCTTCAGTACGGAGTTATCTTCGATTTAGCGATAGTGGGCTAAGACACAGATCTTCAGTAGGCGAGTCGTTTATGATTGGACGACAACGGGCTGAGACAGTTCTCTAATAACGAGTCGTAATCTGAGCTTATAACTTGAGCATACCTATACACATCGGATGAGGTGACAATGTCGCCACCATATTTGAGTTGAGTTCCATATCGATATGGTTATAGTATTGAACCGATAGTTGTACCTCTAGCGACATATGACTGGGAGTGAGAAGCGAGCGAGTATCTACTCCCGATAGAGGGTGATTTGTCTTATTGATTCTAGTGCACGAGAATGTTCTTTCTATTGAGAATCCTAAGATAATTTTACAAATGTGGGCAGCTAGTTGGTTAGCTTATTGGAATTTCACTTTCCGGTGAGAAAAGTGAAGTGCTTGGGTAACATGGTCTTGAGTAGGATGTTGCTATAAGTTCTAGAAGAGTTTTAGTGGTTTGAAAGTTGAAGTTGACCCATGAGCACTGTTTCAAATCTCGCAAATATCGCACAAGTTCTCCTCTGAGATCTCGTTTTGGGCACCTTCCGAAACGAAACAACAAATATCACTCTAAACCTCCTTTCGAATATATCGTCCAATATATTGCAATATCGAACGATATATCGACCGAGATGAAATACTGGAATATCGTCCGAGATCTTAGTTTTTTTGGTTAAAAATTAAATTTGCGCTTGAAGTAGAACTATAATTAAAAAAACTCAAATCTAGCCATATCAATCTTTTATTATTTTACATTTTGCATGTTAAATAACTATATTGTATATTCGTATATGTTTTACAATGCTTACAATTTTCATATTCGTCTTTTTACATACATGTTACTTATGAAATTATGTATTTGATGGTCTATTTATGCTGAATTTTTTAATGTTTTGGATCCTTTTAATGTTTCCTGTCTAACAATATTCCTGTTTCAAGTATATTACGATTTAGAGTATGAATGATCTTTCGCAAAATAAAGAATAATAAAGTTATTTTGCATTTTAAATTTAAGTTACTATGTTTTTGATAGCATTCACAAAATTATTTTGTTAAAATATCATTTTTAACATATCATGTACCCCGAGATTGTTCCGATATGAACTTTCAGACCTGAGATGAAAATCCAAGACTAACTCCCGAGTTAGACTCATCTCATCCAAGATCTCCCCCGATACGAGACCGAGTCTATAAAATCCCCGAGACGAAACGCGACCGATATACGAGATTTAAAACCTTTCCCATAGGTGTATCGATTTCTCGTTTCGAGTAGGGATGAGGGGTCAATAGTATTCACTTGGTTTTGTTGCCTTGTTGAGGCAGTGTGTTTCTACAGGGACGGTTGTCACGTTCTAGTCGATAACCAAAACTACTTGAGGAGTATTCGACTCTCTCGACCTGGAGTCGATGGTGATAAAGTTTGCTTGTGAGGGTTGGAGACATTATTTATTATTTAAGGTGTTAGAGTTGTTTAGTGATGCTGTATTAATAGAGTTTCTCTTCCCCGTGAGATATTTTTTTGATCTTCGCCTGTAGCGGCGGTTGAAATCCCTAGCCTCTTACGACTCTACATTTATTGTATATACCTATGGGAAGAGTCGGCTGTTTGTGTTCGTTGAGTTTGGAGGTATAAAAATCCAGAAGCGATGTTTCACCCACGAATGTCGCTTGTACTTGTTACTGGTCATGACTTTATAACTCGAAGTAAAGTAAAGAGGACCCGACCAAGGTGGTTAATTCCACATGAAAGAGATGGTGTATGTTTCGAGAATTATTAGAAGGGTTGGTTGAACATTCGTTTCGTAATGAATGTGACGTCAGCTAGTTATAGCTGAATGGGAAGAATCAAATAGTTCTATATGACTATTTGAGATTCCCAAATGGATGCGGGGTTAATTATTGATGGTTCCCATCAATAGATTGTTGTAGAGTTGGGAATGTTATGATAGCCCTCGTGTCATACATGATTCGTTGACGAGAGATAATAGATTAACACTCCTTATTTTTGAAATGGTGACCATATGTTGCATCATAAATGGATCCTATATCATATTTTATGTCTTATATTAGTTAGATTAGTATCTTTCGTGCAAGGCTAGGTATGGATGTAATTTTTATAATTGTTATTATTTTGCCTATGCATGTTTAATTGTTGTTGTTTGACTTCTTGGATGCTATTTCGCAATTATCTGCATTTAAATTCCAAGCTTGCTTTAAAGAGGTATGTAGTAGATGTAGAATTGTGATTTTTGACATTTGGTGCAATTTGATGATATTGTGCCACATGTATGGATAGTCACTTTTTGGATTTTGTTTCCATTTGTTAGGAAGAGACATATTTGACATGCTGTAGTTTTTCTACATTAAGCCGCGCAAAGAAGGTGTTATCGAATTTTTTTATAGATTTTTCTAAATTTGGAAATAAATTCAATATGTGATGGTAAGTTGAATTATCTTCCAATTAGTAAATTGTCTCTGATCGCTTCAGTTGTTGTTTTTGAGAATGTTATGTGATGTTTGTCTTGTGTTGACACTAGTTCGAGAGAGTGAGATTGCATTATTCCGTCCTTAAGGATTTTAGGGAGGAAAACAATTACGGAGGAGATAATGTAACGACCCGTACTTTAATTTGATTTTTTTTATTTTTTTATTTAAATATCAATCCTTATTTAATTAAGTGACTGTAACGACCTGGGATTTTCGACCTAGAAAATCAACATAAAACCCATGTCAATTATACAGGCATCGAATATTCAAGATCATTAATAGAAGAAGTTAGATGGTGAGAATAGATAAGATAGAAAATTAGAATAGAAGAAGAAGAAGACAACTACAACATCATAGTAAACACGAATCTCACAGCAGAACGAATAAAATATATTATATAACATAACTTTAGAGTAAAACAGTATCGGTATACAATACTATTATCAGAGTACAACACTTACAACACAGCGGAAATAACAATAGCTATATAATCCTGAAACCTCCTTCTCCAGCTATCCAAGTATCTATAAAATCCCGACTACTTGACTGCCCATACAAAATAAGGGACCCAAGAGTTTAGGGAAAACAAAATAAAATAAACTCTGGGTCAGTCATGTGACTGATGTGAGTAAAATCCAACCATTTGTTTAACTTTTAAAATTCTTTTAAAATAAAGGAAAATCGTAAGACCGATCCACACATAAACACCGATGGTTTTTTCCTTACTACTACTCAAAATATTCTTTATATCACAACTCTTTTGATATTATAATAATGTCTAAATCAAGTAAATAACAATCTAGTAGAACGCTTTCATCTCACGTTCTACATATATAATATACAATCAAAAACCGAAGACTCTTATTGGGTAATGGATTTCCAACTATGACAAGGTATGGAACCACCTTCCGATCAGTGTACTCTAGAATCGATACACTGGAGTTCAACAAGAATATCTTGTAACTCGGCCACACATGAGCGGCCATTCATTTTGCTTGAATGTTCTGAATATATTGTCACCGTATGGTTGTATACCAACATAACCGTTCCCGGGAGATACAGAATTGAAAGAAGTAACAGATATGAATATTCTCTAGATGGTGACAATATATCCTAATTGGGTGCAACCCACTTAGCCATGCTGCCTTCCCGATTGCTATCATTTCCTAGTTGATGAGGCGTGAGGTCATAACGTATCTTTTAATAGATCACTCCTTCATTTACTTTGAATGCCACATCGTCATACTCATCAAATCACAAATTGATTTCCCTAAAAATACCACGGGTATAAGCTAAGAGAAACGAATTCCTCCGCCACCAGCGTAAATACGTTTGAAACGATCAACTTACGCGATCCACCAGATATACTCTGTCAGACATTCTTCCATACAGGTCATCCTAGGACTGGACAGACCGAAGGCACTATTCTGTAAATCCATCTTAGGCAATTTCAACCTAAGTTTTACTGAACAGCCCTTGCATAACTCCATCTTCAATTATCTTCATCACATTTTATTCGCAACGCTAATGCCATACGGAGTGGTTTTCAGATAATATATCTGATCCTGGTCTCTCCGTATTGACAACGGAAATGGTCAAAATCTTTGATAGTCGGTGATTTAAGTATCAAAGGAAAACATGTGTACAAACAACAGTCGTATTCCCAAATGGAAATCTTACTGATCAATCATCATTTCATTTCCCAATTTCCTATTTATCGTTTCCATATATTCATAAATTCTTAATTTTCTAAAATTAGAAAATATACATTATTAATTTTGGAAAACGTTTCCATTTTTGGTTCACGCATCAATATCTTTCCACCTCTATCAGTCTCTAACTGTAAACTAGTAAGAGAAACAACTTCCCAGGTATAAACCCCGAAGGCCGAAACCAACATCAGATCGATACCCAGAAAGCCATTCAACTCAACTAATTTCCAGTCAGTTTCTAATTTCAGTAATTCCATTTAAATTCCTAATTTAAACCCCAAATTACTTTATAATATTTTATCTACAAAATATTTACTTTAAATTAATATCATGTTACACCCGTGTGCGAAGCACGGGTCTAAACCTTCCTAATGTAAAATTCTCTTTTTATAAAATTCTTTTCATTTCCCAAATATTTCCTTTTATAAAATTCTATTCATTTTATAAATATTTATTTTTTTATTCTATTTATTTCATAAATAAATATTCCTTTTATAAAATCCTATTTATTTTCTTAATAAATATTCCTTTTTTATTTCTATTTATTTTCCAAATAAATATTCCTTTTATAAAATCCTATTTATTTTCTAAATGAATATTCTTTTTTTATTTCTATTTATTTTCCAAATAAATATTCCCTTTATAAAATCCTATTTATTTTCTAAATAAATATTCTTTTTTCAATATCATATTTATTTCCTATAAATATTTCAATTTCAATATCATATTTATTTCCTATAAATGTTTCATTTTCAAAATACACTTTGAAAATTCCCTTTTTACATTCTAGTATTTCTTATGGTATTTAAAATACCAATTAAATAGACCAGTGTCATCATAATCAATCACAGATTTTATATCACATCATATATCACAATATATGAAAACAAATAGTATTATAGATATTGAGGAATCCAGTTGGATCCCTCCAACCAGTTTCCATGCATCCATAGATGTTAAACGATATAAATAACATCGATTTCATTTCAATATGAAATATTCTGATAAACATAATCAATATTTGATTAACGATTTATATATATATATATATATATATATATATATTGTTATCTATAATTTCAACCATTAAATCAGCAATTCAACCAAACAATCATCACACAACAATCAATCATCATTTATCAACACTAGATTATATTTAAAAAATATAAACTGGCAGAGTTAGTGAGTTTTACTCACACTGGGTGGTTATCATTAAATAACGACAACTGTCGGTTGATTCAGACAAACAATTTATTTTGCTATAAACGGTAATGAGCTTCAATTTACTCACAGTCAGTTCCATTGAGTAGCCACCGTACATACGATCCCAATGGGTCTTATTTCGTTAAATTCTGATCATGTGTGAGAAAGATATGATCATTTAAAGTAAATATACTATTTGATTATAATTAAACTAAACATTATATTTTAGTTGGGATCACCCTCTTATCTAAGGCCCAAACCCGTTTTAATTGCACAGACCTGCTCCTTCTTCTCCTCCAATGAAATGGCCGGCTTCAGTAATTCCAACTACTCCATTTTCAATTATTTCAACGCCATAAAACCTTCTTCACCTCATCACTAAAAATCAAACAAAAATCACGAAAATTCCTTTCTTCAAAATTCGATCCTCCCCATGCCTGTTTCCAAGAACTCGCACACTAGCAGGACTCACGACTTCCGCTACTTTTCACACAGTACACAGTAAGTATCATCGACAACAAATTCTCATGGAAACACACTGAAAACCAACGACACCACCATCGTTTAAACCCTTATCACAAACCCCATCTACCCACTGCCATTATCACGAACTCGCACTGATCCTCAAATGCTGGTCTTCGGCTTTTCCACGAAACTCTGTCCAGGGTAGTGACTCCTCTTACAACCGATCAACCCAAAAATTTGCATATAAATCCTTACTCACCTCACAAACTCCATTACGAACTCTGATTTCATTTACAACTACCACATCACTGGTAAATTCGAGCCCTAGCCAACGCGGTCATTCTCGCAGTGAAAAAAGAAGAAGCCGAACCCTCAGATTCTCATATAGGGTTGAAGAGCTTTGAGCCAGGATTACATATATAAATGTCTCAGGATTTTAGAAATTATTTTCGAATTTTGATGATTTTATAAGGGGATTGTTATTGACACTGCAAATATTGCTAGGAGGGTCAATTTTTTAAAAAGAAAGAATTTGTTAAGAGGAGTACCGGTGTAGAGAGCACCCCCTTAACAAATAAAGTTTATTTTACCAAATTATCCTTCTTTGCAATAATCACTTTTTTAGTTGTTTATCAATTAAAAAATTATACGGTATATTGGTCGAACTGCATCAGATTTTATAACAAATTATCAATAATTTCATTTGTCGATATGCATCAGATTAGATGAAAATATATCATTCATAGGAAATCGATATACATATATCAAACAATTTATTTATACAATATCCCACCGCCAAATTTGTCGATACACCCTATTTTCTCCACTTTGACGATCCAACAACGAATACAAATTTCAAAAACGATGAACAATATCGAACAAAAATATATAATATGGCAGACCTACGTCGTTCATACCGTTATGTAGTAATTAACCTATTTTGGCAGTGACAAATCGAAAAATAAACGACCATCTCCACCGAATAATATTTGATACTACAGCGTTTCGCTCTCAAGACTGACAAAATAAAAATCTTTACCTCCATCGTTTCCGGCATTATACAATCGATTTCACATACTTTATCAACAACTTCTCCACAATCTTAGCATCTTACGAAAAGCGTTTCACATTCATCTTTTACACCATTATTTCTCCTTAAACAATCGATTTTTATGTTTGCAAATAATTTAAAGATTTGGTATTTTTTTGGTTTGAGATTAATTGGGATTTGAAATGATAAGGGTAAAATGGGAACATAAAAAATTAAGTACGTGACCCCCCTTAACATTTTTATTATGATTGGAGTGTTTTTAAAATTTGATCTCCCCTTAACAATAATTGGAGTGTCAAT
The DNA here is from genome assembly GCA_030737875.1 of Allium sativum. Lineage (NCBI taxonomy): Eukaryota > Viridiplantae > Streptophyta > Magnoliopsida > Asparagales > Amaryllidaceae > Allium > Allium sativum. Next base: position 150,750,269 of record CM060913.1, read on the forward strand.
AACAACACCCTTTTATAAGGGTCGTGAAATTATTCTGGAAGTGGAAGAAATGACGGCGTGGAAGTGTTTGACCAGAGGAAATGAAAGTGTTCGGTTTAGAGAATGTAAACGGGTATTTATAGGGTATTTTTATATATTAATATTTGATTATTATATTTATTTATATTGTATCGTTATTTATATTTATCGTTAAAATTTCCTATGATCACATACAATATCCAAATTCGATAAAAATGGACATGCAGCTACAGTTCGACATTAAGAACCCAACGAAACTTGTCTCGTCGAATTCCGAGTCCGTTTGCTCACACAGCGTACTTTTAAAGTCAAATTATCGATTGTTTTTCACATTAATATCCCGTACGGCCACATACTGACTCCAAAAATTACGAAAATTGAAATCTAACAATAATTTAATATCTCGAATCCAACAAAATTAATTTCGTCGAAAACGGAGGTCATTTGCAAAAATGGCTATTTTCTGAGCTTTAAATAAACCCATTTGAAAATTAATATATTTAAAAATAATTAAATTTAATATTAATAAATTAATATTATCGTATATATTCACATAGAATATTACGCAGCTCCAAAATAAACATATTTGGATTTATAACTCGATATTTCAAATTTAGATTAAATCAGTATTCAATTTATATTGAAAATCCTTTTATAATATAAATAAATCGTTACAAATTATAAAGGAATGCGATAAAGAATTTTCGAAAATTTGATTTGGACATATATCAAAATCTACCCGACGAAATCCCGATTTTTCTCTACCATTAGAAAAATATACTTCACCAGCTCCGAACGTTTCTTGTTTCACAGAAATCCGTCTTAAAACGGATTCTGTATATTCATTTAAAGTTCGAATCGCCAAATTAGGAACTGCCACGCCATTTCGAGCTCAATTAAAATTATAATATAATTAATATGTTCAACTGATATTTATAAATAAATTCGTTAATATAATTCAATTTTAAACTGAATATATATATATTTTAAATTGTCCAATTCGCACAATATTGTCAATTCACTACTTCCGACTATTTCAGAATTAAATATATTATTTAATTATTAATATTAATTAAATATTCAATATTATTTAATTAAACGATCATTTAAATCTCCAAATCACTATTTAAATAAATAAATTAATTAATTATTACACCATAAAAATACGGGACATTACAGTGACGGTTCCAAAATAGGATTTTTCATAAATGATCAAATCACGGCTCGGAATGAATTCCATTAAGTTCGAATTGTTCGTTATATGAAGAATATGTATGTGGATCTATATATCTCGAGATCGGGCGATTTGAGGGTTAAAACCTACTCGAAATATGCATAAAATTATCGTTCTATATGGCAATCTCTAAACGGGATGAAACTTGTACCGTTGGAACTGTATTTTTGAGGTGATTCGCACCGTCAAGTTTTGTAGTGAATGGATGTGTCGTTTGATCATAGCAAATTAAAACGCGCAATCAGTTTATTTTGAGTTAAAATAATCGATTCCCCTTTTCCTCATCCTCTGTATTCCAGGATACATCAAACACAATTGTTACATTACTGAAAAAGAACCATGTTCGTCTTTATTTTGTTTGATTCAAAAATAGAGATCGAGTTTTCAGGCCACCAAAAATCATGAAATCAGATTTGTTGAACTCGTGGCGATATTAGCTTCGATTCCATGTATGCATTTTAAGGTGCGACTTCATCTTGTGCTTTTCACTTTTGGGGCAGTGACCAGGGTTCGATATAGGTGGCATTTTAGCGGGAGTTCAGGGAATTTTAGTGTGCGGTGGAACTTCTCGAGAGGAGCGACACCTATCGACGTGGACGAGATGTTCTCTAGCAGCCATTTCAGAATCGCGCCCATGTGAAATGAGGGTGGAATTTGTCAAGTCGAATTTTGACCTAAGGTATCAAGTGCTTTAACTCATACATCATCGTATAGAGGACTTAGAGGTGGATGTGTTTGCGAAAGCGATGTCGGAATTCTTTGAACGGATTAGGAGCATTTAAATTTTGAAATAACGGCCTTGGTTTTCCTATGTGTTGACATGGTCATGCATTCATGTTTGGAGAGAAGGGATTTTAAACAAGGTAATTAGTAATTTATTTATCATTAGTTAAGTTGTTTAACGATATAAGCGATCATCTAACTTATACATGTGATAACTTTTACGTACGAGGTCGGATTTGGGCGCTATTTCTTCCGATGGACTCATATTGGCAAGCTCTACATATTAGAGCTAATCTGAACTTATTTGGTTGTGGTAAGTGATATTATCTCTTACTGAACTGTGCTTGTTGTATAGTATTAATTTGACGTTTTAAACTGATTTCGAATTATAAAACGTAATTGTTAGGATAATCGAGCCTAGTACATAACTAATAAAAAGATTAATGAGCGATTTAAGTATTTTTAACCACGATATCACATTCATTGCAATAGATTTATTTTTTGATATCAACATGTTATAATAGAATACCATAACATTAGTTACAACACTATATATCAACATGTTATAAAAGCCCTTTTATATCACATGGCTCTAATTTAGACGCTATTACATCAAACATTTTATAGCGCACGTTCACTAGCATGAAATGCTTTACATAGCGTTTAGATCTTGTCATTTTATTTGCTTACTAAAATCTTTGCTTATTCTTAGCATTTTCAATATTTTCATAGCACATATTTGTTGATAAGGAAAATGTTTTACATTGTGGTCTAGAAAAAAATCCGCCATTATTAACTTCCCCATTGATATATAGAATTTAGACACTGCCATTTTAAATATTCATTTATTTTTTATAGCGTTACCACTGTTTTCATAGCTCATATTCAGCGATATGAAAAGTTTTTCACACGATTTCAAGTTTATATAGCATTTCACGTTATGTTTCCGTAAGTGGAAGTTTCCACTACAAATATTTGTAGTATACATAGCTTTATCAGTGTTTTCAAAGCATACATTCAACGATATGAAAAGGTTTTCCACACTTTAGATTTTTACATAGCATTTCACAATTTGTTTCCATAAGTCTAATTTTCCGCTATTAATATTTTTAATATATAACACATATTATATCTATGATCTCAATATAGCAAATATCTTATTTTATTTGTGTACAATTTAGACAATTAAGCAGTAAATTCACAAGTTAAAACGGCCAATAGAAAATTTTTTAATACCAAAAGTATATTTGATTTCAAATATAAAGTCATAGCTAACCACAAGTAAAATTTAAATTGTAGCATGTAAAAAAACTGTCCTGAACTACTATCAATTGCTGAGAGCTACATAAACTCCAAATCCATCTTCTAATTGCCATCAAACTACCAAGTATGGACAATAGCGAATTGGTTAGAAGGCCACTAATATTCATCATAATACGTGGGTATGTTCCAACGACAGAATACATGATCACCTACATGATATATAGGTATGCCAATAATAAAATTCCAATAGCAGTACCATAGTTATAAGATTGAAAAAAAAATGGGGATTCAAAATGTGACCCATCTAAGCATAGGAAACAATTGTTTTGAATATACCTCCCATCACGATCGGTTGCAGATGTTTCTTATTATTGTTTCCTTTTGCACCATATAAGCGATTAGATGCTAGAACTTGGCTACCTAATCCGTCGTTACATATTTTTTTTTGAAGAAAAGGGTACTTATATAACAAGAAAAAGAGTACAAATACCGGATAGAGCTGGTACAAATTACAGACACCAAACTAAACAAATACTGTAAAAAATACAAGACCAGCCCCATCCTAAACAGCAATGACAAAATGAACAAACACTGATACACTAAAACATCAACACAAAAAGACATAAAGACGTGCTAGACAACATACAAATATTCAGCAAAGGCCCAAAGCCCAAACCAAGAAGGAGCTCCAACGTAGCGACCCGAACTTCCCCAATATCCGAAGAGAAGAAAAAGAAAGGATTGTCTGAGAACAAGACGAATCAGAACACAAACAGAAAAACATTTCATTGCTTATTACAATAATTCCATCAGAATACAAGAATATTCCAGAGTATAAATAAATATTATACATCAGAAAATTATCAGAGATTTACAAATTACAATGCAGCGGAAAACAATACAGAACACAACTGAAGGAAATATACGGATACAGAGTTTTCTGAATATCATTCCAGCTGTAAACCAGGATCCTGTAAGAATAAATCTACAAAACCAAAACTACTAGATGCTCGTGTGGAAAATAAGGGCACCCAGAGTTTAAGTTGAAACAATAAACTCCAGGTCCGTCATGTGACTGGTGTGAGAACTAAAACAGTTATTAAATCTTTACTTTAAAAATAAAGTAAATCAAGGGACCACACCGTATAACACGGAACGGGTTTCCTCCCAAGAATAACAGTCCATATAACTAAACAACGCAATGCTTTTTGGAAAAATGAAGCTATTATAAGACCCAAGTCCCATCACACAATGCAACGCAGGCTGGAGGATAGGGTTTTCCCTTATAATAGCCAAACATGCTTGGTATGTTAAAAACAAATCATTTGATACTATTATAAGTGTATAGTGTCAAAACAACTTCAAATATAAATGTATCAATCCTAGACGGCATATATCATGCCGCCATACTAGGCTCCACAATCAAAACCGAAATATCACGTATTGGAAATTGGGTTTCCGTCACGAGTCGAGACCAGGGATGGCTCCTCACCGCTTCGAGACACTCTAGTTAATGCCTCAGGATACCCCGCAGAGAACCCTAGATCGGTTGGGCCGGTCCACACTTACGTTAGTGGATTGGCAATTCCTGAACACACGTTTCCCTATCCTATCGGACCTATATCCATTGGCTCTAAAGAGACCGATATATTTGAGGCGCCTCATAATCCAACAACCATATACGTAAAATAACAACAATGTCAGGGCTAGTAAAACGCTGACACCACCCATAGCTAGAAAGAAACGTCACGTTCTCCCAACGGTCCGATCCCTTTTTTGACTCATACCGAGGTGTGAGGCTCGCGAATTAACGCCATACACAAAGCCATGCCATTTAAGGCCGTGCTTTGATCATCAACCACAAGACTCTACTTTCCAACAAAAGCCTTGATCACTGCATCTCAGCATGCCACACAAGCAATTCATGCCATGCGACTGATATCTACCAATATATAACCTCTGAGCTCATACGTCTCAGAGAAGGGCATTAAGCAAGAGAATAAATTCTCCGCTGCCAAACAGATATATATTTAATAGAAATCAATCAACATAGAATAAAATCCAGTGTCAGACATATAATCCATTTACAAGTTCATTTTGGGTCTGAACGAAACCGGAGGCAACTTATTCCTCGTCCGGTATGTCCAATGCATGAGAGAGGTCCTCGCATATCCGTCGATTTCCAAGTACGTCTGGATGATCACCACTTATTACCTCGTCTTGTGTGTACAGCCAATCAAGACATCAGTAATCATCCAAACGATGTGAGGACCTCCAGTCTTCAACCACCGTCTTCATCGTCAACTTCTTGTCGAATCAGTTATTCAGAATGGGTATAAACCCGGCCTTTTTGAATAACTCGCGTGTATAATAAACAAGTGCTATAAACACAACATACGCCTCATTCCAATCCAGAATATTCTTTATTTAAATATTCACATTCTTAGGGAAAGGTTCCCATTAATTTTATCAAAGATAAATTCTTTTAAATTTATTCTTTAGTCTTCCTTTGGATATCATTTCAAACCATATTACGGTTTTCCAAACTAGTCGGGATTTACGCACCTTACCGAAGTAACCATTTATTTAATTTCCTAATCCCAACCTATTCATCCCATGGAGCAAAACTGGTATTACCCCATAACTAACATCACGGTGTTATCGGTAAATTTAATTACCATTTCCCATTCAAATCTAATTAAAGATTTTACTATCGCTTGGAGAAAAACTGGTGATACTCCACTCTCGATCATTTCCCAAATTTGATAATTTAAACTATCAATTCACATTTCATTCTAATTAAAGATTCATTAAAACTCCACTTATTTTTAATCCTCCAAAAATCAATATTAATGATTATTTAACTTTGGAAACACAAACATGTCGCATCGACAATCTACACCGTATTATTGATTTCTGCCGATATATAATCTCTGAGCTCATGCATCTCAGAGAAGGGTGTTAAGCATGAGAATATATTCTCCACTACTAAACAGATATATATTTAGCAGGAATCAACCATACAGTTCGAAATACAATGACAGACATGTAATCCTGACTTTAACTTGGTTAAAGAACTAATGTCATTTATAACACAGTTCACGATAAACCCAATTCCCATTCCATTAATTATGGAATCTTCACGGAAAAATAGACCAATATATAATAAATATCAAATTCCGTATTCGACTAATAATATAAATGAAATAACGGCAAAGCCTTTCAAATTCCATATGTATTGACAGTTTTCCTGCATGGAAGTCCACTTCGATTATTATCAAATCGAATTCCATTCAATTCCAATTTGATATATTAAATTGGAAAATTTTACTTTGGAAAGTTCCCGTTAAATCTTAATAAAAAGATTTATATATTCCGAATCACATTTCACTGTAAATCGGGTTAAAGAACGAATGTCGCTAACAATACAGTTCACAATAAACCCAATTCACATTCCATTTTCAGTTCCAATTAAATGTTAATTAATTGGTAATTGTTCTTCCAATCTTAATTAAAAGATTTATTCTATTCAAACGGGGTTCAAGAATAGTATTATTTAAGACACCATTCACGACAAACCCAAATCCCATTTGATATTCAGTACAAGGCTCTGAATAGAAAATATATCAGCTTATATTCAATATCAAATTCTAAAATCAACAAAAACCGTATTGGAATAACGATATATATATATCTTCCAAATTCCTCCACAATATCCATATAATCACGGAATCCAATATCGAGATATTCGAAGATAATTTCAATTCAAATCCATTCCAATTCATATATTGGAAATTTCGGTTATTTTTAAAACCATTTCAAATCCAATTTAATTATTTAAAAATATTGGATTTCTAATTCTAGTTCATAACTAGTTCATTCCGATAAAAATATATTTATATCTTTTCAAATATGAAATCTTTCAACCCAATTCTTTCCAAATCATTTATTATGATTTTACACAAATTATTGATATTTTAATAATTTTATCAAGGCCCGTATAGTCGATTCCCATAAACGGTCATCGAACTGCACATACACCGACCTTTTCCAAGTTTGATTTGGACATAATTCCAAATCTAACCGTTAGATTTCAAATCTCTCATATTCTTAGAAAGCTCTTTTCGATACGAACTCGACGGTTTTGGTTTTAGGAGAATCCGATGGTTGGATCTCCCTTAATGTCCGTTCGAAGTTAATGGTCGAAATTCGCGAACGCCGCTACGCGGCGCGTTCTATTCAGGCCATTATATATATATATATATAATATACATATATTTCATCGATTTCCTTTTAAAACGTATTTTATAAATCGTTTTAAATTCGTTTTCAAAACGATTTCAATTTCATATTCAGTTTCAAATCAAATTTGAATATTCCATATCATCGATATATAAATGATAATATTTTCCAAACATTAGATTTCGAAATCTTTTCCTTTTCGATATTCATTATAGAAATGAATAAAATCAATATAAATATAGTTCACGTCAGAATGGCGTCGATTAAATCAACATGGCTTTATATATTCAAACATTTTCATGTCCATCCCAAATCGAACATCAAAATTAGACTTTGATCTTTGATTGAATATTATTTTAAAATATTCATTATTTTAAAATATCCATTCTTTCTGAACTGGAATCAGACACTGTCAATTACCATATAATTTGATTTATATGGATTTCGTATGACACACGTACACAACAACAATCAAACACGGTCAACCATCATCCAAAGTGCATTCTACACTGCATAAGCATCAAATATAAATATTAAACGCTTATAACAGTCTGTCAACCAATCAACTAACATACAACTAAATATTCGAATTAGTGTATGTCCAATATCATCTCAATACCCGTGTGGGGTTTCAATCAACATATACAGATTTATTTGTGTAGTTGGGCGATGTGTAAAATTTATCGTCCCAATCAATATCAGTCAAATGTGTGTACATAAACAAATCGTCTGATTTGTTTATGAATATTTATTTTATTCATATACACATTAAAAATTATATTTTTAACTATAAAGTATTTATTCCATTCCACATCGCACAATCAATTTTCACAACACAATCAAACAAACAAACAAGTTGTCCATGGTGTAATGACCCAGAGATTTCACGACCTTGGTTATCCGACATAAACTCGTTGTCGGCTATCAAGCATCGGAAATACCAGATAGTTAATGAAAGAAGTTAGAGGGTGAGAATAAATAAGATAGAAACTTAGAATAGAAGAAGAAGAAGAACATACAACATCAGAGTAAACGCGAATCTCACAGCGGAACGAACAATATATAATGGATACATAATTTTGAAATAGAAACAGTATATGTATACAATAACATTATCAGAGTAAAACACTTACAATACAACGGAAATAACTATAGCTATATAATTCTGAAGCCTCTTGCTCCAAGCTCTCCAAGTATATCTGAAAAAATCTGACTACTTGACTGCCCGTACAAAATTGGGCACCCAAGAGTTTAGGGAAAACAAAACAAAACAAACTCTGGGTCAGTCACGGGTCTGGTGTGAGTAAAACAATTTAAAACAGTTTGAGCATTTTTAATGATATCTTATAAGACCATGCCGTATAACGGAACGGGTTATTCCCTTATGAGAATCCAAATCAATTTGATTTAACTTTCAAATCATTTTGAAAGAAAGGATAATCGTTAGACCGATTCACACATAAACACGGATGGTTTTTACCTTACGATAACCCAAATAATCTTTATATCAAATCTTTTTAATATTATAATAGTGTCTATCAATCACAATATAATAATCATCTAGCAGAAATGCTTTCATCTCACACTCAACATACATAGTATACAGTCAAAATTGTGAGCACTTTTTGGATAACGTATTTCCAACTATGACAAGTATGGATCCTAATAGTGTATCTCTAGAGAGGAATACACTGGGTTCAACAAGAACATCTTGCAACCCAGCCACACATGACCGACCACTCATTTCTCTTGAGTGTATCGAATGTATATCACCAACGGTTGGGATCAGCAACCGTTTCCCGAATAGGACAGCATCAAATAGATTAAAGAATGAAATGAATATCTCTAGATAGGTGATAATACACCCAAATGGAAGCAACCCACATAGCCATGCTGCCTGCCTGATTTTTGTCATTTCCCGGTTTTGAGGCTAGATGCCACGCTTATCTCTGACAGATCACACAATTATTCACTTTGAATGTCACATCGTCATACCCGCCAAATCATAAATTGATTTCCCCAAAAATACAACGAGTATACAGCTAAGAGAAACGAATTCCTACGCCACAAAACGTACGTACATTTGAAGAGATCAACTTACGTGATCCATTAAATATACTCTGTCAAACATTCTTCCATACCGGTTGTCCTGGGACTGGACAAACCGAAGGCACTATTCTGTAAATCTATCTTAGGCAATTTCTACCTAGGATTTGACAGAACGACCCTTGCACAAACTCTGTCTTTAATTTTCTTCATCACATTTGATCGCAATGCTAACGCCCATACATAATGGTTTTCAGATAATGAATCTGAACCCGGTCTCTCCGTATTAACGATGGAAAAATGATCAAAAACATCGATAGTCGGTGATCTAACTATCAAGGAAAAATAGGTGTACAAGCAACGATATTATTTCCAGATGGAAATTCTATCGATCAGTCATCATTTAACGTTTATCTCTTTAGTTCATGAATTTATTTATTTCCTGTTTCCATATATTCAACATTCCTTATTTTTTAAATTTAGAAAATATACGTTATTAATCATTGGAAAAACATTTCCATCTCCTTTGCATGTATCACTGTCATTCCAGTATTCTTTATCATCAAACATTTCATTTTCTATGATTAGAAAATATCTCTGATTATATTTGGAAAAATGTTTCAAAACTCATTCATTGGATTTAAACAGATGTTTAAATAAAACATCGCTATGCCAATTCAAACCATTACCTTCCTTAACTATATTCACTTAACCGAACTTTACTATCAAACCTTAACCATTCCTTAGTTACAAACGAAGTCAATCAAGTTGGGGTATAGATACCTCTCAGACCTTAACTGAACAACATTTCTAACTTCGAAATAGACAAAGTTCACCTCCTAAATCTTTAACAAACTTCCTTACACAGCTCTCGGATTCTGTTTACGAATCTAATTCTTTTATGAAAAACATTGGTTATAACGATAACGTTATAATCCCTACTTCTGAAATATCTAACTTCAAATATAACTTTTATTTATAAATTTGGATAAATAAACAAATAAAAATTTATTAATAAATAAATCAATCTTGATTAAAAACGGAAAGTGAATAGTACTTTCCCGAAATCGATATAATCGAGTTTCAACGTATAACTCTCTTTCAAAAAATCTCTATTCGATAACTCCTTTTCGGATAAACTATAATCGAATAACTTATATTCAATTAACTCCTTTTGAATAACTTATATTCAATTAACTCCATTTTGAATAACTTATATTTAATTAACTCCTTCCGAATAAACTATATTCGATTAACTCCTTTCGAATGAACTATATTCAATTAACTCCTTTTCAAATAAACTATATTCGATTAACTCCTTTTCGAATAAACTATATTCAATTACTCCTTTTCGAATAAACTATATTCGATTACTCCTTTTGAATAACTTATATTCAATTAACTCCTTTAGAAATAAACTATATTCGATAATCTCTTCTTCGAATGACTTATATTTGATTAACTCTATTCGAATAACTTATATCCAATTAACTCCTTTTATTCGATTAACTCTAATTCGATTTAACTCTAATTCGGTTTAACTCTAATTCGATTAACTCTAATCGATTAACTCTATTCGAATAACTCTAATTCCTTTTATAATCCTACTTACTTTCCAAATATTTCCTTTTGTCATATCTTATTTTTTTTCTAAACAAATATTCCTTATATCTTTCTATTTATTTTCCCAATATATATATATATTCCTTTTATCTTATTCTATTTATTTAACAAATAAATATTCCTTTTATCTTATTCTATTTATTTAACAAATAAATATTCCTTTCAATTCTATTTATTTAACAAATAAATATTCCTTTTAATTCTATTTATTTTAACAAATAAATATTTCCTTTCAATTCTATTTATTTAACAAATAAATATTCCTTTCAAGTCCATTTATTTAACACATAAATATTTCCTTTCAATTCTATTTATTTAACAAATAAACATTCCTTTCAATTCTATTTATTTAACAAATAAATATTTCCTTTTTAATCTATTCATTTAACAAATAAATATTCCTTTCAATTCTATTTATTTAACAAATAAATATTTCCTTTTTATAAAATCTTATGATTTTATAAATATTTCTTTTTCAATATAACATTGAAATTTCCTTTTTAACATTCCAGTATTCCTTATGGTATTTAACGTACCATATAACAATGATCGGTATCATTCAAACATACAAATTCAGCATCAGATTTCGTATCACATCATATAACACAATATATGAAAAACATTAAAATTAAAGTTGAGGAATCCAGTTGGATTCCTCCGACCTGCTTCACTGCATCCACAGATGTTACACAATATAATTCACATCAATTTCATTTCAATATGAAATATTCTGATAAACAAAATCAACATTTGATTAACGATACATGTACAACTATATCGATATTTTCAACTAATCAATTAGCATTTCAATCAAACAGTCAACACACAGCAATCTATCATCATTTATCAGTTCTAAAAATACGTTATGAAAATATGAACTGGTAAAGTTGGTGAGTTTTATTCACATTGGACGATCATCGTTAAATAATGATAATTGTCGGTTGATTCTGACAAATAATTTATTTCACTATAAATTGTAACGAGCTCTAATTCACTCCCAGTCAGTTCCATTGCATAGACCTCGTCCATACGATCCCAACGGATACTGTTTTGTTTGATTCCATTTACGTATGAATTAGAAATGCATTTTACAAGTATATATACTAATTTAAATTAAATAACTTAACTTATTTATCAGTTGGGCCTTACTATATTAGTACCAAGCCCATTCACATAAGGATATACCCATACCAGGTTGTGCAATCTTCTTCCCTGCGACGCAGCATTCCCAAACAACACAGAAACTGAATTAGCCGATCAAAACGTTTCCTTAGTTCCTTCATCTTCACCATTTAATCCGAAACCGACATCACCATGGATCACCTCTTCTCAACCTCTTTGCTTTCCACCCAATCTTGTTCCACTCGTGCTTAGAAAGAAGAAAGCGACTTCGGCCAATTCCTCTACTCGACAGTACGGATCGCGATATGGGTCTTCCCCCAAAACTCACAGAACTTTGTGAATTAACTCCAAATCCAACCGCAGACTCCATCGCGGTATCCATTTCGCGAACCAACGCTTAAATCCTCCACCAATATAAACCCTAACCACGCTGTGACAAAACCAGTGATACAAAATGAGGATCGAACCCTATAAAAGCCATACCAAAAAGAACACCTCACCAGAAAGATAACTGCACTTGTTTTGGATTTTTCCAAACTTGTTTGAATTTGTTATGAATTTTAGAAGTGGATTGTTTTCACGTTTTGGTTTGGGTAAGAAAAACTGACGGCTAACAATAGTGTTGACCAAAGAAATAAGTTCTAGGGTTCGAAAGGGGGTAGTGTATATTTATAGGAGAGAAGTATTTTTTTTTTTATTCAATTAAAATATTAAGTTTTATACAATCGCTATATGTATTTGTGGTTAAAAATTCCTATGATCACATACAATATCCAAAAATCATGAAAATGGGCACGCAACTACAGTTTGACATTACAGACCCAACGAAACTGGTTTCATCGAATTCCGACTCCATTTGCTCACACAGCGTATTTTTAAAGGTCAAATTATCGATTGTTTTCCACTTTAAAAATCGGTACAACAACATACTGATTCTAAAAATCACGAAACTTGAAAACTAACAATAATATGATATTCCGGATCCAGCAAAAATAGTTTCGTCGAAAAAGGAGGTTGTTTGCAAAAATGGCTATTTTTAAAGCTTCTAATAACTCCATTTTAAATATTTATATATTTAAAAATAATTAAGTTAAATATTAATAAATTAATATTATCGTATATATTCACAACAGAATATCATACAGCTCCAAAATAAATATATAGGGAGTTATAACTCGATATTTCAAATCCGGGTCAAATCGATATTCAATTAAAAATAGAAATCCTTTATTAAATCGTTATAAATTATAAAGGAATTCCATAACGACTATTTTAAAATTTGATTTGGACATAAATCAAAATCTACACAATGAAATCTCGATTTTTTTCTTCCATTAGAAAAATATACTTCACCAGCTCCAAACGTTTCTTGTTTCACAGAAATCCGATTTAAAACAGATTCTGTATATTCAATTGAAGTTCAAATCACCAAATTACGAACTGCAAGGCAATTTCGAGCTCGATTATAATTATAATATATTTATACGTTCAACTATCGTTTATATTAATATATTTGATAATATAATTCAACTCTAAACTGAATTATATATTTTAAATTGTCAAATTCACACAATATTGTCAATTCCCTATTTCCAACTATTTCAGAATTAAATATATTAATTAAATATTCAATATTATTTAATTTGACGACCATTTAATTCTTTGAATCAGTATTTAAATAATTAAATAAGTTAATTATAATATCGTAAAAATACGGGACATTACACATGGTCTGTGGATGACGGGTGTCGGGTGCTGCAAAGCACCGTCTGCATCCTAGTATATATTTTAACTAGAAATAAAAGTAAAGTGAGAAGTTCTCACCTTTGGGTTCCACTCCGTCATGCTTTGATTGTCGATCTGATCCATTGCCATCTGTTTCATGCAGTTGATTATTAAAATTCACATTTTTTATATTGTTACTTCATACATAAAAATCATATTTTTATGTTATTGTTTATATTTTACAAATCACTGTTTTTTTATATCGAACATCACTTCTTTTTATTTTAACGATGAACATATAAAGATCGCATTTTTTACATCCAAGCCAGGTAGACAAAAATCATATTTTTATCTTCTAAAAATTATATTTCTACATAGCTAAAAATCGTTTCTTTTCTAATTTAAAGAAAATCTAAACTTCATTAATTTTAAAATATAAACTTTGCACCATAAAAATCTCAATCACACCCTAAATAAAAATCAGAACTTTATCTAATTAAAAGTCACATTTTTATACAATAAAAATCTCATCTTTAACCTCATAAAAATCTGAACTTTTTATTTTAAAGATCTAATCTTTTTATTGTTAAAAATCTTATCTTTTTCTACAACTCTAGATAATAAAAATCGAATCTTTATCTATATAAAAATCTTTTTATAAAATCAAATCATTTAAACTATAGAAGTCAAATCTTTTCTTCATGAAAACATTAATCTTTATATTTATAAAAACATAGCCTCTCTCATTTAGTAAAAAAAGTCAAATCTTTAGAAATTAAAAACCCTAACTTTATGTATAAAAATCCCTAAAACTAATTACATTAACTAATAAAAATAATAATAGTAATAAGAAGGGACTTACAGTTTTTTTTTTTAGCGAAGAAAGGGGGGTTTGCTGAGTTCGCCGGAGTCGTGGTCGGGGTGGGACCATTCGTGGTCATGGCTACTCAGGGGGAGAGGGTAGGCGCGGTTTTTCAATTGGGGAAAGAGAAGGGGAGGAGCTGAGGGCGGCTAAGGTTGGGCGACGCGGGGAGGGAGGCGCCAGGCGACGGTGAAGGGGGCGATGGGGGTAGGCCTGAGGTGATGGGGGCGTTGGCGGCGGGCCTGGAGACAACGAGATCGAGAGGCACATTTTTTTCTTCCTTTTTTTTTCTGAGTGATAAAGAAGATAGAGAGAGGGAGGGTTAGGTGAGGGTATTATATATATATATATATATTTATTTATTTATTTAATTGATTCTCCAAGAGTTGACTTTTTATTTCGAACTCCAAACGAGACCCACGGACTGTCGTCCCTAATTAATTACCCCCATTTCGAACACAATGGGATATGTTTCGTAACCCAATTCGGCTGTTACGACAGTTTCCGCTAAGTTTAAAATATAAATCATATATATTCAATTCAAACATACATTTCAATATACCAGGGCCACCTATAGGCTCTAAAAATTCCATAAAAATTATTTCTAACTTCGTTTTGATGACACAGTCCTAATAAAACTAATTTCATCGAATTTGGAGACCGTTTGAAAAATGGCCATTTCTGGTCGATCCAAATTGACTAAAACTGTTAAAACACATTTTAATTCACCACGCTCACATTTTGCTTTCAAAAATTATGGAAATTTGAATCTAGCAATAATTTGACATCCCGAATACAACAAAAGTGGTTTCGTACAAAACGGAGATCGTTTGCAAAATGGCTATTTTTAAGGGTCAAAATTCCATTGCGACTATTCTGAATTTTCAACTGGGCATAACTTTTTATTCCTGCTATGAAATTTCAATTTTTCGGATTCGTCGGAAAGATATTTTCAGATAGATTCTAATATTTTTGGTTTCGCCAAAATCTGGTTTATTTTGAATCCTGTGCATTCATTTGAAATTTGAAATCGAATTTTCAAACTACCGCGCCATTTTCAATTTCTTTTATATTTAAAAATAAATATTTATATTCTAACGACGATCTATATAAATATATACGTTCTAATTTTGTTTATGTAATAACTTGGAAATCCGAGCCAATTTAAAATTTTTATTTTGGCAATTTTAGTGAATTTTGATTATTTAAAATGAATTATTTTAAATAATATCGACGAGAAATTAATTTTGAATAGAATTCGAACGTATATGTTATATAGATAGTCATTAGAATATAAATATTTATTTTATATTTATAAAAGGAATAGAAAATGGCGCGGTAGTTCGATAAATGTACCGGGTGCAAAATAAATCGGATTTTAGTGAAACCAAAAATATTAGAATCTATTTGTGAATATCTTTCCAACGAATACGAAAAATTGAAATTTCATAGCGGGGATAAAAAGATATGTCCAGTTGAAAATGCAGAATAGTCGCTATGGAATTTCGGCCCTTAAAAATGGCCATTTTGCAAACGACCTCGGTTTTCAACGAAACAACTTTTGTTGGATCCGCGATGTCAAATTATTGCTAGGTTTCAAATTTCATAAGTTTTTGAATCAATATGTGAGCGTGGCAAAGGAAAACGTGTTTGACCAATTTCACTTGATTATAATCGACTGGAAAATGGCCATTTTTCAAACGGTCATGGAATTTGACGAAACTAGATTTGTTAGGACTGTATCGTCATTACGAAGCTAGAAAATATTTTTCGGGAATTTTTCGAGTTAGTACATGGGCCCGGTAAATTGAAATGTGTGTTCAAATTCAATATATAGTGTTATATTTGGATTTTGATGGAAACTGATCGAAACGATCGAATCAGCCTACGATACATATCCTATTGTGTTCGGAATGGGGATGATTAGCTATGGACGACAGGCGGTGGGAACGATTCTCAGTTCGAATGAAAAGTTAACTCTAAGGAGAATAAAATAAAATAAAATATAAAATAATTTTATACATAAGCCCCCTCCTTTATCTCCCCCGATTCACTTCAGAAAAAAGAAAAAGAAAAAAATCGTCCAGCCCTAAATCGACGTCACCGCCGCCCCAGGGGCGCGCGCCACTCACCGCGCCGCCGTCCAGGCAGGCCGCACCCCCATCGACCACCTCCATCCTCTCCTCCCGTCTCTCGTTCTCCCTCCAACCCACGAAACCCCCCTTTTCTCGAACACCTTACTCCCCATCCAACCAATCAGTAGACGCACCCCCCCCCCCACACACACTGATGCGCCCCTTGGCCTCCACCACCGCTTCAGAACCACCTGCTTCTCCTCTGATCCCCCATTCACCAACGATTATAAAGGTATGTTTTTATAATTTTATTTATTTATTTACTTAGTAAAATAAAACTGATTTTCAATCATTATTAAAATTGATTTTTAATGGTTATAAAAACTGATTTGTAAATGTAAAAGGTTTGATCTTTGTTTCGATAAAAGCATGATCTTTTATAATTTAAACAACGATATAAAAATATAATTATTAGCTAAGTAAAAATATGATTTTTCCACATAGGATTATAAAATAAAAATTCGATTTTTAAATATGAAGTGACGGTATGAAAAGGCGATATTTTTAATTAGAGAAAGACGATATTTTTATTAGTTGAAAGGCGATATTTTTGTACAAAGAAAGGCAAAAATTTTATATGATGTGGAGGATAAAAATATAATTTGTATATAGTATAGACAATGAAAATATAATTTTTATATAGTAGAGATAATAAAAATAAGATTTTTATATTGTATAGATAGTTAAAACTTCGATCTTTATATAAGAAGTAAAAATATAAAAATATAATTTTTATATAGAAAGAAGCATTTTAAATGCATATGAAGTAGAAGTAAAAATATGATTTTTATTTATTGAAATGAAGTTATACAAATATAATTTTTGTTATGAAGTTAGCATGATAAAAATTTAATCTTTATTATATGATCACCATTATAAAAATAGAATTTTTATCTATATAGTAGTGAATATAAAAATGTAATTTTTATATACATAGCAAAAATATAAAGAAGTAATTTTTATGCATGTAGTGGCTACGGACAATGAAAGTGACAAAAGGAGAGACCGGTGAAGATTTTCTACATATAAGGAGTCGTGGCTTTTGGTTTAGCTCTAGGTGAGAACTACTCGCCTTTAATTTAAATTTCTAGTTTGAAATATATACTAGGATGCAAACGGTGTTTAGTAGCACCCGACACCCGTCGTCCACAGACCATGGACGGCTTGTATGCCTGTTTGATTTTGATGTGTAGTTGATTGTGTGATGTGATGTGAAATGAAATAAAATATTTTATAGTGGAAAATATTTTATAGTTAAAAATATAATTTTTAACGTGTATATGAAATGAATATTTATAAACAAATCGACGATTTGTTTATATACACTGATTTGACTGATATTGATTGGGACGATAAATTTTACACATCGCCCAACTGCACAAATAAAATCTGTGTTTGATTGTTTGAAACCCCACACGGGTATTGGGATGATACTTGACGTACACTAATCCCGATTGTTTAGTTGTATGTCGATCGATTGATTGACAGACTGTTATAAGCGTTGAATATTTATATTTGATGCTTATATAGTGTTGAATGCACATTGGATGATGGTTGATTATTTGTCATTGTTGAGATATACATGTGTTGCACAAAATCCATATAATTAACACTATATGGTAATTGATTGGGCCTCATTTCGATCTGGAAAATAAGAAAATAATTTCATGTGTTGAATAAAAGTCGTGTTGATTGGATTGACGCCATTTCGACGTGAACGATATTTATATCGATTTTATTCAATTTATAATGAATATCGAAAGTGATTTCAAAATCTGTTAAATTGAAATGAATTGAAATTCGAATTAAATTGAAATGAATTGAAATTCGAATTAAATTGAAATGAATTGAAATTTGAATTAAATTGAAAAGAATTAAAATTTGAATTAGATTGAAATATAATTGAATCGTTTTGAATTGAATTTAAAACGTATTGAAATTGAACTGAAATTGATTTGAATTGAAACCAATTCGAATTAAATTGAAATTGAATTGAAATCGATTTGAAATGAAATTAAAATGAATTTATATTGAAAAATTCGATTTTGATTTGAATTTGAAAAGGAAGTTGAAATCGTTTTGAAAGCGAATTTAAAACGATTTATGAAATACGTTTTAAAAGGAAATCGACGAAGTATATATTATATATATTATATATAATGGCCTGAATGGAACGCGCCGCACTACGGCAGTTCGCGAATTGACTTCGAATTGACGTTGCGGGAGATCCGACCGTCGGATTCTCCTAAAACCAGAACCGTAGGGTTCGTATCGAAAAGAGCTTTCTAGAGAATATTGGAAATTTGAAATCTAATAGTTGGATTTGGAATTATGTCCAAATCAAATTTGGAAAAGGTCATTGTAAGTGCAGTTCGATGGCCGTTGATGGCAATCGACTGTACGAGCCATGATAAAATTATTAAAAATAGTAATAATTTGTGTAAAATCATAAGAAATGATTTGTGAAGAATTGGGATGAAAAACTCCATATTTGAAAAGATAAAAATAGATTTTTATCGTAATGAACTAGTTTTAAACTAGAATTATAACTCTATTTCTTTTTAAATAAATAAATTGAATTTGAAAAGGGTTTTAAAAGTAACCAGAATTTCCAATAATTGAATAATGGTTTTGAATCGAAATTGTCTTTGGAATATTTCAATGTTGGATTTCATGATTATACGGATAGCGTTATGGAAATTTGAAAGATATATAAATATCGTTATTTCCAATACGATATTTGTTGGTCATAGAATTTGATATTGAATATAAGCCGGTATGTTTTCTATTCAGAGCCTTGTATTTAATATCAAATGTGATTTGGGTTTGTCGTGAATGGTGTCTTCATTAACACTGTTCTTAAGCAAAGTTGAGAAAAAGATTAAATCTTTTTATTTAGATTTAATGAAGTGTACCAATTAAATAATATTTAATTGGAATTGAATTGGTATTGATTTTTGGGTTTATCGTGAATAGTGTTTTAAATGACACTGACTCTTTAACCCAGTTAAAGATTAGAACTAAGTGGAGTTTTAATGAATCTTTAATTAGATTGAAATGATCGAGAATGGAGTATCACCAGTTTTTCTCCAGGCGATAGTTAAATCTTTAATTAGATTTGAACGTGAAATGGTAATTGAATTTACCGATAACACCGTGGTGTTAGATATGAAGTATTACCAGTTTTACTTCATGGGATGAATAGGTTGGGGTTGGGAAATTTAACCATTGATTACTTCGATAAGGTTCGTTAATCCCGACTAGTTTGGATAAACCAAAATTTGGTTTGAATTGATTTTCAAAGGATGATTAAAGAATAAATTTAAAGGAATTTATCTTTGATAAAATTAATGGGAACCTTTCCCTAAGAATGTGAAATTTAGAAACTAACTGTAGGTTAGCTAAGCAGAACAGTTTCTTGGGTATTGATCTGATATTGGTTTCCGCCTGGGGGTTAATATTTGGGGAATTATTCTCTTGTTAATTTACGGTTAGTGAATGATGAATTGGAATGAGGCGTATGTTGTGTTTGTGTAACACATGTTTATTATATACGGGAGTTATTCAGAAAGACCGGGTTTATCCCATTCTGAATAACTGATTCGACGTGGTATCGAAGATGAAGACGGTGGTTGAAGACCGGAGGTCTTCACGTCGTTTGGATAATTACTGATGATTTTTATTGGGCCGTACACCCAAGAGGAGAGAATTAGTTGGTGATCGTCCAGACGTACTTGGAGATTGATTGATATGCGGGGTACTAGGTGTCTCCGGTTTCATTCAGATCCAGAACGAACTTGTAAATGGACTGTGTGTCTGACATTGGATTTCAGTCTGTGTGATTGATTTCTATTAAATATATATATGTTTGGCGGTAGAGAATTTATTCTCTTGCTTAACGCCCTTCTCTGAGACGTACGAGCTCAGAGGTTATATATTGATGGATATCAAACGCATGGAGTGAATTTCCGGTATGGCATGCCTAAGTGGCAATTGATCGAGGCTTCTGTTGAAAAGCAAAGTCTTGTGGTTGATGATAAAAGCACCGCCTGTGTGGCACAGTTTTGTGTAACGTGAATTCGTGAGCCTCACACCCCGGTTGTGAACTAGAAACGGGAGAGGACCTCAGGGAGGACATGCGTTTCTTTCTAGTTAGAAGTGGCGTCAGCGATTTTACACGCCCTGACGATTTTGACTTATGTGATTGTTGTTGTTGTGAGGCATCTCGATTAAATCAGACGATCAAGGGTTCGATGGAGTCATTCGTTGGCTCATTTACGCCCCAAAGGGCGGGGAAACGTAGTGTTCAGGCATTTTAATCTACATCGGTGGACCGGCCCTGTCGCTCCAATGGCCCACCGGAGTCTGGGTCCTGAGGCTCGGGCTAGAGAGTCTCGAATCGGTGAGGACTATCTTTTGCCTCGTTTCGCAGATGGAAATCCAATTTCCAAATACATGACTTTGCGGTTTTATTTGTAGAGCCTAGCATGGCGACATAGTGGGATGGGACGCTTATGACGTCTATCATTGATACTTATGATTTGAAGTTTTTTTATACACTATGTACTTATAATAGTATCAAATGATTTGTTTTAAACATATCAAGCATTCTTGGCTATTATAAGGTAAAAATCCTATCCTCCGGCTTGCGTTGCATTGTGTGATGGGACCTGGGTCTTATAATAGCTTCATTTTTCTTTATTTAGCATTGCGTTGTTGTTCTATGCACTGGTGTTCTTGGGAGGAAACCCGTTCCGTGTTATACGGCGTGGTCCCTTGATTTACCTAACTTTGAAAATAACGATAAATAACAGTTTTAGTTCTCACACCAGTCCCATGACTGACCTGGAGTTTATTGTTTTTAACCTAAACTCTGGGTGCCCTTATTTTCCGCACGGGCAGCTAGTAGTTTTGATTTTGCAGATTTATATTCACAGGATCCTAGTTTACAGCTGGAACGATATTCGGAAAGCTTTGTATCCGTATATCTCTTCTAGTTTGTGTATTGTATTATTTTTCTGCTGCAGTAATGTATTTGAATCTCTGATATTTTCTGTGTAATATTTATTCTTACTCTATACATTCTTGTATTCTGATGGAATTGTTGTAATTAACAATGAAATGTTCTTCTGTTTGCGTTCTTTTGTGTGTTGTTCTCAAAGTATCTTGGCTTTCCTTACCGGGGAAGTTTCGGGTAATCACACGTGGAATCAGAGCTTTGGTTTACAGAGGTCAGAGAACAAGACACGTTAGAACCATACGAAAGAATTCATTAGATATTGGATAAGTAATATCCAATGAGAATGACTCGTTAGAGATAGGATTAGTAGTATCCTAGAACGAGTGTGAAGAGTATATTTTTAAAATGAAAACAAATTTTGTTTTGAAAATTTAAATCAACTATTCATATTTGATTATTTATTTTATATCATATTGAATTGGGACAATGCAGTATATAAAGATTTTGCATATACGTCTGATCCGCGTGTATTCGAAGTTTTAATATACTGGACAGATATAGAATCACACTCTAGTCGCCCGAAGATGGTTCTGATGATCGCTAAAGCGATCGCATCATCAGTATTCATGTTCAAGTTTCAAAAGGTGATTTCTATATATTTCCTATTGACTGGTGTGAGAACCAAAATTAGATAGGGCTTATTGTTGTGAATTGGCATCAAAAATGTGATTTTTGACTATATATCAAAGTTATGAATTTGAAATGATAATTCACTAATTGATTGCTGATTGTGTTGTTTGATTATAGTTTGATTAATTAAATGTTGAACCTTTAGCCAAATTACATCAAATAGTGAATTGTATTGAAAATTTGTCGTATTTGCATGCATATACATGTACTTACATTGAACAGGTCATTGCAAAGAGGCTAGAGCAGAAGAATAAAATTGTTTGCCCGACAAATAGGTACATGCTTATCATAATTTACTGTTTTGTTTGGGTGAAGATGATTTTATGAGCCGATTGGCTAGCCGCTTGGTTTTTCTTTTTCTTTTGAGTTGAAGAAGGCCATGGGAGGCTATATGAAATATTCCGAAGTCCCCGGTGCAGGGGAGGTTATGGCGAAATTTTTCGAAAATTTAGGGTGTTAGCCAAATTTTTGAAAAAATTGAAATGTTTTTAGAAACTGAAAAGTTGTAAAACTTAAGCCGTAAAGAAAATAATGAAAGTTGAGTTGATTTGTTAAACAACTTTCGACTTCGTTCCTTTTCGGGGACGAAAAGTTTTAAGTGGGGGAGATTGTGATAACCCAGAAATCCGAGCCAATTTAAAATTTTTATTTTGGCAATTTTAGTGAATTTTGATTATTTAAAATGAATAATCTTAAATAATATCGACGAGAAATTTATTTTGAATAGAATTCGTACATATATATTATATATATCGTCGTTAGAATATAAATATTTATTTTATATTTATAAAAGGAATAGAAAATGGCGCGGTAGTTCGATAATTCGATTTCAAATTTCAAATGAATGTACCGTGTGCAAAATAAATCAGATTTTAGTGAAACCAAAAATATTAGAATCTATTTGTGAATATCTTTCCAACGAATCCGAAAAATTGAAATTTCATAGCGGGGTAAAAAAATATGTCCAGTTGAAAATGCAGAATAATCGCTATGGAATTTCGGCCCTTAAAAATGGCTATTTTGCAAACGGCTTCGGTTTTCGATGAAACCACTTTTGTTGGATCCGCAATGTCAAATTATTGCTAGGTTTCAAATTTCATAATTTTTCGAATCAATATGTGAGTGTGGCAAAGGAAAACGCGTTTGACCAATTTCAGCTGATTTTAATCGACTGGAAAATGGCCATTTTCCAAATGGTCTCGGAATTTGACGAAATTAGTTTTGTTAGGAACGTATCGTCAATACGAAGCTAGAAAATATTTTTCGGGAATTTTTCGAGTTAGTACGTGGGCCCAGTAAATTGAAATGTGCGTTCAAATTCAATATATAGTGTTATATTTGGATTTTGATGGAAACTGATCGAATCAGCCTACGATACATATCCCATTGTGTTCGGAATGGGGATGATTAGCTATGGACGACAGGCGGTGGTTTCGATTCTGAGTTCGAATGAAAAGTCAACTCTTAGGAGAATAAAATAAAATAAAATATAAAATAATTTTATACATAAGACCCCCCCTCCTTTATCTCCCCGGTTCGCTTCAGAAGAAAGAAATAGAAAAAAAAATCGTCCAGCCCTAAATCGACGTCACCGCCGCCCCAGGGGTGCGCGCCACCCACCGCGCCGCCGTCCAGGCAGGCCGCACCCCCATCGACCACCTCCATCCTCTCCCCCCTCTCTCGTTCTCCCTCCGAGCCACGAAACCCCTCCCCCTTTTCTCGAACACCGTACCCCCTCCAACCAATCAGTAGACGCACCCCCCTCCCCCCCCCCCCCCCACACACACACAGTAACGCCCCCCTGGCCTCCACCACCGCTTCAAAACCACCTGCTTCGCCTCCGATCCCCCATTCACCAACAATTATAAAGGTATGTTTTTATAATTTTATTTATTTATTTACTTAGTAAAATAAAACTGATTTTCAATCGTTATTAAAACTGATTTTTAATGGTTATAAAAAATGATTTGTAAATGTAAAAGGTTTGATCTTTGTTTCGATAAAAGCATGATCTTTTATAATTTAAACAACAATGTAAAAATATAATTGATTAGCTAAGTAAAAATATGATTTTTCACATAGGATTATAAAATAAAAATTCGATTTTTAAATATGAAGTGACAGTATGAAAAGGCGATATTTTAAATTAGAGAAAGATGATATTTTTATTAGTTGAAAGGCGATATTTTTGTATAAAGAAAGGAGAAATTTTTATATGATGTGGAGGATAAAAATATAATTTTTATATAGTATAGATAATGAAAATATAATTTTTATATAGTAGAGATAATAAAAATACGATTTTTATATTGTATAGATAGTTAAAAATTCGATCTTTATATAAGAAGTAAAAATATAAAAATATAATTTTTATATAGAAAGAAGCGTTATAAATGCATATGAAGTAGAAGTAAAAATATGATTTTTATTTATTGAAGTGAAGTGATACAAATATAATTTTTATTATGAAGTTAGCGTGATAAAAATATAATCTTTATTATATGATCACCATTATAAAAATAGAATTTTTATCTATATAGTAGTGAATATAAAAATGTGATTTTTATATACATAGCAAAAATATAAAGAAGTGATTTTTATGTATGTAGTGGCTACGGACAATGAAAGTGACAAAAGGCGAGACAAGTGAAGATTTTCTACATATGAGGAGTCGTGGCGTTTGGTTTAGCTCTAGGTGAGAACTCCTCGCCTTTAATTTAAATTTCTAGTTTGAAATATATACTAGGATGCAGACGGTGTTTAGTAGCACCCGACACCCATCGTCCACAGACCATGGACGGCTTGTATGCTTGTTTGTTTGATTTTGATGTGTAGTTGATTGTGTGATGTGATATGAAATGAAATAAAATATTTTATAGTGGAAAATATTTTATAGTTAAAAATATAATTTTTAACGTGTATATGAAATGAATATTTATAAACAAATCGACAATTTGTTTATATACACTGATTTGACTGATATTGATTGGGACGATAAATTTTACACATCGCCCAACTGCACAAATAAAATCTGTGTTTGATTGTTTGAAATCCCACACGGGTATTGGGATGATATTTGACATACACTAATCCCGATTGTTTTGTTGTATGTCGATCGATTGATTGACAGACTGTTATAAGCGTTGAATATTTATATTTGGTGCTTATACAGTGTAGAATGCACTTTGGATGATGGTTGATTAGTTATCATTGTTGAGATATACATGTGTTGTACAAAATCCATATATTAAAAACTATATGGTAATTGATTGGGCCTCATTTCAATTTGGAAAATAAGAAAATAATTTCATGTGTTGAATAAAAGTCGTGTTGATTAGACTGACGCCATTTCGACATGAACGATATTTATATCGATTTTATTCAATTTATAATGAATATCGAAAGTGATTTCAAAATCTGTTAAATTGAAATGAATTGAAATTCGAATTAAATTGAAATGAATTGAAATTCGAATTAAATTGAAATGAATTGAAATTCAAATTAAATTGAAATGAACTGAAATTCGAATTAAATTGAAAAGAAATGAAATTCGAATTAGATTGAAATAGAATTGAAATCGTTTTGAAGTGAATTTAAAACGTATTGAAATTGAACTGAAATTGATTTGAACTGAAACCATTTCGAATTAAATTGAAATTGAATTGAAATCGATTTGAAATGAAATTAAAATGAATTTATTTTGAAAAATTCGATTTTGATTTGAATTTGAAAAGGAAGTTGAAATCGTTTTGAAAACGAATTTAAAACAATTTACAAAATATGTTTTAAAAGGAAATCGACGAAGTATATAATATATATATTGTATATAATGGCCCGAATGGAACGCGCTGCGACAGTTCGTGAATTTCGACCATTGACTTCGAATTGACATTGCAGGAGATCCGACCGTCGGTTTCTCCTAAAACCGGAACCATTGGGTTCGTATCGAAAAGAACTTTCTAGTGAATATTGGAAATTTGAAATCTAATGGTTGGATTTGGAAGTATGTCCGAACCAAATTTGGAAAATGTCGCTGTAAGTGCAGTTCGATGGCCGTTGATGGAAATCGACTGTACGGGCCTTGATAAAATTATTATAAATAGTAATAATTTGTTTAAAATCATAAGAAATGATTTGTGAAGAATTGGGATGAAAAACTCCATATTTGTAAAGATAAAAATAGATTTTTATCGAAATGAACTAGTTTTGAACTAGAATTATAACTCTATTTCTTTTTAAATAAATAAACTGAATTTGAAAAGGGTTTTAAAAGTAACCAGAATTTCCAATAATTGAATGGGAATGGATTTGAATCAAAATTGTCTTTGGAATATTTCGATGTTGGATTTCGTGATTATACGGATAGTATTATGGAAATTTGAAAGATATATAGATATCGTTATTTCCAATACGATATTTGTTGGTCATAGAATTTGATATTGAATATAAGCCGATATATTTTCTATTCAGAACTTTGTATTTAATATCAAATGTGATTTGGGTTTGTCGTGAATGGTGTCTTCATTAACACTGTTCTTAAGCCAAGTTGAGAAAAAGATTAAATCTTTTTATTTAGATTTAATGAAGTGTACCAATTAAATAATATTTAATTGGAATTGAATTGGTATTGATTTTTGGGTTTATCGTGAACAATGTTTTAAGTGACACTGATTCTTTAACCCAGTTAAAGATTAGAACTAAGTGGAGTTTTAATGAATCTTTAATTAGATTGAAATGATCGAGAATGGAGTATCACCAGTTTTGCTCCAGGCGATAGTTAAATCTTTAATTAGATTTGAACGTGAAATGGTAATTGAATTTACCGATAACACCTTGGTGTTAGATATGAAGTATTATCAGTTTTACTTCATGGGATGAATAGGTTGGGGTTGGGAAATTTAACAATTGATTACTTCGGTAAGGTTCGTTAATCCCGACTAGTTTGGATAAACCAAAATTTGGTTTGAATTGATTTTCAAAGGATGATTAAATAATAAATTTAAAGGAATTTATCTTTAATAAAATTAATGGGAACCTTTCCCTAAGAATGTGAAATTTAGAAACTAACTGTAGGTTAGCTAAGCAGAACGGTTTCCTGGGTATTGATCTGATATTGGTTTCGGCCTTCGGGGTAAATATTTTGGGAATTATTCTCTTATTAATTTACGGTTAGTGACAGATGAATTGGAATGAGGCATATGTTGTGTTTGTGTAACACATGTTTTCTATATACGCGAGTTATTCAGAAAACCGGGTTTATCCCATTTTGAATAACTGATTCGACGTGGTGTCGAAGATGAAGACGGTGGTTGAAGACCAGAGGTCTTCACATCATTTGGATAATTACTGACGATCTTGATTGGGCTGAATACCCAAGAGGAGAGAATTAATTGGTGATCGTCCAGACGTACTTGGAGATTGATGGATATGCGGGGTACTAGGTGTCACCGGTTTCGTTCAGACCCAGAACGAACTTGTAAATGGACTGTGTGTCTGACGTTGGATTTCAGTCTGTGTGATTGATTTCTATTAAATATATATCTGTTTGGCGGTGGAGAATTTATTCTCTTGCTTAACGCCCTTCTCTGAGACGTACGAGCTCAGAGGTTATAGATTGATGGATATCAAACGCATGGAGTGAATTGCCTATGTGGCATGCCTAAGTGGCAATTGATCGAGGCTTCTGTTGAAAAGCAAAGTCTTGTGGTTGATGATCAAAGCACCGCCTGTGTGGCATAGCTTTGTGTAACGTGAATTCGCGAGCCTCACACCCCGGTTGTGAACCAGAAACGGGAGAGGATCTCAGGGAGGACATGCGTTTCTTTCTAGTTAGAAGTGGCGTCAGCGGTTTTACAAGCCCTGACGAGTTTGACTTATGTGGTTGTTGCTGTTGTGAGGCGCCTCAGTTAAATCGGACGATCCGGGTCCAATGGAGTCATTCGTTGGCTCACTTACGCCCCAAAGGGCGGGGAAACGCAATGTTTAGGCATTTTAATCCACATCGGTGGGCCGACCCTGTCGCTCCAAGGGCCCACCTGAGTCTGGATCCTGAGGCTCGGGCTAGAGAGTCTCGAATCGGTGAGGACTATCTTTTGCCTCAGTACGCAGATGGAAATCCAATTTCCAAATACGTGACTTTGCGGTTTTATTTGTAGAGCCTAGTATGGCGACATAGTGGGATGGGGTGCTTATGCCGTCTATGATTGATACTTATGATTTGAAGTTGTTTTATACACTACGGACTTATAATAGTATCAAATGATTTATTTTAAACGTATCAAGCATTCTTGGCTATTATAAGGTAAAAACCCTATCCTCCGGCTTGCGTTGCATTGTGTGATGGGACCTGGGTCTTATAATAGCTTCATTTTTCTTTATTTAGCATTGCGCTGTTGTTTTATGCACTGGTGTTCTTGGGAGGAAACCCGTTCCGTGTTATACGGTGTGGTTCCTTGATTTACCTAACTTCGAAAATAAAGATAAATAACTGTTTAAGTTCTCACACCAGTCCCATGACTGACCTGGAGTTTATTGTTTTTAACCTAAACTCTGGGTGCCCCTATTTTCCGCACGGGCAGCTAGTAGTTTTGGTTTTGCAGATTTATATTCACAGGATCCTGGTTTACAGCTGGAACGATATCCGGAAAGCTTTGTATCCGTATATCTCTTCTAGTTTGTGTATTGTATTATTTTTACACTGCAGTAATGTATTTAAATCTCTGATATTTTCTGTGTAATATTTATTCTTACTCTATATATTCTTGTATTCTGATGGAATTGCTGTAATTAACAACGAAATGTTCTTCTGTTTGCGTTCTTTTGTGTGTTGTTCTCAAAGTATCCGGGCTTTCCTTACCGGGGAAGTTTCGGGTTATCACACTTTAGAATAAATTTTTCGTCGTTATTATTTTAAATATCCAAAATTCATTAAAATTTCCAAAATAAAAATTCTTAATTGGTTCAGATTTTCTCGGTTGTTACACCTAAGAAGAAAAACTCCTCCAAAACACCACCAGAGAGGACTCCAAGATCACAGAAAGAGGCAATAACAATTACCAGTCACATGCAAATCTGACCAGCCTTCACCAAAAAACACTTAATTATAGCCACTGCACCCACCAGCACAACATCCATAGAACCCATATCATACAACAAAAGAAGACATGCAAATCTGACAAGCCAAGAGCCATCAACCGCCACATCTCAAGAAAATAGAAGAACATAAAACAGGAAACCAGAAATATACATACCAAAAAACATCACCACAAAGCTACCAATCAACCATAGTAAAACAGAGGCATAATGACAAATTAACAGCAACAAGATAGAGAGTTATTTCTTTGAAATTCCTCTATTCGTCACCCCACCGGTATTAACTCCTCCCTCTCTTGCTTTTTTGACTTCGACCTAGTTTTGCTTTGTAACATAAGCTTAATCCACTCAGGATTCATTACAACCAAGGGATCCTCACCAATAAGAATATTGCCTCCTTCTAATTTACCTCCCTTGAATTTACTTCTTTTAATACAACTCGTGGATGAATAGTCCAAGTCATCTACCATGTCGTCTTGTAAAACATTAAAGTCAATATGATGCTTATTAAGTAAATTTGACACTGAATCTAACCCATCCACTGCGTTGACATTATCAGATATGTTTCCTTGACTAACTATTTTCTCCACATTATCAACTACATGATTATCTACCTATTTTCCAATTTTGTAGTTCCCGATAACATCGAAGTCCATCTTATCTTGCTCACATATATCCTTCACATCAGTAGAAACCTGAGATAAAATTTTATCACTACCATTGACTTCTTCTCTGCTGTAAATCCCCTCATCAACTTTCTTGTCAATCATGCTAACCTCATCAAACTTAAACCCTTCATTCATATCAACTATAGACATATTATGAATCTCCATATTTTTTAACTTATTTGGCAATATAGCAGTTTTAGCACATGCATCATTTGCTTTGTACATTTTTTACGTGCAGGCAATAGGAATTTCAATATTTTTAAAAGAGTTAGAATTTCCATTTGCATTATTCTGAGATAATAATTGACCAGATTTTGAAATGATATTCATATCCTTGTTATTATTTTATCTTGGCCTATCCCCATTTTCCATTATAACCATATTTGAACTTTTATCACCAATTTTTGTTTACTCCTTCGAAGAAAAATCAATATCCATTTTAATAATAGAATCATGAGATTCTTTGGGAACCCAAACTTTCGAAGCTTTGCAAACTGATGTAGAAAGTCCAAAAATCCTACAGTTTGCGCAAGCTATTGGCGTCCATTCATATAAAACCTTTTGCCATGTTATATTCCCATTATAGCACTGTGTCAGAGTAAACATTGGAAACTTAAAATTAAAGTCAACCTCTACTAAAACCCTAGCATAAGAAGTTCGAACTACCTCCTCTGTGATGTTATCTAGTTTGATAGGATGACCTAGAATGGAGACTATTCTACTAATAGCCTCTGCAGACCAGAAATCTTACTCTAAGTTAGGAAGACGGATCCATATTGGTATGGAGTGTAGAAATTCACGAGTTAATTTCATACCCGGTTGCAATTTCCTTATAAAGATTAGTCTTTTGGTATAAAAATATGAGCCTTTTGCAAAAAAATTCTCACAATCATCTTCTGATTCACATTTGATAATAATAAAACCATTCTCCCTAGAAAATAACTGATACTTTTCTTTAAGATTCCAATTTCTATCGATATACTCTTTTAAAAACTAGAAATAAGACTTACCACTAAACACGTTAAAAGCTATAGAATTAATCCATCTTTGCCTAGCTTTACTAACAAAATTTTCATCAATTACTGCCAATCTGAGATTATCCTTAACCAGAGGTTTGAAATATTCTAACTTAATCGATTCCTGGTGATATTTGTTTTCCTTGATGACATCACTCCAAGCCCTCGACTGGAAAGAACTCACTTTACTCAA
Organism: Allium sativum; assembly: GCA_030737875.1. Classification (NCBI taxonomy): domain Eukaryota; kingdom Viridiplantae; phylum Streptophyta; class Magnoliopsida; order Asparagales; family Amaryllidaceae; genus Allium; species Allium sativum. The sequence goes on from CM060913.1 coordinate 150,781,881, forward strand.
AGTATTGTTAACTTCCGTAATAAATTCAGGAAAATCAATCCTAGATTCAAGATCGGGGGAAATAGATTTACCTTGATTTTCGTACCCCATCTGAGTTGCATGTAACGGAGCTGATCTTCGATCAGGAGGAAAAACCGATCGAAAATCTGAATCGCCAAAAGGAATTGTCATCGATTGGTTTTTGGATATAGTCGGAAAAGAAGTCGTCATGAAAGTCACGAAGCTTCTGCTTATATGGGTTGTCAATTATCTCATTTCATTTAACAAAGATTAACTTTGTAAGTTGTAATCTATAGTCTAGACTGACAACCCCACTTCCAAATTAACAAGAAAAGATACTAACACAAAAAATTACTTACACTAGATAAACAGATCAAACTAATTCAACTTCAGTATGAAATATGTTATAGTAAAAAAAAGGTACGGGTGTGTACATTGAACTATGACTACGTATTGTGTAACTTCTATCTATGTACATATGAAGACATTAGACAGTTTTATAAAACTTAATCAAATTAGCTATTTTGAACACAGTTAACTACTGGAAGAAATACTCTCAGCATGAAGAGAGAAAACTAGCTTTAATCCAACATCAATGAGTAGCTCATTTAACTCTATTATATTTAGCCCAATTACTTCTCCACTAATACTAGCTACATACACAACCACATAAGTGAGCCCATCCACCTCACATTTCCAATCTGATCGACCCAATGGTATATAACAAATACTACTTACGGACTTAGAAATTTAGTCTGAACTGCATAGGCCTTCGGTTCACTTTAATGCTCGCCTGGCCCAATTTCTACAAGGCATAATATTGGGCCAATATTATTTTTAAAGGCTGACATAATTATTTCAGCTGAGATTCCTACTCGTGAAGCACTGATGAGAAAATAATATAACACTCATTAAGCAGTCGGAAAGCATCAAAATTTCTAATTAACGTTCTACTTCGGCCAATGTAAGAGCTAATAATAATATTCCCGATGAGTCTTAAACTAAAGCTAATTTGTTTGCTTATTGGCAGCTCGAATTAATTAGTTGTGAAGATGATGATATACTAGCTGATATAAGACCAATCTCACAAATATTGCCTTAACTGCCAATACGTACAAAAATATAGCAAATAAACTATTTTGTTCAACTTCAGTATGAAATCTAACCTTTTTTTGTGAACTGCTAGAATATTTGTAGCACATTCTTCCTTGTCAATTTTAACTTTTCCACTTTTGTTTCTCCTTTATTTCCTCCCACTAAATTTCGTCCTCTGCTCTATTAAGGGATTGTCTTAACTACTTTGCACCAGTCCATGGTCCACCCATACCTACAAATTGCAGATGAAAAGGCTTCTATGATTTTGAAACAGAATTGAATATGAGAATTGAAGACAAATGGAAATCAATTGGAATTTTTGTTATCAATGCAATAAAAATTATCATTCAACTATGAAAGAAAATCGCAAACCAGTTAACAATTAAAGAAACCAAAAACAATTGGAAATCAATTTTGCAAATGTAGTAATAAGAAATATGCATGGTAGGATTTTTGAAAATTATCCAAATCCTGTCAAAACAAAATTTCCAAAATATAATGGTTTAACCGATTTGTTTAGTTCTAACAAAAGACCAAATCTCCATGTATTTTCCAAATTTGAATTTTGCACAGCTACCAATGCAAACCGAGTGCTTCATCACTAACAATTTTTTTTTGTGCTAAGGTTAATGGCTACTGCTTTAAAACAACTAATATAACACCACCTTGTGTCCGAACATACTGTAAAGTGACAAATTAGTGATAGCTGAAGCTCTCGACCATTATGTAATAAAATCAAAATTTTGCGTTAAAAACAAATTAATGGAACACCCAACTTAATATGATTATCTCCAATTATATCAACCTCTAAAAATAAGAGAATAGGGTTACTGACGTAAAAAACTAGTTGTGTTATTTCACAGCTCACATAAAGGACCTGCATCAAAACCTTGATTTAACATAATAACTTCTGGGCTTATGTGATTGGTTCAAAGCCTACTGACATAAACGTCTTTTTTACTATTATTTACCAAGGTGACTACACTAGATTAACGGCTGCTCAAAGCATAAAATAAGGAAAATGATCCAAATAAATTAGTTTGTCTTTCTTTAATTTTGATGGATACAGAGTGGAAGTAGTCAAAATATAATATCAATTAGATGATAGAATGAATTACATACTGCATTATAAATATAATTTGCAAAAGAAAAATTTATTTCTTGTAAAATGAATGTAACATAATAATGCAATGATACGTAGAAGGATAATATATAGCCGAACAATATTTGAACAGCCACATTGTTTTATGTAATATGGGCTAAGCCCAGCCCAGACAATTATAAGAGAAAGTAAATAAATGAGTGATCTTCAGAATAGTCTTTATTTGCCTCCCTCAATTGCAGCTAGGTTTTTCCACTCTCTTCCTTTACGCTGCCACCATCAACTACACATAAATCCTCTCACATCCTCAAGAAATTCTTAGCAGAGAGGGCTTTTGTCAAAACGTCTGCTCTTTGAAAGTATGCCGGAACGTGATTGACTTCCAATTATCCAGCAATAGTTTGCTCGCGCACGAAGTATAGATCGATCTCTATATGCTTTGTGCACGTAAGATGTACAGGATTAGCAGAAAGAGACACTGTGCTCATATTATCTCACCAAATCGTGGGCTTCATCTTCGATTGGAACCCTAGCTCTTTAGTCAACGAGTTAATCCACATGATTTCAACTGCTGTGCTTGCAACGGATCTGTATTCGACTTCAGTATTGGAATGTGAAATCGTTGCTTGCTTTTTTGAGCACTAGGAGATCGGATTCGAGCCCATATATATGCAATACCCTGACGTCGATCGTCGATCATCAGGATCTGAAGCCCAATCGGCGTCACTGTACACCTGCAAGTTAATCTCTTTGCAACTTTTTAATTTTAATCCATAATCTAAAGTACCCTTTAGACAAGAGATCGGATTCGAGCCCATATATGTGCAATACCCTGACGTCGATCGTCGATTGTCAGGATCTGAAGCCCAATCGGCGTCATTGTACGCCTGCAAATTAGTCTCTTTATAACTTTTTAATTTTTATCCATAATCTAAAGTACCCTTTAGATAACGAAGTATCCTCTTAACTGCACACTAGTGTTCATTTAGAGTGTTTTGCATAAACTGTGATACCCTGTTAACGCTGTAACAAATTTCCGGTCTCGTAACAGTAACATATTACAATGCCTCGACTATACTTCGACAGAATCTTGCATCTTCAATTGCCTCACCTTTATGCTTAGATAGTCTTAAGTTTGTGGTTATGGGTGTTGGTAGAGAATTGTCCTTGTCCATTCCAGCACAAGTTAAGATTTCTAATATATACTTTTTCTGGGATAGTAAAATTTCATCCTTGAATTTTAGTATGGCCTAAATGCCTAAGAAATAAATTATATTTCCTAGATCTTTTATAGAAAAGGAAATACTGATATACTTTGTGATGTTACTGATTTCTCTGTCATCATTCCCGGTTATAAGTATATCATCGACATACACTGATATGTATATCATGCTCTCACCCCTTTTTCTGATGTGCAAAGAGTTGTTTGACTTGGCCGTAGTAAATCCCAAATTTGCAAATGTGTCCTTGAGCTTCTCATACCAAACTCTAGACGCTTGTTTAAGGCCATAGATAGCTTATGTAATTTACATACAAGATTTCTATTCTTTCCAGTCTTATAACCTTCTAGTTGCATCATAAAAACTTCTTCATGTAGATCTGCATTCAAAAATGCATTGTGAACATACAATTGTTTTATATTCCAATGATTATGTAATGCTATGGTCTTCATAATCCTGATTGTAGTGGGTTTTACAACTGGAGAGAAAGTCTCTATAAAATCAGATCCAAATTCTTGCGAATATCCTTTCGCAACGAGTCTGGCTTTGTATTTTTCTATGCTTCCGTCAGGCTTTCTCTTCAGTTTGTAAGTCTATTTGCATCCAATGATGTTTTTGTGCTTTGGTGCTTCAACCAAACTCCAAATTTTATTTTTTCTAATAATGCATTGTATTCATCTCTCATTGTTATTTTCCCATTTTCATTACTGATAGCTTCCTTAAAATTGATAAGCTCTCTCTCATCAAAATTGGCAATGTATAACTTTGGTTTAAATATCCCACATTTAGCTCTAGTCAACATGTGATGCTTGTTTGCTCCAGTTTGTTGTTGTGCATGATCACTTTAGCTCTCTGTGTTGCCATTGTTTGTGTTTTCACTGCTATGACTGTTTCCTTGATTGCCACTTAGAGTAGTATCCACATCATTATGATTCTCTTCAATGTTTGTATTTCCTTGAGTAGCAACACCATTGTGATACATGTTGTTCAGAGAATTTGAGGAACTAAAACTTGATCTGGTGCTTGGTACAGTACACTCATCATCTGTGCTGTCCTTGTCCTCTAAATCAGGTTTTCTGATATTCCACTCACTAATTATGGTGGTGATACACTCATTTTTTCTGTAGCAATTATTTTTTTAGTTGTTTTGATGTTATTGTCTGCAAAAGGAAATACATCCTCATTAAATTTCACATGCCTAGAAATATAAATCCTGCCACTACCATCTATACATTTGAAACCTTTTTGATTATTTGCATAACCTATAAAGGTGCATGGTGTGGAACTTAGGCTTAATTTATGCTTATTATAAGGTCTAAGATGTGGAAAACACAAGCACCCAAAAGTTCTTAACTCTCTGTAGTTTGGCTTAGTCTTAAATAGCATTTAATAAGGACATTTCTCTTTAAGAATGGTAGTGGGTAATTTGTTTATCAGGTACACTGATGTTGCAAATGCCTCTGTCCAAAACTTTAAGGGCAGTGATGCTTGTGACATCAATGTTAACCTCGTCTCTACAACGTGTCTATGTTTTCTCTCGACTAAGCATTCTGCTCAGAGGTATATGGACAAGTAGTCCTATGTTGAATGCCTCTGCTTTCAAAATATGCCTTTAAGGGTTTAAACTCAGACCCCCACCCGTTTGTAAAATTTTGACCATGTAGATTGTTTGCTTTTCTATATATGTAATGAACTGTATACTTATCTTACAAGCTTCTGACTTATTTTTGAGAAAGAAAATCCATGTGTATCTAGTAAAAGCGTCAATAAATAAGAGTTAATACCTGTTTCCCTGGTCTGAATGCATGGGTGCTGGTCCACATAGATCAGCTGTTATTAATTCAAGTGGCGTAGTGTAAATAGTGGTAGAGTCACTGAATGACAATTTGTGACTCTTACCAATTTGACAATATGTGCACATATATGAATCAGGTATGCATTCAGAATTTATATCATTTTCATTCAATGCTTGTTTTACAATTTTCAAATTTGGATGTCTTAATCTATTGTGCCAACATTCAAACATAGCATTACTGCTTACATGGTAAATTTCAATGTTATCACAACAATTTTCAGTGTTAGATCTGTAGCCAGATTTCACATTGTTGAACTTGTATAACCCCTTGTCCAATTTACCCTGTAATAAAATGTTCTTATTTAAAATATCACTAATTAGACAGTACTTTGGGAGACTCAAAGTATACTTTGTTGTCATTAGCAAATTGTGATATGCTAATTAAATTTTTCCTAATACTGGGTACTCTAAATAAACTATTGAGATAGAGTTGCCTCTTACCTCTAATGTACCCACGGCCAACATGAGATATACTTGTCATCTCACCATTTCCTATACAAATAGTATACATACCTATGTAGTTTTTATTCCCCAGGTTTAGATTTTGTAAATTGTTGGTCACATGATTTATGGCACCACTGTCTGGGTGCCATTCATGCAAACTTGAATCATCAATTCTGCTATTATCATCATTGCTGGATCCTTGAATTCTTGATCCGTCTAAACTATTTCTTGTGGGGATTAACTTGTGCCAAATTCACATTAGGACCCCTTTGATTGTTTTGATTTTGTTGGCCAGTGTTGTAATTAGTGTTAAACCTGAAATAGCATTTATTTGCAACATGTCCAAATTATTCGCAAATTTGACATTTAGGCCTATTGCTGCTCCAGCCTCTACCTCTTCCTCTCTGATTTGTAGTTCCCCTTTGTGGTTGATTATCCTTCTGACCAGAATTTCCTTTCTGTTGCGTTTTGTTTCTTGACAAAGAAGCATAGTTTACTGAAAATTCTAGTTGTGACATTTTTCTTTGTTCAATTCTACCCTCGTGAACCAATAGTGTCGAATGAACATATTCAGGATCTAGAACTGCCTTTTGTGATGCAACAAACATGACAATCGATACATATTCCTCATCTAAACCACCAGTGATGTACAACACATGCTCACTTTCTGATATCTTGTGCCCTGTAGCAGCCAGTCAATCACAAAATGTCTTTATCTTGGTGAGATATTCACTCATGGACATATTTTCTTTACGTATGATATGCAACTGGATCCTATAGTGCATAATTCTTGTTGTAGATTGCGAGTTGAAAATATGTTCCATTGCTTTCCATATTTCATATGATGTTGTCATGCCAATGATTTGTGATTAGAGATTTGCACTTATAGAAGAAATTAGCCAAGATGCTAATAGACTGTCCTGTTTTTGATGCATTACATAATCTTGATTGATCACAAGATTTCCATCTTTGTCTTGAATTGTGGTAGGTGTATAACCACCCAAACTTTCCCTTACAGGAAAGCTCGGATTGAGTTGAGAACACGACAAATCAGAACACAAAAAGAAGAACATTTCATTGCTTATTACAACAATTTACATCAGAGCACAAGAATATAACAGAGTATGAATAAGTAATATACATTTGGCAAATGTCAGAGATTTACAAATTATTATGCAGTGGAAAATAATACAAAACACAACTTAAAGAAATACACCGATACAGTGCGTTCTGAATATAGCTCTAGTTGTAAACCAGGATCCGGTGAATATAATATCTGTAAAACCAAAACTACTAGCTTCCCATGTGGAGAATAGGGGCACCCAGAGTTTAGGTTAAAATAATAAACTCCAGGTCAGTCATGTGACTGGTGTGAGAACTAAAACAGTTATTAAATCTTTACTTTAAAAATAAAGTAAATCAAGGGACCACACCATATAACACGGAACGAGTTTTCTCCAAGAATACCAGTGCATAAAAAAACAGCGCAATTCTTTTGGAAAAATGGAAGCGATTATAAGACCCAGGTCCCATCACACAATGCAAAGCAAGCCGAATGATAGATTTTTCCCTTATAATAGCCAAATATGCTTGGTACGTTTAAAACAAATCATTTGATACAATTATAAGTGCATAGTGTATTAAACAACTTCAAATATAAATGTATCAATCATAGACGACATGGGTGCCATATATCATGTCGCCATACTAGGCTCTACAATCAAAACCAAAATGCGAAATTGGATTTCCGTCATGAGTCTAGGCAAGGGATGTACTCCTAACTGCTTCTAGGCACTCTAGCAAATATCTCAGGACTGCACACTTTGGGCAACCCCTGGATCGGTTGGGCCGGTCCTCTCTTACGTTTGAGGATTGGCAATTCCTGAACACACGTTTCCTGGTCCTATCAGACCTATCCATCTGTGACGGCCTGTCCCGCACCAGCCGGCATTTCCTCCGAAAGTGCGATGTACACATGTCCGACTAGCACAGAACGGCCGTCAGAAGAAAAGAAAGAAGAGAACGAACTAATCAAGAACTTGTAGAATGTCTCAAAGCGCATAGGATAAAATATAATAATAACATACTTGACATAAAACAGGTGAGACAGTGCATAAGCTGAAACAACTAACATAGCAGCGGAAAATCCAAGTACAGCTTATGATCCAAAGTTAAACATTATTACAACTTTTCAAACTGTCTCAAAAGCAAAAGAAAGATAAAGTAGAAGATGCACTACTAATGCCCAAGCAGTGATCTTCAACAACACAGGGTGAATACTATATGTATCATACGTGGAAGCCTCCTGCTCGTCTCCGGATCATCTACCCGTGCATCACCAGCTAACCTGTCTCTAGTCTGCTCGTGTGAGCACCCAGAGTAATAAGAAGAGACATAAAACTCTGGGTCAGACAAAAAGTCTGGTATGAGCGATAAGCATCTAAACAGAACAACAACAGGTATACTAAACCATACCTGAACCTGGACCTGCAACCAAAGAGTTAGCACTACATACCTTACAATACTCTAAGGTGCCATTTCAAATAGTGTAAAGAATACGGGGGTGGGATGTGCATGTCATAGTGATGGCAAACAAATCAAGCATAGCAACCATCCTCACATCTCTCACTCAGTGCGTAAAGCATACGATGTCCACCACTGACAATCACTAGACCCATCGAAGTAGTGGCGGAGTTCAACTTGTACAACTACTGCTACTACCAAGCTTATCACATGGAGTCATGACCAAATCTTTACAAATGACCCCACTTCATTGGTCTATAGCCATTTAGTCGTACCTAGGCCACTACGACCCTGAATCCGTTCACGCACCTCCCATACATAATGATCCAAAGTCATAGACATCGACTGCCCCTTGGCACACATCCCGCAGCAAAGCCCAATCATGAAGTGAACTCATCGGTTCCCAACTGGATCCTAAGCTCTAAATTCCCATATTGGACTACCTTTGCATCTCGGGTTATTGGTCAATACTGGGTCGGGTCGGGTTCCCCTCTAGCCATCGGTTCGGGTCTGTTCCTCTACTTTGAATTGGTTCGGTTCGTAGTCTTCCCCGGTAGCGGTTCGGTTCGGGTTCACAGCGTTGCATCGGTTCGGGTCGGGTGTCCCACTTTGGGTCGGGTCGGGTTGCCATCTCCCATTCAGTTCGTGCTCCCACTCCGATCAGCTCCCTCGTTCTTCATTTACTCCGATCCGATCCCTTCGCCTTACTCCAGTCTGAGCCCTTCGTCCTTAAGTCGATCCGATCCGAGCCCTTCGTCCTTAAGTCGATCTGATCCCCAGCTTAACCAACATGGCCTTCCTTTTTGCCAAGCCTCTCATGTGTTAAGTTTCGATCCGATCCGAATGTCCTTGCCCGTCCACTTATCCGATCCGAGCCCCATATCCGATTCAGAACCTGCACTTTTCTTGAGACTTTTCCCACGAGTGTTTTACGCCATTCGACGATGTTTTTGACCATTCTAACTATTAAAATCAATCACAAAGCATACCATTCAGTCATAGCAACATGCATAATCAACCACAAACATCAAAACAACAAAATGATAGGTTAAAATGGATCAAACCTAGCCAAAACCCCATATTTCCCCTTAAGCATGTTTAAGAAAAACTAATCATAGGGTTAACAAAACTTAACCAATTTAAACCAAATTTCTACCAGAGGCATAAAATATTATTTTCGAATTTATAGATATTTTTCCAGAATTTATTAGTGTATAAATTCGCTAATCTTCACTAATTACCCTTAATTAACTATAATTAGTGTCAAAACAATGCTAATCACTCACCTTGGCCACAAATAAAATTCTCAGAACTGAAACCTCACTGATTTGGGTGAATACTAATGTCTAACAGCAGCTCTAACCTTGCTTTCGTGCTTTCTCTCCTTAATTTGATGTAGATTAAGCCAAAACTAGATTAGAAAGTGATTTGGGGATGTTTCTAGATGTTGGCGGCCATTGTTAGGGTTCAAGAATGAAAGTGGCGGCTGTAAAATGAGGATAAGATCATTCTCTAACTGATTTCCGCCTCCTCATAACCCTAATCCCGAAATTCCCCATTGGGCCTAGCTGTTAGTCACCCGATTAAGCCCAATTAAGCTGTTTTTCACTATCTGAAACTTGTTTCAGCGATATCTCCCAAACGATGAGTCCGTTTGGCTAATGTGACCACTCTACAGAATTGTAAACCATCATCCGGAGCCAATGGAAGTGATTTCAGGTCAAAATTCCTTTCCAGTCAAAAGTTATGGCCAAAACAGTACTAACTAGGGGTAAAATGGTCATTTAAAAATCGGGAAAAATCATGAACATGGGAAATGACCCCAATAATCGTCTCCCAAAGTTACATGACCATACGACTTCGTATGTGAAAGAAATAAATATCCTACGATCCTATGATGCGTAGAATACGGGTCGTTACACTCTCCCCGCCTTAAGAAATTTCATCCCCGAAATTCCTTAACCCAAAACATACAAAAGATCCCGCATGCCTATCAGCCACATTCAACAATCGAACATGCAAAACAAGCAAACAAGCCTATCCTAGCATGCGGAAAACTAAATCGAAGTTAAAATTTTACCAAGCGAAGAATTCTGGATACATCTTTCTAGTACTCTCCTCTGTCTCCCAAGTACAGTCATTCTCGTTCTCGCCACACTGAACTTTGACTAGCTACACCGCCCTCCTTCGAAGTTGCTTCATATCGTGCTCGATAATACGGATCGGCTTGCGGTTCCCAACCGCCTCGGGTTCTACTTTGAAGTCCTCTAACTAATCAGGTGAAATAGTCATATATGAGTCGTGAACGAACTTCCTTAGTTGGGAAACATGAAAGACATTGTGAACTCCCGCCATCTTCTCTGGTAAGCCAACTCTATATGCCAAATTCCCGACTAATTCAAGAACAGGGAATGGGCCAACAAATCTTGGTGCTAACTTGCCTCTCCTGCCAAATCGTATCACGCTCTTCAACGGAGAAATCTTGACAAACACTGAGTCACCAACGGAGAATTTTAAGTCTCTTCTCCTCTTATCATCATAACTCTTCTGCCTATCTTGGGCAGCTTTCATTCGTTGTTGAATGATCTTAATCTTATCTGAAATTTCCATCACCACATCTAGTCCAAGCATAAACTTCTCACCAGTCTCTATCCAACATGATGGTGAGTTGCACGGTCTTCCGTACAAAGCTTCATATGGAGCCATACCGATACTGGATTGGTAGCTATTATTATATGCAAACTCTACTAGATGCAAATGGTCATCCCATGATCCACCAAAATCCAATATACAAGCTCTCAAGAGATCTTCCAATATACGATTCACCCTCTCCGTCTAACCGTCGGTCTGAGGATGATATGCGGTACTGAGATGTAATTCTGACCCTAGGGCCTCTTGTAAGCTCTTCCAAAACCCACTAGTGAGCAATGGATCTCGGTCACTCACAATGCTTTTAGGTATTCCTTGAAATCTCACTACCCACTTCATATACAATTCTGCCAACTTGGCTGCCGTTCTGGTCGATTTGACTGGTATAAATCTTGCACTCTTAGTCAATCGATCCACCATTACCCAAATGCTATCATATCCCGATCTAGTCCTTGGTAAACCATCGATGAAATCCATCGAGACTTGCTCCCATTTCCATTCGGGAATTTATAATGGTTGCAACAACCCACTAGGCTTCTTTTGCTCGGCTTTAACTAGCTGGCAATTCATGCATTTGGATATAAACTTCCCAACGTCTCTTTTCATCCCTTCCCAGTAGTAAGTCTGCTTCATGTCTCGATACATCTTATTACCACCAGGGTGTATAGTTAGTTTTGAGTGATGAAAATCTCTAAGCACTTCATCTCTCAAGCCATTCACGTTGGGTACAACTAGTCTTCCATTCTTTCTAAGCCATCCATCTCAATCAAGCCCATACACATTCATCTCCTCACCGTCGATGTTCATCTCTAACTTGGAGATGATTTCTAATAGATTAGGATCGTCCCTCTGGCTGGAACCAATCCGCTCTATCAAAGTGGGTCTGATCACCAAACTAGCAAGCATGATTGGATCCAATTCGCACTTTAGTCTGAAATCAAACCCCGCGATATACTCCAGTTGCTTCCATTCAAGAAACATAGCCCCTAAACTGGCATGTCTCCTACTCAAGGCATCGGCTACCGCATTACCTTTCTCAGGTGTGTATGCGATATCAAAATCATACGAAGCCAAGAACTCTAACCATCTCTGCTGACCGAGATTCAGATCTTTCTGAGAGAAGAGATACTTTAACGACTTATGATTGGTAAACAACTCAAATCTATCTCCCAAGAGATAGTGTCTCCACATCTTCAGCGCAAACACGATCACTGCTAGTTCCAAATCATGGGTAGGATACTTCTTCTCATGCGGCTTTAGCTGCCGACTAGCATAAGCTACAACCCTACCTCCTTGCATCAACACAGCACCCAGTCCGGTACCACAAGCATCCGTGTATATCGTCATCTCTTCATTCCCTTTAGGAATGACTAATACTGGCGCACGCGTCAACTTTTCTTTTAGACACTTGAATGCATTCTCACACACTCTGTCCCAGACGAAGGACTGATTATTCTTAGTCAACTGAGTCAACGGTGCTGCTATCTTGGAGAAGTCCTGGATAAACTTACGATAATATCCAGCTAACCCCAAGAAACTTCTGACATCTGTTGCATTCTTGGGCATAGGCCATCCTGTACCGTAGCCACCTTCGCAGGATCCACGGCGATACCATTCTCTGAAACAACATGGCCCAAGAACCTCACTTCCCTCCTCCAGAAGTGACACTTAGAAAACTTTGCTTTCAATTTGTGTTTTCTCAACACCTCCATCACTATTCTTAAATGTTCCTTGTGTTCTTCCTCTATCCTCGAATAGACCAAAATATCATCAACGAACAAAAGGACAAACTTATTCAACTGATCTCTGAATACCCTATTCATAAGATCCACAAAATATGCTGGGGCATTGGTCAGCCCGAATGGCATGATCAACCACTCATAAAATCCAGACGGCGTCCGAAATGCCGTTTTAGCTATACTCTCAGCTTCCAATCTAAGCTGATGAAAACCTGTCGCGAGATACAACTGAGAAAATACTCTCGTGCCACTCAACTGATCGAACAAATCATCTATCTATGGTAGAGGATACTTGTTCTTCCTCGTCACTTTATTCAACTTGCGGTAGTCTACACACAAACAAAGGGAACCATCCACCTTGGTAGCAAACACAACTGGTGCTCCCCATTCAGAAACACTCCTTCTGATAAATCCCTTCTTCAAAAGATCGCTGACTTGCACCCCGAGCTCTCGCTGCTCCCTTGGTGCCATACGACGACGTGGCATCACTATAGGTCTGGCATCTTTCACCAAATCAATACGGAACTCAATATCTTGATATGGTGGAAGCCCGGTCACTTCTTCGAAAACATTCGGATACTGGCCAACCACAGGCAAACCTGACAACTCACTATGCGGAATGTCGAGGGAGTTTAGAAAACTAGCCAATACCCCCTCACTGGGTAGACCACCAAACACTATCCTCCGCCCATCATCCACTCTAGCTGTCACCAAAAAGCCCTCACAGTCTACCACCACCCCGTATCTTTGGAGCCAATCTACTCCCAAAATAATGCCAAACCCAGTAAAGCCCAAAACAAAGCAATCACAAACAAACATGCATCCATGACTCGATAAGACCACATTACGACAAATCATGCTAAGGCTAGTTGAACCACCAATCGGGTTCGTCACTACTAAAGGTCTATCGACAATCTCGGGCTCCAATCCCAACCTATCTACCAGGTCACTAGATATGAAAGAACTGGAAGTTCCGGTATCAAACAAAACTCTAACAGGAACATCATAAACAGAAAGCATACCTTGAATGACGACATTCTTTCCCTTCTCCGCCGCAGTTGGGGCATTTGATGAAGAAGGAATAGCATTAAGGGCATATGCTTTCACCATTTGCTTTTCTTTAGAGGGTTGCGGACACTTGTCCTTGTGATGTCCCATTTGGCCACAGTTGAAGCACTTCATATCCGCTGGCTTGGCCCGACAATTACTAGCATAATGGCCCTTCTTACCACAGCTGAAGCACTCAACATCTTGCTTATTCTTTTTCTTCTGACCATCCTTAGTCTGATTCTGCTTTCTCTTATTCTGGGAACCACCCTTGCCTCCACCACTTGCTTGTGGCTTTGGCTCCTCTGCAGATGCAACCTCAGTCTTCGGCTTAGGGTAGATACTTTCTGATCTCAATGCTTTCTCCACAATCGATTCAAACGTCTCATTGATGTGGTTAATAAGCCTTTCCCCCAAGTACTGATCCAAAGCAGTTATGAATTTCTCATTCTTCTTCTCGGCAATATCAATAAGAGATAACCCATACTTCGACAAAGTGTCGAATTCAGCGATATACTCCGAGACAGCTCTGCCATTCTGCTTGAGCTCCAAGAATTTCTTAAACAGCACTGACTTCTGAGCAGCTGGAATGAACTTCTCGCTAAAGCAAACCTTAAACTGCTCCCAAGTAATCTGATCTTCGGGAGTATCTGCCTTTATAGCATTCCACCAATTCATTGCCCGCCCTTGCAGCTGACGGGACGCTAGCTTTCTCTTCATCGCATCCTCGATACCCAAATCCTCGAAGATACGTTCGCAACTATCCAACCAATCCTGAACATCCGTAGCCGACTCCGTTCCGTGGAATGGCTTCCCACCAAGACTAGTATAATCCTTATTCAGCTTGGCGAAGTCGGCCCTCGGCGCCTGCACTATTGGACCACCACCATTACAACCATTGGGAGCTGCCCTTTGCACATCCCTAAGCATCTCTCTCATGAGGTCAGTAAACATCATCCTCATGTCAGCAGCATTCCCATTATTAGCCCCACTACCGGTACCTCTAGCATATCGGCTCATCGTCAATCTGTAAAGGAAACGATTAACGACCCCATAGTGGTGCTAGTGCAGTACGACTTCATCCTTATACTACTAATAGTATATACATATATAGCTTTTAAAAACCAAAGTAATCACAAATACGCTCTCTCGTATATGTATACTATCTCTCCCTGATAACTTCCCTAGGTTAACTACGCAACCTAGAGCTTTGATACCAAGGGTTGACGGCCTGTCCCGCACCAGCCGACATTTTCTCCGAAAGTGCGCTGTACACATGCCCAACTAGCACAGAACGGTCGTCAGAAGAAAAGAAAGAAGAGAACGAACTAATCAAGAACCTGTAGAATGTCTCACAGCGCATAGGATAAAATATAATAATAACATACTTCACATAAAACAGGTGAGACAGTGCATAAGCTGAAACAACTAACATAGCAGCGGAAAATCCAAGTACAGCTTATGATCCAAAGTTAAACATTATTACAACTTTTCAAACTGTCCCAAAAGCAAAAGAAAGCCAAAGTAGAAGATGCACAACTAATGCCCAAGCAGTGATCTTCAACAACACAGGGAGAATACTATATATATCATACGTGGAAGCCTCCTGCTCGTCTCCGGATCATCTGCCCATGCATCACTAGCTAACCTGTCTCTAGTCTGCTCGTGTGAGCACCCAGAGTAATAAGAAGAGACATAAAACTCTGGGTCAGACAAAAAGTCTGATATGAGTGATAAACATCTAAACAGAACAATAACAGGTATACTAAACCATACCTGAACCTGGACCTGCAACCAAAGAGTTAGCACTACATACCGTACAATACTCTAAGGTACCATTTCAAATAGTGTAAAGAATACGGAGGTGGGGTGTGCATGTCATAATGATGGAAAACAAATCAAGCATAGCAACAATCCTCACATCTCTCACCCAGTGCGTAAAGTATATGATGTCCACCATTGGCAATCACTAGACCCATCGAAGTAGTGGCGGAGTTCAACTTGTACAACTACTGCTACTACCAAGCTTATCACATGGAGTCATGAAAAAATCTTTACAAATGACCCCATTCATTGGTCTGTAGCCCTTTAGTCGTACCTAGGCCACTGCGGCCCTGAATCCGTTCACGTACCTCCTATACATAGTGATACAAAGTCATATACATCGACTGCCCCTTGGCACACGTCCCGCAGCAAAGCCCAATCATGAAGTGAACTCATCGGTTCCCAACTGGTTCTTGAGCTCTAACTTCCCATATTGGACTATCTTTGCATCTCGGGTTATTGGTCAATACTGGGTCGGGTCGAGTTCCCCTTCTAACCATCGGTTCGGGTCGGGTCCTCTACTTTGAATTGGTTCGGTTCGTAGTCTTCCCCTGTAGCGGTTCGGTTCGGGTTCACAGCATTGCATCGGTTTGGGTCGGGTGTCCCACTTCGGGTCCAGTCGGTTTGCCATCTCCCATTCAGTTCGTGCTCCTGCTCCGATCAGGTCCCTCGTTCTTCATTTACTCTGATCCGATCCCTTCGCCTTACTCCAGTCTGAGCCCTTCGTCCTTAAGTCGATCCGATCCGAGCCCTTCGTCCTTAAGTCGATCTGATCCCCAGCTTAACCAACATGGCCTTCCTTTTTGCCAAGCCTCTCATGTGTTAAGTTTCGATCTGATCTGGATGTCCTTGCCCGTCCACTTATCCGATCCGAGCCCCATATCCGATCCGATCCGGTTCAGAACCTGCACTTTTCCTAAGACTTTTCCAGCGAGTGTTTTACGCCATTCGACGACGTTTTTGACCATTCTAACTATTTAAATCAATCACAAAGCATACCATACAGTCATAGCAACATGCATAATCAACCACAAACATCAAAACAACAAAATGATAGGTTAAAATGGATCAAACCTAGCCAAAACCCCATATTTCCCCTTAAGCATGTTTAAGCAAAACTAATCATAGGGTTAACAAAACTTAAGCAATTTAAACCAAATTTCTACCAGAGGCATAAAATATTATTTTCGAATTTATAGATATTTTTCCAGAATTTATTAGTATATAAATTCGCTAATCTTCACTAATTACCCATAATTAACTGTAATTAGTGTCAAAACAATGCTAACCACTCACCTTGGCCACAAATAAAATTTTCAAAATTGAAACCTCGTTGATTTGGGTGAATATTGATGTCTAACAGCAGCTCTAACCTTGCTTTCGTGTTTTCTCTCCTTAATTTGATGTAGATTAAGCCAAAACTTGATTAGAAAGTGATTTGGGGATGTTTCTAGATGTTGGCAGCCATTGTTAGGGTTCAAGAATGAAAGTGGCAGCTGGAAAATGAGGATAAGATCGTTCTCTAACTGATTTCAGCCTACTCATAACCCTAATCCCGAAATTCCCCATTGGGCCTAGCTGTTAGTCACCCGATTAAGCCCAATTAAGCTGTTTTTCACTATCTGAAACTTGTTTCAGCCATATCTCCCAAACAGTGAGTCCGTTTGGCTAATGTGACCACTCTACGGAATTGTAAACCATCATCCGAAGCCAATGGAAGTAGTTTCAGATCAAAATTCCTTTTCATTCAAAAGTTATGGCCAAAATAGTACCAACTAAGGGGTAAAATGGTCATTTAAAAATCGGGAAAAATCATGAACATGGGAAATGACCCCAATAATCGTCTCCCAAAGTTACATGACCATACGACTTCGTATGAAAGAAATAAATATCCTACGATCCTGTGATGCATAGAATACGGGTCGTTACACCATCGGCTCCATAGTAACCAATATATCCGAGGCACCTCACTGTCCATCATCTACATAGGTAAAAATATAAATGTCTAGACTCCATACCATGACACCACCCATAGCTATAAAGAAACGTCATGTTCTCCCAACGGTCCTTATCCCGTTTTTATCTCATACCGAGGTGTGAGACTCACGAATTAACGCAATACACAAAGTTATGCTATATTAAAGCCGTGCTTTGATCATCAACCACAAGACTCTACTTTTCAACGAAAGCCTTAATCATTTGCATCTCAGCATGCCACACAAGAAATTCATGCCATGCGATTGATGTCTATCGATGTATAGCCTCTGAGCTCGTTCGTCTCAGAGAAAGGCGTTAAGCAAGAGAATAAATTCTCTGCCGCCAAACAAATATATATTTGATAGGGATCAATCAACACAGAATAAAATTCAATGTCGGATACACATCCATTTACAAGTTTGTTCTGGGTCTGAACGAAACCGGAGGCACCTTATTCCTCGTCCCATAAGTCCAATACAGGAGAGAGGTCCTCGCATATTCGGTCGATCTCCAAGTATGTCTGGACAATCACCACTTATTACTTTGTCTTGGGTGTACAAGCCAATCAAGACATCAGTAATCATCCAAACGATGTGAAGACCTCCGATCTTCATCCACCGTCTTCATCATCGACTTATCGTCGAATCAATTATTCAGAATGGGTATAAACCCGGCCTTTCCGAATAATTCATGTATCTTATAATCAAGTGCTATAAAACACAACATACGCCTCGTTCCAGTTCTGAATATTCTTTTATTTAGATATTCATATCCTTTGGGAAATGTTCCCATTAATTTTATCAAAGATAAATTATTTAAATTTAATTCTTTAATCTTCCTTTGGATATTAATTCAAACCATATTAAGGTTTCCCAAACTAGTCGGGATTAAAGCACCTTACCGAAGTAATCATTTGTTTAATTTCCCAGTCCTAACCTATTCATCCCATGGAGCAAAACTGGTAACACTCCATAACTAACACCACAGTGTTATCGGTAAAATTAATTACCATTTCCCGTTTAAATCTGATTAAAGATATAACTATCGCTTGGAGCGAAACTGGTGATACTCCACTCTCGATCATTTCCCAAATTTGATAATTTAAATTATCAATTCACATTTCAATCTAATTAAAGATTCATTAAAACTCCACTTAGTTTTAATCTTCCCAAAAATCAATATTAATGATTATTTAACTTTGGGAAATCAAACATGCATTGATAATCTACACCGCACTATTGATTTCTACCGACATATAACCTCTAAGCTTGTACGACTTAGAGAAGGATTGTAACGACCTGGAAAATCTGAACCAATTTAAATTTTTTTAAATTGGCTAAAATAGTGGATTTTAAATATTTAAAATAAATATTTTAAATAATAGCAATGAAAAGTGAGCTTGAATCGACGTTTGAAAACTAATATGATTAATTATAATTATAAACAAGGCCTGAAATGGCGCTGCAGTTTCAAAAATTGAATTCAAACTTTGTCGGACTGTACCGGGTGCAAAACAAAACGGATTTGAGTGAAACCAAAAATATTTAAATCCTTTAGTGCATACCTTTCTAACGAATCAGAAAAATCGAAGTTTCATAGCGGAAAGCAAAAGTTATGGCCAAATGAATTTTCAGAAAGGTCGCTATGGAATTTATATAGCCCGTAAAATTGGCCATTTTGCAAACGACCTCGGAATTCGACGAAACCACATTTTTTGGATCCGGGATGTGAAGTTATTGCTAGGTTTCAAATTTCATAATTTTTGAAGCTAGTATGTGAGTGTGGCAAAGGAAAACGTGTTCTGATCAATTACAGTAGAATTGGATCGACCAGAAATGGGCCTTTTTGCAAACGGTCTCAGAATTCGACGAAACTAGTTTTGTTGGGACCGTATCATCAAATCATAGTCAGATTTATTTTTCTGGAATTTTTCGAATCAGTTTGTGGCCCTGGCAAATTGAAATGTACGTTCAAATTGAATATTGAATGTTTTATATTTTAATTTGAAGGAAAACTAACTAAAACAGTCGAATGGGCCTACGAAACATATCCCATTGTGTTCGGAATGGGGGTAAAACGCTAGAGATGACAGTTGTTGGGTTTAGATTGGTGGTCGTGTCAGAAAACCCCTTTAAAACCCACCGGCCAATCATAATTTTTATAAAAAAAAAGAAAAATCTTTTTTTCTCTCTCCCCGATCGAAGGCGGAAACTGCTTGAAACCTTCCCCCTCATTTTCCGATCAATCCACGCCGAATTAGCTCGTGCCACAGCTGAACTTTTTGAAGATCTTCTCGAGATCTTCAAATCCATATAAAGTTTGGAATTTTTCGTGGCCTGTGGAGTGAGAATCGACGCCTAGAAGTCGACGACATCAATTCGTCGCTGCCGCCTAGGACCACCGAACTGGCCCCACCTCCTGGCGCACGTGCGCCTCTCCTAGCCCGACAAGGTGGCGTAGGCCGATCGAAGCAACAATCAACGGATTGGAAGATAAATCACGACCTATTTTTGATGATTTTCAGAGAGGTACGGCTATATATATTTTCAACAGTTTTCACACCTTTAAACCGTTGCAAACTTTGAAAAATCATATCTTTTTTGTGTGTTGACGAAATTCAGTGAAACAAGAGACAGTGGACTCGTGTGGACGTCTTCTACCTTCTAGAAGAGACCGCATATTTTTCCGAGCCTTCTGCTATTTTTGGTGGAGTGGAACCCAATGTGAGATTTCTAATTTATAAACGATATGGAAAACGACGATGTATAAATTATATAGTCGATGTATGAGTTATATAAGCATTGTACATCTCTTGTATAAGTGTTGTATAAGTTGTACGTTCGATGTATAAGTTGTATATGCGTTGTAAAAATTATATATGTGTTGAAATAGAAGTGAATTGCTATATATATATATACACACACGCCCCTCGTCCACAAACCGTGGACGATATTTATTGGTTGTTATTGGTGTGAAAATTGATTGATAGCGAATGGTTGATTGGTATTGTTTGTGGTTGATATTGATTGATTGTGGTTGAAAAATACCCGTTTGTGGTTGAGAAATATTTGGTTGAAACCACATAGGATTAGTTTGTGGAAATGAAATAAATATACATGCCACCTGCGTGCGAACTAGAAGCATGATTCTCCATTGTCAAAAACCGCGAGGTTTTAAGGTAGACCGAGGAGCCGTACTAGGGACGGTCCCGGTTTTAACTACCCTGCCGTTATGCTGCCGAAATTTTGAATAATATTCATGTGTTTGAATTATTTTCATTCGTTGAATTAAAATTCATGTGTTGAATGGTGTTAGTGTTTTAAATATAAAAATCACATTTTTATCATCTATATGAACTACATAAGAAAATCTCCTTTTGAAAGAAATTGTTTTATAATAAAAATCCAATTTTTATTACCTATATGAACTACATAAAATAATAGTGTTTTGAAATGAATTGTTTTACAATAATAATCACATTTTTATTATATACATGAATTGTTAGATATAGTGAAGCGTTGAAATAGAAGACAGTTAGATAAAAATATCATTTTTACCAAATGTATGAAAAGAATATGGTTTTGAAATCGAAGAATCGATATATATATATATATATATATATATTTAAATAGAATTGAAATATATCGAATAATGACGCTGCAGTCCGTATTTTGAAATCGTGATTTCGAACGATTAGTACGGGAGATCCGACCATCGGATTTTCCTGAAATCGCAACCGTTGGGTTCGCTTTGGAAAAATCATTCCAACGGCGCCAACTTTGTGAAAATCCAACGGTTGGATTGTCTGGAATGTTTAATTCAAATCTGGATAAAAACAGCGCCAGAATCGATTATATATATATATATATAAATATAATTATATTTAATCGAATAACGACGCTGTAGTTCGTATTTTGAAATCGAAACTTCAAACGATGATACCGGGAGATCCGACCGTCGGATTTTCCCGAAACTGGAACGGTTGGATTCGGTTTAAAAAGATCTTCCTAATGATGTAAATTTTGTGAAGATCCAACGGTTAGATTTTCAGGTATGTGTAAATCAAATCTGAAGAAAAACAGCGCCACGGTCGCGTTATGGCCCGAAGCGTCGTTTTGAATAAATTGGCTATTTTAAAATAAATAAAAATAGCGATAAATCGTTATAAAATATCATAAACGATATGGAATGGAAATAAACTGAATTTGCTCGATTTATGTGGTATTTGATGGTTGAATGTGTTTGGTGTGAAAATTACATTAAAGAACAAAATTGGTGTTGTCGAATGATTTAACCATTGAAATAAATTGATTTGAAATTCTAAATATACGTGAATTATTTGAAAGGCCGAGTTAATTCTCATTTCAAATAATTGACCGGCGATTGAAAGTCGAAGATGAAGACGGTGGTCGAAGACTGGAGATCTTCACCTCGTTTGGATGGTAACCGAGGTCCTGATGGGAGGCATCCCGAAATATGGATAATGAGTGGTGATCGTCCAAACGTACGTGGTGATCGATGGGTTTGCGAGGTATATAGTGCCTCCGGTTTCGTTCAGACCCGGAACGGACTTGTAAATGGACTGTGTGTCTGACATTGGATTTTATTTTGTGTTGATTGATCTCTATTAAATATACATCTGTTTGGCGGTGGAGAATTTATTCTTTTGCTTAACGCCCTTCTCTGAAACGCACGAGCTCAGAGGTTGTATATTGATGGACATCTGTCGCATGGCATGAATTGCTAGTGTGGCATGCCTAAGTGGCAAATGATCAAGGCTTCTGTTGAAAAGCAAAGTCTTGTGGTGATGATCAAAGCCCCGCCTGTGTGGCGTAGCTTTGTGTATAATGTGAATTCGCGAGCCTCACACCCCAGTATGAACCAGAAACGGGAGAAAGGACCTCAGGGAGGGCCTGCGTTTCCTCCTAACTAGAAGTGGCGTCAGTGGTTTTACACGCCTTGACGAGTTTGACTTATCTGGTTGTTGCTGTTGCGAGGCGCCTCGGTTACATCGGACGATCTGGGTCCGATGGAGTCATTTGTTGGCTCGCTTACGCCCCAAAGGGCGGCGAAACGCAGTGTTCAGGCATTTTAATCCACTTCGTGTGGACCGGCCATGTCGCTCCAAGGGTCGATGAGTTCTGATCCTGAGGCTCGGGCTATGCAGCCTCGAATTCGGTAAGGACTATCTTTTGCCTTGGTTCATGACGGAAATCCAATTTCCAAATACGTGACTTGCGATTTTGATTGTATACCTATATATGGCGACATAGTGGTATGGGGCATTAATGCCGTCTATGATTGATAATTATGATTCGAAATTATTTTCAAAACATATAAACACTATCAATAATATCAAATGCCTTTGTTTTATTCGTATCAGGCATATTTTGGCCGTTATCAGGTAAAACTCTATCCTTCGGTTTGCTTTGCATTGTGTGATGGGAACTGAGTCTTATAATGGCTTCATTTTTATAAAAAGCATTGCGTTGTTTAAAAGAAAGGTTTGTTTTAAAGCACTGGCAATCCAATGGAGTAAACCCGTTCCACGAAAGTGGCGTGGTCCTGTGATTGGCCATATTATAAATGTGTTGAGTAGATTTCTCATACCAGTCCCATGATGACTCGTAGTTTATTTCACTTTCAAACTCGGGTGCCCCTTTTTCTACACGGGCAGCCTTGTATTCAGGTTTAGTTGGTTCTTTCTGGATAGCTGGAGCTGAAGATGGATTCTATCATTTATCTCTTTTTATGCTGTTCAGCTCCTGTTGTACATATTTTGTTTGTTTTCCGCTATAGACATTTATGTATATCTGAACTGTATTTGTACTAAGTATGATCCAGTATACTGTGTAACTCTGATGATCACTCTTATCCAGTATATTTTATTGTTCATTATCTGGTGTATTTATTTATTTCTGTTCAGCTATTATCTGTTTATGTGTTATATTCCACGGATTGCCCTTGCCACCCTCAGTACGGGGTTTGGGGTCGTCTCAAGGATGTTAAGCAAGAGAATAAATACTCGCCACCAAACACATATATATATATATAAAACAGAGACGAACCATAAAGTTAAAAATACAATGTTAGACAGGTAATCTTGTCTTTAACTAGGTTAAAGAACTAATGTCATTTAAAACACAGTTCACGATAAACCAAAATCACATTCCATTAATTATGGAATTTTCATGGAAAGCAGATCAATATATAATCGATATCAATTTCCGTATCCAACTAATAATATAAATGTACTAACAACAAAGTCTTTTAAATTCCATATATATTAACAGTCTTCCCCCACAGAAGCTCATTTCGATTATTATCAAATCGAATTCCACTCAATTCCAATTTAATATATTAAATTGAAAAACTTTACTTTGGAAAATTCCCGTTAAATCTTAATAAAAAGATTTATAAATTCCAAATCACATTTCATTGTAAATCGGGTTAAAGAACGAATGTCATTAAAACACAGTTCACAATAAACCCAATTCACATCCAATTTATTCAAATTAAATGTTAATTAACTAAAAACTCTAATAATCTTAAATCTTTTCACATGGGCTTTAAGAACAATGTTATTTAAGACACCATTCACGACAAACCCAAAATCCAATTCTTTTATTCAATTCCAATTAAATCTTAATTAATTGGAAAACTTCACTAAATCTTAATTAAAAGATTTATTCTTTTCTCAACTGGGTTTAAGAAAAGTGTTATTTAAGACACTGTTCATGTAATAACCCGGAAAATACGAGCCAATTTAAAAATTTTAAATTGGTCATTTCAAAGGAATTTGAACCATTGAAATAGAATATTTCAATAAAATAGTGAATTAGAAATAGTGAGTCAGTTTGAAAATTTGAATTCAAACTTTGACTGACTGTGCAGGGTGGAAAATATAACGGATTTTAGCGAGACCAAAAATATTTAAATCTGTTTATCAATACCTTTCTAACGAATCTGAAAAATCGAAGTTTCATAACGGGAATCAAAAGTTATGGTCGAATGAATTTTCAGAAAGGTCGCTATATAGAATATATAGCCCTGGAAAATTGATATTTTGCAAATGACCTCGGAATTCGACGAAACAACTTTTGTTGGGTCCAAGATGTCAAACTATTGCTAGGTTTCAAATTTCATAATTTTTGAAGCTAGTATGTGAGCATGGCAAAAGAAAATGGGTTTGGTCAATTTCTGTTAAATTGGATCGACCAGAAAATGAACATTTTTCAAACGATCTCAGAATTCGACAAAACTAGTTTTGTTGGGACCGTAGCATCAAAAGATAGCTAGATTTATTTTTCTGGTTTTTTTCGAATCAGTTTGTGGCCCTGGCAAATTGAAATGTGCATCCAAAGTTAAAATTAAATGTTTTATACTTTAATTTGAAAAATAACTGACTGTAACAGTCGAATTGGCCAACGAAACATATCCCATTGTGTCCGGGATGGGGGTATTTAGCTAGGGACGACAGTCGTTGTGCTTGAAAAGGAGTTCGTTGGAGAAAACACTATTTAAAAATATAATATATATATCGGCCAATAGGAATTTTTCTTTCATAAATTAAAAAAAATAAAAAAACCCCCCGTAACCCTCGATTTCAACGGCGAAACCCATTCGCCGCTTCCCTCCTCTTTTCCAACCGCCTCAGCCTTCTATCGCCGCCGCCACCACCTGTCGTCGACGCGCCTCCCTCCCCTCGTCAGATCCGACCCACCCACGACCGCCATCGACGCCTCCTCCTCCTGAATCGAGCGCCCAAAGTCCACCACTTCCCATCGCCGCCGCCGCTCCGATCTGCCACCGAGCGCCACCAAACCACCACCGACATGACTCCCACTCGAAGCTCTTCCACGTCCAACTCCCTGATCGTCGTCTAGGTCAGCGGATTTCGCGAAAACCTCAAACCTAGTTTCGAACCATCGTGAAAGGTGAGTCCTTTTTGATGTCTGCACTTTGAAAATTCATATCTTTTTGGTGTGTTGACGAAATTCGATGAAACAGGAAACATTGGGACCGCAAGGAAGCTCTCTACTACATAGAAGAAGCCGCGGATTTTTCTGTGTCACCTACGATTTTTAGCACTCCGCAAACCAATGTGAGAAATTTAAATTAAATGAATTTGAATGGAAAATGTCGTGTATAAATTATATAAGTGAAATATAAATTACACACGTGTTGTATACCTCATGTACACGCGTGGTGTAAGCTATATAAGCGAAGTATGAATTATACATGCATAGAATAATTGACATATATGTTGAAATGCAAGTGAAATATAGCAATAATATATATATATACTCCCCTCGTCCACAAACCATGGACGATATTTATTGTTGTGAATTGGTGTGAAATATTGGATGAAAAATGCGAACGGTTGAATAATTGTTTGTGGTTGATATTGATTGGTTGTGGTTGAAAAACACCCATTGATGATTGAAATTAATTGGAAATATTTGTGGAAATAAAAATAAAACATGCCGCCTACGTGTGAATTAGATGCATGAATCCCCATTGTCAAAAAACGCGAGGTTTTAAGGTAGAGCGAGGAGCCGTACTAGGGACGGTGCCGGTTTTAACTACCCTGCCGTTATGCTGCCGAAATTTTGAATAATATTCATGTGTTAGAATTATTTTCATATGTTGAAATTATCTTCATGCATTGAAATTAAAGTCATGTGTTGAAACTATATCCATGTGTGGAAATGTTCATGTGTTGAAAAGTGATGTGTGAAAATTAAATTCATTTGTGAATGAATGAAGTGTATAAACAATAAAAATCACCTTTCTATAATATATATGAAGTATGAAAAATATTTGCCTTATATAGATAGTTTCAACAATAAAAATTCCATCTTTCTAATATGAACAACATAAATAAAATATCCATGTGGGGAAATGCCCATGTGTTGAGAAGTGTTTGTAGTGGAAAAGTTCATGTGTTGAATAAAAAGATCGAACAATAAAAAAATTACATTTTTATTGAAACTATGAAGTGCTGAAAACATCCATTTGTCGAATAAATATTTTAAATGATAAAAATATCATTTTTTATCATATATGTGATATGCTAAAGATATGCAAACGTTGAAATAAATATTTGTGAAGAAATATTATTTTTAACATGCATAGGAGCTAAATAAAATAGTCATTTGTTGAAATATATTTTAGTTCGCCAAAATTATCATCTTGGAAATGTGAAGTGTTAAAAATAGCACTTGTTCAAATAAAAGTGCATGAGTTGAAATATACATTAATTAGCTAATGATATGATTTTTGCCTACGCATGCAACATTAGAATGAATGGTGTTTTTAAACCAAATTAAATCAAATATAAAGTTGAATGGAAAATGATAAGTGATAAAAATTGTATATATGTACATGCATATTTATTGGACAGGTTATAGCAAAGGGGCTAGAGAAGAGGAATAAAATTTTGTGCCCGACAAATAGGTACACATTTACTGTTTTGTTTGGGTGATGATTTTATGAGCCTATTGGCTAGCCGCTTGGCTTTTTCTTTTTCTTTTTGACATGAGATGCCCGTGTGGCTATTTGGGAATTTTCCCAACCCCTCCCGTACAAAGGAGGTTATGGCGAAATTTTCCAAAATTTAAAGGCGTTAGTGAAATAATTGAAGTGAAAACGATATAGGAATTTTTGAATGAACTATATTTATATAAATATATAAATATAAATAAAATTAAAACGAAACGTGGCCGTGCAGTTCGTGTTTTGAAACCGTGATTTCAAACGACTAGTGCGGGAAATCCGACCATTGGATTTTCCCGAAACCACAACCGTTGGGTTCGCCTTGGAAATATCTTTCCAACGGCACCAACTTTGTGAAGATCCGACGGTTGGATTGTCTGGAATGTTTAATTCAAACCTGAAGAAAAACAGCGCCAAAAACAATTATATTTATATATATAAATATAATTAAATAAAATCTAATAACGACGCTGCAGTTCGTAAATTGAAATCGTAACTTCAAATGACTAGTGTGGAAGATCCGACAGTCGGATTTTCCCAAAACTGAAACCGTTGGATTCGTTTTAAAATGATCTTTCTGATGATATAAAATTTGTTAAGATCCAACGGTTAGATTTTCATATATGTGTAAAACAAAATTAGTGAAAAGCCGCGCCAGTGCATCGACATGACCTGAAACGTCGTTTAATTAAATATGGCCGTTTTAAATTAAATAAAAATGGCGATACATCGTTATAAAATACTATAGACGATATAGAATGGAAATAAACCAATTTCATTGTGTTTGCTTGATATGTGATGGTTGAATGTGTTTAACATGAGAATTATAACCAATGAACTGAAATGTGAATGTTGAATAGTCCAACCATGTGAATAATTGATTTGAAAATCTAAATATACGTGGGTTATTTGAAAAAGTCCGAGTTTATCTCATTTCAAATAATCGATCGACGTTGAGAAGTCGAAGAGTCGAAGACGGTTGAAGACCGACGATCTTCACATTGGATGGATGGGCGCTACTGATGCTCGTGATTGGAGTAGCTACCATGAAGGAACTGAAGTAATAGCCGTCCAAACATACTGTTGATTGTACGGATATACGAGGAATTGGTTCCTCCGGTTTCGTTCAGACCCAGAACGGACTTGTAAATGGACTGTGTGCCTGACATTGGATTTTGTTCTATGCTGATTGATCTCTGTTAAATATATATCTATTTGGCGGTGGAGAATTTATTCTCTTGCTTAACGCCCTTCTCTGAGACGTACGAGCTCAGAGGTTATATATTGATAGAAATCAGTCGCATGGAGTGGATTGCCTGTGTGGCATGCCTGAGTGGCATATGATCAAGGCTTCTGTTGCAAAGCAAAGTCTTGTGGTTGATGATCAAAGCATGGTCTGTGTGACGTAGCTTTGTGTATAACGTGAATTCGCGAGCCTCACACCTTGGTAAGAGTCAAAAACAGGAGAGTGACTGCAGGGAGAGCACGACGTTTCTTTCTAGCTAAGGTGGTGTCAATGACCTACCAGGCCTGACATTATATATACTTTTCACCTGTGTAGTTGTTGGAATGCGAGGCGCCTCGATATAGGTCTGTAAGGATCGGGAAACGTGTGTTCAGGAATAACTAATCCTCAAAAGTAAGAGAGTACCGGCGCTGAAGATCCAAGGATCATAGTGGGGTCCTCGGACATTTGCTAGAGTGTCTCGAATCAGAGAGGAGCTTGCCCCTTGCCTCCACTCATGAAGGAATCCAATTTACAATACGAAATATGCGGACGTGATT
Organism: Allium sativum; assembly: GCA_030737875.1. Taxonomy (NCBI): domain Eukaryota; kingdom Viridiplantae; phylum Streptophyta; class Magnoliopsida; order Asparagales; family Amaryllidaceae; genus Allium; species Allium sativum. The sequence continues at coordinate 150,810,639 of CM060913.1, forward strand.
GTATTACTAGTACGGCGACATAGTGGTATGGGTTATTTATGCCGCCTATGATTGATATTTATGATTGAAATCGATTTTGAAATATATATACACTAGTAATAATATCAAACACTTCTGTTTTATACGTATGAAGCATTTTTGGCCATTATAAGGTAAAAACTCTATCCTCCGACTTGCGTTGCATTGTGTGATGGGACCTGAGTTTTATAATGGCTTCATTTTATAAAAAGCACTGCGATGATTTAATCAGTTACTTTATTTCTTGCACTAGCACTCATTGGAGTAAACCCGTTCCGCGAAAGTGGCGTGGTCCTTTGATTTGCCTTATTATTGTTGTTAATAAGTTAAGGAGATTTCTCATACCACTCCCATGACTGACTCGTAGTGTGTTTCACCTTGCAAACTCGGGTGCCCTCATTTTCACATGGGCAGCCTAGTTACAGGTTTCTGACGCACCATTTGGCTCATGGCGAGGCTTGACTACACCTGGCTGACTTGGATTTTCTCCGCCATTATTGTATCTATATTATGATTCCGCCATTGGCAATGTAGACTGATATTTATTTTGTGTACTCTTTATGTATGATTCCGCCTCAGGCGATGGTGACTGACTATTTATCATTATGCACTAAGTTGTTTCCTGTACTGTGCTTTTCTGATGTGATGATGTCTATATGATTCCGCTGTCATATGTGTGTAAATTATTCTATTTTCTGTTTATGCTATTATCTGTGATCTGCTAATGATGATTAATGTGTTATATTCCAATGATTATCCTTAACACCGTGTTATGGGGTTTTGGGATCGTCACAGCTTGTATCAGAGCTTTGGTTAACCTTAGTTCTGGAGTCTAACACATTAAACACTTCGTCAAAATAGAATCAGTAGCATTCTAAGGCGAGTCGCTCATTAGAGATAGGACTAGTAAAGTCCTAGAATGAGCCGAGCAGAATAGAAAAAACAATTTGATCAGTCCATCGTTATCTTTCCGTAAATTTTCTGCTTAACTATGCAATAAACTATCATTTCAGTTAGCTGACTCTTTTCTTGCTTATACAGTACTTGACAAATGGCTACCAGAGCAGCCGCCGCTAGAGGAGGCCGTGCCGGCCGAGGCCGAGGACGGGGAGAAGCCCCAGTTCAAGAAGGACCTTTGATACAACCTCCGGCCGCTCAATACTTCGAGCTAGACCGTGTAACTAAGAGATACAAAAACTTAGGAGGCAAGACCTTCACGGGAACTGGCATAGTAATAGAGGCCCTTGCATGGCTCAAAACATGCGAGAAAATTCTTGAAGGCCTAAGGCTTGGAGACGAAGATAAAGCTATTATGGGCGCCTGGCTTATGCATGAACAAGCTGAACTATGGTGGGAATCTCTCACCGCCCGGAATAGAGAAGCTGGAAGAACATGGGATGGATTCAAAGAACTCTTCAAGGAGAAATATGTCCCGGAACAAAGTCTAGAGCGAATGCACGATGACTTCGCCAACCTCCAGTAGGAGGATCTTTCCGTGCAGGATTATCTGAATAAATTTACAATGTTGTCTCCCTATGATCCGGAGCTCGTCGCCACTGCAAAGTCCAAAAATAAGAGGTTTATCCTTGGGCTAAGGCGACAATATCATGATAGAGCCATGGCCCATGTCAAGCTGGAATTTAACAAACTGGTGGAAATGACATGCAACTACGAAGACCTTGACCATAGGCGTCTGGAGCAGGATCGCGCTAGAAGCCAAGCCGGGAACAAATGCAAGCCTGCTGTGAATCAAGCTGAGTCAAGCCAAGCAGCATCTTCAAAACCTCAGACTGGCAAGCCGCCGAGAGGAAGTTGCTTTAACTGTGGCAAAGTGGGGCACTACTCTAATGTGTGCACAGCCCCGAAGAGGCAGAAGACAAATTCACAAGGTTCAAGCCAGGGTTCTCAAAACCCTCGCTCCTGCTTTAATTGCCGCAAGACCGATCATCTAGTCAAAGACTGTCCTCTGCTGAAAAAGGCTACAGTAGCCCACGTCTATGAAGGGTCGAGCCCGCCAGCTGCTTCCGATGGAGCAGGTAAACCCGATGTTTTGGGAGGTACCCTTGCAATTAAAAATATTCCTGTTTCTGTATTGTTTGACACGGGTGCGTCGCGTAGTTTTATTACTTGTAACACAATGCACAAATTAAAGTTAAAACAGAGAAAGCTTAAAGAATTGGTTGAAGTTCGAAACCCGATAGGTGGTTCTATCACTATCAGTTCATGTTGTAGAGTTCCAATCTCTTATTCTTCCTACAAATTTTCTTTTAATTTGATCATCATGGATTTTCCCGAATTCGATATCATTCTTGGGCTGGATTGGTTAACGAAATACGAAGCCGAAGTGAAGTGTGCGGAAAGAATCGTTAAAATTCGAACGAAGCTTGGATATATTACGGTACCCTGTCATGGTTCGAATCCAAATAGAGAAGAATTTTGGTCAGCATTAGAAGTTATCCCCACTTCCATAGAAAAGATTCCGATTGTTAGAAACTATGCGGATGTGTTTGAAGAAGTTGAAAACTTACCTCCGCAAAGAGAAATAGAATTCCGAATCGATCTAATTCCCAATGCCAGACCAGTGGTACATCTAATTCGCAGAATGACTCCGAAGGAAAAAGAAGAATTAGGCGATCAAACTCGTCAACTGTTGTGGAAGGGTCTAATCAGACCTAGTTTTTCTAATTGGGGTGCAGCTGTTGTGTTTGTCCCAAAGTCAGACGGTACTCTTCGATTATGCGTTGATTACCGAGACCTCAACAAACAGACGCACAAAAACAAGTATCCACTACCCCGCATCGATGATTTGCTAGACCAATTGAATGGAGCGAAAGTATTTTCCCGAATGGACCTAGCTATAGGGTTTCATCAATTGAGAATAGCAGAAGAGTGTGTTCCTTTGACAGCTTTCAAAGGTCCAGACATATTTTATGAATGGTTAGTAATGCTGTTTGGCCTATGCAACGCTCCAGCATACTTTGTCGATCTAATGAATAAAGTATTCAGGGGAGTTCTGAATAAATTTGTCCTCGTATTCATCGATGATATTTTAATCTACTCCAAATCAAAACCCGAGCATGAAAAACACTTAGAACAAGTATTGGAGATTTTGAGAAAGAACGTCTTCAAAGCCAAATTCTCTAAATGTGTCTTCTGGCAAGAAGAAGTCAAGTTTCTTGGCCATGTCGTGTCAGAGAAAGAGATTTCTGTTGACCCAAGCAAAATAACAACGATTCACGACTGGAAACAACCCACAACTCCCACAGAAGTTAGAAGTTTTATGGTGTTGGCTAGTTATTATCGAAAGTTCGTTAAGGATTTTTCGAAGATATCCGGTCCGTTAACGAAGCTCACGAAGAAACATGAGAAGTTTAAGTGGACTTCCGACTGTGAAGAAGCTTTCTAGGAATTGAAATCAAAACTGACCACTGCTCCAGTGTTAACTATTATTGATGGCAATCAGGATTTAACGGTTTGGACAGATGCTTCTATTAGAGGTCTTGGTGCAGTGTTAATGCAAAGAGGCCAAGTAGTCGCTTATGCAAGCCGCCAACTGAAACCGCATGAGAAGAATTATGTGACTCATGATCTTGAGTTGCTAGCCATCGTTTTTGCTTTGAAAATCTGGAGGCATTATTTATTGGGTGAGAAATTTATACTATACACAGATCATCAATCATTGAAGTATTTATACACCCAGAAAGATCTGAATCTGAGACAGCAACGTTGGCTAGAATTTCTTGCAGCGCATGATCTTGATATCCTGTATACTCCGGCGAAGGCTAACGTTGTAGCGGATGCACTTAGTAGAAAAAACGCAATCATTGCCAATCTTATAATTACGCCAGGATTGATTGACAAAATATCTGTGCTTCAGAAAAGTGACAATTTTGTGAAAGAGATGATAAGAAGGATTCAAAGGGGCGAAGGCTCCAGTTTCCAAGTGGATAGTGAGTGGGTTCTGAGGTTGAATAAAAGAATATGTGTTCCCGACATTCCTGAGCTCAAAAGAGAAGTGCTGGATGAATGCCATAAGTCCAAATTTTGCATCCATCCTGGGGTGAGTAAAATGTACAACGATATCAAACGCACTTTTTGGTGGAAGGCAATGAAAAGGGATATTTCTTTGTATGTTAGCAGATGCCCTACTTGTCAATTGGTCAAGAGCGACCAACAGAAGCTAGCTGGATTGTTGCAACCGTTGGAAGTCCCAAGTTGGAAATGGGAACAGATTTCCATGGATTTCATAGATGGCTTGCCGCAAACCAGGAAAGGTAATGACAGCATTTGGGTCATCATAGATCGCTTCACGAAGACATCCCATTTTATACCTGTCAGATCCAATAGAACCACTCAAAATCTAGCACAGATATATTTCAAAGAAATCGTTAAGCTGCATGGAATTCCCATCAGCATAGTCAATGATAGAGACCCGATATTTGCTAGCAAATTCTGGGAGGCTTTCCAGGCAGAATTGGGAAAGAAACTGAATATAAGCACCGCTTATCACCCTCAAACAGACGGCCAAACTGAGCGGGTGAATAGAATTTTAGAAGATTTATTGCGGGCTTGTATAATTGATTTTGGTGGGTCATGGGAAGATCACTTGCATTTGGTAGAATTCTCATATAACAATAGCTATCAAGCAAGTTTGGGAATGTCGCCATTTGAAGCATTATATGGCGAACCCTGCAGATCTCCAGCATGTTGGGTAGAACCTGGCAATAGACTTGTGTTAGGACCCGATATGATTAGAGAAGCATCCAATAAAGTCGACTTCATCAAAAAGCGATGAGAACCACACAAAGCCGACAGAAAAGTTATGCAGATTCTAGAAGGAGAGATTTGACATTTGCTGTTGGTGACCATGTTTATTTGAAGGTTTCTCCAATGAGAGGAGTAATCAGATTTGGCAAAACTGGGAAGTTGGCACCGAGATTTATTGGTCCCTTTCCTATACTTGAACGAATTGGAACTCTTGCTTATAGGGTTCAATTACCAGATTGGTTTCCTGGAGTGCATGACGTATTTCACATATCTCAACTTAGAAGACATGTGCATGATCCAAATCTTGTTGTAGAAGAAGAAGCGCAACAGGATATAGACATAACTCCAGAATTAGCATGTAGAAGAGAGCCATTAAAGATTGTTGGCAAAGAAACTAGAGAACTAAGAAGCAAAAGGTTCATTTAGTTAAAGTGCAGTGGAGTAGTGATCCTAGAGACTGTACTTGGGAGACTGAGGAAAGCGTTAAGCAAGCTTACCCCAAATGAAAAGTGGACATCTCTGACTAACTCCGGTGCAAGGTACCTTTACAATATTTTGCATTTACATTTTGTTTCCTACTTTACTGTTGTTTCCTTTTCGAGGACGAAAAGTTTTAAGTGGGAGAGATTGTAATAACCCGGAAAATACGAGCCAATTTAAAATTTTTAAATTGATCATTTCAAAGGAATTTGAACAATTGAATTAGAATATATCAATAAAATAGTGAATTAGAAATAGTGAGTCAGTTTGAAAATTTGAATTCAAACTTTGACTGACTGTGCAGGGTGGAAAATATAACGGATTTTAGCGAAGTATTTAACTCTGTTTATCAATACCTTTCTAACGAATCTGAAAAATCGAAGTTTCATGACGGGAATCAAAAGTTATGCCCGAATGAATTTTCAAAAAGGTCGCTATATAGAATATATAGCCCTGGAAAATTGATATTTTGCAAACGACCTCGGAATTCGGCGAAACCACTTTTGTTGGGTCCGGGATGTCAAACTATTGCTAGGTTTCAAATTTCATAATTTTTGAAGCTAGTATGTGAGCGTGGCAGAAGAAAATGGGTTTGGTCAATTTCTGTTAAATTGGATCGACCAGAAAATGGCCATTTTTCAAACGATCTCAGAATTCGACGAAACTAGTTTTGTTGGGACCGTAGCGTCAAAACATAGCTAGATTTATTTTTCTAGATTTTTTCGAATCAGTTTGTGGCCCTGGAAAATTGAAATGTGCGTCCAAAGTTAAAATTAAATGTTTTATACTTTAATTTGAAAAATAACTGATTGTAACAGTCGAATTGGCCAACGAAACATATCCCATTGTGTCCGTGATGGGGGTATTTAGCTAGAGACGACGGTCGGTGGGCTTGAAAAGAAGTTTGTTGGAGAAAACACTATTTGAAAATATAATATACATATCGGCCAATAAGAATTTTTCTTTCATAAATAAAAAAAAACCTGTAACCCTCGATTTCAACGGCGGAACCTGTTCGCCGCTTCCCTCCTCTTTTCTGACCGCCTCGGCCTTCTATCGCTGCCGCCACCACCTGTCGTCGACGCGCCTCCCTCCCCTCGTCAGATCCGACCCACCCACGACCGCCATCGACGCCTCCTCCGCCTGAATCGAGCGCCGAAAGTCCACCACTTCCCATCGCCGCCGCCGCTCTGGTCTGCCACCGAGCGCCACCAAACCACCACCGATAGGACCCCCACTCGAAGCTCTTCCACGTCCAACTCCCTGATCGTCGTCTAGGTCAGCGGATTTCAAGAAAACCTCAAACCTAGTTTCGAACCATCGTGAAAGGTGAGTCCTTTTTTATGTCTGCACTTTGAAATATCATATCTTTTTGGTGTGTTGACGAAATTCGATGAAACAGGAAACATCGGGACCGCAAGGAAGCTCTCTACTACATAGAAGAAGCCGCGGATTTTTCTGTGTCACCTACGATTTTTAGCACTCCGCAAACCAATGTGAGAAATTTAAATTAAATGAATTAGAATGGAAAATGTCATGTATAAATTATATAAGAGAAATATAAATTACACATGTGTTGTATACCTCATGTACACGCGTGGTGTAAGCTATATAAGCGAAGTATGAATTATACATGCATAGAATAATTGACATATATGTTGAAATGCAAGTGAAATATAGCAATAATATATATATATATATATACACACACTCCCCTCGTCCACAAACCATGGACGATATTTATTGTTGTGAATTGGTGTGAAATATTGGATGAAAAATGCGAATGGTTGAATAATTGTTTGTGGTTGATATTGATTGGTTGTGGTTGAAAAATACCCATTGGTGATTGAAATGAATTGGAAATATTTGTGGAAATAAAAATAAAACATGCTGCCTGTGTGCGAATTAGATGCATGAATCCCCATTGTCAAAAACCGCGAGGTTTTAAGGTAGAGCGAGGAGCCGTACTAGGGACGGTGCCGGTTTTAACTACCCTGCCGTTATGCTGCCGAAATTTTGAATAATATTCATGTGTTAGAATTATTTTCATATGTTGAAATTATCTTCATGCGTTGAAATTAAAGTCATGTGTTGAAACTATATCCATGTGTGGAAATGTTCATGTGTTGAAAAGTGATGTGTGAAAATTAAATTCATTTGTGAATGAAAGAAGTGTATAAACAATAAAAATCACCTTTCTATAATATATATGAAGTATGAAAAATATTCGCCTTATATAAATATTTTCAACAATAAAAATTCCATCTTTCTAATATGAACAACATAAATAAAATATCCATGTGGGGAAATGCCCATGTGTTGAGAAGTGTTTGTATTGGAAAAGTTCATATGTTGAATAAAAAGATCGAACAATAAAAAAATTACATTTTTATTGAAACTATGAAGTGTTGAAAACATCCATTTGTTGAATAAATATTTTAAATGATAAAAATAACATTTTTTTTATCATATATGTGATATGCTAAAGATATGCGAACGTTGAAATAAATATTTGTGAAGAAATATTATTTTTAACATGCATAGGAACTAAATAAAATAGTCATGTGTTGAAATATATTTTAGTTCGCCAAAATTATCATCTTGGAAATGTGAAGTGTTAAAAATACCCACTTGTTCAAATAAAAGTGCATGAGTTGAAATATACATTAATTAGCTAATGATATGGTTTTAGCCTATGCATGCAACATTAGAATGAATGGTGTTTTTAAACCAAAGTAAATCAAATATGAAGTTGATTGGAAAATGATAAGTGATAAAAATTGTATATATGTACATGCATATTTATTGAACAGGTTATAGCAAAGGGGCTAGAGAAAAGGAATAAAATTTTGTGCCCGACAAACAGGCACACATTTACTGTTTTGTTTGGGTGATGATTTTATGAGCCTATTGGAGAGCCGCTTGGCTTTTTCTTTTTCTTTTTGACATGAGACGCCCATGTGGCTATTTGGGAATTTTCCCAGCCCTTCCCGTACAAAGGAGGTTATGGCGAAATTTTCCAAAATTTAAAGGCGTTAGTGAAATAATTGAAGTGAAAACGATATAGGAATTTTTGAATGAACTATATTTATATAAATATATAAATATAAATAAAATTAAAACGAAACGTGGCCGTGTAGTTCATGTTTTGAAACCGTGATTTCAAATGACTAGTGCGGGAAATCCGACAATTGGATTTTCCCGAAACTGCAACCGTTGGGTTCGCCTTGGAAATATCTTTCCAACGGAACCATCTTTGTGAAGATCCGACGGTTGGATTGTCTGGAATGTTTAATTCAAATCTGAAAAAAAAAACAGCGCCAGAAACGATTATATATATATATATATATATATATATATATATATATATATATATATATAATTAAATTAAACCGAATAACGACGCTGCAGTTCGTAAATTGAAATCGTAACTTCAAATGACTAGTGTGGAAGATCCGACCGTCGGATTTTCCCAAAACTGAAACCGTTGGATTCGTTTTGAAATGATCTTTCTAATGATATAAAATTTGTGAAGATCCAACGGTTAGATTTTCAGATATGTGTAAAACAAAATTAGTGAAAAGCAGGGCCAGTGCATCGACACGGCCTGAAACGTCGTTTAATTAAAAATGGCCGTTTTAGATTAAATAAAAATGGTGATATATCGTTATAAAATACTATAGACGATATAGAGTGGAAATAAACCAATTTCATTGTGTTTGCTTGATATGTGATGGTTGAATGTGTTTAACATGAGAATTATAACCAATGAACTGAAATGTGAATGTTGAATAGTCCAACCATGTGAATAATTGATTTGAAAATCTAAATATATGTGGGTTATTTGAAAAGGCCGAGTTTATCTCATTTCAAATAATCGATCAACGTTGAGAAGTCGAAGACGGTTGAAGACCGACGAACTTCACATTGGATGGATGGGCGCTACTGATGCTCGTGATTGGAGTAGCTACCATGAAGGAACTGAAGTAGTAGCCATCCAAACATACTGTTGATTGTACGGATATACGAGGAATTGGTACCTCCGGTTACGTTCAGACCCAGAAAGAACTTGTAAATGGACTGTGTGTCTGACATTGGAGTTTGTTCTGTGCTGATTGATCTCTGTTAAATATATATCCGTTTGGCGGCGGAGAATTTATTCTCTTGCTTAACGCCCTTCTCTGAGACATACGAGTTCAGAGGTTATATATTGATAGAAATCAGTCGCATGGAGTGGATTGCCTGTGTGGCACGCCTGAGTGGCATATGATCAAGGCTTCTGTTGCAAAGCAAAGTCTTGTGGTTGATGATCAAGGCATGGTCTGTGTGACGTAGCTTTGGGTATAATGTGAATTCGCGAGCCTCACACCTCGGTGTGAGTCAAAAACGGGAGAGTGACTGCAGGGAGAGCACGACGTATCTTTCTAGCTAAGGTGGTGTCAGTGACCTACCAGCCCTGACATTATATATACTTTTCACCTGTGTGGTTGTTGGAATGCGAGGCGCCTCGATATAGGTCTGTAAGGACCGGGAAACGTGTGTTCAGGAATAAATAATCCTCAAAAGTAAGAGAGGACCGGCCCTGAAGATCCAAGGATCATAGTGGGGTCCTGGGACATTTGCTAGAGTGTCTCGAATCGGAGAGGAGCTTGCCCCTTGCCTCGACTCATGAAGGATTCCAATTTCCAATACAAAATATGCGGACGTGATTGTATTACTAGTACGGCGACATAGTGGTATGGGTCATTTATGCCGCCTATGATTGATATTTATGATCAAAATCGATTTTGAAATATATATATACACTAGTAATAATATCAAACACTTGTGTTTTATACGTATAAAGCATTTTTGGCCATTATAAGGTAAAAACTCTATCCTCCGGCTTGCGTTGCATTGTGTGATGGGACCTGAGTCTTATAATGGCTTTATTTTATAAAAAGCACTGCGATGATTTAATCAATTACTTTATTTCATGCACTAGCACTCATTTGAGTAAACCCGTTCCGCGAAAGTGGCGTGGACCTTTGATTTGCCTTATTATTGTTGTTAATAAGTTAAGGAGATTTCTTATACCAGTCCCATGAGTGACTCGTAGTTTGTTTAACCTTGCAAACTCGAGTGCCCTCATTTTCACACGGGCGGCCTAGTTACAGGTTTCTGACGCACCTTTTGGCTCATGGCGAGGCTTGACTACACCTAGCTGACTTGGATTTTCTCCGCCATTATTGTATCTATATTATGATTCCTCCATTGGCGATGTAGACTGATATTTATTTTGTGTACTCTTTATGTATGATTCCACCTTTGGCGATGGTGACTGACTATGTATCATTATGCACTAAGTTGTATCATGTACTGTGCTTCTCTGATGTGATGATGTCTATATGATTCCGCTGTCATATGTGTGTAAATTATTCTATTTTCTGTTTATGCTATTATCTATGATCTGCTAATGATGATTAATGTGTTATATTCCAATGATTATCCTTAACACCGTGTTACGGGGTTTTGGGATCGTCACAGCTGGTATCAGAGCTTTGGTTAAACTTAGTTCTGGAGTCTAACACATTAAACACTTCGTCAAAATAGAATCAGTAGCATTCTAAGGCGAGTCTCTCATTAGAGATAGGACTAGTAAAGTCCTAGAATGAGCCGAGCAGAATAGCAAAAACAATTTGATCAGTCCATCGTTATCTTTTCATAAATTTTCTTCTTAACTATGCAATAAACTATCATTTCAGTTAGCTGACTCTTTTCTTGCTTATACAGTACTTGACAAATGGCTACCAGAGCAGCCGCCGCTAGAGGAGGCCGTGCCAGCCGAGGCCGAGGACGGGGAGAAGCCCCAGTTCAAGAAGGAACTTTGATACAACCTCCGGCCGCTCAATACTTCGAGCTAGACCGTGTAGCTAAGAGATACAAAAACTTAGGAGGCAAGACCTTCTCGGGAACTGGCACAGTAATAGAGGCCCTTGCATGGCTCAAAACATGCGAGAAAATTCTTGAAGGCCTAAGGCTTGGAGACGAAGATAAAGCTATTATGGGCGCCTGGCTTATGCAGGAACAAGCTGAACTATGGTGGGAATCTCTCACCGCCGGGACTAGAGAAGCTGGAAGAACATGGGATGGATTCAAAGAACTCTTCAAAGAGATATATGTCCCAGAACAAGCTCTAGAGCGAATGCACGATGACTTCGCCAACCTCCAGCAGAGGGATCTTTTCGTCCAGGATTATCTGAATAAATTTACACTATTGTCGCCCTATGCTCCGGAGCTCATCACCACTGCAAAGTCCAAAAATAAGAGGTTTATCCTTGGGCTAAGGCGACAATATCATGATAGAGCCATGGCCCATGTCAAGCTGGAATTTAACGAACTGGTGGAAATGACATGCAACTACGAAGACCTTGACCATAGGCATCTGGAGCAGGATCGCTCTTGAAGCCAAGCCGGGAACAAACGCAAGCCTACTGCGAATCAAGCTAAGTCAAGCCAAGCAGCATCTTCAAAACCTCAGACTGGCAAGCCGCCGAGATGAACTTGCTTTAACTGTGGCAAAGTGGGGCACTACTCTAATGTGTGCACAGCCCCGAAGAGGCAGAAGACAAATACACAAGGTTCAGGCCAGGGTTCTCAAAACCCTCGCTCCTACTTTAATTGCCGCAAGACCGATCATCTAGTCAAAGACTGTCCTCTACTGAAGAAGGCTACAGTAGCTCACGTCTATGACGGGTCGATCCCGCCAGCTGCTTTCGATGGAGCAGGTAAACCCGATGTTTTGGGAGGTACCCTTACAATTAAAAATATTCCTGTTTCTGTATTGTTTGACACGGGTGCATCGTGTAGTTTTATTACTGGTAACACAATGCACAAATTAAAGTTAAAATAGAGAAAGCTTAAAGAATCGGTTGAAGTTCATAACCCGATAGGTGGTTCTATCACTCTCAGTTCATGTTGTAGAGTGCCAATCTCTTATTCTTCATACAAATTTTCTTTCAATTTGATCATCATGGATTTTCCGGAATTCGATATCATTCTCGGGCTGGATTGGTTAACGAAATACGAAGCCGAAGTGAAGTGTGCGGAAGGAATCATTAAAATTCGAACGAAGCTTGGATATATTACGGTACCCTGTCATGGTCTGAATCCAAATAGAGAAGAATTTTGGTCAGCATTAGAAGTTATCCCCACTTCCATAGAAAAGATTCCGATTGTTAGAAACTATGAGGATGTGTTTGAAGAAGTTGAAAACTTACCTCCGCAAAGAGAAATAGAATTCCGAATCGATCTAATTCCCAATGCCAGACCAGTGGTACATCCAATTCGCAGAATGACTCCGAAGGAAAAAGAAGAATTAGGCGATCAAACTCGTCAACTGTTGTGAAAGGGTCTAATCAGACCTAGTTTTTCTAATTGGGGTGCAGCTGTTGTGTTTGTCCCAAAGTCAGACGGTACTCTTCGATTATGCGTTGATTACCGAGACCTCAACAAACAGACGCTCAAAAACAAGTATCCATTACCCCGCATCAATGATTTGGTAGACCAATTGAATGGGGCGAAAGTACTTTCCCGAATGGACCTAGCTACAGGGTTTCATCAATTGAGAATAGCAGAAGAGTGTGTTCCTTTGATAGCTTTCAGAGGTCCAGACATATTTTATGAATGGTTAGTAATGCCGTTTGGCCTATGCAACGCTCCAGCATACATTGTCGATCTAATGAATAGAGTGTTCAGGAGAGTTCTGAATAAATTTGTCCTCGTATTCATCAATGATATTTTAATCTACTCAAAATCAAAACCCGAGCATGAAAAACAATTAGAAAAAGTATTGGAGATTTTGAGAAAGAACATCTTCAAAGCCAAATTCTCTAAATGTGTCTTCTGGCAAGAAGAAGTCAAGTTTCTTGGCCATGTCGTGTCAGAGAAAGGGATTTCTGTTGACCCAAGCAAAATAACAGCGATTCAAGACTGGAAACAACCCACTACTCCCACAGAAGTTAGAAGTTTTATGGGGTTGGCTAGTTATTATCGAAAGTTCGTTAAGGATTTTTCGAAGATATCCGGTCCGTTAACGAAGCTCACAAAGAAACATGAGAAGTTTAAGTGGACTTCCGACTGTGAAGAAGCTTTCCAGGAATTGAAATCAAAACTGACCACTGCTCCAGTGTTAACCATTATTGATGGCAATTAGGATTTAACGGTTTGGAAAGATGCTTCTATTAGAGGTCTTGGTGCAGTGTTAATGCAAAGAGGCCAAGTAGTCGCTTATGCAAGCCGCCAACTGAAACCGCATTGGAAGAATTATGTGACTCATGATCTTGAGTTGCTAGCCATCGTTTTTGCTTTGAAAATCTGGAGGCATTATTTATTGGGCGAAAAAATTATACTGTACACAGATCATCAATCTTTGAAGTATTTATTCACCCAGAAAGATCTGAATCTGAGACAGCAGCGTTGGCTAGAATTTCTTGCAACGTATGATCTTGATATCCTGTATACGCCGGGGAAGGCTAACGTTGTAGCGGATGCACTTAGTAGAAAAACCGCAATCATTGCCAATTTTATAATTACGCCAGGATTGATTGATAAAATATCTGTTCTACAGAAAAGTGACAATTTTGCGAAAGAGATGATAAGAAGGATTCAAAGGGGCGAAGGCTCTAGTTTCCAGGTGGATAGTGAGGGGGTTCTGAGGTTGAATAAAAGAATATGTGTTTCCGACATTCCTGAGCTCAAAAGAGAAGTGCTGGATGAATGCCATAAATCCAAATTTTGCATCCATCCCGGGGTGAGTAAAATGTACAACAATATCAAACGCACTTTTTGGTGGAAGGCAATGAAAAGGGATATTTCTTTGTATGTTAGCAGATGCCCTACTTGTCAATTGGTCAAGAGCGACCAACAGAAGCTAGCTGGATTGTTGCAACCGTTGGAAGTCCCAAGTTGGAAATGGGAACAGATTTCCATGGATCTCATAGATGGCTTGCCGCGAACCAGGAAAGGTAATGACACATTTGTGTAATCGTAGATCGCTTCACGAAGACTGCCCATTTATACCTGTCAGATCCAATAGAACCACTCAAAGTCTAGCACAGATATATTTCAAAGAAATCGTTAAGCTGCATGGAATTCCCATCAGCATAGTCAATGATAGAGACCCGATATTTGCTAGCAAATTCTGGGAGGCTTTCCAGACAGAATTGGGAACGAAACTGAATATGAGCACTGTTTATCACCCTCAAACAGATGGCCAAACTGAGCGGGTGAATAGAATTCTAGAAGATTTATTGCGGGCTTGTATAATTGATTTTTGTGGGTCATGGGAAGATCACTTGCATTTGGCAGAATTCTCATATAACAATAGCTATCAAGCAAGTTTGGGAATGTCGCCATTTGAAGCATTATATGGCGAACCCTGCAGATCTCCAGCATGTTGGGTAGAACCTGGCAATAGACTTGTGTTAGGACCCGATATGATTAGAGAAGCATCCGATAAAGTCGACTTCATCAAAAAGCGATTGAGAACCGCACAAAGCCAACAGAAAAGTTATGAAGATTCTAGAAGGAGAGATTTGACATTTGCTGTTGGTGACCATGTTTATTTGAAGGTTTCTCCGAAGAGAGGAGTAATCAGATTTGGCAAAACTGGGAAGTTGGCACCGAGATTTATTGGTCCCTTTCCTATACTTGAACGAATTGGAACTCTTGCTTATAGGGTTCAATTACCAAATTGGTTGCCTGGAGTGCATGACGTATTTCACATATCTCAACTTAGAAGACATGCGCATGATCCAGATCTTGTTGTAGAAGAAGCAGCACAACAGGATATAAGAAGGAGCACAACAGGATATAGACAAAACTCCAGAATTAGCACTCTGAAGAGAGCCCTTAAAGATTGTTGGCAAAAAAAATAGAGAACTAAGAAGCAAAAAGGTTCATTTAGTTAAAGTGTAGTGGAGCAGTGATCCTAGAGACTGTACTTAGGAGACTGAGGAAAGCGTTAAGCAAGCTTACCCCAAATGCAGAGTGGACATCTACAACTAACTCCGGTGCAAAGTACCTTTAAAATACTTTGCATTTACATTTTGTTTCCTACTTTACTGTTGTTTCCTTTTCGAGGACGAAAAGTTTTAAGTGGGGGAGATTGTAATAACCCGGAAAATACGAGCCAATTTAAAATTTTTAAATTGGTCATTTCAAAGGAATTTGAACAATTGAAATATAATATTTCAATAAAATAGTGAATTAGAAATAGTGAGTCAGTTTGAAAATTGGAATTCAAACTTTGACTGACTGTGCAGGGTGGATGTAATTACCCGAAAATCTGAGCAGTTTAAATTTTTTTTATTTTGGCAATTTTAGCGAATTTTGAATATTTAAAATGAATTATTTTAAATAAATTCGACGAGAAATTTATTTTGAATATAATTCGAACGTATATTTTACATATGTCGTCGTTAGAATACATATAATTATATATAATTATAAAAGGAATTGAAAATGGCGCGGTAGTTCGATAATTCGATTTCAAACTTCAATTGAATGTACCGGGTGCAAAACAATCCGGATTTTAGTGAAACCAAAAATAATAGGATCTAATTGATTACATCTTTCCAACGAATCTGAAAAATCGAAATTTCATAGCGGGAATCAAAAGATATGTCCAATTGAAAATTCTAAATAGTCGCTATGGAATTCAGGCCCTTAAAAATGGGAATTTTGCAAACGACCTCTGATTTCGACAAAACCACTTTTGTTGGATCCGTGATGTCAAGTTATTGCTAGAATTCAAATTTCATAATTTTTCGAATCAATATGTGAGCATGGAAAAGGAAAACGCGTTTGACCAGTTTCAGTTGATTTTAATCGACTGGAAAATGGCCATTTTTCCAACTGTCTCAGAATTCGACGAAACTAGTTTTGTTAGGACCGTATCGTCAATACGAAGCTAGAAAATATTTTTCGGGAATTTTTCGAGTTAGTATGTGACCCCAGTTAATTGAAATGCACGTTCAAATTCAATATATAGAGTTATATGTTGATTTTAACAAAAACTGATCGAAATAGTCGAATCAGCTTATGGTACATATCCCATTGTGTTCGGAATGGGGGTAATTAGCTATGGACGACAAGCGGTGGGCCTCGTTTAGAGGTCGTATGTAAAATTCAACCTTTTGGGATTAAATAATTAAATAAAAAGAAGAAAATATTCCCACCACCCTTCCTTTTCTCCTTGACCAGCCCCCCCCCCCCCCCTCCCGGTTGAAATCATTTCAAAATAAAGAAAAAAGAGAGAAAACGGGGGGACCGCTCGTCGCCCCCCTCCTCAGATGACCTCGCCGCCGGCGCGAGGCGCCCCCCCTGGTCAGCCGTACCCCCATCTCCTCCTTCTCCATCGCCCTCCTTCTTCTCTCCGTTCCTGCTCCACCACGAAACCGCCCAACTCGAGCTCGCACCCAACCCTAGCCATGCTCCGCTCGCCTCCTCCCCCGCCACCTCGCGCGACGGCGCCGACCACCCCTCCTCCTCAGCCTCGGTCGAAACCCCCCTTCCCTGTTGCTGACCGACGCCAGAGACCCCCCTTTCTCCGACTGCTGCGCACCAGAGAACCCCCCCCTCCCCCCACGGACCACCAGCAAGTCCCTCCACTCCCTCTATCAAATAAAGGTGAGTTTTTACTGATTTTATTTTATGTTAAAACTTATTTTTCATATATGAACACATAGAAAAAGATTTGAATTTCAAAACAAAAGGATGTGATTTTTATGTTGTAAAAATTATAATTTTTCGTTCATGAAAAATTGAGATTTTGATTATCATGTGGCGAAAAGGAAAATGAGATTTTTATGTGCATGCAAGAATTATAAAAATATGATTTATATATTTTTAAAGTATTAAAAAATATAATCTTTATTATGTAGAATATGTAAAAATATGATTTTTGTTTATGTAGGGAATTAAAAATATAATTTTTACATGATAGGGATATTAGAAATATCATCTTTATATGTGTAGCAAAATAAAAATGTGATTTTTATAATGATGAAATTGAAAAGGCGAAATCTTTATATTTGAAAAGGAGAAATCTTTATATTTGAAAAGGCGAAATCTTTATATTTGAAAGGGCGAGATCTTTATATGGAGAATAACGAAGGAAAAATAGGATTTTTATATATTGAATAGCAAAGTAAAAAAATTCGATTTTTACATATTAGTGAATACGGGCAACGAAAGTGAAGAAAGGCGAGAATGAAGAAGAGTCGAGATGATTGGATTAACTATTGGTGAGAACTTCTCACATTTCAAAATTTCTTTTTCTAAGTTATATATATATATATACTAGGATGCAGACGGTGTTTAGTAGCACCCGACACCCGTCATCTACAGACCATGGATGGCTTGTTTGTTTGGTTGATGTGTTGTGAAATTTGTTTGTGTTGTTGATGTGAAATCGATAATACAAATTAATGTATTGAAAGGAAATAAAATATTTAAATAGCTAAAAATATTTTATCGTTAAAAATATAATTTTTAACGTGAAAGTGAATAAATGAATATTTATAAACAAATCGACCGATTTGTTTATATACACTGCTTTGACTGATTGATTGGGATGATAAAATTTACACATCGCCCAACTGCACAAATAAAATCTATGTTTGATTGTTTGAAACCCCACACGGGTATTGGGATAATATATGACATACACTAATCCCAATAATTAGTTGTATGTCGATCGATGGATCGACAGGCTGTTATAAGCGTTAGATATCTATATTTGATGCTTATACAGTGTAGTGCACTTTGGATGATGGTTGACTATGTATCGCTGCTATTATATACATGTGTTGAATGGAATCCATATAATTAACTTTATATGGTAATTGATTGGGCCTCATTCCAATTTAGAAGATAAAGAATAGTATAAAATAAAGGTTCACGTGTTGACTGTACTCATTCGTTGAGATTAGTCACGTGTTGAACGAAATATTTTGACAATAAAATTTACATCTTTATCATATATGAAATTAGAAATTAACTGAAAAATAGATGAGAAGAGTGGTCTCCTGGATATTGATCTGATGTTGGTTTCGGCCTTCGGGGTTAATATTTAGGGAATCATTCTCTTACTAATTTACAGTTGGAGTCTGATTTGATATCAAACGATAGATACCATAATTTTTATAAAATATATTAAATAACAAAAAGAGTCACACGTGGACAGTACTCATTCGTTGAGATTAGTCGTGTGTTGACAAAAATATAGATTCATGTATTGAATAGGATAAATATTCATTTGTTGAATAGAATAATGGAATTATTGAAATATATAAAGCCGTGTTGATTAGAGATGCGCTATTTTGACGCGAACGATATTTATATCGATTATATTCGTTTTTATAATTTTGATTTGAATAGAAAACGAATTTGATTTGAATTGAATAGAAAACAAATTGAATTTGAATTGAATAGAAAATGAATTTGATTTGAATTGAATAGAAAACGAATTTGATTTGAATTGAATAGAAAATGAATTGAATTTGATTTGAATAGAAAACGAATTTGATTTCAACTGAATATATAACGAATTTGATTTCAATTGAATATATAACGAATTTGATTTCAATTGAATAGAAAACGAATTTGATTTCAATTGAATAGAAAACGAATTTGATTTCAATTGAATAGAAAACGAATTTGAATTGAATCGAATAGAAAACCAATTTGAATTGAATCGAATAGAAAACGAATTTGAATTGAATCGAATAGAAAACCAATTTGAATTGAATCGAATAGAAAACCAATTCGAATTGAATCGAATAGAAAACCAAATTGAATTGAATCGAATAGAAAACGAATTCGAATTGAATTGAAAATGAATTGAAATGAATTCAAATTGAATTGAATAGAAATGAATTTTAAAACGAATTTATAAAAAAAAAAATCAATTTTGATTTGAATTGAAATGGAAGTTGAAATTGTTTTTGAAACGAATTTAAAACAATTTATAAAATTCGTTTTAAATAGAAATCGGCGAAATATTTATTATATATATTATATATATAATATAATGGCCTGAATAGAACGCGCCGCACCGCGGCAGTTCGCGAATTTCGACCATTAACTTCGAACGGACATTACGGGAGATCCGTCCGTCGGATTCTCCTAAAATTGGAACCGTTGGGTTCGTATCGAAAAGATCTTTCTAACGAATATTAGAAATTTGAAATCTAACGGTTGGATTTGGAGATACGTCCAAATCAAATTTGGAAAAGGTCGTTGTAAGTGCAGTTCGATGGCCGTTGATGGAAATCGACTGTACGGGCCTTGATAAAATTATTAAAAATAGTAATAATTAGTGTAAAATCATAAGAAATGATTTGGGAAAAATTGGGATGAAAAACTCCACATTTGAAAAGATAAAAATAGATTTTTATCAAAATAAACTAGTTTTGAACTAAAATTAAAACCCATTTATTTTTAAATAAATAAATTGGATTTGAAATGGGTTTTAAATAGAATTGATCTGTGGGTTTATCGTGAACAGTGTTTTAAACAACATTCGTTCTTTAACCCGCTAATAAATAGAATGTGATTTGGGTTTATCGTGAACTGTGTTTTAAATGACATTGGTTCTTTAACCCAGAAAAGGGAGTTTTAATGAATCTGCAATTAGATTGAAATGTAAATTGATAATTTAAATTATCAAATTTAGAAATTGAGCGAGAATGGAGTATCACAAGTTTTGCTCCAAAGCGATAGTTAAATCTTTAATTAGATTTGAACGTGGAATGGTAATTAATTTTACCGACAACACTGTGGTGTTAAATATGGAGTGTTACCAGTTTTGCTTCATGGGATGAATAGGTTGGGATCGGGAAATAAAATAAATAATTACTTCGGTGTGGTTCGCTAATCTCGACTAGTTGGAAAAACAATAATTTGGTTTGAAATGACATCCAAAGGAGGATTAAAGAATAAATTTTAAAGAATTTATCTTGGATAAAATTAATGGTAACCTTTCCCTGAGAATATGAATTGGAATGAGGCGTATGTTGTGTTTGTGTAACATTCGTTTTAATATACGCGGATTGTTCGGAAAGGCCGGGTTTACACCCATTCTGAATAACCGATTCGACGATATGTCGAAGATGAAGATAGTGGTTGAAGACCAGAAGTCTTCACATCGTTTGGGTAATTACTAACGATCCTGATTGGGCTGTACACCCAAGAGGATGGAAATAGTTGGTGGTCGTCCAGACGTACTTGGAGATCGATGGATATGCGAGGAAAGTACCTCCAATTTCGTTCAGACCCAGAACGGACTTGTAAATGGATTGTGTGTCTGACATTGGATTTTTTTCTGTGTTGATTGATTTCTATTAAATATACGTCTGTTTGCGACGGAGAATTTATTCTTCTGCTTAACGCCCTTCTCTGAGACGTACGAGCTCAGAGGTTGTATATCGATGGACATCAGTCGCATGGCACGAATTGCCTGTGTGGCACGCTAAGATGCAATGATCAAGGCTTTTGTTGAAAAGCAGAGTCTTGTGGTTGATGATCAAAGCACGACCTACGTGGCAGCTTTGTGTATAACGTGAATTCGCGAACCTCAGACCTCGGTATGAGTCAAAAACGGGATACGGACTACAGGGAGAGCACGACGTTTCTTTCTAGCTTTGGTGGTGTCAGTGACTTACCAGCCCTGACATTTATATACTTTTCACCTATGTGGTTTTTTGATGAGGCGCCTCGATTTTAGGTCTGTAAGGACCGGGGAACGTGTGTTCAGGAATAAATAATCCTCTAACGTAATTGAGGACCGGCCCTGAAGCATCCAGGATTACCCAGAGTGTGTAGTCCTGAGACATTTGCTAGAGTGTCTCGAAGCGGAGAGGAGCTTGCCCATTGCCTCGACTCATGACGGAAATCCAATTTCCAATACGTGTATTTCGGCTTTTATTGTAGAACTATTATGGCGACATAGTGGTATGGGGAACTTATGCCGTCTATGATTTATATTTATGATTGAAATTGTTTTGACACTATACACCTATTATAGTATCAAATGATTTGTTTTAAACGTACCAAGCATGTTTGCTGTTATAAGGTAAAACCCTATCCTCCGGCTTGCGTTGCATTGTGTGATGGGACCTGGGTCTTATAAAAGCTTCATTTTTTGAAAAAGCATTGCGTTGTTTATTCTATGCACTGGTATTCTTGGGAGGAAACCCGTTCCGTGTTATACGGCGTGGTCCCTTGAATTACTCTCTTTTAAAGTAAAGTTTTAAATAACTGTTTTAGTTCTCACACCAGTCACATGACTGACCTGGAGTTTATTGTTTTAACCTACACTCTGGGTGCCCCTATTTTCGACACGGGCAGCTAGTAGTTTTGGTTTTGCAGATTTATATTCACAGGATCCTGGTTTACAGCTGGAATGATGCTCGGAAAGCTCTGTATCCGTGTATCACTTCAGTTGTGCTTTGTATTACTTTTCCGCTGCTATGTAATTTATTGCAATCTCTGATATTTATCGAATGTAATTTATTCATTCATACTCTGTATATTCTTGTATCTGATGGAATTGTTGTAATAGCAATGAAATGTTCTTCCGTCTACGTTCTGATTTGTCCTGTTCTCAAACGATCAGGGGTTTCGAACGGTCTAGATCAGTTTAACGACTGATTCGGATCGAGTGAAATTCCAGGCCGTCACATTTGGTATCAGAGCTTTGGTTTACAGAGCTCCAGAACAAGACACATTAGAACCAAACGAAAGAATTCATCAGATATTGGATTAGTAATATCCAATTAGAAGGACTCGTTAGAGATAGGATTAGTAGTATCCTAGAACGAGCATGAAGAGTATATTTTTCAAATGAAAACAATTTTGTTTTGAAAATTTAAACCATTTTATACGTATTTGAATATTTATTTATTTGAATTTGGACAATCTAGTATTTAAAGGTTTTGCATATATGCGTCATGAACGTATATTCGAAATTTTAATATATGAGATAGATATAGAGTCACACTCTAGTCGCCCGGACATGGTCCTGATGATGAAGTATACCATCACCAGTATTTATTTTCGAGTGACGTAGGTGTGATATCTATATATTTCCATTAGACTGGTGTGAGAACCAAAACTAATATAGATAGATTTATTTGTTGTGATTTGGCATCAAAAACATGATTTTCTGAATATATGTATCAAATTTATGAATTTGAAACTCTAATTCACTAATTGATTGATGTTTGTGTTGTTTGTCTATTTGTTTGCTAATTTTGAACCATTTAGTCTAATAGAATAAAATATTGAATTGTATTGAAAATTGGTCACATTTGCTTGCATATACATATACTTACATTGAACAGGTCATAGCAAGGAGGCTAGAGCAGAGAATAAAATTTGTTTGCCCGACAAATAGGTACATGTTTACTATAATTTACTGTTTTGTTTGGATGATGATGATTTTATGAGCCTATTGGCTAGCCGCTTGGCTTTTTCTTTTTGAGATCAGAAGGCCTACATGGCAATTTCGGGATTTTCCCGTGGCTCCAGGTGCAGGGGAGGTTATGGCGAAATTTTTCGAAAATTTAGGGTGTTAGCCAAATTTTTGAAAATTTGAAAATTCTCAGAAACTGAAAAGTTGGAGAATGGAAGCCAGATCAAACATAGAGTTGATTAATCAATACACTTTCGACTTTGTTCCTTTTCGGGGACGAAAAGTTTTAAGTGGGGGAGATTGTAATAACCCGAAAATCTGAGCCAGTTTATTTTTTTTTATTTTGGCAATTTTATCGAATTTTGAATATTTAAAATGAATTATTTTAAATAAATTCGACGAGAAATTTATTTTGAATATAATTTGAACGTATATTTTACATACGTCGTCGTTAGAATATATATAATTATATATAATTATAAAAGGAACTGAAAATGGCACGGTAGTTCGATAATTCGATTTCAAACTTCAATTGAATGTACCGGGTGCAAAACAATCCGGATTTTAGTGAAACCAAAAATAGTAAGATCTAATTGATTACATCTTTCCAACGAATCTGAAAAATCAAAATTTCATAGCGGGAATCAAAAGATATGTCCAATTGAAAATTCTAAATAGTCGCTATGGAATTCAGGCCCTTAAAAATGGGAATTTTGCAAACGACCTCGGATTTCGATGAAACCACTTTTGTTGGATCCGTGATGTCAACTTATTGCTAGATTCCTAATTTCATAATTTTTCGAATCAATATGTGAGCGTGGCAAAGGAAAACGCGTTTGACCAGTTTCAGTTGATTTTAATCGATTGGAAAATGCCCATTTTTCCAACCGTCTCAGAATTCGACAAAACTAGTTTTGTTAGGACTGTATCGTCAATACGAAGCTAAAAAAAAATTCGGGAATTTTTCGAGTTAGTATGTGACCCCAATAAATTGAAATGCGCGTTCAAATTCAATATATAGAGTTATATGTTGATTTTGACGAAAACTGATCGAAACAGTCGAATCAGCTTATGGTACATATCCCATTGTGTTCGGAATGGGGGTAATTAGCTATGGACGACAGGCGGTGGGCCTCGTTTAGAGGTCGTATGTAAAAGTCAACCTTTTGGGATTAAATAATTAAATAAATAAAAAGAAAATATCCCCCCCCCCCTCTTCCTTTTCTCCTTAACCAGCCCCCCCCCCCACCCCCCCGTGTTGAAATCATTTCAAAATAAAGAAGAAAAAAAGAGAAAAAGGGGGTGACCGCTCGTCGCCCCCCTCCTCAGATGACCTCGCCGCTGGTGCGAGGCGTGAGGCGCCCCCCTCCCCCCGCTTCAGCTGTACCCCCATCTCCTCCTTCTTCATCGCCCTCCTTCTCTCCGTTCCTGCTCCACCACGAAACCGCCCAACTCGAGCTCGCACCCAACCCTAGCCACGCTCCGCTCGCCTCCTCCCCGGCCACCTCGCGCGACGGCGCCGACCACCCCTCCTCCTCAGCCTCGATCGAAACCCCCCTTTCCTGTTGCTGACCGACGCCAGAGACCCCCCTTTCTCCGACTGCTGCGCACCAGAGACCCCCCCCCCCCCGGGCCACCAGAAAGTCCCTCCACTCCCTCTATCAAATAAAGGTGAGTTTTACTGATTTTATTTTATGTTAAAACTGATTTTTATTTTTCTATGTGATAAAACTGATTTTTCATATATGAACACATAGAAAAAGATTTGAATTTCAAAACAAAAAGATGTGATTTTTATGTTGTAAAAATTATAATTTTTCGTTCATGAAAAATTGAGATTTTGATTATCATGTGGCGAAAGGAAAATGAGATTTTTATGTGCATGCAAGAATTATAAAAACACGATTTTTATATTTTTAAAGTTTTAAAATTATAATCTTTATTATGTAGAAGATGTAAAAATATGATTTTTGTTTATATAGGGAATTAAAAATATAATTTTTACATGATAGGGATATTAGAAATATCATCTTTATATGTGTAGCAAAATAAAAATGTGATTTTTATAATAATGAAATTGAAAAGGCGAAATCTTTATATTTGAAAAGGCGAAATCTTTATATTTGAAAGGGCGAGATCTTTATATGGAGAATAACGAAGGAAAAATAGGATTTTTATATATTGAATAGCAAAGTAAAAAATTCGATTTTTACATATGTAGTGAATACGGGCAACGAAAGTGAAGAAAGGCGAGAACGAAGAAGAGTCGAGATGATTGGATTAGCTATTGGTGAGAACTTCTCAGCTTTCAAAATTTCTTTTTCTAAGTTATATATATATATACTAGGATGCAGACAGTGTTTAGTAGCACCCGACACCCGTCATCCACAGACCATGGATGGCTTGTTTGTTTGGTTGATGTGTTGTGAAATTTGTTTGTGTTGTTGATGTGAAATCGATAATACAAATTAATGTATTGAAAGGAAATAAAATATTTAAATAGTTAAAAATATTTTATCGTTAAAAATATAATTTTTAACGTGAAAGTGAATAGATGAATATTTATAAACAAATCGACCGATTTGTTTATATACACTGATTTGACTGATTGATTGGGATGATAAATTTTACACATCGCCCAACTGCACAAATAAAATCTGTGTTTGATTGTTTGAAACCCCACACGGGTATAGGGATAATATATGACATACACTAATCCCAATAATTAGTTGTATGTCGATCGATGGATCGACAAGCTGTTATAAGCGTTAGATATCTATATTTGATGCTTATACAGTGTAGTGCACTTTGGATGATGGTTGACTATGTATCGCTGCTATTATATACATGTGTTGAATGGAATCCATATAATTAACTTTATATGGTAATTGATTGGGCCTCATTCCAATTTAGAAGATAAAGAATAGTATAAAATAAAGGTTCACGTGTTGACTGTACTCATCCGTTGAGATTAGTCATGTGTTGAACGAAATATTTTGACAATAAAATTTACATCTTTATCATATATGAAATTAGAAATTAACTGAAAAATAGATGAGATGAGTGGTCTCCTGGATATTGATCTGATGTTGGTTTCGGCCTTCGGGGTTAATATTTAGGGAATCATTCTCTTACTAATTTACAGTTGGAGTCTGATTTGATATCAAACGATAGATACCATAATTTTTATAAAATATATTAAATAACAAAAAGAGTCACACGTGGACAGTACTCATTCGTTGAGAATAGTCGTGTGTTGACAAAAATATAGATTCATGTATTGAATAGGATAAATATTCATTCGTTGAATAGAATAACGGAATTATTGAAATATATAAAGCCGTGTTGATTAGAGATGCGCTATTTTGACGCGAACGATATTTATATCGATTATATTCGTTTTTATAATTTTGATTTGAATAGAAAACGAATTGAATTTGAATTGAATAGAAAACGAATTTGATTTGAATTGAATAGAAAACGAATTGAATTTGATTTGAATAGAAAACGAATTTGATTTCAATTGAATATATAACGAATTTGATTTCAATTGAATATATAACGAATTTGATTTTAATTGAATAGAAAACGAATTTGATTTCAATTGAATATAAAACGAATTTGATTTCAATTGAATAGAAAACGAATTTGAATTGAATCGAATAGAAAACCAATTTGAATTGAATCGAATAGAAAACGAATTTGAATTGAATCGAATAGAAAACCAATTTGAATTGAATCGAATAGAAAACCAATTTGAATTGAATCGAATAGAAAACGAATTCGAATTGAATTGAAAACGAATTGAAATGAATTCAAATTGAATTGAAATTTGAATTGAATAGAAATGAATTTTAAAACGAATTTATGTAAAAAAATCAATTTTGATTTGAATTGAAATGGAAGTTGAAATTGTTTTTGAAACGAATTTAAAACGATTTATAAAATTCGTTTTAAATAGAAATCGGCGAAATATTTATTATATATATAATATAATGGCTTGAATAGAACGCGCCGCGCCGCGGCAGTTCGCGAATTTCGACCATTAACTTCGAACGGACATTACGGGAGATCCGACCGTCGGATTCTCCTAAAACCGGAACCGTTGGGTTCG
This sequence comes from Allium sativum, assembly GCA_030737875.1. NCBI lineage: Eukaryota > Viridiplantae > Streptophyta > Magnoliopsida > Asparagales > Amaryllidaceae > Allium > Allium sativum. The sequence continues at coordinate 150,837,476 of CM060913.1, forward strand.
TATCGAAAAGAGCTTTTTAACGAATATTAGAAATCTGAAATCTAATGGTTGGATTTGGAGATACGTCCAAATCAAATTTGGAAAAGGTCGCTGTAAGTGCAGTTCGATGGACGTTGATGGAAATCGACTGTAGGGGCCTTGATAAAATTATTAAAAATAGTAATAATTAGTGTGAAATCATAAGAAATGATTTGGGAAAAATTTGGATGAAAAACTCCACATTTGAAAAGATAAAAATAGATTTTTATCAAAATAAACTAGTATTGAACTAAAATTAAAACCCATTTATTTTTAAATAAATAAATTGGATTTGAAATGGGTTTTAAATAGAATTGATCTGTGGGTTTATCGTGAACAGTGTTTTAAATAGCATTCGTTCTTTAACCCGCTAATAAATAGAATGTGATTTGGGTTTATCGTGAACTGTGTTTTAAATGCCATTGGTTCTTTAACCCAGAAAAGGGAGTTTTAATGAATCTGCAATTAGATTGAAATGTAAATTGATAATTTAAATTATCAAATTTAGAAATTGAGCGAGAATGGAGTATCATCAGTTTTGCTCCAAAGCGATAGTTAAATCTTTAATTAGATTTGAACGTGGAATGGTAATTAATTTTACCGACAACACTGTGGTGTTAAATATGGAGTATTACTAGTTTTGCTTCACTGGATGAATAGGTTGGGATTGGGAAATAAAATAAATAATTACTTCAGTGTGGTTCGCTAATCTCGACTAGTTGGAAAAACCATAATTTGGTTTGAAATGACATCCGAAGGAAGATTAAAGAATAAATTTTAAAGAATTTATCTTGGATAAAATTAATGGGAACCTTTCCCTGAGAATATGAATTGGAATGAGGCGTATGTTGTGTTTGTGTAACATTCATTTTAATATACGCGGATTGTTCGGAAAGGCCGGGTTTACACCCATTCTGAATAATCGATTCGACGATATGTCGAAGATGAAGACGGTGGTTGAAGACCGGAAGTCTTCACATCGTTTGGGTAATTACTAATGATCCTGATTGGGTTGTACACCCAAGAGGAGGGAAATAGTTGGCGGTCGTCCATACGTACTTGGAGATCGATGGATATGTGAGGAAAGTGCCTCCGGTTTTGTTCAGACCCAGAACGGACATGTAAATGGATTGTGTGTCTGACATTGGATTTTATTCTGTGTTGATTGATTTCTATTAAATATACATCTGTTTGGCGGCGGAGAATTTATTCTTCTGCTTAACGCCCTTCTCTGAGACGTACGAGCTCAGAGGTTGTATATTGATGGACATCAGTCGCATGGCATGAATTGCCTGTGTGGCACGCTAAGATGCAATGATCAAGTCTTTTGTAGAAAAGCAGAGTTTTGTGGTTGATGATCAAAGCACGGCCTACGTGGCAGCTTTGTGTAGAACGTGAATTCGCGAGCCTCACACCTCGGTATGAGTCAAAAACGGGATACGGACTGCAGGGAGAGCACGACGTTTCTTTCTTGCTTTGGTGGTGTCAGTGACTTACCAACCCTGACATTTATATACTTTTCACCTATGTGGTTGTTGGATGAGGCGCCTCGATTTTAGGTCTGTAAGGACCGGGGAACGTATGTCCAGGAATAAATAATCCTCTAATGTAAGTGAGGACCGGCCCTGAAGCATCCAGGATTGCCCAGAGTGTGTAGTCCCGAGACATTTGCTAGATTGTCTCGAAGCGGAGAGGAGCTTGCCCCTTGCCTCGACTCATGACGGAAATCCAATTTCCAATACGTGTATTTCGGCTTTAATTGTAGAACTAGTATGGCGACATAGTGGTATGGGGCACTTATGACGTCTATGATTTATATTTATGATTGAAATTGTTTTGACACTATACACCTATTATAGTATCAAATGATTTGTTTTAAACGTACCAAGCAGGTTTGGCTGTTATAAGGTAAAACCCTATCCTCCGGCTTGCGTTGCATTGTGTGATGGGACCTGGGTCTTATAAAAGCTTCATTTTTCGAAAAAGCATTGCGTTGTTTATTCTATGCACTGGTATTCTTGGGAGGAAACCCGTTCCGTGTTATACGGCGTGGTCCCTTGAATTACTCTCTTTTAAAGTAAAGTTTTAAATAACTGTTTTAGTTCTCACACCAGTCACATGACTGACCTGGAGTTTATTGTTTTAACCTAAACTCTGGGTGCCCCTATTTTTGACACGGGCAGCTAGTAGTTTTGGTTTTGCAGATTTATATTCACAGGATCCTGGTTTACCGCTGGAATGATGCTCGGAAAGCTCTGTATCCGTGTATCACTTCAGTTGTGCTTTGTATTATTTTTCCGCTGCTATGTAATTTATTGTAATCTCTGATATTTATCGAATGTAATTTATTCATTCATACTCTGTATATTCTTGTATCTGATGGAATTGTTGTAATAGCAATGAAATGTTCTTCCATCTACGTTCTGATTTGTCCTGTTCTCAAACGATCAAGGGTTTCGAACGGTCTAGATCGGTTTAACGACTGATTCGGATCGAGCGAAATTCCAGGCCGTCACAGTGGAAAATATAACGGATTTTAGCGAAACAAAAAATATTTAAATCTGTTTATCAATACCTTTCTAACGAATCTGAAAAATCGAAGTTTCATAACGAGAATCAAAAGTTATGGCCGAATGAATTTTCAGAAAGGTCGCTATATAGAATATATACCCCTGGAAAATTGATATTTTGCTAACGACCTCGGAATTCGACGAAACCACTTTTGTTGGGTCTGGGATGTCAAACTATTTCTAGGTTTCAAATTTCATAATTTTTGAAGCTAGTATGTGAGCGTGGTAAAAGAAAATGGGTTTGTTCAATTTCTGTTAAATTGGATCAACCAGAAAATGGTCATTTTTCAAACGATCTTAGAATTCGACGAAATTAGTTTTGTTGGGACCGTAGCGTCAAAACATAGCTAGATTTATTTTTCTGGAATTTTTCGAATCAGTTTGTGGCCCTAGCAAATTGAAATGTGCATCCAAAGTTAAAATTAAATGTTTTATACTTTAATTTGAAAATAACTGACTGTAACAGTCGAATTGGCCAATGAAACATATCCCATTGTGTCCGAGAAGGGGGTTTTTAGCTAGAGACGACAGTCGTTGGGCTTGAAAAGGAGTTCGTTGGAGAAAACACTATTTAAAAATATAATATATATATCGGCCAATAGGAATTTTTCTTTCATAAATAAAAAAAAAAAAACCCCCGTAACCCTCGATTTCAACGGCGAAACCTGCTCGCCGTTTCCCTCCTCTTTTTCGACCGCCTCAGCCTTCAATCGCCGCCGCCACCACCTGTCGTCGACGCGCCTCCCTCCCCTCGTCAGATCCGACCCACCGACGACTTTCATCGACGCCTCCTCCGCCTGAATCGAGCGCCCAAAGTCCACCACTTCCCATCGCCGCCGCCGCTCCGATCTGCCACCGTGCGCCACCAAACCACCACCGACAGGACCCCCACTCGAAGCGTTTCCACGTCCAACTCCCTGATCGTCGTCTAGGTCAGCGGATTTCGCGAAAACCTCAAACCTATTTTCGAACCATCGTGAAAGGTGAGTCCTTTTTGATGTCTACACTTTGAAAAATCATATCTTTTTAGTGTGTTGACGAAATTCGATGAAACAGGAAACATCGGGACCGCAAGGAAGCTCTCTACCACATAGAAGAAGCCGCAGATTTTTCTGTGTCACCTACGATTTTTAGCACTCCGCAAACCAATGTGAGAAATTTAAATAAAATGAATTTGAATGGAAAATGTCGTGTATAAATTAAGTAAGTGAAATATAAATTACACACGTGTTGTATACCTCATGTACACGCGTGGTGTAAGCTATATAAGCGAAGTATGAATTATACATGCATAGAATAATTGACATATATGTTGAAATGCAAGTGAAATATAGCAATAATATATATATATATATATATATATATATACATACATATATATATATATACACACACACACTCCCCTCGTTGACAAACCATGGACGATATTTATTGTTGTGAATTGGTGTGAAATATTGGATGAAAAATGCGAATGGTTGAATAATTGTTTGTGGTTGATATTGATTAGTTGTGGTTGAAAAATACCCATTGGTGATTGAAATGAATTGGAAATATTTGTGGAAATAAAAATAAAACATGCCGCCTGCGTGCGAATTAGATGCATGAATCGCCATTGTAAAAAACCGCGAGGTTTTAAGGTAGAGCGAGGAGCCGTACTAGGGACGGTGCCGGTTTTAACTACCCTGCCATTATGCTGCCGAAATTTTGAATAATATTCATGTGTTAGAATTATTTTCATATGTTGAAATTATCTTTATGCGTTGAAATTAAAGTCATGTGTTGAAACTATATCCATGTGTGGAAATGTTCATGTGTTGAAAAGTGATGTGTGAAAATTAAATTCATTTGTGAATGAATGAAGCGCATAAACAATAAAAATCACCTTTCTATAATATATATGAAGTATGAAAAATATTCGCCTTATATATATAGTTTCAACAATAAAAATTCCATCTTTCTAATATGAACAACATAAATAAAATATCCATGTGGGGAAATGCCCATGTGTTGAGAAGTGTTTCTAGTGGAAAAGTTAATGTGTTGAATAAAAAGATCGAACAATAAAAAAATTACATTTTTATTGAAACTATGAAGTGTTGAAAACATCCATTTGTCGAATAAATATTTTAAATGATAAAAATATCATACTTTTTATCATATATGTGATATGCTAAAGATATGCGGACGTTGAAATAAATATTTGTGAAGAAATATTATTTTTAACATGCATAGGAACTAAATAAAATAGTCATGTGTTGAAATATATTTTAGTTCGCCAAAATTATCTTCTTGGAAATGTGAAGTGTTAAAAATAGCCACTTGTTCAAATAAAAGTGCATGAGTTGAAATATACATTAATTAGCTAATGATATGATTTTAGCCTATGCATGCAACATTAGAATGAATGGTGTTTTTAAACCAAAGTAAATCAAATATGAAGTTGAATGGAAAATGATAAGTGATAAAAATAGTATATATGTACATGCATATTTATTGAACAGGCTATAGCAAAGGGGCTTGAGAAGAGGAATAAAATTTTGTGCCCGACAAATAGGTACACATTTACTGTTTTGTTTGGGTGATGATTTTATGAGCCTGTTGGCTAGCCGCTTGGCTTTTTCTTTTTCTTTTTGACATGAGACGCCCGTGTGGCTATTTGGGAATTTTCCCAGCCCCGCCTGTACAAAAGAGGTTATGGCAAAATTTTCCAAAATTTAAATGCGTTAGTGAAATAATTGAAGTGAAAACGATATAGGAATTTTTAATTGAACTATATTTATATAAATATATAAATATATAAATATAAATAAAATTAAAACGAAACGTGGCCATGCAGTTCGTGTTTTGAAACCGTAATTTCAGATGACTAGATCGGGAAATCCGACCATTGGATTTTCCCGAAACTGCAACTGTTGGGTTCGCCTTGGAAATATATTTCCAACGGCACTAACTTTGTGAAGATCCGACGGTTGGATTGTCTGGAATGTTTAATTCAAATCTGAAGAAAAACAGCGCCAGAAACGATTATATTTATATATATAAATATAATTAAATTAAATCGAATAACGATGCTGTAGTTCGTAAATTGAAATCGTAACTTCAAATGACTAGTGGGGAAGATCCGACCGTCGGATTTTCCCAAAACTGAAACCGTTGGATTCGTTTTGAAATGATCTTTCTAATGATATAAAATTTGTGAAGATCCAACGGTTAGATTTTCAGATATGTGTAAAACAAAATTAGTGAAAAGCAGCGCTAGTGCATCGACATGACCTGAAACGTTGTTTAATTAAATATGGCCGTTTTAAATTAAATAAAAATGGTGATATATCGTTATAAAATACTATAGATGATATAGAGTGGAAATAAACCAATTTCATTGTGTTTGCTTGATATTGGATGGTTGAATGTGTTTAACATGAGAATTATAACCAATGAATTGAAATGTGAATGTTGAATAGTCCAACCATGTGAATAATTGATTTGAAAATCTAAATATACATGGGTTATTTGAAAAGGCCGAGTTTATCTCATTTCAAATAATCGATCGACGTTGAGAAGTCAAAGAGTCGAAGACGGTTGAAGACCGACGATCTTCACATTGGATGGATGGGCGCTACTGATGCTCGTGATTGGAGTAGCTACCATGAAGGAACCATCCAAACATATTGTTGATTGTACGGATATACGAGGAATTGGTGCCTCCGGTTTCGTTCAGACCCAGAACGGACTTGTAAATGGACTGTGTGTCTGACATTGGATTTTGTTCTGTGCTGATTGATCTCTGTTAAATATATATCTGTTTGGCGGCGGAGAATTTAATCTCTTGCTTAACGCCCTTCTCTGAGACGTACGAGCTCAGAGGTTATATATTGATAGAAATCATCGCATGGAGTGGATTGCCTGTGTGGCACGCCTGAGTGGCATATGATCAAGGCTTCTGTTGCAAAGCAAAGTCTTGTGGTTGATGATCAAAGCATGGTCTGTGTGACGTAGCTTTATGTATAACGTGAATTCGCGAGCCTCACACCTCGGTATGAGTCAAAAACGGGAGAGTGACTACAGGGAGAGCACGACGTTTCTTTCTAGCTAAGGTGGTGTCAGTGACCTACCAGCCCTGACATTATATATACTTTTCACATGTGTGGTTGTTGGAATGCGAGGCGCCTCAATATAGGTCTGTAAGGACCGGGAAACGTGTGTTCAGGAATAACAAATCCTCAAAAGTAAGAGAGGACCGGCCCTGAAGATCCAAAGATCATAGTGGGGTCCTGGGACATTTGCTAGAGTGTCTCGAATCGGAGAGGAGCTTGCCCTTGCCTCGACTCATGAAGGAATCCAATTTCCAATACGAAATATGCGGACGTGATTGTATTACTAGTACGGCGACATAGTGGTATGGGTCATTTATGCCGCCTATGATTGATATTTATGATTGAAATCGATTTTGAAATATATATGCACTAGTAATAATATCAAACACTTCTGTTTTATACGTATAAAGCATTTTTGGCCATTATAAGGTAAAAACTCTATCCTCCGGCTTGCGTTGCATTGTGTGATGGGACCTGAGTCTTATAATGGCTTCATTTTATAAAAAGCACAGCGATGATTTAATCAGTTACTTTATTTCATGCACTAGCACTCATTGGAGTAAACCCGTTCCGCAAAAGTGGCGTGGTCCTTTGATTTGCCTTATTATTGTTGTTAATAAGTTAAGGAGATTTCTCATACCAGTCCCATGACTGACTCATAGTTTGTTTCACCTTGCAAACTCGGGTGCCCACATTTTCACACGGGCAGCCTAGTTACAGGTTTCTGATGCACCTTTTGGCTCATGGCGAGGCTTGACTACACCTGGCTGACTTGGATTTTCTCCGCCATTATTGTATCTATATTATGATTCCGCCATTGGCGATGTAGACTGATATTTATTTTGTGTGCTTTTTATGTATGATTCCGCCTCAGGCGATGGTGACTGACTATGTATCATTATGCACTAAGTTGTATCCTGTACTGTGCTTCTCTGATGTGATGATGTCTATATGATTCCGCTGTCATATGTGTGTAAATTATTCTATTTTCTATTTATGCTATTATCTGTGATCTGCTAATGATGATTAATGAGTTATATTCCAATGATTATCCTTAACACCGTGTTACGGGGTTTTGGGATCGTCACAATTCACGACAAACCCAAAATCCAATTTGATATCAAATATAAGGCCCTAAATATAAATTATATCGGCTTATATTCAATATCAAATTCTGAAATCAACAAATATCGTACTAGGAATAATGATATATATATATCTTCCAAATTTCTTCATAATATCCATGTAATCACGGAATTCAGTATCGAAATAATCCGAAGATAATTTCGATTCAAATCCATTCCAATTCATATATTGGAAATTTTGGTTATTTTTTTAAAACCATTTCAAATCCAATTTATTTATTTAAAAATTATTGGATTTCAGATCTAGTTAATAACTAGTTCATTTTGATAAAAATATATTTTTATCTTTACAAACGTGGAATTTTCGTCCAAATTCTTTTCAAACCATTTATTATGATTTTACACAAATTACTAATATTTTTAATAATTTTATCAAGGCGCGTACAGTCGATTTCCATAAACAGTCATCGAACTGCACTTACAACGAACTTTTCCAAATTTGATTTGGACATAATTCCAAATCCAACCATTAGATTTCAAATTCCTTATATTCATTGCAAAGCTCTTTTTGATACGAAGCGAGGCGCATTTTATTCAGGCAATTTTATATGTATATATAATATATATATTTCATTGATTTCCATTTGAAACGTTTTATAAATCGTTTTAAATTCGGTTTAAAAACGATTTCAACTTCATATTCAATTTTAAATCAAAATAGAATATTCCATATCATTAATATATAAATGATAATATTTTCAAAACATTAGATTTTGAAATCACTTCCTTTTTTATATTCATTATAAAAATGAATAAAATCGATATAAATATCGTTCGCGTCAAAATGGCGCACATCTAATCAACACGGCTTCATATATTTCAATATTTTCGTGTCCATCCCAAATCGGACATCAAAATCATATTTTGATCCTTTACTGAATATTATTTTAAAATATTAGTTATTTTAAAATATTCATTATTCGTCATTTTAAAATATTCGTTATTTCCGAATTGGAATTCGACACGGTTAATTACCATATAATTTTATTTATATGGATTTCATACACACATGTACACAACAATAACCAAACACAGTCAGCCATCATCCAGAGTGCATTACACAACTGCATAAGCGTTAAATATAAATAATTAACGCTTGCAAAAGTTTGTCAACCCATCGATTGACATACAACTAAATATTGGGAGTAGTGTAGTTCCAATATCATCCCAAAACCCGTGTGGGGTTTTCAAACAACAAACACTTATTATTATTTGTGCCGTTGGGTGATGTGTAAAATATATCGTCCCAATCCATATCAGTTAAATGTGTGTACAAAAACAAATCATCCGATTTGTAAATGAATATTTTTTTTATTCATATACACTACAAAAATTATATTTTTAACTATAAAATATTTATTTCAACTCATGAATATTTTATACAGTTCATTTATACAATAAAAATGATATTTTTATTATTCTAACATTTTTAGAAAATTTCAGCAGCATAACGGCGCGATATTAGAAACGGAATAAGGTCTAGCCTTACCCCTCGCCTAATAATGGCTCGCGCCATACACATATCAATTCTAATCAATTCATTTCAATTCCCAAACAAAATTCAAACAAATAAACCGATTAACTAGACAAACATTGTTTCAAACAAAGGTATCGGGTGGTACTAAGCACCGTCTACATCCTAGTATATATATTTAACTAGAAAATAAATTAGAGTGAAAAGTTCTCACCTTTGGGATCCACTCCACCAGTTTTATTTCTGAACCGTTAATCTTTTCCACGCAATTCATAGTAAAAATCACATTTTTAATATGATGTTTATATATTAAAAAATCGCATTTTTATATCACTTTATATATATATATATATATATATATATATATATATATATACAAGACCACATTTTTATATAACTAAAAATCGAATTTTTATATAACTAAAAATTGAATTTTTATATCGAATTTTTATATCGCTACGACATATATAAAAATCATATTTTTCATATCGCTACATATACAAAAATCAAATTTTTATCTTTGCTACTTCATTATAAAAATCAAATTTTTATCTTCGCTAATTCATTATAAAAATCAAATTTTTATCTTCACTACTTCATATAAAAATCAAATTTTTATCTTCAGTACTTCATTATAAAAATCAAAATTTTATCTTCACTACTTTATTATAAAAATCAAATTTCTTTCTATTATGAAAAATCATATCTTTCTACTAATAAAAATCATATTTTTTTCATATATAAAATTCGTTTCTTTTTATAAATAAAAATATTTCTTTTCTATAATAAAAAATCATTTCTTTTCTATAATAAAAATCATTTCTTTTCTATAATAAAAATCATTTCTTTTCTATAATAATAATCATATCTTTATTTGTATGTTGTCTATAAAAAGATCAAATTTTTAATTCAATGCAATTCATATAAAAAAACCAAAAAGTAAACAATGCTTTTTATTTAAATCAGGCTAATTATTTAAAATGGATTAAAATACAAAAAACTTAAAGTTTTTTAAAGTGTTTTCGGCGAATGGGGTATCCACAACTGGCGGAGGTGGTCAGAGGAGGGCACAGGGGTCGTGGGTGGCGGCAGTGGGTCCTACGGTGGTGGTTTCCATCGAGTTGGGGTTTTTGGGGGAGGGTTGAACGAAGGAGGGCGAGGGGGCCCCGGTCTCGCCAGATGTGGCGTAGGGGAGGGGGATTAGAGCCTAGAGGGTGGCGGTGGTGGCTGCCGGTGGCTTCTACAATGGGTAGCGCGGTTTTTTCCGCGTTGACCTCTTTTGTTGATCTGATTCAACCAGGAAGGAGAAAGAAAGGGGAGGGGTATTTTATAATTTATATATTTATCTATTTTATAATCCTCAAAAGTTACTTTTTCGTTCGGGCTCCAAATCGAACCCAACGACTGTCGCCCCTTAATAATTACCCCCATTCCGAACACAATGGGACATGTTTCATAAGCCAATTTGACTGTTTTAACCAGTTTTCATCAAAATTAAAATATAAATTAATATAACGTTCAAAATTCATTTCAATGCACATTTCAATTTATTGGGGCTAAATACTGATTTTAAAAATTCCCCAAAAATAAATCTAGCTATGTTTTGACGATATGGTTCTAACAAAACTAATTTCGTCCAATTTGGAGACCTTTTGAAAAACGGTCATTTTCCAGTCGATTAAATTCAAACTGAAATTACCAAACGCGTTTAAATTCACCACGCTCACATATTAATTCCAAAAATTATGAAATTGGAATCTAGCAATAATTTGACAATCTGGATCAATAAAAGTGGTTTAATCGAAAATGGAGGTCATTTGCAAAATCGCTATTTTTAAGGGCTATGTATTATATAAAATTCCATAGCGACTATTCTGAATTTTCAACTAAACATAACTTTTTGTTCCCGCTATGAAATCTGGATTTTTCACATTCATTGGAAAGAAATTTTCAAACAGATTCAAATATTTCTTGTAACGACCTGGATTCCGCCTGACCCCAATCGATCGCAAGATCGATTAAAACCGTTCAAAACCCGTGTACGTTAACTTTGGGCATACAACACATCAGAACAAAAACACAGACTTTTATAACATTAATAATAAATGTTACATCAGAGTACAGAATATATCAGAGTACATCAATAAATAATACAGCGGAAGATACATTTACAATAAATTAAATACACTGTAGCGGAACTAATCTTAGCGGAAGGCCATCAATATTCTGGACCCAGCTTCAAACTTCAATCCAGGATCCTGCTTAACTATATCTGCAAAAGCTACTCGACTGCCCGTGTGGAAAGAGGGCACCCGAGTTTGCAAAGTGAAACAAACTACAGGTCAGTCATGGGACTGGTGTGAGAATTCTTAACTTAATTTATCTAAATAGTAGGCTAATCACAGGACCACGCCGCTAACGCGGAACGGGTTTACTCCATTGGAATGCCAGTGCATAATTAAAGTAAATCGTCAAATAACGCAATGCTTTTTAGAAAAATGAAACCATTATAAGACCCAGGTCTCATCACATAATGCAACGCACACCAGAGGATAGGGTTTTACCTTATAATGGTCGAGAGATGCTTGATACGTAAAAAAAGATACTATTATTAGTGTGTATATATATATATTTAAAAACATTCAAATATAATATCAATCCTAGACGGCATAGGTACCATATACTATGTCGCCGTATATAAGTTTACAATCAAAACCGCAAGGGCGTATTGGGAATTGGGTTTCCATCATGAGTCGAGGCTAGGGGTAAGCTCCTCTCCGATTCGAGACACTCTAGCAAATGCCTCAGGACCCCCCACAGTGAACCCTTGGATGCGGTAGGGCCGGTCCCCGCCTATCGGCAGTGGATTGGTTATGCCTGAACACACGCTTCCCGGTTCCTTTGAACCTATAATATGACCACTATCGGCCTATAAAAATCCGAGGCGCCTCAAAATCCATCATCCACATAAGTAAAATGTCAGGGCTGGTAGGTCACTAACACCACTCTAGCTAGAAAGAAACGTGTGCACTCCCTACGGTCCATATCCCGTTTTTGACTCATACCTGGGTGTGAGGCAAGCGAAGTCACGATATACACAAAGCTATGCCGTAATAGGCTATGCTTTGATCATTCCACAAGGCCCTGCTTTTCAACAAAAGCCTTGATCAATTTGCATCTTGGCGTACCACATTTTCAGACCCTACCATATTATTGATCATCTACCAATATATATATATAACCTCTAAGCTCATACAACTTAGAGAAGGGTGATAAGTAAAGAATAAATTCTTCACCACCAAACAGAAATATATAATCAGTAGCGTTCAACAAATACAGTAGAAAGGAATACAATGTCAGACACGCAATCCATTTACAAGTCCGCTCTGGGTCTGAGCGAAACATCGTGTCCGTCGATCTCCAAATGCGTTTGGACGATCATTACCAAATACCTTGCCTTGGAAGGCCAATCCCAATTCAAGATACCAGTCATCATCATCCCAACGATGTGAAAACCTTCGGTCTTCAATTATCGTCTTTGTCTTCGACTCTTGATCGTCGTGATGATTATTCAGAATGGGTTAAACCCGGTCTTTCTGAATAACTTGCATAATTTGGGATTAAAAACAAATATTGGAAAATCACACATTTCGTCACATCCCATCTCAGAATGTTCTTTTAATAAGATATTCAATTTAAAAGACTCTCATTAATTTTATCAAAGATAAATATTTAAAATAAAATCTATAAATCAATTTCTAAAAATATGGAATTCCACAGAAATCCAATCAATACATAATCGATATAGATTTCTGTATCAGACTAATAATATAAATGGAATAACGGCAAAGCCTCTCAAATTCCACCTATAATATCGGTCTTCTTTTACAGAAGCCCATTTCGATAATTACCAATCAAATTTCCACTTAATTCCTTTTTAATATATTAAATTGGAAAAACTTGGTTTTAGAAAATGCCTTTTTAAATCTATAAAATAGATTTATAAATTCCAAATAATAATTTCAATGTAAATTGGATTAAAGGACAAATGTCGTTTAAAACATCGTCCACGATAAATCCACTTCACATCTCAATTTATTTCATATCACCAAATATAATTGCAAATGCTAGTAATCTTTTAAAAACATATTTTAAAATAATTATAAAAATATTCTTTATATAAAAGATTCTAAATGAGAAGTATTCTTTATTTTACAAATCTTTATCTTTTACAAATATTCTTTGTTTAACATATAGTTGATTAAAAATATATTACGAAAAATATATGCACTTTATATAAAAAGGATTTCTAATGTAAAAATAGTCTTATTTAAAAGAACACTTGAATCGAAATGCGACTCAAACATTTACCATATAATTTGGATTATATGGATTTCACACACATCTTATATATGACAATAACAGTATAATCATCAAGTCATCCATTACATCCAAAGTGTAATTTCCACTGTGTAAGCGTTAAAATTAAATAATAACGCTCATCACAGCCCGTCGATCTAGCGATCAACATACAACTAAATATTGGGATTAGTGTATGTGAATTTTCATCCCAACACCCGTATGGGGTTTTCAACCAATCAAGCAAATGATAAACTAATTTGTGCATTTGGGCGATTTGTGAAAATTATCGTCCCCATCACATACACAAGTCGGGTAACTTGTGAATGGCAGTGTAATACACAATATATAACACGACGATATAAATGTCTCTTTTATTTATATTCCTTTTATTGCCTATAAACGGTCAATAAAAATGTGATCTTTATTTCTATACTTTTTATTGTAATTTACATTTTTTTTAACAAAATGTCCTTTTTATTCTAACTTACATTTTGAATGTAATTTTTCTTTTTATTGTTTATTTACATCAAAATGTAAATGTTCCCTTTTACATTGTTTATTATTAACAACAGAAACCTCGTCTTTTATACTTATTCTTTTCAATGAAAGCAATTTTACATAAAATTGTAATTCTTTAATTTTATTCTTTTTATTGTCTCTAGAAAGACAATAAAATGTAACACAAAAATATATTCTTTTTATCGCATCTAAAATGATGATAAAAATGTAACATTAACATTGCTATTTTTATCGCATCAAAAATGCCGATAAAAATGAATCACTAACATTGTCTATTTTTATCGCACCAAAAATGTCGATAAAAATGAATCACTAACATTGTCTATTTTTATCGCACCAAAAATGTCGATAAAAATGACAACATTAACCATTCTATTTTCACCGCATTCAAAATGACGATAAAATATTCAACATTAACAATTCTATTTTTACCGCATTCAAAATGACGATAAAATATTATCATAAGAAATGAAAGCAAGATGTTCTTTTTATTACTAAAAGGAAAAACAACAAAAATGCTTGTTTTAATGCTAGAAAGAAACATGACATAAAAATGTTCTTTTAATGTTAAAAAGAAGAAGCGACAAAAATGACCCTTTTCATGTTAAAAAGAAAAGGTGACAAAATATGTTTTTAATTCTAAAAAGAAAAAGCGACAAAAATTATCTTTTTATTCTAATGCAATATCTTTACAAAAGTGTTATTTTAATATCAATGCGAATTTTCAATTTCTTACTACATATAAAAATGTAAACTTTATTTTACATTGTATATATCATCCTAAATTACATATAAACATGTAAGTTTTAATTTTATTTGCAAATCCCATTTCTAATTACATATAAAAATGTAATTTTTATTTCACGTTGTAAATTCATGTCCCAACTACATAAAGAAATGTAATTGTTATAATGCAATACCAATTCATATTCTAATTACATTGAAAAATGTAATTTTTATCTTACCAATATAACTCATATATAAATTACATAGAAAAAAAAAGTCATTTTTATTTTACCGTTCTAATTCACATCTAAATTACATAGGAAAATGTAATTCTTATCATGCGGTACAAATTCAATTTTAAGTTACATAGAAAAATATAATTTTCATCATGCGATGGAAATTCATATTTTAATTACATAGAAAAATGTAATTTCTAACATACGACATAAATTCATATCTAAATTACATCTAAAAATGTAATTTTTATCATACAGTGTAAATTCACATTTTAATTACCTATAAAAATGTAATTTTTAATTTACAAAGCAAGTTCATACATTCATTTCATATACATTACAAAATAAATGAAATTTCGTTCATGCGGAGTAAATTCATTCATAAATTACATAATAAAATGTAATTTATTTCATATGGTGTAAATTCATTCATAAATTACATAATAAAAATGTAATTTATTTCATACGGTGTAAATTCATTCATAAATTACATAATAAAAATGTAATTTATTTTACATCATAAAATTTCATTCTTTTACTTACAATGTAAAAATATTCACTTTTATGTTTACAATGTAAAGCTATCAACTTTTTATTTTTATAATGTAAAAATATCAACCTTTATATTTTACAGTGTAAAAATATCAACTTTTATATTTTAATGTAAAAACATCGTCTTTTAATATTTAATCGTAAAATATCACCTTCTAATATTTTACAATGTAAAAATTTATCACCTTTCTATTTACACCGTAAAAATTTATCTTTTTATTTCCATTTAAAAATATGACCTTTTTCTTCTTCTTTTCTTTTTTTCAATACAAAAAAAAAATCTTTTTATTTACATCATAAAATTTTCACCTTTTTATTTTCAATACAAGTATATGATTTAAATCTAAATTTAGATTTAATTTTCTAATCCCAAATAGAATTCAATAATATAGCAATTTCAATGCGGATCTAACATGTCACAAACAACAAATCATACCACAAGCAACAATCAATCATCTATCCAACCCAAACATTTTAGATCTGAATCAACACAATAATACAATAATTTTTAACACGAGAAAATTAATTAATAATTAATTAAATAATAGAAATTGAATTCTCACATTGAATTTTGGCCGAAATTTGACTGTCTCCGTTTCAGCTGCGGTTTGCGCCATCGCGAAGCTCTTAATTTTGTGATTCCAACGCAATTTACGGTTTGTCAAACGGACCTCGTATGAAGAAGCTATCGATTTTTAAAGATCGGACAAATTAAATAATTAAATAATAAAATAATAATAAAAAAAGAAGTGGACCTTTCTTCTTCCACCGTAACACGCACGGCCGAAACCATAAACCCGCATTGAACCTCCTTCTGCGCGCCCTCCCCACGACGCCCAGTTCGCCGATCAGACACCGCCATACGAACCGTCATGCCGAGAGCCATCTACACCACCAACCCCTTGAAGCTCGGCCTCCCCTAGGACCCGCAAACCAATAAAAACCGCAGCCCCTTCTCGGACGAAATTCCCGAAATCCGTGCACCAAAATCCGATCTTAACCGTATAGATTTGTAGCTCTCTGAATTCTCTTCGATTTGGAAGGTCATACGTCAATTTTCATCGAGCGGATTGAGAGATCTTAGCATTTGAAAATCAGATGATTTCAGCCCTTGAATTCTGGGCGGCGGCAGCCATTAGGGTTTCAGCCCGATTTTTAAATATTATTTTAATAATAAATCTCGAAATTTGTGCTAAAAGGTGGATTTTCTGACTTTCTCCGTTTTGGGCCTGCTTACTGTCGATCTTAACGTTTTGAGGCCTTCTGAACGCGATGGGCTATGTCCCGGCCTCTAATTCTGATGTCTGTATATTTTTTTCGGTTTTAATTTAAAAATACAATATTAAATAAATAATTTAATTTCTACCGTACATTTAAATATGCCGGGGCCACATACGACCTCATAAAACTCTAAAAAAAATATTTTTAGCTTTCTTACGACGATACGAATCCAAAAAAATTATTTTCGTCGAGTTCTGAGACTGTTCGAAAAATGGCTATTTTTAAGGCGTCTGAAAATAGTCAAAACACATTTTCCTCTGCCACGCTCACATATTAATTCGAAAAATTCTGAAAATTGAAACCTAACAATAATTTGACATTCCGGTTCCAACAAAAGTGGTTTCGTCGAAAACGGAGGTCGTTTGAAAAATAACTATTTTCAAGGCTAATATATTTAATATTAAAAATACCTTTTTAAACAAATAATTATTCGAATCTCAAAATATATAAGTGTTTACTGTTTTTCAATGCAGAAACATCATTCCGAACTCAATGGAAGTGTTTTCGAGTCGAAATTCCTACATATGTGAAAAGTAGCCCTTCGGGCCCTATATATTATATAAATTCTACAGCGACCTTTCTAAAAATTGAATTGGCCATAACTTTTGATTTCCGCTATGAAATTTCAATTTTTCAGATTCGTTAGAAAGATATTTTTAAATAGATTCTAATATTTTTGGTTTCACTAAAATCCGTTAAATTTTGCATCTTGTACGGTCAGTCAAAGTTCAAGTTTGACTTTTCAAACTACCGCGTTATTTCTAATTCCATTTATATTTAAATTAAATTTATTCGTTTTAACTTCGATTAAAATAAATTCTAGCCATTATTATTAATAATAAATTAAATTATAACCTCAAAATTCATTAAAATTTTCTAAAATAAATTTTTTAAATTGGTTCAGAATTTGCGGATTGTTACAATCTCCCCCACTTAAAATCTTTTCGTCCTCGAAAATGGAATGAAGCTAAAGCTGTTTATTTAACTAATTAAATTAATTTCTTTAATTGTTTAAACATTTATTAATTAAATTTAATAATCACAAAACACAATCATCAGTCAATTAGTTAATTAAATTTTCAAAAATATATTACTTTTATATATTCAAAATCATATTTTCTAAGATCGAATTATATATAATAACAAGTACGCTAATTATGAATTCTTCTTCACTCTGACTCATTCTAGGGCATTGCTAACCCCATCTCTAACGAGTATTCTCATTCTAGGATACTGCTGATCCTATCTCTAATGAGTATTCTTATTGGATATTACTAATCCAACCTCTGATGAGTCTTTTGTTCTGTTCTAACGAGTTGTATCCCAAAGATTTGAGCTAACCAGAGCTCTGATACCAGCTGTAACGACCCGGATTCCGCCCGACCCCAATCGATCGCAAGATCGATTAAAACCGTTCAAAACCCGCGTACGTTAACTTTGGGCATACAACACATCAGAACAAAAACACAGACTTTTATAACATCAATAATAAATGTTACATTAGAGTACAGAATATATCAGAGTACATCAATAAATAATACAGCGGAGGATACATTTACAATAAATTAAATACATTGTAGCGGAACTAATCTCAGCGGAAGGCCACCAATATTCTTGTAACGACCCGCATTCTACGCATCATAGGATCGTAGAATATTTATTTCTGTCACATACGAAGTCGTATGGTCATGTAACTTTGGGAGACGACTATTGGGGTCATTTCCCATGTTCATGATTTTTTCCGATTTTTAAATGACCATTTTACCCCTAGTTGGCACTGTTTTGGCCATAACTTTTGACAGGAAAGGAATTTTGACCTGAAACCACTTCCATTGGCTCCGGATGATGGTTTCTCTTTCCGTAGAGTGGTCACATTAGTCAAAAGGACTCACTGTTTGGGAGATATGGCTGAAACAAGTTTCAGATGGTGAAAAACAGCTTAATTGGGCTTAACCGGGTGATTAGCAGCTAGGCCCAGAGGGGAATTTCGGGTTTAGAGGTATAGGAGGACTGATTAGGGTTAGGTTATCACTTTCATTTCAGTTTTGAGCCACCACAAACCTCCTTGAGACCTTAGTAATGGCTTCCATCCTCTAAAACCACTCCAAAACACATTTTTAGTGAAGATTAAGCCTAAACTACATCAAAGCAAGGCCAAATAGCAACAAAGCAAGGTTGGAGCTGCTGCTATACATAGGAATTCGACCCAAACCGAGAGTATTTCAGATTTGGTGTTTCATTTGTGGCCAAGGTGAGTGATTTGCATAGTTTTTGCACTAATTACGGTGATTAAGGGTAATTAGTGAAGATTAGCGAATTTATACGTAAATAAATTCTGGAAAAATTCTTAAAATTCTAAAATAATGTTTTAAGGCTCTGTTAGAAATTTGGGTTAATTTCGATGTGTTTTGCTAATCGTATGCTTAAAACATGATTAAGAGGGATTATAGGAAAATGTGAGGTTTTAGCCACTTTTGATCCATTTTGGTTCATTTGAATTGTTGTTAGCTGTTTGTGGTTGTTCTTACATGTTGCTATGACTCTATGGTATGTTTTATGATTGATTAGAATAGTTAGATTGGTCGAAAATGCCGTCGAATGGTGTAGAAAGCTCGCTGGAAAGTTGCAGAAGTGTGCAGGTTCCGAACCAGTTCGGATCGGAGAAAGGGGTCGGATCGGATTTGTGAACTGACCAAGGGAATTCGAACTGGATTGGAACTTGTCACTGGAGGAGGCTTGGAGAGAAGGAAGGCCCTTTACTTGGAGTTGGAGTGGACAAGGGGATCGGATCGGAAGAATAATTGGAGGCCAGATTGGATCGACTTGGAGATGCAGGGCTCGGATCGGAAGTAAACATTTGGGAGAACTAGCAAGAGGGAAGGCCACGCGGATCAGATGGCAAGGAGGGATCGGATCGGAATACGTGAAGAAATAAGGGAGTGGATCGGAGCACTGGAAGGAAGGACACCCGACCCGACCCGGAGGAGGACACCGACCCGACCTGAAGTGGAATACCCGACCCGAACCGAATGGAAAGATGACAAGGAAGGAGGACCGAACCGAACCGACGAGGGTAATGACCACCGAACCGAACCGTATTCTAGAGCTGCTACTGCACGACAACTGTTCTGAAGATCCACTCCAATTCGATCAAAACCCGAGATGCAAAGGAAGTCCAAATGAGGAGCTTTGACTCAGGATCCAGCTGGGAACCAATGAGTGGGCTTCATGATTGGGCTTTGTTGCGGGACGCATGCCAAGGGGTTATCGACGTCTATAGCTTTGGACCACTATGGTAGGAGGTACGAAGACGGATTCAGGGCCATTATGGCATCGGTAGAACCAAGGGCTACAACCAATGAAGTGGGTCATTGAAATGTTTGGTCATGACTCCATATGTTTAGCTTGGTCATAGCAGGGTTTCTACAAGTCGGGATTCGTCGTTACCTCAATTTTGTCTAGTGTTCCAAAGTGGTAGATGTCGTATGCTTTACGAACTGAGTGAGAGATGTGAGGATGGTTGCTATGGATGATTTGTTTGCTATCATTATGACATACACACCCCACCCCCGTATTCTTTACACTATTCATTATGGCACCTTGGAGTATTGTACGGTATGTGGTACTAACTCTTTGGTTGCAGGTCCAGGTTCAGGTATGGTTTAGTATACCTGTTATCATTCTGTTTAGATGCTTATCGCTCACACCAGGCTTTATGTCTGACCCAGAGTTTTATGTCTCTTCTTATTACTCTGGGTGCTCACACGAGCAGACTAGAGACAGGTTAGCTAGTGATGCACGGGTAGATGATCCGGAGAAGAGCAGGAGGCTTCCAC
The DNA here is from genome assembly GCA_030737875.1 of Allium sativum. Taxonomy (NCBI): domain Eukaryota; kingdom Viridiplantae; phylum Streptophyta; class Magnoliopsida; order Asparagales; family Amaryllidaceae; genus Allium; species Allium sativum. Next base: position 150,858,289 of record CM060913.1, read on the forward strand.
GTAATATATATAGTATTCTCCCTGTGTTGTTGAAGATCACTGCTTGGGCATTGGTGGTGCATCTTCTACTTTAGTTTTCTTTTGTTAGAGACAGTAAATTTGGAAAGTTGTAATAAGCTGTATTTGGATTTCCGCTGCTCTGATGTTGACATTGATTATTAGTTATCAGCTTATGCACTGTCTCGCCTGTTTTATGTCAAGTATGTTATTATTATATTTTATCCCATGCGCTGTGAGACATTCTACAGGTTCCTCGTTTAGTTCATTCCCTTCTTCCTTTTCCTTCTAACGACCCGTTCCGTGCTAACTGGACATGTGTACAGCGCACTTTTGGAGTAAATGTCGGTTGGTGCGGGGCGGGCTGTCACACTTGGTATCAGAGCTCTGGGTTGCGTAGTTAACCTAGGGAAGTAATCAGGGAGAGATATTATACGTATACGAGAGAGCGTATTTGTGATTACTTTGGTTTTTAAAAGCTATATATATATACACTATTACTAGTATAAGGATGAAGTCGTACTGCACTAGCACCACTATGGAGTCGTTAATCGTTTCCTTTTTCAGATTGACGATGAGCCGGTATACTAGAGGTGCTGGTAGAGGAGCCAATAATGGGAATGCTGCTGACATGAGGACGATGTTTACTGACCTGATGAGAGAGATGCTTAGAGATGTGCAGAGGGCAGCTCCCAATGGTGGAAATGGTGGTGGTCCAATAGTGCAGGCGCCAAGAGTCGACTTCGCCAAGCTGAATAAGGATTATACTAGCCTTGGTGGGAAGACGTTCCACGGAACGGAGTCGGCCACGGATGTTCAGGATTGGTTGGATAGTTGCGAACGTATCTTCGAGGATTTGGATATCGAGGATGCGATGAAGAGAAAGCTAGCGTCCCGTCAGCTGCAAGGGCGGGCAATGAATTGGTGGAATGCTATAAAGGCAGCCACTCCCAAAGATCAGATTACTTGGGAGCAGATTAAAGCTCGCTTTAGCGAGAAGTTCATTCCAGCTGCTCAAAAGTCAGTGCTGTTTAAGAAATTCTTGGAGCTCAAACAAAATGGTAGGTCTGTCTCGGAGTATATTGCTGAATTCGACACTTTGCCATGTTGGATCTAGATTAACCCTAGAGGGGGGTGAATAGGGTTTATCACAGTTTATCAGGTAATTAAAAATAATTGCAGCACAGATAAAGTAGAGTAAGTAAATACGGAAAGAAAATAACACACAGAGATACCCAGCTTCGGCAAATCTTGCCTACTGCTGCATTCCTAATGTTTCTACTAGGTGATAGAACAGATCCCGCATACAAGACCATGTACACTCGCGACTCTCGCTCCTATTCTAACCCTACGCTCAAAACACTAGACTGACGAATGTACACTCGATCAGATTTCCCTGTTTACGACCCCGTAACCAGTAACCCAGATTTTACAGACTCTGTAACCGACAGTCAACACACTGACTGATATCCTAGACTTTACGGATCTAGACACTATTTCAATTCATTTTACAAGACAAATTAAAAAAAAAAAGTTAAAACCCTAGGAGTTTAAAAGAAGGGTCATCCCCTTTGGATTTTGGCCGGCCCATTTATCATTTGCTCGATCCCTTTCCCTTTTTATAAAAAATGGCGGCGGCTACGAATGGAAGACAGCTAGGGCTTCTCTTCGAATAACTCCCCCAAATCGATTTGATGGCTTCTAGTATTGATGAAACTGTGGCTCGCGTCTTTGTGACTATGTGATTCTTCACTCTGAATTTCTCTGATTTGGGAGTTAGGGTTTTCTACGCTCCAAATCTCGAACGTATGCTTCTGGAATTAAATCTCTACTGCTTGAGGATATCGTTGCCCCTGTTCTTCGATTGATTTGAGTTGGCTCTTGATCGAAAATTAATTGTGAGTATTCGACTTTAATTTCTCTGACGGTTCTTGATTTTGTTGTTGATTCTCGATCGAATTGTTTTGTGGTTTTCAATCCCCTATATGCCGATGATGAAATGGTTGTGCATACATATAGGGTAACTCGAATCCTAAAAATCTCTGATTTCCATATATGATTTCGATCTGATTGACATTGGCTTTCCCCTTTTGCTTTATTGCCTAAAATTGCTTGGCTTTGAATTGCATACTGATTTGTAGCAATAAATTGTTTCATTGATTTGTGCTCTTTGATTTTAAACACCTCGGCATGGAAAATGAATTTGAATTTGTTGCCTTGGCTTTAATAGCTTTCCTGTTTTGTTTGTGATGAACTTTCCTAAAATGTTTGTGGCCCCTTGAACAATTCTCGCAAGCAATCCCCCTTTGATACCTTGATAATATCGGCCTAATTTGATGCTGTAAATTTTGTGCTTGAATTATTTGTTGCCAAAAACCGAGCTCGGTGATTTCTGGAATTGCTTTTAAACCTTTGCAAAAATGTTTTGCTGTCATCTTGGACACACTTGAAATGACTTTGTTACTTGCCAATCTTTGTTGAATGATATGTGATTTCTCACAAACTTGCCAAACAACAAATACTTCAACTTCTGATTAAATACTTGCATTGTATTAAACAAAATTCCATTCTTGGCTCCCCTTGATTTACAATCACATGTAATTATGCATGTTCATGCTGATTGTATCATATGCCAAATATATATATATGCAATTTTCTGAACATATTTAGGCATTGATTTTGCACTGACCTTTCTGGCTTTGTCAAACACTGATTGAATATTCTGTTTTGAGTGTATGAACCATTTGGTGTGCATGCATGATTTCAGAAAGCAATAAAAGATGGTTTCTTGCCTGAAATCAATATACTGATTCTCCAAACTTGTTTGCATATAGAAATCTTTATGCACTTGTGTTTTGGTCTAAAAAAACCCTTAACTTAGCATTTTGTACTTGAGCTTAGCTGCTTTGTTATGGCTCAACCACTTTGACCTTGACATTGAGTTGAAACATCATTTGCACATATGTATTTGCCTTGCCACTAACATGTATAAAATGCTGCTTTTGTTGATACTTGTCTCGGCCCATCCATGTTTACTCCATATGTATCCTGCTGTGTTAATGCTGAGGTGAACTCATGTGTGCATTTTGTATTGATGTTCCCTTGACCATTCAGCTTTGTACTTGCCAGTACATATATTTGCTACTCCATGATATACTGTATATGAAGCTTTTGTGTTCGACCTATGTTGCATTGCATTTTCTTTTGCTTGGCCATGTATGCTTGCATAACTCTTGTGTTGGCCTGTTTCACCCATGTTTTCAGATTAGCTGAACCACCATGATCTGTCAATGCACCTTTACTTGAACCATGCTGCACCAGTTTACTTGAACACTTGTATATACTTGAGCTTGTGCTTGCTGCTTTGACCATTCTTGCGCACATTGTATTATAACTTGATTGTTATGACATGCCTTATAGCTCTACACTTGAACCATTGCTGTTGCATGCTTTCATACCTGTCTTGTAATGGCTCGACCATTTTGATGTGTGTTGACATGTGCACTGAGTCGAGAAGGTCCAAGTGGCTACTCCTCAGTTGCGCGCTGATTGGCGAGGCAGTGCACACGTGTAATTTGTACACGTGTGTATATGCAGCCATCAGTCAAGTTTTCCTGTCCCTGCACTGTAATATGTGTATATACATACACATGTATGTGTATACATGTATCGTGCTCATGCTATATTCATATAACAGATCAAGTCATGAAAAAATGATGAGAAACACACCAGAAATATGAGGCAAATAAAATTTTAAAAACAAAATTTATATTTGCATATATTCAGTATTATTTCTATTGCAGTATACTGTGTGTTTCTGTTTCATGTGTGACAGGTAAGCTGGGATGACTGGACTGACTGTGATGATTGGACTGACAATGACTGGAATGAAAGCTGAAGATAAGAAGACAGTGTGTGGTGTCAATGAATGTATGAGTCTGTATATACAAGTGAAAATGGATATATATGAAATGTAACTGTGTATATGTTGTGTGTATGTATGACTGAGTGACAATGAATGAACTGTACTGAGGAGCTGTGAGAGAATTGTACAAATATATGTAATAAACAAATTTGATTGAAATAAAATATCATTTTATTGTTGTCAAACGAATTTGTCTATTATATTCTGTTTATATACAAGTACAATATACAGTGAATGTTTAAATAGTGGAGTTATACAGAGTTGTACTGTTTGAATGTTAGAGATATAATATTCAATTCAAATATTATATTCCTATCTGTGTTGTATATATAAAACATTACAATAACAAACACATTTATAATAATATATATTTGTTTGTTATCATCAAACAAAAATCATATAATTGTGTATACAACTGCGTTATATACAACAATCTCCCCCTTTTGATGATGACAAACAAATAAAAGATTTTGATTACAATAAATGTGTTTGACAGTGAATTCTGAACTCCCCCTATTTATTTGCTCCCCCTACAACAGAAACTCCCCCTATAACTGTGCATGAGTGAAAAGAATGTAAAAGGATTCAGAATTCTCAAAAATAAAATATTTATAAAATATTCATTCATAAATCAAAATCTAATCCATTCTCCCCCTTTTGTTATCATCAAAAGGATATAGAATTTAAAATATCGATGAAAAAATTACTGAAAAATATAATTTCAGCTTAAGAGGAGGAATGGTCATCATAAATCTCAATTAGTCAAACAAAAATCATAATAAACTAAGAACTGGTGGCATATCTCACATTGTAGAGAATGAGGGATTTACGATGAATTTTATATAAAATGGGGAGAGATTTAAAACAATTCATTTCCAATTATTTTCAAAGGATTTTTATAAATAAAGAACAGAAACAGTGATGGATTTGGACTATAATCAATAGTTCAACTTAAGTGACAAGATCGAATAATCTCAAATCCCAATACCCATCAATCAACAAATCATAATACATCATAAAATTTCAACATATTTCACAGAATAGAAGATGGATTGATAGGCTGGCTTTTATACTCAGAGGAGAATTTCAAAATTTATTTCTATTTTTAGCACTTTTTTTTTATTTTTTTTATTTTTTTTAATTTAAGAGCACACTGACCACGCATAACCAGAGCTTGGATTTTTAAATGGGATCAGTCGCAGCTTAAATTATAAGTTGTCTCTTAACCATGCATGACCAGATCTTGGATTTTTAAATGAGGTTAGAGTCATGCTTATGTATCAATTATAAATTTTATCATTTTCAGCTTTAAATATGAAAAACTCCCCAGTATATACAACCAATATGAATGATAGAAATGTGATAGGTACAGAAATGGACTGTGAAATAAATTTCTAAATTAATTATATTATGAAATATGACCAACTGTACCGGGATTATTGAAAATTTTCAATTGACACTAATTCTGAAAAATAACATAACCACAATTCCATCACAAATATTTTCACTGTTTATTCAAGATGATTTTATTTTTTAAAAAATATTAAACTCTCCACATTTATAAAAAAATTGTCATGGATGGCAGAATGATGATAGATAATGAGTATGGTCGTGAAATAATTGCCAGTTCAAAGATATTATAATAAATATTCAACCATCATGAAAATCCAGATAAAATCTCCTCTTGTTGTGAAATATATTGCAGTCATAATTCATCACAATTTCAGATTCTGATATATTTTGATGAATTATAAATACAGAACAATTTGGATATTGATTTCAATTTCTGAATGAATAAAAAATAAATAATCTTAAAATTGAAAATTAATTACAAGAGGAATATAAAGAGCTATACAGAACAAGAGTGATTAAAATATATACAAAAAAATTCAGCACATCTAATACCAATTGTAGTCTCCCTCTCGAGGATTTTAATTACACCCTGATGGACCATCATGGACATCTCAGACCAAAGAAATTTAAACACAAACCCAGCCAGACAAATTTAGCACATTTATTTGTATAAGGCAAAAAAAAAATGTATGGATCTATACAAGGTGAAAATTTGAATCTAAGTACAGATGGGTGAGACAAAAATAAGGCGCTTCTGATACCAATTGTTCTCTCTTCTCGAGGATTTAAAATTGACACTTGAGACGAACAAGGATATCAAAGAGTTTCAAACACAGAGCCCACGCAGACAAGATTTACAAATTTGGCAAGCAACAGACAAATCAAAACAGGCAGTTATTTGAAAAACAGTATCAGAGCAGCACAAAAATAGTTTCAGAAACAAACTTGTCAGAATGATGGTCACATAAAATGGTTCATGATCCAAGATTAAAAATACCATTTATTTTAAATCATTTGATGAATATGAAATACTCTAGATTCAATGAATCGATTACACCTAATTATTAATGTCAGATTCAAGATATGTGTGTGATTCAATAAATCAATAATTTCAAATGATTTTAAACAAATAAATATTTAAATCAATTAATCATGAAATATCAATGATTTTCAAAGACCATTTTCAAAAAGAACTTTTCAAGAATTTCTCAAAAACTATTTCTTACAAGCCCAATAGAAACACCAGATCATTTACATCAAATCTGAGAGGTATTCATGATACAAGAAATTAAAAAATAATTTATTTGAAATCACTTGAATCAATGTTAAGTTTGAGATATAATGAATCAGTCACACAAGGTTGATTATTTCACATTTTAAGAGGTGTGTGATATTCAAAATATCAAGAATTTCAGATGATTTCAAACAAACTAATTTCAATCATAATAATCATGAGTAAAGATGAAATTCTAGATGTATCACTGATTCAAACCAAATATTTTTCAAGTCAGAAATAATCAAGCCAATCTAAAAATTAATGAGATTATCACAACTGAGAAGTAACAGTGCTGTAATGAGTATAATACTTTAAGTGTTTCCAAAATGAATTGGAAGGGACTCAAAACAGTATAAGTGTGTGAAGTTTCATTAATTATTCAGATCTTTAAAATTTTTGAATTTATACTAACAGTGTTCAAGATATGATATGAATGCTTCAGCACTATTAGAATTTCAAAAAAAACAATTGCAAATATATACAAGTTTAAATTCAGATTCTGGAAGAATTAAAACATGACAGTTTTATACAGATTAAACGAATTTCCAGAAAATCATAAGTACTGCAATCGGAAGTTAATGAAGCGTAGAATAAGAAGAATATGGCAGTGTCAAATCAACTCAGGACAAACAAAAAGAAAGAAAAAAAATAAAAAGGAAAGGGGTAGAAGAAGAAATAAACAAAAAATATTTACAAAGACAAGTTCAGAGATTATACCTTTAATCAGTGTAAACCAGAATCTCTGACTCAGTAAATCTTGGCTAAGGAACTGTAAAGAATACAGAAATATAGAACAGCTTGAAATCAATCTCTTTTCAGCATAGCAGTTCCTCAACCTTCACTGGTACCTAGCAGTTAAGTGGATCAAGTGGTCTAACAAAATTTGTAAAAACACTCTGAAATTTGTTTACCACTTTTGGTACCCAAACCTGTTTGTATAACATCCCATTCGAATCTTTCTTTGTGCCTTTAGGAACCCAAACTTGTTTAGTTTTTCCAAAAATCATTTTATTTCCTTTTGGGGTCCACATCTGTTCAACTGGATTGTTATCAAACCAATTCTTGTCTCGTTTGTGATTTAAGAACCTTTTGGAATTGTCAAAATTCAAATTTTCAGAAAGACCCTTTTTAAAGCAATTTAAAGGTTTTTTAAAATCACAAGAATTCAATTTTTCAAAAACACTTGTTTTTCCAAAACCAATACCTTGTTTATGACCAACCGAAAATTGGTTTTGTAACAGCATATTCAACGATTTTTCTCCATTCGAAAATTTATTCAAAGTTGATTCTAATCGTTGAATTTTGGATTTAAGATCAGAGTTTTCTTTTATCAGATTTGAACAACGATTAATGTTGATCTTTCTCCTTTCAGTATCATTTTGTTTCAAAGACAAATTTTCGTTTTCAAGAAGTTTGATTTTGGTTTTGGACTCAAAGATTTCAGATTCAAATTTAACTTGTTTTTCAAATTCAAGTTTCTTGAAATTCTCAATCTCTTTTTCAAGCTCGTTTAAAATTAAATCACTTTTCAACAAGCTTTCTTTCTCAGCAATTTCATGTTTGGAACTTTTGATGGCCTTAAAATTATTAAATTCTTTTTGCAAAGAATTGTTTGAATCTTTTAGTTCAGCCTCGTTATCTTTTAAAATCAAAATTTCCTCTTTAAGTCTTTGAATATTTTTATTGAGATGAACGAGGTCAGTTTTCAATTTCAAACAACTTTCACAGTCAGAATTTTCTAATTTCATGACATTTGTAGATTCTGATTCCAAACAGTTAATTTTGCTATTTAACTCGTGATTTTTAGATTTCAAGTATTTGTTTTTACGATGGAGTTTATCAATGATTTTTGTTAAATCATTACACATATAAACCAACTCTTCATAAGAGAAGCTTTCGGTCTCATTGTCTGTTGAGTCTCCATCGTCTGATCTACTTGAATTTTCATTTGTTTCTTCTCCTGAGCATAGATCTGAATCTGAGTTGACCATTTTGGGTTTTGAGCTGCTGTTGTCGATCTTTCCATACTTTGTATTGAGAAAATCCCATATTTCCTGCGCAGTCAAGCAATGAGAAATGAGGTTATATTGGACATCATCAATATAAGAATACAAAGTGTGAATAGCACGAGAATTAAATCCAATATCGTTCCTATTGACTATATCATAACCATTAATAACAGTATCCCAACATTTAATATCAATAGATTTTAAATATAATTCCATTTCTAATTTCCAATTTGAAAAATCTGTACCATTAAAAATAAATGGAATACAACTGGACTGATTCTCAGAAGACTGACAACTAGAATTCACCATTTCTCTAGAGTTAAAAAAATACCTGCTCTGATACCACTTGTTGGATCTAGATTAACCCTAGAGGGGGAGTGAATAGGGTTTATCACAGTTTATCAGGTAATTAAAAATAATTGCAGCACAGATAAAGTAGAGTAAGTAAATACGGAAAGAAAATAACACACAGAGATACCCAGCTTCGGCAAATCTTGCCTACTGCTGCATTCCTAATGTTTCTACTAGGTGATAGAACAGATCCCGCATACAAGACCATGTACACTCGCGACTCTCGCTCCTATTCTAACCCTATGCTTAAAACACTAGACTGACGAATGTACACTCGATCAGATTTCCCTGTTTACGACCCCGTAACCAGTAACCCAGATTTTACAGACTCTGTAACCGACAGTCAACACACTGACTGATATCCTAGACTTTACGGATCTAGACACTGTTTGAATTCATTTTACAAGACAAATTAAAAAAAAAGAAGAGTTAAAACCCTAGGAGTTTAAAAGAAGGGTCATCCCCTTTGGATTTTGGCCGGCCCATTTATCATTTGCTCGATCCCTTTCCCTTTTTATAAAAAATGGCGGCGGCTACGAATGGAAGACAGCTAGGGCTTCTCTTCGAATAACTCCCCCAAATCGATTTGATGGCTTCTAGTATTGATGAAACTGTGGCTCGCGTCTTTGTGACTATGTGATTCTTCACTCTGAATTTCTCTGATTTGGGAGTTAGGGTTTTCTACGCTCCAAATCTCGAACGTATGCTTCTGGAATTAAATCTCTACTGCTTGAGGATATCGTTGCCCCTGTTCTTCGATTGATTTGAGTTGGCTCTTGATCGAAAATTAATTGTGAGTATTCGACTTTAATTTCTCTGACGGTTCTTGATTTTGTTGTTGATTCTCGATCGAATTGTTTTGTGGTTTTCAATCCCCTATATGCCGATGATGAAATGGTTGTGCATACATATAGGGTAACTCGAATCCTAAAAATCTCTGATTTCCATATATGATTTCGATCTAATTGACATTGGCTTTCCCCTTTTGCTTTATTGCCTAAAATTGCTTGGCTTTGAATTGCATACTGATTTGTAGCAATAAATTGTTTCATTGATTTGTGCTCTTTGATTTTAAACACCTCGGCATGGAAAATGAATTTGAATTTGTTGCCTTGGCTTTAATAGCTTTCCTGTTTTGTTTGTGATGAACTTTCCTAAAATGTTTGTGGCCCCTTGAACAATTCTCGCAAGCAATCCCCCTTTGATACCTTGATAATATCGGCCTAATTTGATGCTGTAAATTTTGTGCTTGAATTATTTGTTGCCAAAAACCGAGCTCGGTGATTTCTGGAATTGCTTTTAAACCTTTGCAAAAATGTTTTGCTGTCATCTTGGACACACTTGAAATGACTTTGTTACTTGCCAATCTTTGTTGAATGATATGTGATTTCTCACAAACTTGCCAAACAACAAATACTTCAACTTCTGATTAAATACTTGCATTGTATTAAACAAAATTCCATTCTTGGCTCCCCTTGATTTACAATCACATGTAATTATGCATGTTCATGCTGATTGTATCATATGCCAAATATATATATGCAATTTTCTGAACATATTTAGGCATTGATTTTGCACTGACCTTTCTGGCTTTGTCAAACACTGATTGAATATTCTGTTTTGAGTGTATGAACCATTTGGTGTGCATGCATGATTTCAGAAAGCAATAAAAGATGGTTTCTTGCCTGAAATCAATATACTGATTCTCCAAACTTGTTTGCATATAGAAATCTTTATGCACTTGTGTTTTGGTCTAAAAAAACCCTTAACTTAGCATTTTGTACTTGAGCTTGGCTGCTTTGTTATGGCTCAACCACTTTGACCTTGACATTGAGTTGAAACATCATTTGCACATATGTATTTGCCTTGCCACTAACATGTATAAAATGCTGCTTTTGTTGATACTTGTCTCGGCCCATCCATGTTTACTTCATATGTATCCTGCTGTGTTAATGCTGAGGTGAACTCATGTGTGCATTTTGTATTGATGTTCCCTTGACCATTCAGCTTTGTACTTGCCAGTACATATATTTGCTACTCCATGATATACTGTATATGAAGCTTTTGTGTTCGACCTATGTTGCATTGCATTTTCTTTTGCTTGGCCATGTATGCTTGCATAACTCTTGTGTTGGCCTGTTTCACCCATGTTTTCAGATTAGCTGAACCACCATGATCTGTCAATGCACCTTTACTTGAACCATGCTGCACCAGTTTACTTGAACACTTGTATATACTTGAGCTTGTGCTTGCTGCTTTGACCATTCTTGTGCTCATTGTATTATAACTTGATTGTTATGACATGCCTTATAGCTCCACACTTGAACCATTGCTGTTGCATGCTTTCATACCTGTCTTGTAATGGCTCGACCATTTTGATGTGTGTTGACATGTACACTGAGTCGAGAAGGTCCAAGTGGCTACTCCTCAGTTGCGCGCTGATTGGCGAGGCAGTGCACACATGTATATTTGTACACGTGTGTATATGCAGCCATCAGTCAAGTTTTCCTGTCCCTGCACTGTAATATGTGTATATACATACACATGTATGTGTATACATGTATCGTGCTCATGCTATATTCATATAACAGATCAAGTCATGAAAAAATGATGAGAAACACACCAGAAATCTGAGGCAAATAAAATTTTAAAAACAAAATTTATATTTGCATATATTCAGTATTATTTCTATTGCAGTATACTGTGTGTTTCTGTTTCATGTGTGACAGGTAAGCTGGGATGACTGGACTGACTGTGATGATTCGACTTACAATGACTGGACTGAAAGCTGAAGATAAGAAGACAGTGTGTGGTGTCAATGAATGTATGAGTCTGTATATACAAGTGAAAATGGATATATATGAAATGTAACTGTGTATATGTTGTGTGTATGTATGACTGAGTGACAATGAATGAACTGTACTGAGGAGCTGTGAGAGAATTGTACAAATATATGTAATAAACAAATTTGATTGAAATAAAATATCATTTTATTGTTGTCAAACGAACTTGTCTATTATATTCTGTTTATATACAAGTACAATATACAGTGAATGTTTAAATAGTGGAGTTATACAGAGTTGTACTGTTTGAATGTTAGAGATATAATATTCAATTCAAATATTATATTCCTATCTGTGTTGTATATATAAAACATTACAATAACAAACACATTTATAATAATATATATATTTGTTTGTTATCATCAAACAAAAATCATATAATTGTGTATACAACTGCGTTATATACAACATGTCAAAATATGGGTTATCTCTTATTGATACTGCCGAGAAAAAGAATGAGAAATTCATAACTGGTTTGGATCAGTACTTAGGTGAAAGACTTATTAACCACATCGATGAAACGTTTGAATCGGTTGAGGGGAAAGCATTAAGATCAGAAAGTCTCTACCCTAAGTCGAAGACTGAGGTTGCATCTGCAGAAGAGACAAAACCACAAGCAAGTGGTGGAGGCAAAAGTGGTTCCCAGAATAAAAGAAAGCAGAATCAGACTAAGGATGGCCAAAAGGAAAAGAATAAGCAAGAGGTGGAGTGCTTCAGCTGTGGTAAAAAGGGCCATTATGCTAGTAATTGTCGGGCCAAGCCAGCGGATAGGAAGTGCTTCAACTGTGGCCAGATGGGACATCACAAGGACAAGTGTCCACAACCACCCAAAGAAAAGCAAATGGTGAAAGCATATGCTCTCAATGCTATTCCTTCTTCGTCGAATGCCCCAACTGCGGCGGAGAAGGGAAAGAATGTCGTCATTTAAGGTATGCTTTCTGTTTATGATGTTCCTGTTAGAGTTTTGTTTGATACCGGAGCTTCCAGTTCTTTCATATCTAGTGACCTGGTAGATAGGTTGGGATTGGAGCCCGAGATTGTCGATAGACCTTTAGTAGTGACGAACCCGATTGGTGGTTCAACTAGCCTTAGCATGATTTGTCGTAATGTGATCTTATCGAGTCATGGATGCATGTTTGTTTGTGATTGCTTTGTTTTGGGCTTTACTGGGTTTGGCATTATTTTGTGAGTAGATTGGCTCCGAAGATACGGGGTGGTGGTAGACTGTGAGGGCTTTTTGGTGACAGCTAGAGCGGATAATGGGCGGAGGATAGTGTTTGGTGGTCTACCCAGTGAGGGGGTATTGGCTAGTTTTCTAAACTCCCTTGACATTCCGCATAGTGAGTTGTCAGGTTTGCCCGTGGTTGGCCAGTATCCGGATGTTTTCGAAGAAGTGACCGGACTTCCACCACACCGAGAGATTGAGTTTCGTATTGATTTGGTAAAGAATGCCAGGCCTATAGTGATGCCACTTCGTCGTATGGCACCAAGGTAGCAGCGAGAGCTCGAGGTGCAAGTCAGCGATCTTTTGAAGAAGGGATTTATCAGAAGGAGTGTTTCTGAATGGGGAGCACCAGTTGTGTTTGCTACCAAGGCGGATGGTTCCCTTCGTTTGTGTGTAGACTACCGCGAATTGAATAAAGTGACGAGGAAGAACAAGTATCCTCTCCCGTGGATAGATGATTTGTTCGATCAGTTGAGTGGCGCGAGAGTGTTCTCTCAGTTGGATCTCGCGACAGGTTTTCATCAGCTTAGAGTGGAAGCTGAGAGTATAGCTAAAACGACATTTCGAACGCCGTCTGGATTTTATGAATGGTTGGTTATGCCATTTGGGCTGACCAATGCCCCAGCATATTTTGTGGATCTTATGAATAGAGTATTCAGAGATCAGTTGAATAAGTTTGTCCTTGTGTTCGTTGATGATATTTTGGTCTATTCGAGGACAGAGGAAGAACACAAGGAACATTTAAGAGTAGCGATGGAGGTGTTGAGAAAACATCAATTGAAAGCAAAGTTTTCTAAGTGTCACTTCTGGAAGAGGGAAGTGAGGTTCTTGGGCCATGTTGTATCAGAGAATGGTATTGCCGTGGACCCGGCAAAGGTGGCTACGGTACAGGATTGGCCTACGCCCGAGAATGCAACAGATGTAAGAAGTTTCTTGGGGTTAGCTGGATATTATCGTAAGTTTATCCAAGGTTTCTCCAAGTTAGCTGCACCATTGACCCAGTTGACCAAGAAGAATCAAGCTTTTGTTTGGAACGAAAGGTGCGAGGATGCATTCAAGAGTCTAAAAGAAAAGTTGACAAGTGCACCAGTGTTAGTCATTCCCAGGGGGAGTGAAGAGATGACGGTATATACAGATGCTTGTGGTACCGGACTAGGTGCTGTGTTGATGCAGGGTGGTAGGGTTGTAGCTTATGCAAGCAGGCAACTGAAACCGCATGAGAAGAGGTATCCTATCCATGATTTGGAATTGGCAGCGATCGTATTCGCATTGAAGATGTGGAGACATTATCTCTTGGGAGAAAGATTCGAGCTGTTTACTGATCATAAGTCGCTAAAGTATCTTTTCTCTCAAAAGGATTTGAATCTTCGTCAGCAGAGGTGGTTAGAGTTCTTAGCTTCATATGATTTTGACATCGCATACACACCAGGAAAGGGCAATGCGGTGGCTGATGCATTGAGTAGAAGACATGCCAGCTTAGGGGCTATGTTCCTTGAATGGAAGCAACTGGAGTTTATCGCGGGGTTTGATTTCAGACCAAAGTGCGAATTAGATCCAGAAATATTAGCAAGTTTGACGATCAGACCCACTTTGATTGAGCGGATCGGCTCTAGTCAGAGGGACGATCCTAATGTATTGGAAATCATCTCCAAATTAGAGATGGATATCGATGAGGAGATGAACAAGTATGGGCTTGATCGAGATGGATGGCTTAGAAAGAATGGAAAGCTTGTTGTACCCAATGTCAATGGATTGAGAGATGAAGTGCTTAAAGAATGTCATCACTCAAAGTTGACTATACATCCCGGTGGTAATAAAATGTATAGAGACATGAAACAGACTTACTACTGGGAAGGAATGAAAAGAGACGTTGGGAAGTTTATATCCAAATGCATGAATTGCCAGCTAGTTAAAGCCGAGCAAAAGAAGCCTAGTGGTTTGTTACAGCCATTAGAAATTCCCGAATGGAAATGGGAGCAAGTCTCGATGGATTTCATCGATGGTTTACCAAGGACTAGATCGGGACATGATAGCATTTGGGTGATTGTGGACCGATTGACCAAAAGTGCAAGATTTATACCAGTCAGATCGACCAGAACGGCAGCTAAGTTAGCAGAATTGTATATGAAGTGGGTAGTGAGATTCCATGGAGTACCTAAAAGCATTGTGAGTGACCGAGACCCGTTGTTCACTAGTGGGTTTTGGAAGAGCTTACAAGAGGCTCTAGGGTCAGAGTTACATCTCAGTACCGCATATCATCCTCAGACCGACGGTCAGACGGAGAGGGTGAACCGTATTTTGGAAGATCTCTTGAGAGCATGTATATTGGATTTTGGTGGATCATGGGATGACCATTTGCATCTATTAGAGTTTGCATATAATAATAGCTACCAATCCAGTATCGGTATGGCTCCATTTGAAGCTTTGTATGGAAGACCGTGCAACTCACCATCATGTTGGATAGAGACTGGCGAGAAGTTTATGCTTGGACCAGATGTGGTGAGGGAACCTTCAGATAAAATCAAGACCATTCAACAACGAATGAAGGCTGCCCAAGATAGACAGAAGAGTTATGCTGATAAGAGGAGAAGAGACTTAAAATTCTCCGTTGGTGACTTGGTGTTTGTCAAGATCTCTCCGTTGAAGAGCGTAATACGATTTGGCAGGAGAGGCAAGTTGGCACCAAGATTCATTGGCCCATTCCCTGTTCTTGAACTAGTCGGGAATTTGGCATATAGAATTGACTTACCAGAGAAAATGGTGGGCGTTCACAACGTATTTCATGTTTCCCAACTAAGGAAGTTCGTTCACGACTCAGATATGACTATTTCACCTGATCAGTTAGAGGACTTCGAAGTAGAACCCGAGGCGGTTGGGAACCGCAAGCCGGCCCGTATTGTCGAGCACGACATGAAGCAACTTCGAAGGAAGGCGGTGAAGCTAGTCAAGGTACAGTGGAGCGAGGACGAGAGTGATTGTACTTGGGAGACAGAGGAGGACATTAGGAAGACACACCCAGAACTCTTTGCCTGGTAAGATTTTGACTTCGATTTAGTTTTCCGCATGCTAGGATAGGCTTGTTTGCTCGTTTTGCATGTTTGATTGTTGTACGTGGCTGTTAGGCATGCGGGATCCTTTGTATGTTTTGGGTTAAGGAATTTCGGGGACGAAATTTCTTAAGGGGGGGAGAGTGTAACGACCCGCATTCTACGCATCATAGGATCGTAGAATATTTATTTCTGTCACATACGAAGTCGTATGGTCATGTAACTTTGGGAGACGACTATTGGGGTCATTTCCCATGTTCATGATTTTTCCCGATTTTTAAATGACCATTTTACCCCTAGTTGGCACTGTTTTGGCCATAACTTTTGACTAGAAAGGAATTTTGACCTGAAACCACTTCCATTGGCTTCGGATGATGGTTTCTCTTTCCGTAGAGTGGTCACATTAGTCAAACAGACTCACTGTTTGGGAGATATGGATGAAACAAGTTTCAGATGGTGAAAAACAACTTAATTGGGCTTAACCGGGTGATTAGTAGCTAGGCCCAGAGGGGAATTTCGGGTTTAGAGGTATAGGAGGACTAATTAGGGTTAGGTTATCACTTTCATTTCAGTTTTGAGCCGCCACAAACCTCCTTGAGACCTTAGTAATGGCTTCCATCCTCTAAAACCACTCCAAAACACATTTTTAGTGAAGATTAAGCCTAAACTACATCAAAGCAAGGCCAAATAGCAACAAAGCAAGGTTGGAGCTGCTGCTATACATAGGAATTCGACCCAAACCGAGAGTATTTCAGATTTGGTGTTTCATTTGTGGCCAAGGTGAGTGATTTGCATAGTTTTTGCACTAATTACGGTGATTAAGGGTAATTAGTGAAGATTAGCGAATTTATACGTAAATAAATTCTGGAAAAATTCTTAAAATTCTAAAATAATGTTTTAAGGCTCTGTTAGAAATTTGGGTTAATTTCTATGTGTTTTGCTAATCGTATGCTTAAAACATGATTAAGAGGGATTATAGGAAAATGTGAGGTTTTAGCCACTTTTGATCCATTTTGGTTCATTTGAATTGTTGTTAGCTGTTTGTGGTTGTTCTTACATGTTGCTATGACTCTATGGTATGTTTTATGATTGATTAGAATAGTTAGATTGGTCGAAAATGCCGTCGAATGGCGTAGAAAGCTCGCTGGAAAGTTGCAGAAGTGTGCAGGTTCCGAACCGGTTCGGATCGGAGAAAGGGGTCGGATCAGATTTGTGAACTGACCAAGGGAATTCGAACTGGATAGGAACTTGTCACTGGAGGAGGCTTGGCGAGAAGGAAGGCCGTTTACTTGGAGTTGGAGTGGACAAGGGGATCGGATCGGAAGAATAATTGGAGGCCAGATCGGATCGACTTGGAGATGCAGGGCTCGGATCGGAAGTAAACATTTGGGAGAACTAGCAAGAGGGAAGGCCACGCGGATCAGATGGCAAGGAGGGATCGGATCGGAATACGTGAAGAAATAAGGGAGTGGATCGGAGCGCTGGAAGGAAGGACACCCGACCCGACCCGGAGGAGGACACCGACCCGACCTGAAGTGGAATACCTGACCCGAACCGAATGGAAAGATGACAAGGAAGGAGGACCGAACCGAACCGACGAGGGTAATGACCACCGAACCGAACCGTATTCTAGGGCTGCTACTGCACGACAACTCTTCTGAAGACCCACTCCAATTCGATCAAAACCCGAGATGCAAAGGAAGTCCAAATGAGGAGCTTTGACTCAGGATCCAGCTGGGAACCAATGAGTGGGCTTCATGATTGGGCTTTGCTGCGGGACGCGTGCCAAGGGGTTATCGACGTCTATAGCTTTGGACCACTATGGTAGGAGGTACGAAGACGGATTTAGGGCCATTATGGCATCGGTAGAACCAAGGGCTACAACCAATGAAGTGGGTCATTGAAATGTTTGGTCATGACTCCATATGTTTAGCTTGGTCATAGCAGGGTTTCTACAAGTTGGGATTCGTCGTTACCTCAATTTTGTCTAGTGTTCCAAAGTGGTAGATGTCGTATGCTTTACGCACTGAGTGAGAGATGTGAGGATGGTTGCTATGGATGGTTTGTTTGCTATCATTATGACATACACACCCCACCCCCGTATTCTTTACACTATTCATTATGGCACCTTGGAGTATTGTACGGTATGTGGTACTAACTCTTTGGTTGCAGGTCCAGGTTCAGATATGGTTTAGTATACCTGTTATCATTCTGTTTAGATGCTTATCGCTCACACCAGGCTTTATGTCTGACCCAGAGTTTTATGTCTCTTCTTATTACTCTGGGTGCTCACACGAGCAGACTAGAGACAGGTTAGCTAGTGATGCACGGGTAGATGATCCGGAGAAGAACAGGAGGCTTCCACGTAATATATATAGTATTCTCCCTGTGTTGTTGAAGATCACTGCTTGGGCATTGGTGGTGCATCTTCTACTTTAGTTTTCTTTTGTTAGAGACAGTAAATTTGGAAAGTTGTAATAAGCTGTATTTGGATTTCCGCTGCTCTGATGTTGACATTGATTATTAGTTATTAGCTTATGCACTGTCTCGCCTGTTTTATGTCAAGTATGTTATTATTATATTTTATCCCATGCGCTGTGAGACATTCTACAGGTTCCTCGTTTAGTTCATTCCCTTCTTCCTTTTCCTTCTAACGACCCGTTCCGTGCTAACTGGACATGTGTACAGCGCACTTTTGGAGTAAATGTCGGTTGGTGCGGGGCGGGCCGTCACAATTCTGGACCCAGCTTCAAACTTCATTCCAGGATCCTGCTTAACTATATATGCAAAAGCTACTCGACTGCCCGTGTGGAAAGAGGGCACCCGAGTTTGCAAAGTGAAACAAACTACAGGTCAGTCATGGGACTGGTGTGAGAATTCTTAACTTATCTAAATAGTAGGCTAATCACAGGACCACGCCGCTAACGCGGAACGGGTTTACTCCATTGGAATGCCAGTGCATAATTAAAGTAAATCGTCAAATAACACAATGCTTTTTTAGAAAAATGAAACCATTATAAGATCCAGGTCCCATCACATAATGCAACGCACACCAGAGGATAGGGTTTTACCTTATAATGGTCAAGAGATGCTTGATACGTAAAAAAACGATATTATTATTAGTGTGTATATATATATATTTAAAAACATTCAAATATAATATCAATCCTAGACGGCATAGGTACCATATACTATGTCGCCGTATATAAGTTTACAATCAAAACCGCAAGGGCGTATTGGGAATTGGGTTTCCATCATGAGTCGAGGCTAGGGGCAAGCTCCTCTCCGATTCGAGACACTCTAGCAAATGCCTCAGGATCCCCCGCAGTGAACCCTTGGATGCGGTAGGGCCGGTCCCCGCCTATCGGCAGTGGATTGGTTATGCCTGAACACACGCTTCCCGGTTCCTTTGAACCTATAATATGACCACTATCGACCTAAAAAATCCGAGGCGCCTCAAAATCCATCATCCACATAAGTAAAAGGTCAGGGCTGGTAGGTCACTGACACCACTCTAGCTAGAAAGAAACGTGTGCACTCCCTACGGTCCATATCCCGTTTTTGACTCATACCGGGGTGTGAGGCTAGCGAAGTCACGATATACACAAAGCTATGCCGTAATAGGCTATGCTTTGATCATTCCACAAGGCCCTGCTTTTCAACAAAAGCCTTGATCAATTTGCATCTTGGCGTACCACATTGTCAGACCCTACCATATTATTGATCATCTACCGATATATATATAACCTCTGAGCTCATACGACTTAGAGAAGGGTGATAAGTAAAGAATAAATTCTTCACCACCAAACAGAAATATATAATCAGTAGCGTTCAACAAATACAGTAGAAAGGAATACAATGTCAGACACGCAATCCATTTACAAGTCCGCTCTGGGTCTGAGCGAAACATCGTGTTCGTCGATCTCCAAATGCGTTTGGACGATCATTACCAAATACCTTGCCTTGGAAGGCCAATCCCAATTCAAGATACCAGTCATCATCATCCCAACGATGTGAAAACCTTCGGTCTTCAATTACCGTCTTCGTCTTCGACTCTTGATCGTCGTGATGATTATTCAGAATGGGTTAAACCCGGTCTTTCTAAATAACTTGCGTAATTTGGGATTAAAAACAAATATTGGAAAATCACACATTTCGTCACATCCCATCTCAGAATGTTCTTTTAATAAGATATTCAATTTAAAAGATTCTCATTACTTTATCA
Organism: Allium sativum; assembly: GCA_030737875.1. Lineage (NCBI taxonomy): Eukaryota > Viridiplantae > Streptophyta > Magnoliopsida > Asparagales > Amaryllidaceae > Allium > Allium sativum. The sequence goes on from CM060913.1 coordinate 150,878,540, forward strand.
AAGATAAATATTTAAAATAAAATCTATAAATCAATTTCTAAAAATATGGAATTCCACAGAAATCCAATCAATACATAATCGATATAGATTTCTGTATCAGACTAATAATATAAATGGAATAACGGCAAAGCCTCTCAAATTCCACCTATAATATCGGTCTTCTTTTACAGAAGCCCATTTCGATAATTACCAATCAAATTTCCACTTAATTCCTTTTTAATATATTAAATTGGAAAAACTTGGTTTTAGAAAATGCCTTTTTAAATCTATAAAATAGATTTATAAATTCCAAATAATAATTTCAATGTAAATTGGATTAAAGGACAAATGTCGTTTAAAACATCGTCCACGATAAATCCACTTCACATCTCAATTTATTTCATATCACCAAATATAATTGCAAATGCTAGTAATCTTTTAAAAACATATTTTAAAATAATTATAAAAATATTCTTTATATAAAAGATTCTAAATGAGAAGTATTCTTTATTTTACAAATCTTTATCTTTTACAAATATTCTTTGTTTAACATATAGTTGATTAAAAATATATTACGAAAAATATATGCACTTTATATAAAAAGGATTTCTAATGTAAAAATAGTCTTATTTAAAAGAACACTTGAATCGAAATGCGACTCAAACATTTACCATATAATTTGGATTATATGGATTTCACACACATCTTATATATGACAATAACAGTATAATCATCAAGTCATCCATTACATCCAAAGTGTAATTTCCACTGTGTAAGCGTTAAAATTAAATAATAACGCTCATCACAGCCTGTCGATCTAGCGATCAACATACAACTAAATATTGGGATTAGTGTATGTGAATTTTCATCCCAACACCCGTATGGGGTTTTCAACCAATCAAGCAAATGATAAACTAATTTGTGCATTTGGGCGATTTGTGAAAATTATCGTCCCCATCACATACACAAGTCGGGTAACTTGTGAATGGCAGTGTAATACACAATATATAACACGACGATATAAATGTCTCTTTTATTTATATTCCTTTTATTGCCTATAAACGGTCAATAAAAATGTGATCTTTATTTCTATACTTTTTATTGTAATTTACATTTTTTTTTAACAAAATGTCCTTTTTATTCTAACTTACATTTTGAATGTAATTTTTCTTTTTATTGTTTATTTACATCAAAATGTAAATGTTCCCTTTTTCATTGTTTATTATTAACAACAGAAACCTCGTCTTTTATACTTATTCTTTTCAATGAAAGCAATTTTACATAAAATTGTAATTCTTTAATTTTATTCTTTTTATTGTCTCTAGAAAGACAATAAAATGTAACACAAAAATATATTCTTTTTATCGCATCTAAAATGATGATAAAAATGTAACATTAACATTGCTATTTTTATCGCATCAAAAATGCCGATAAAAATGAATCACTAACATTGTCTATTTTTATCGCACCAAAAATGTCGATAAAAATGAATCACTAACATTGTCTATTTTTATTGCACCAAAAATGTCGATAAAAATGACAACATTAACCATTCTATTTTCACCGCATTCAAAATGACGATAAAATATTCAACATTAACAATTCTATTTTTACCGCATTCAAAATGACGATAAAATATTATCATAAGAAATGAAAGCAAGATGTTCTTTTTATTACTAAAAGGAAAAACAACAAAAATGCTTGTTTTAATGCTAAAAAGAAACATGACATAAAAATGTTCTTTTAATGTTAAAAAGAAGAAGCGACAATGACCCTTTTCATGTTAAAAAGAAAAGGTGACAAAATATGTTTTTAATTCTAAAAAGAAAAAGCGACAAAAATTATCTTTTTATTCTAATGCAATATCTTTACAAAAGTGTTATTTTAATATCAATGCGAATTTTCAATTTCTTACTACATATAAAAATGTAAACTTTATTTTACATTGTATATATCATCCTAAATTACATATAAAAATGTAAGTTTTAATTTTATTTGCAAATCCCATTTCTAATTACATATAAAAATGTAATTTTTATTTCACGTTGTAAATTCATGTCCCAACTACATAAAGAAATGTAATTGTTATAATGCAATACCAATTCATATTCTAGTTACATTGAAAAATGTAATTTTTATCTTACCAATATAACTCATATATAAATTACATAGAAAAAAAAAGTCATTTTTATTTTACCGTTCTAATTCACATCTAAATTACATAGGAAAATGTAATTCTTATCATGCGGTACAAATTCAATTTTAAGTTACATAGAAAAATATAATTTTCATCATGCGATGGAAATTCATATTTTAATTACATAGAAAAATGTAATTTCTAACATACGACATAAATTCATATCTAAATTACATCTAAAAATGTAATTTTTATCATACAGTGTAAATTCACATTTTAATTACCTATAAAAATGTAATTTTTAATTTACAAAGCAAGTTCATACATTCATTTCATATACATTACAAAATAAATGAAATTTCATTCATGCGGAGTAAATTCATTCATAAATTACATAATAAAATGTAATTTATTTCATACGGTGTAAATTCATTCATAAATTACATAATAAAAATGTAATTTATTTCATACGGTGTAAATTCATTCATAAATTACATAATAAAAATGTAATTTATTTTACATCATAAAATTTCATTCTTTTACTTACAATGTAAAAATATTCACTTTTATGTTTACAATGTAAAGCTATAAATTTTTATTTTTATAATGTAAAAATATCAACCTTTATATTTTACAGTGTAAAAATATCAACTTTTATATTTTAATGTAAAAACATCGTCTTTTAATATTTAATCGTAAAATATCACCTTTTAATATTTTACAATGTAAAAATTTATCACCTTTCTATTTACACCGTAAAAATTTATCTTTTTATTTCCATTTAAAAATATGATCTTTTTCTTCTTCTTTTCTTTTTTTCAATACAAAAAAATATATTATCTTTTTATTTACATCGTAAAATTTTCACCTTTTTATTTTCAATACAAATATATGATTTAAATCTAAATTTAGATTTAATTTTCTAATCCCAAATAGAATTCAATAATATAGCAATTTCAATGCGGATCTAACATGTCACAAACAACAAATCATACCACAAACAACAATCAATCATCTATCCAACCCAAACATTTCAGATCTGAATCAACACAATAATACAATAATTTTTAACACGAGAAAATTAATTAAATAATAGAATTTGAATTCTCACATTGAATTTTGGCCGAAATTTGACTGTCTCCGTTTCAGCTGCGGTCTGCGCCATCGCGAAGCTCTTAATTTTGTGATTCCAACGCAATTTACGGTTTGTCAAACGGACCTCGTATGAAGAAGTTATCGGTTTTTAAAGATCGGACAAATTAAATAATTAAATAATAAAATAATAAAAAAAAGCGGACCTTTCTTCTTCCACCGTAACACGCACGGCCGAACCCATAAACCCACGTTGAACCTCCTTCTGCGCGCCCTCCCCACGACGCCCCGTTCGCCGATCAGACACCGCCGTACGAACCGCCATGCCGAGAGCCATCTACACCACCAACCCCTTGAAGCTCGGCCTCCTCTAGGACCCGCAAACCAATAAAAACCGCAGCCCCTTCTCGGACGAAACTCGCGAAATTCGTGCACCAAAATTCGATCTTAACCGTATAGGTTTGTAGCTCTCTGAATTCTCTTCGATTTGGTAGGTCATACGTCAATTTACGTCGAGCGGATTGAGAGATCTTAGCATTTGAAAATCGGATGATTTCAGCCCTTGAATTCTGGGCGGCGGCTGCCATTAGGGTTTCAGCCCGATTTTTAAATATTATTTTATTAATAGATCTCGAAATTTGTGCTAAAAAGGTGGATTTTCTGACTTTCTCCGTTTGGGCCTGCTTACTGTCGATCTTAACGTTTTGAGGCCTTCTGAACGCGATGGGCTATGTCCCGGCCTCTAATTCTGATGTCTGTACATTTTTTTTGGTTTTAATTTAAAAATACAATATTAAATAAATAATTTAATTTCTACCGTACACTTAAATATGCCGGGGCCACATACGACCTCAGAAAATTCTAAAAAAAATATTTTTAGCTTTCTTATGACGATACGAATCCAAAAAAATTATTTTCGTCGAATTCTGAGACTGTTCGAAAAATGGCTATTTTTAAGGCATTTAAATTTAACTGAAAATAGTCAAAACACATTTTCCTCTGCCACGCTCACATATTAATTCGAAAAATTCTGAAAATTGAAACCTAACAATAATTTGACATTCCGGTTCCAACAAAAGTAGTTTCGTCGAAAACGGAGGTCGTTTGAAAAATAACTATTTTCAAGGCTAATATATTTAATATTAAAAATACATTTTTAAACAAATAATTATTCGAATCTCAAAATATATAAGTGTTTACTGTTTTTCAATGCAGAAACGTCATTCCGAACTCAATGGAAGTGGTTTCGAGTCGAAATTCCTAAATATGTGAAAAGTAGTCCTTCGGGCCCTATATATTATATAAATTCTACAGTGACCTTTCTAAAAAACTGAATTGGCCATAACTTTTGATTTCCGCTATGAAATATCAATTTTTCAGATTCGTTAGAAAGATCTTTTTAAATAGATTCTAATATTTTTGGTTTCACTAAAATCCATTACATTTTGCATCCTGTACAGTCAGTCAAAGTTTAGGTTTGACTTTTCAAACTACCGCGTTATTTCTAATTCCATTTATATTTAAATTAAATTTATTCGTTTTAACTTCGATTACAATAAATTCTAGCCATTATTATTAATAATAAATTAAATTATAACCTCAAAACTCGTTAAAATTTTCTAAAATAAAATTTTTAAATTGGTTCAGAATTTGCGAATTGTTACATTTCTGGTTTTACCAAAATCCAGTTTATTTTGTATCCTGTACATTCAATTGAAATTTGAAATCGAATTTTCAAACTGTCGCGCCATTTCCAATTCCTTTTATAATTAAAATAAATATTTATATTCTAACTTCGATTTAAATAAATTTATACATTCTAATTCTATTCAAAGTAAATTTCTAGTCGTTATTATTTAAAATAAATCATTTTAACTATTTAAAATTCATTAAAATTGCAAAAATAAAAATTTTAAATTAGTTATGATTTTCCGGGTTGTTACAATCTCCCCCACTTAAAAAAATATCGTCCTCGAAAAGGAACGGAGCTGAAAGTTGTTTAACTAATCAACTCAACTTTCATTCTGGCTTTCATTCTTCAACTTTTAAGTTTCTAAGGATTTTCAAATTCTTCAAAAATTTGGCTAACACCCTAAATTTTCGAAAAATTTCGCCATAACCTCCCTTGTACGGGGAGACATTTAATACCGCAATTAGCCATGCAGGGCCCTCATCATCCAAAAAGAAAAAGAAAAGCCAGTCGGCATCATCCAAACCCAATAAATTAGTAAACATGTACCTATTTGTCGGGCATACAATTTTATTCCTTCTCTAGCCTCCTTACTATGACCTGCTCAATGTAAATACATGTATAGGCATGCAATTGCAATCAATTTTCAAGTCAGTTCAATATTTTATTCAATTTGGCTTAATGGTTCCAACATTTTAATTAGTCAAATTAATTATCATACAACACAACCAGCAATCAATTTGTTGATTAGCTTTCCAAATTCATAAATATATATATATATATATATATATATTCAAAAATCTACTTTTTGATGAAAAATCACCACAATAACCCTATCTAGTTTTGGTTTTCACACCAGTCAATTGGAAATATATAGAAATCCCACCTTCGAACACAAATGTTGATGATGCTATAACGATCAGCAGAATCATCTCCGGGCGACTAGAGTGTGATTCTATATTTATCCAGTATATTAAAACTTCGAATATAAGTTTGCAAGATGTATATGCAAAATCTTTATATACTCGATTGTCCAAATTCAATATAAAATAAATATTCAAATATGCATAATAAGGTTTGAATTTTCAAAACAATATTTGTTTTGAACTTTTATTTTGAAAATAATACTCTTCACACTCATTCTGGGAAACTACTGATCTCATTTCTAACGAATCATTCTCATTGGATATTACCAATCCACTCTCTGATGAATTCTTTCATTTGGTTCTACTATGTCTTGTTCTCGAGCTTTGTAAACCAAAGCTCTGATACCAAGCTATAATGACCCAAACTTGCCCTTACGGGAAAGCTCGGATTGAGTTGAGGACATGACAAATCAGAACGCAAACAAAAGAACATTTCATTGTTTATTACAACAATTTACGTCATAGTACAAGAATATAACAGAGTATGAATAAATAATATACATTTGATAAATGTCAGAGATTTACAAATTATTATGCAGCGGAAAATAATACAAAACACAACTGAAAGAAATTCACGGATATAGAGCGTTCCGAATATAATAGCTACAAAACCAAAACTACTAGCTGCCCGTGAGGAAAATAGGGGCACCCAAAGTTTAGGTTAAAATAATAAACTCCAGATCAGACATGTGATTGGTGTGAGAACTAAAACAGTTATTATATCTTTACTTTAAAAATAAAGTAAATCAAGGGACCACGCCTTATAACACGGAGTGGATTTCCTCCCAAGAATACCAGCGCATAAAACAAAAAGCGCAACGCTTTTTGAAAAAATGACGCTATCATAAGACCCAGGTCCCATCACACAATGCAACGCAAGCCGATGGATAGAGTTTTCCCTTATAATAGCCAAATATGCTTGGTACGTTTAAAACAATTCATTTGATACTATTATAAGTGCATAGTGTATAAAACAACTTCAAATATAAATGTATCAATCATAGACGACATGGGTACCATATATCATGTCGCCATACTAGGCTCTACAATCAAAACCGAAATGTCACATATTGGAAATTGGATTCCGTCATGAGTCTAGGCAAGGGATGTACTCCTAACCGCTATGAGACACTCTAGCCAAAGTCTCCGGACTGTACACTCTGGGTAACCACTGGATCGGTTGGGTCGATCCTCTCTTACGTTTGAGGATTGACAATTCCTGAACACACGCTTCCTGGTCCTATCGGACCTATCCACCGGCTCCGTAGTAACCGATATATCTGAGGCGCCTCGCTATCCATTATCCACATAGGTAAAAGTATAAATGTTCGGGCTCCATACCATGACACCAACCATAGCTAGAAAGAAACGTCATGTTCTCCGAACGGTCCCTTATCCCATTTTTAACTCATACCGAGTTGTGAGGCTCGCGACTTAACGCTATACACAAAGCTTTGCTATATTAAAGTCGTGCTTTGATCATCAACCACAAGACTCTACTTTTCAATAGAAGCCTTGATCATTTTCATCTCAGCATGCCACACAGGAAATTCACGCCATGCGACTAATGTCTATCGATATATAGCCTCTGAGCTCGTACGTATTAGAAAAGGGCGTTAAGCAAGAGAATAAATTCTCTTCCGCCAAACGGATATATATTTGATAGAGATCAATCAACCTAGAATAAAATCAAATGTTAGACACACATCCATTTACAAGTTCATTCTGGGTCTGAACGAAACCGGAGGCACCTTATTCCTTGTCTCATATGTCCAATACAGGAGAGAGGTCCTCGCATATCCGGTCGATCTCCAAGTACGTCTGGACGATCACCACTTATTACCTTTTCTTGGGTGTACAGCCCAATCAAGACATCAGTAATCATCCAAACGATGTGAAGACCTCCGGTCTTCAACCACCGTCTTCATCATCGACTTATCGTCGAATCAGTTATTCAGAATGGGTATAAACCTGGCCTTTCTGAATAACTCGCGTATATTATAAACAAATGCTATAAAACACAACAAACGCCTCATTCCAATTTTGAATATTCTTTTATTTAAATATTCATATCCTTTGGGAAAGGTTCCCATTAATTTTATCAAAGATAAATTCTTTAATCTTCCTTTGGATATTAATTCAAACCATATTAAGGTTTCCCAAACTAGTCGGGATTAATGCACCTTACCGAAGTAATCATTTGTTTAATTTCCCAATCCCAACCTATTCATTCCATGGAGCAAAACTGGTAATACTCCATAACTAACACCACGGTGTTATCGGTAAAATTAATTACCATTTCTCGTTCAAATCTAATTAAAGATATAACTATCGCTTGGAGCAAAATTGGTGATGCTCCACTCTCGATCATTTCCCAAATTTGTTAATTTAAATTATCAATTTACATTTCAATCTAATTAAAGATTCATTAAAACTTAGTTTTAATCTTCCCAAAAGTCAATATTAATGATTATTTAACTTTGGGAAATCAAACATGCCACATCGACAATCTACACCGTACTATTGATTTCTACCGATATATAACCTCTAAGCTTGTACGTCTCAGAGAAGGGTGTTAAGCAAGAGAATAAATTCTCCACCACCAAACAGATATATATTTAATAGAGATCAACCATACAATTCGAAATACAATGTTAGACATGTAATCATGTCTTTAACTGGGTTAAAGAAATAATGTCATTTAAAACACAGTTCACGATAAACCCAAATCACATTCCATTAACTATGGAATCTTCACGGAAAACAGATCAATGTATAATCGATATCAATTTCCGTATCTGACTAATAATATAAATGGAATAACGACAAAGCCTTTTAAATTCCATATATATTAATAGTCTTCCTCCACAGAAGCTCATTTCAATTATTATCAAATCGAATTCCATTCAATTCAATTTAATATATTAAATTGGAAAACTTTACTTTGGAAAATTCCCTTTAAATATTAATAAAAAGATTTATAAATTCCAAATCACAGTTCACTGTAAATCGGGTTAAAGAACGAATGTTGTTAAAACACAGTTCACAATAAACCCAATTCACATCCCATTTATTCCAATTAATTGTTAATTAACTGGAAACTCTTATAATCTTAATTAAAAGATTTATTCTTTTCACACGGGGTTTAAGAACAGTGTTATTTAAGACACCATTCACAACAAGCCCAAAATCCAATTCTTTTATTCAGTTCTAATTAGATCTTAATTAATTGGAAAACTTCACTAATTCTTAATTAAAGATCTATTATTTTCTCAACTGGGTTTAAGAATAGTGTTATTTAAGATACCATTCACGACAAACCAAAAATCCAATTTGATATCAAAAAACAAGGCTCCGAATAGAAATTATATCGGCTTATATTCAATATCAAATTCTGAAATCAACAAATATCGTATTGGGAATAACAATATATATATCTTCCAAATTCCTCCACAATATCCATTTAATCACAGAATCCAATATCGAAATATTCCGAAGATAATTTCAATTCAAATCCATTACAATTCATATATTGGAAATTCTGGTTATTTTTTTAAAACAATTTCAAATCCAATTTATTTATTTAAAAATTATTGGATTTCAAATCTAGTTAATAACTAGTTCATTTTGATAAAAATATATTTTTATCTTTACAAACGTGGAATTTTTCATCAAAATTCTTTCCAAATAATTTATTATGATTTTACATAAATTATTAATACTTTTAATAATTTTATCAAGGTCCGTACAGTCGATTTCCATAAACGGTCATCGAACTGCACTTAAACGACCATTCCAAATTTGATTTGGACATAATTCCAAATCCAACCGTGATTTTTCAAATTCCTTTAATTTGTTAGAAAGATCTTTTCGATACGAACGCAACGGTTCAGGTTTTAGGAGAATCCGACGGTCGGATCTCCCGTAATGTCAATTCGAAGTCAATGGTCGAAATTCGCGAACTGCCGCGGTGTGGCCTATTCTATTCAGGCCATTTAATATATATATATATAATATACATATTATATATATTTTGTCGATTTCCATTTAAAACGTATTTTATTAATCGTTTTAAATTCGGTTTAAAAACGATTTCAACTTCATATTCAATTTTAAATCAAAATAGCCATATCATTAATATATAAATGATAATATTTTCAAAACATTAGATTTTGGAATCACTTCCTTTTCATATTCATTATAAAGATGAATAAAATCGATATAAATATCGTTCGCGTCAAAATGGTGCACACCTAATCAACACAGCTTCATATATTCAAATATTTTCATGTCCAACCCAAATCGGACATAAAAATCATATTTTGATCCTTTACTGAATATTATTTTAAAATAGTTATTTTAAAATATTCATTATTTATCATTTTAAAATATTCGTTAATTTAAAATATTTGTTCTTTCCAAAATTGGAATCAAACACAGTCAGTTAACATATAATTTTATTTATATGGATTTCATACACACATGTACACAACAATAACCAAACACAGTCAACCATCATCCAGAGTGCATTACACAACTGCATAAGCTAAAAATAAATAATTAACGCTTGCAATAGTCTGTCAACCCATCGATTGACGTACAACTAAATATTGGGATTAGTGTAGGTCCAATATCATCCCAATACCCGTGTGGGGTTTTCAAACAACAAATACTGATTATTATTTGCGCCGTTGGGTGAGTGTAAAATATATTGTCCCAATCCATATTAGTTAATTGCGTGTACATAAATAAATCGTCAGATTTGTAAGTGAATATTTATTTTATTCATATACACATTAAAAATTATATTAGTAAGTATAAATATTTATTACAACTCATGAATATTTATACAGTTCATTTATACAATAAAAATGATATTTTTATTATTCTAACACTTTTAGATAATTTCTGCACCATAATGGCGCGATACTAGAACCAAAATAAGGTCTAGCCTTATCCCTCGCCTAATAATGGCTCGCGCCATACACACACCAATTCTAATCAATTCATTTCTATTCCCAAATCAAATTCAAACAAATAAACCAATCAACCAAACAACCATGGCTTCAAACAAAGGCGTCATGTGCTACTAAGCTCCGTCTGCATCCTAGTATATATATTTAACTAGAAAATAAATTAGAGTGAGAAGTTCTCACCTTTGGGATCCACTTCGCCAGTTTTATTTATGAACCATTTGGATTTGCCCGAAATTCCAACGTAATCTTTTCGACGAAGTTCATAGTAAAATCACATTTTTAATATGATGTTTATATGTTTAAAAATTGCATTTTTATATCGTTGTGTGTGTGTGTGTGTGTATATATATATATATATATATATATAAGATCACATTTTTATATAACTAAAAATCGAATTTTTTTATATCTAAAAATCAAATTTTTACATAACTAAAAATCGAATTTTTATTTAACTAAAAATCGAATTTTATATTGCTACAACATTATAAAAATCATATTTTTCATATTGCTACATACACAAAAATCAAATTTTTATCTTCGCTACTTCATTATAAAAATCAAATTTTTATCTTCGCTACTTCATTACAAAAATCAAATTATTATCTTCAGTACTTCATTATAAAAATCAAATTTTTATCTACGTTACTTCATTATAAAAATCAAATTTTTTTCTATTACGAAAAATCTAGTCTTTCTACTAATGAAAATCATATCTTTCTACTAATAAAAATCATATTTTTTTCATAAATAAAAATCGTTTCTTTTCATAAATAAAAATCATTTCTTTTCTATAGTAAAAATCATTTCTTTTCTATAATAAAAATCATATCATTATTTGCATGTTATATATAAAAAAAATCAGATTTTTAATTCAATGCAATTCATATAAAAAAACTGAAAAGAAAAAAAATGCTTTTTATTTAAATTAGACTAATTATTCAAAATGGATTAAAATAAAAAAATACAGTGTTTTCGGCGAATGGGGTGTCCACAACTAGCGGAGGTGGTCGGAGGAGGGCGCGGGGGTCGAGGGTGGGCGCAGTGGGTCCTACGGTGGCTGTTTCCATTGATTTTGGGTTTTTGGGGGAGGGTTGAACGAAGGAGGGCGACGGGGCCCGGGTCTCGCCAGAGGCTGCGTGGGGGAGGGGGATCGGAGCATAGAGGGCGGCAGCGGTGGCTACCGCGCGGTGGCTTCTACGATGGGTATCGCGGATTTTTCTGCATTGCCCTCTTTCTTTCTTTTTTATTTTCCTTTTTTGTTTTGATCTGGGTCAACGGGGGGAAAGAAAGGGGAAGGGCTGTTTTATAATTTATATATTTATTTATTTTATAATCCCAAAATGTTACGTTTTCGTTCGGGCTCCAAATCGAACCCAACGAATGTTGCCTCTATCTAATTACCCTCATTCCGAACACAATGAGATATGTTTCATAAGCCAATTCGACGGTTAGAACCATAAAATATAAATTAATATAATGGTCAAAATTCATTTCAACGCACATTTCAATTTACTAGGGTCACATACTGATTCCAAAAATTCCCGAAAAATAAATCTAGCTATGTTTTGATGATACAGTCCTAACAAAACTAATTTCGTCCAATTTGGAGACCGTTTGAAAAATGGTCATTTTCCAATCGATTAAATTCAAACTTAAATTACCCAATGCATTTAAATTCACTACGCTCACATATTAATTCCAAAAATTATGAAAATTGGAATCTAGCAATAATTGACATTCTGTATCCAACAAAGTGGTTTCGTCAAAATGGAGGTCATTTGCAAAATCGCTACTATTAAGGGCTATATATTATATAAAATTCCATAGCGACTATTTTGAATTTTCAAATGGACATAACTTTTTATTCCCGCTACGAAATCTGGATTTTTCACATTCGTTACAAATATATTTTCAAACAGATTCAAATATTTCTGGCTTTACCAAAATCCATTTTATTTTGAATCTTGTACATTCAATTGAAATTTGAAATCGAATTTTCAAATTGTCGCGCCATTTCCAATTCCTTTTATAATTAAAATAAATATTTATATTCTAACTTCAATTTAAATAAATTTACACGTTCAATTTCTATTCATATTAAATTTCTAGTCATTATTATTTAAAATAAATCATTTAACCTATTTAAAATTCATTAAAATTGCCAAAATAAAAATTTTAAATTGGTTCTGATTTTCCGGGTTGTTACAAGGTGGAACAGATTTAGTACCAAGTATGTATTCTTGTAATCCATACCCTCTTAATGCGGTTTCTACTTGGTATCTCCATAACATATAGTTGTCTTCGTCGAGAGGAATACTAATGACATGACTTTTTGGTTTTACGAGGTTAATGGTTGGTGCTGGTGTGGAAATCCTTGAGAATGCACTGCCTGCGACGGCTGAATTAGAACTCTGATTGTCTCCTGCTATGGCTGGAGAAAAATGATGGTAAAAAGGGTATTGCACCAATACAAATCAAGTGGTGGCAGTTTCTTGAAGGATACGAGTTCAGAACTCGTGTTTCTTGGACGGTAATTTCACTACATTCAATGGTTTTGCAACCAGAATCACGTTAAGTGATTCTTGGACGACAAACTTATTGGGTAAAGTGATCTCTGCAACCAGAAACCAAACCCAAATGATGATCACTGACGATCAGATGGGTGAAACTGTAGCCAGTGGTGGAAGGTGATGAAAATACTTTGATTCCACTACTTGGCGTAACAGTAGTGGGAAGGAAGAATGACTGAATGGATAAGATCTACATGCGAGAAATGGTATCTTCTCCGATGATGATGCAAAAAAACTGAGGAGTGAAAGCAATGCCAACCTTTCTTGCATGTGAAGGTGAATTCTGATACGGTGGTGGAGGATCTTGCAAATGCCATTATGCTATGGGGCTCTGATACCGAAATAGAATTTGCAAAAGACAATTTTATTTCTTGTAAAATGAATGTAACATAATAATGTAACGATACATAAAAGGCTAATATATAGCCAAACAATATTTGAACAGCTGCATTGTTTTATGTAATATAGGCTAAGCCCAACTTAGACAATTATAAGAGAAAGTAAATAAACAAGTGATCTTCAGAATAGTCTTTATTTATTATATATACTTATTAAAAAAAAAGTTTCAGTTTTACGATTTGAATTGTCATTGGGTGATGGGTGTTGTACTCTGTTCAACTTTTATACTCTTTTATCACCATCTTGTTTCTTTGGATCATTGGCTAATATGATGACCGCTTGATTTTTTATCATGTCCGCTACAATACAATGACTTTTAACTCTATGATGCTGCTGCAAAATTCTACCTATAGTAGGATTGCGGTATCATTTACCCGTGATTTGTTTATCTTGCTCATCCAAGAAGACATGCTCTTTCTATGCATTTTGATTGCTGTCACTTTTTACTGTAAGATTAACTTTTGTTGAGACTGAGCATATCAGCTTGGATGGAAAGATTGACTTCATTTCCCCATGTAATATTGACCACTGGCAAGTCTGTTTCCATTGGATAACACAAAAAATAAGTAGTAAATGTAAAAGAAGTGTAAGTGTGTGTGCATGCAGATTGCTTAACTTCCTAAGATGGATGTGTTAGTAATAAAGTGAATTATTTACCAATCAATGTGTTAGTAATAAAGCAATATTGATCTCTCTAAGTCTTCAGAAACAAAAATACAATGTTAAGCCTTCTAAAGTGGATGACAAAACTAGATTCATAAATACGACAAACTAACTAAACGTATAAGATTAATATGCTCAAACCGAACCTTGATGAATATTATGTCTATTATCATTGTTCGTAATTGAAGCACATGAAATTGTCGTTGTTTGCAAGCAAGAAGAGCTTAGCCTAGATGGTCGACAAACAAAAGAACATTCTTCCCTTGTAAAATTGAGATTAAATAGAACGAAATATGCATCTTGTTGTGCAAATAACTTCAAGCGGTATTAATAACATTTTCTCAATGACCACCGAATAACTATTAGCATGAATTATCAGTTTAACCTTTGATTTTCATCATGATTACACGTTATCAAAGTAACAAAAAAACTGAAGTATCTAACAAGCAATTAAAGATCATGTATAAATTAAATTAATATTTGATATATAAATTAAATTAATATGACGCAAGTGTAACGACCTAGAATTTTGACGTATGATATATAAATTAAATTAAGATTTTACATAAAATAAATATTTATATTTGGAGTTTCGTCTATTTTGAACTATATTTGAGTAAACTTTGTTAGTGGATTTATAAACATTTTAAAAAAAACAAGATTTACATTTGTAACCGATTTGAATATTTAACGCTAGAGTTCATTTATTGAATTTAATATGAACATTTTTTGAAACAAGAAGTATTACCATATTAATAATTTAATAAATTAAATACTAATCGTGTGTTTCGGTTTAAGGAAAATGTATGCTTTTATTTGAAATCCAAAATGGAACCTAGACCTTTATTTTGAATGTATTATTCAATTTCAGAAATGAAATTACATTTGTAAATATAATGTTAGTTTAAATTAAGATTTGGCGTTTAAATTGAATATCTTTATTTGGTTTTCGGCTTAGAATTGAATTTTTTTATTTTGAACCTAATATGTAAGGTCCAAATTCTATGTTGAATGCTTTTTCTAATAAGAATTAACTGCATAGATTTGCAATCAATTGTGCATTAATTGTCAATATATTCTACTTATTTGATATTTATGGACGATTTCTATTTTATTAACTTTATATATTATGGAAAGGTTGACTGCATTTCTTGCAATTAATTAGCATAAATTCGAATATCTTGTATATGTATACATAGAAATATCTTTAATTTTATATATAGCAAAGGTTTAATTGTGTATGTAAGAAATTAACTAGGCATTGATTGACACAAATGTCAATTAATAGGTTTTAAAATATATCCGTTTATTAACTTTTTAAATGGTATATTCAATTTTTTTTTGTCATAGATTGGATGAAAACAATAACGAACATATAAAATACATTCTAAATCTTACTTCTCTACGAAGTAATTAATACAGTGGTTGTGATGTAGCTTAAGAATTCCTAGTTTTAATATAATAGACTAAATTAAGCTTTAAATATATATGGATTATTTTGTGAATTTAAATTCTTTATAGGAAATTTTTACTGTTGGCAATTTCAATTTGAAATTTAATATAAATAGTGATTCATATTGTTTTAAATAAACCGCTAAATTTATTTCATGACCGGACTATTTGTAATACAAGCGGTGTAATCAAACTAAAATCTAACCCCTATTTATATCAGAAATGTGTAACGAAAGGAAAGAAATAAATTGTGAAATAAATTCGTGCATTTTTCGTTACCATTTGAATTTACTTTATGGTGTATAACGGTTAAATTTATAACATTTAGAAATAACATAAATAACGCTATGTTGTTGGCTTCCTCGTTCAATTATAAATAATGTGCATAGCTTGCTCTCTGTTCAAACATATTTCTTCTTCCTCACCATATCACAAAATTCTCTAGTCTTCTGCCATTTCAATTTTAGAAAAAAAAGAAGGAAAGATATGAAACTTTTGGCGTGAGGGTGCATGGCCTGCACTTCTGTTACCTGTTGTTGGAATCACGAGTGTTGATCCAGTTCATTTGGTTCAAAGTTGTACTGATTTATAGCATCGTCCATCGATTTATTTGCAGTCGATACTGAGGAGTACGGACAGTGAAAACTGGAAGGCAATTTTGGGGGAGAAAATTAATTTAAATTATTCTGATTAGAAATGTTAATCTCAATTGTTGATTAATCTATGATTTTTGACTACTCATAAATTGTTGCTATTGTTGTGATGGTTGATGCTTGTTTGGAATTTAACACTGAACAATAAGTGTTATTTAACGTAACGCTTGCGCACCATTTTTAGTTGTTTCATTTATTGCCATGTTGATGAATGTACTTGTGTTCATATAGATTGATTTTTTTGCATCGCAAACACACTATAGCTGTGGGGTATATAGGTTGTCGCTTTAAATCTCCATCTTATGTAAATAACAATTTTTATCATAATAAATAAAATTTAAAAGTTAATTTTTGAATTTAGATTTTGTTTTGGTTTGAAATCTACGTAACAAATGATTAAATGCTTTTTCATAAAGAAAAAAATGACTTTGGAAATGTTTTAAAATTATTTTGGACTTTTAAAGTTGAAACAAGTTTGGAAATCTAACTAAAAACTTAATTATTGAGTTACATGTAAATGATTAGTTTTATAGCCATCCATAGGCTTTAAAGTTTAATTATTAAATGTTGATTTGAGTGGCATAACTAAACATTGGCTTTATTATATGTTTGGTTCCTTATTGTTCGTAAATTTGAAATATAATTAGAAGAATGATTTGAGTTATATTACTAAACATCGGTTATTAAGAAAAAAATACCTGGTTTCATTACTTTTATAACCATTTGCAAGCTTGAAATCAATTAAACAAGTTTTGATTTTGAGCACCGACTGGTTTACATAAACATTTGTTCCATAAGCTCTGAAATTAAATTGGGAAAAGTATTTGAGTCGCATAACTAAACATTGATTTTATTTAATACACTAGTGCTATTATTTTAAAAAAAAATGACCATTTGTAAGTCATAAACAATATAGCAAATTTGGTAATAGTATATTAAGTTTCCAACAAATTTGAGATTATAGTTTTAATTAAAGTATGGAACTCTAATTATGAATCTAAATGGATTGGACAATTTATGTTTTGAACCATTATCGAATGCATATATATATATATATATTGATATACCAGAACATCTAGGGTGATAGAGAGGACAGTGTCCAAGGTTTGAGTTTGGAAAATACGATTTCCTGCTCTCCCTGACTATCCCTAACTTATCTAATGAACGGGACGACTATTTAAAAATCTAATCTGGAATTAAAATAAAGGATTTGAACCTTTCAATGATTTTGAACCCATTTGGTTTAAATAGATATTTTATCGCTCTAGGTAATGCCTTAACAGTTTCCTGAAATGACTTGGTTTTGGTATTTCTAAATCAAGAATTACTATTTACACTTTAAAAGGGTTTCTAAAATGTTGGAAGGCTTTAAAGTAACAAATATTTATGTATGAAACTTCAAATCTGAATTTAGATTTGGAAATGATAATAACGAATGAAGGAACATTGAATCTAGAATTAGTAAAGAAGAAATAAGGTTTAATGAAATTTGAGAAATTGGAAATAAATCTAACCTTATGAATTGTTAATAATAGGGAAGGAGATTGAATTGAAATCGGTGTAGCCCATAGCTTTATTTTTAAATAGCTTATTAGTTGGGAAGACCGGGGTTGGATGTAAGTCTGGAAACCATTCCAAGTAATGATACGACGCTATAAAGCAAATTGAAGACTTGGAAATGACAAATGAAGACTGGGAATCTTTGGACATGTTTTGATTGATTGTCGATGTCTCAAATCGGGCCAAGCATACACCCTGTAACAACCCGGAAAATCAGAACCAATTAAAAAAATTTATTTTGCCTACTTCAATGAATTTTGAATAGTTAAAATAATATATTTTAAATAATAACGATTTAAAATTTGTTTAAATCGAAGTTAGAACGATTATATTTATTTTAATTTTAAAAGGAGTTAGAAATAACACGACAGCTTGAATCTAAACTTTGACTGAATGTACAGGATTCAAAATAAAACAGATTTTAGTGAAACCAAAAATATTTAAATCTGTTTAAAAATATCTTTCCAACAAATCTGAAAAATCGAAATTTCATAGCGGGAATAAAAAGTTATGGCCAATTGAATATTCAGAATAGTCGCTATGAATTTTAATATAATTTATAGCCCATATAAAGGGCCATTATACAAACGACCTCCATTTTCGACGAAACCATTTTTGTCAGATCCAGAATGTCAAATTATTGCTAAGTTTAATTTTCCATAATTTTTGGAACTAATTTGTGAGCGTGGTAAATTAAACTGTGTCCGGTAATTTCTATTAAATTTAATCGACTGTTAAAAAGGCCATTTTTAAAACGGTCTCCAAATTTGATAAAATTAATTTTTTTGGACCGTATCGTTAAAACATAGCTAGATTTATTTTTCGGGAATTTTCGGAGTCCGTATGGGGCCCCGGTGAGTTTAAATGTACGATCGAATTAATTAAATAAATGATTTAAATTTTAAATTGAAGAAAACAGGTTGAAAACAATCGTTTGGGCTAACACAACCTAGCCCATTGCGTCCGGAACGGGGGCAATTGGGTAGGAGCAACTTTTGCTGGACTAAAATTGGAGCTGTTATGTATTAATGGAGATAAACAGATAATTAAAGGAATTAATATTATTTTATTATTATAAATATAGAATTAAAACCCTAAAACCCTAACTTTACAGAGCCGCCGCCCCCAAATTTCAATGGCCATCGTTGCTCTTTGCTTCCCCCTCTAATAACTCGAATTCCCTTAAATAAAATCATCCCGTCCAGTTAAGGTTTTTGTAGAGGAGTTCTTCCTCTACGAATCCTGCCAAGTTCACTCGAAACCATGGCACGTAGCTCAGCACCCCGAACCCGCCGCATTTAAAGCGCCGCCGCGACCTCCCTACGCCGCCGAGTTCGCCATCGCTCAGGCCATCGGCGCGCCTCTCCAGGGGCTTCGACCAGGTGAAGCCCGTTCGGTCTCCAGCTTCACCAATTCGAAGAAATTTCTAGACCTAAGTTTGAACCCATAAGGAAAAACCCATGTCCTAAATCTGTTGAAGAAGAAAGAGGGTAATTTTAAGTTAGATTATTTAATTAATTTATTTTCAAATATTATCGATCTAACTTAAATCATATCTTATTCATATGAGCTCGGAATTGAATAATTTCAAACCCGTTACGATCGTGAGTCCGAGATCTACACTTCTGGACTGGTTAGAACTGATTCGTAGCAGATCAAATTTTAAACGATAATTTGATTTTGAATTATTCAGAATTAAAACACGACTGTGAGAATATTTATTTTTATAATTAAAAATTTAATAATTTCTCGCTATTCTGAATCCATGTAGTTACAATAAATAAAATCAGATCTGTGACGCTTGGAATTTGAATTTGTTGAATGTTGATTGTTGATCGTGATGCTCATGTTTATTAGATCTTGTTTGAATCTATAGTTTATTGTTAGATCTCGATTTAAAATAAAAAATTTATTTTTATTTCAGATCTATGAATATTGATTGATTTTATAATATAAGTTTCATCTTTTATTTAGATGCATGAAACATGGTTTATTTAAAATTTAGATTTACAATAAAATATTTGTTTTATTGTTAGACATGAAACATAGTTTTGTAAAATTTAGATTTACAATAAAAATTTCATTTTTATTATTAAACATGAAACATAGTTTTGTAAATTTTTGATTACAATAAAAATTTCATTTTTATTATTAAACATGAAACATAGTTTTGTAAATTTTTGATTAACAATAAAATATTCATTTTTTATTGTTAAACATGAAACATGGTTTTGTCAAATTTAGAATTACAATAAAAATATTCATTTTATTGTTAAATATGAAAACATCAATTTTTGTCAATTTGTTGAATTAGAATTTTCAACAATATGAAACATCAATTTTGTCATTTGTTGAATTAGAATTTTCAACAAATATGAAATATCAATTTTTGTCAATTTGTTGAATTAGAATTTTCAACAAATATGAAACATCAATTTTTGTCAATTTGTTGAATTAGAATTTTCAACAAATGTGAAACATAAATTTTTGAATTAGAATTTTCAACAAATGTGAAACATCAATTTTTGTCAATTTGTTGAATTAGAATTTTCAACAAATATGAAACATCAGTTTTTTTCATTTATTGAATTAGAATTTTCGACGAATATGAAACATTAGTTTTTGTCAATTTGTTGAATTAGAATTTTCAACAAATATGAAACATCAATTTTTGTCAATTTGTTGAATTAGAATTTTCAACAAAAATGAAACATCAAATTTTGTAAATTTGTTGAATTAGAATATTTAACAAAAATGAAATATCAAATTTTGACATTTTGTTGAATTAGGATTTTCAAAAAAAGTAAAGAGAACCATTTTTATCATTATGTTGAATGTAATATAAGAAAAAATAAAAATGTTCATGTTTTAAAATAAAAACATGTCTACATTAAAAATTCACATTTTAATTGTAATATAAGAAAAGAGAAAAATGTTCATGTTTTATAATAAAAAAATGTCTACATTAAAAATTCACATTTTCAATGTAATGTAAGGAAATAGAGAAATGTTCATGTTTTAAAAATAAAAACATGTCTACATTAAAAATTCACATTTTTAATGTAATGTAGGAAACTAGAAAAAAAGGAACTTTCAACAAAAATGTAAAATAACATTTTATTAACAATGCATATATTAGAATTTATATACAAAGTTAAAATAACATTTTATTAACAATGCATATTGTAGAATTTATATGCAAAGATAAATTTATATTTTATTGAAAATGCATATAGTAGAATTTATATGCAAAGTTAAATTTACATTTATTGACAACGCATATAGTAGAATTTATATGCAAAGTTAAATTTACATTTTATTGACGATGCATATAGTAGAATTTATATGCAAAGTTAAATTTACATTTTATTGACAATGCATATAGTAGAATTTATATGCAAAGTTAAGTTTACATTTTATTGAAATGCATATATATTTGAATTTATATGCAAAGTCAAAATAACATTTTTATTGACAATGCATATATTAGAATTTATATGTAAAGTTAAAATGACATTTTACTTACAATGCATATATTAGAATTTATATGCAAAATCAAAGAATCATTTGTATTGACAACACATACATTAGAATTTGTATTAATTATTTTTATTGTCAAAACATGCATTGAAACTATATACAAATAAAATATTCGTTTTTAATTGTTAAAATTAAAAATAGAAATACAAATAAAAATCATCTTTTATTTGTCATTTGCAAATATCATGTCAATAAATATATTTTGTTTAACATTATGAATATGTAGATATGATATGCCAATAAAAATATTCTTTTACTTGGCATGTTAAACACGTTAGTGGGATCGTCGAATGGTTTATATTTATATATAATTATATGTATAAATATAAACTAAAATTAAATGAACCGCGTACGGTAGTTCGCATTTCGGAATCGTAACTTTAAACGATTATACCGAAAGATCCGACCGTCATATTTTCCCAAAACTATAACCGTTAGGACTGATTTGGGAAGATCTTTCCAACGATATAAATTTTGTTAAAATCCAATGGTTAGATTTCGAGAAAAGTGTAAATCAAATTTTGATAAAAACAGCGCCAGGGCTGCCTATTGATCCGAAGCGTCGTTAAATTAAATTAAGCTACTTTTATATAAATAAAAATAATGATAAATCATTATTAAATAATATTAATGATATGAAATGGTTTTAAATTATATGTATGCGAGAATTATTTGAAAAGACCGAGTTCAGTCTCATTTCAAATAATTATATGGCGATTTAAATCGAAGATATTGAAGACGACGATTGAAGACCAGCGATCTTCACATCAAAAGGATGACTACTGATGCCCGACATTGGGTAGCTCCCAGTAAAGGGTTAAAGTGGTAGTTGTCCATATGTACTTGTTGATTGCCCAGATAAGCGAGCGCTTCTCTTCCGTATTGGACATACGGGATGAGGAATAAGGTGTCTCTGGTTTCGTTCAGACCCCGAACGGACTTGTAAATGGATGTGTGTCCGACATTGGATTTCATTCCATGTAAATTGATTTCTATTTAATATATATATGTTGGTGGCGGGGAATTTATTCTCTTGCTTAACACCATTCTCTGAGACGCATGAGCTTAAAGGTTATATATTGGTAGTTATCGATTGCATGACATGGATTATCAATGTGGCATGCCAAGATGCAGATGATCAAGGCTTTTGTTGAAAAGCAGAGCCTTGTAGTTGATGATCGAAGAATAGCTTATTTCGGCATAGCTTTGTGTATAGCGTTACCTCGCGAGCCTCACACCCCGGTAAGAGTCAGAAACAGGACAAGGGAACGCAGGGATTGCACAAGTTTCTTTCTAGATAGAAGTGGTATCAGGGTTTTGCAAGGCCTGACATTTTACTTATGTGGTTGATGGATTATGAGGTATCTCGGATTTATTGGTCAATTGTGACCAAATTATAGGTTCAATAGAACCGGGAAACGTGTGTTCAGGCATAACTAATCCACTAAGGTATATTTGCGGACTGGCCCTATAGGATTCAAGGGTTCACTGCGGGGGATCCCGAGCCATTGCTAGAGTGTCTTTAATCGGTAAGGGGATCGTCCCTAGCCTTGACTCATGATGGAAACCCAATTTCCAATACGACATTACGATTTTGATTGTAAACCTATATATGGCGACATAATAGGATGGGGTACTATGTCATCTAGGATTGATACATTTACTTTGAAATATTTTAAAATCGATTAGACACTAATAATAATATTAAAATATTATTTTCTATGTATCAAGCATGTTTGATCATTATAAGGTAAAACACTATCCTCCGGTTTGCACTGCATTGTGTGATGGGACTTGAGTCTTATAATGTTTCATTTTTCTAAAAAGCATTGCATTGTTTTGAATAAAATCTTATTTAATTTATGCACTGGCAATCCAATGGAGTAAACCCGTTCCGCGTTAGCGGCGTGGTCCTGTGATTAGCCATATAGTTAGATAAGTTAGGAAAGATTTCTCATACCGGTCCCATGACTGACCCATAGTTTGTTTCACTTTGCAAGCTCGGGTGCCCTCTTTTCCACACGGGCAGTCGAGTAGCTTATTTTGCAGATATATTGAGCAGGATTCTGGATCGAAGCTTAATACTGTGTCCAGAGCATTGGTAGACTTCCGTTGTATCAGTTTATTGTTTCCGCTGCACTATATTAAATTCACTGTAGATTATCTTCCGCTGTTGTATTATTATATTCGATGTACTATGATGTAACATTATTATAATGTTTATAAAAGTCTTCTGTTATTTGTTCTGATGTGTTGTATGCCCAAAGTTAGAGCATTCGAGGATTTCCAACTTTTTGGATCAGACCTATGTGGTTTATGGTCGATTAAAAGGACGGGGATTTTCGGGTCATTACACACTAGATACGAGGTTATAAGTGGCATGAGGTCTGAATATATTTGAGGATTTTTTGGATTTTGTTCCATTCAGACCTAGATTGGACTTATATGGATTGTGTGTCTGACATTGTAATTGACTGCATAGCACTGATTTCTGTTAATATATATCGGATTTGTGGCAATAATTATTCTCGTCTCTAAATTTTACATGCTTAGAGGTTATGTATTAATTGGAGTCAGTGGCATGTTTTAAATTGAAAAATGTGGCATACTCAAGATATGTAACGAGCTAGCGATGATCAAAGCATGGCTTATTGAAGTGTAGCTTTGTGTATATCATGACATCGACAAGCCTCATACCCCGAACTGATGAGAAACTGGCGGTTAGGTTGTTATATATACATGTTTTATGTGATAGCTATAGAGGTGGCACCACTTGCGAACTTGGGGAATCAGGTATGTTCGATATCCGAGTCTGGATGAAAACCGGTGATTTACCTCGCGATTTGTAGTTGGTGTCTGAGTCTGGATGGAAAAACCATGTTACACTTTGCTTGTGTTCCTGATTGATCTTTCATGCCAGGAATCATCAAGTTGAAAACGCAATCTCCAATACATGCCCTACGGTTGTAACGACCCAGAATATGGAGCCAATTTAAAATTTCATTTTAAGGAAAGTTTGTTAAAAAAAGAAAAAAAAGTGTATACAATAAAATTCCTTTTTATTTGTATATGTGAAACATAGAAATTGTGTCCATGATAAATTCTTAATGTGAATTTAAATTCTCAATGTAAGCATCTAATTTTGCCACAATAAATTCTTGGTGGGGTAATTTAATCCTTAAAAACCATTGTAATATGGTAAAGACTATCATACTGATCCTAACATCATTTTTTTCATAAATAAACAAATTGATTGGAAAGGATAATTAATTAAATCTTATATATAGTCACTTTGCCCTCTCGCTTTAATATAGATTTTAAAAACATCTCCCTTTCTTAAATCCATTTAATCCATGATACTATAAAAATATCTGAAAATGGTAAGTTGCCTATGTTGCACTATAAAATCAAAATTAATGGCGCTGAAATGGCATGAATTGACTTTTGTTAGAAACATCTTTCCAAGTAAAAATTATTGCACCTAAAAAAAGAAAGAAATAATTATGGGATGAACTCATGTCAATTAGAATAATCTTTTTCTAGATTATCAATATGAAAAGAAAAGAAAAAAATATTAGCCATAAAACATTAATACTAATCAATCAGTCCACTATTAAAAGTACATGTAAATATAGAGTTATGAGTTTGTCGCCATGTCAAAAGTTTTCCTAATATAACAAACTAATCACATATTTCGCAACACCTTTTTCCATCCGTGCCTGCTTTACTATTCTAAAAGAAGTACATTTTCTTCACTAACTTATTCATTATATTTAGACACATTCTTAATTCTCTATCGATCATACTTGGCGAAACATCCTTTTATGCCAACTCTGCAAGAACTTGATATAATGCTACAAAGTCAAGCACACGTTGTAATTAGTATTTGGTATGCTTATATTAATTTATAAATGGAAATTATGTAATATAATATATTTATACGCTACTTTATTCCATTAGTCTTTCATTTTCAAGCACGTTTTTTTTATTTATTAAACGCAATACATTCATTCCTTTGTTAACAATTTAATGCATGCGGTCCATGTCCTAAATGAAGGCAAGCCACGGTTTATATTTTTCAATTTATGTGAAAACTTTTACCCTTTTAAATCTGGAAACACACGTCACATATTTATTTATTTATATAAAAGGGTTAAGTTAATTAAATGAATAATTAAAGACGTATGAAATGGTTCAAATTCATTTAGAAACAAAACTATGCCACTTATTTCTCCTTTCTTCTCTTTGTTATTTACATTTGAAATTTGAATGAAAAATAATTAAATAGAATAAAACATAAAGGGTTAAAAAGAGAATTAAATTAATTTATAAATACCCTAAAATTAATCCATAACCCTAATTTCTGAAAACAAACATAGCCGCCGCCCCTTCTCTTTTCAGTGGCTGAAATGCTCTCTCATTCTTCCTCATTTTTCTTTCAATCTAGTCGATGGTTTCCAAAATTTCTAAAGGGAAAGGTGTAGAGCTGGGGGAGCTCGTTACAACCAACGGTTGAGATCAATTCTTATGCGCTAATTTATGGGAAATCGAGCTTCAAAGTGGTAGCGTTCGCATCAATTTTCGTGGAGACGGGGAGCAATTGGGTTCACGGTGACATGCAATTCACGTAGAATAGGAAGAAGAAGTTAGCGGCCTTGTTTTGTGCTAATCAATGTATTAAGGTTTATTTAAAAATTAATTTAATTTAATTGTGTAAGGTTATAAAATGAATAACTTATTCATATATCCTCAGAACTGAGTGTCGTTCGAAACGTTAGAATCGTGGGATCCAACTCTACAACCCAGAACAGACCAGATCTGAAACTGAGACTGTTGGGAATCTAGAAAAATAGCACAGTGAGATCTCTGATTTAAATTATTCAAATTGTTTTCTCGCTATTGAAATAATCGTTGTATGTTAATCCAATAGATCTGCGATGTGATTTGATAATTTTTGTTGTATGGGTTGATTTGACATGTCATGTTATAGATCTGTGTTTGTAATTGTAGATCTTTGTAGATCTAACAAATTTCATCAGTTTGATTATAAAATCATCGTGTTTAATATAGAATAAAATTGATTGGATTAAATTAGGATTATTTTTAATCGAATTAAAATTCTGAGTTTACATGACATAGATTTACTTGTTGATTAACAATTTATTTGATAAAAACACATATATTTTTTATTAGCATTATTTTTGTTAATAAAAAGGTCAAAGTGAAGAACACATTTTTATTTACATTATTTTGTTAATAAAAAGGACAATAGGAAATTTACATTTTAGATTAACATTTATTAGTTAATTTATAATGACATGAAAAGTTTACATTTTAATTAACATTGTATGTGTTAATTTATAATGACATGGAAAGTTTACATTTTATGTGTTAATTTAAATGACATGAAAATGTTTACTTTTAATTAACATTTTATTTGTTAATTAAAAAGGTATGGTAAGATTAACATTTTATTTAACATTTTAATTATCAAATAGTGTAGAACTCTTTTGTTTACATTTTCCATTGTAAATAAAAGTGAAAATTGTGTGAATCACTTTATTTTACATTTTACATTGTAATCAAAAGCACATGATAGAAATTACGTTTTATTAACCTTGTAATAACCCGGAAAATACGAGCCAATTTAAAAATTTTAAATTGGTGATTTCAAAGGAATTTGAACAATTGAAATAGAATATTTCAATAAAATAGTGAGTCAGTTTGAAAATTTGAATTCAAACTTTGACCGACTATACAGGGTGGAAAATATAACGGATTTTAGCGAAACCAAAAATATTTAAATCTGTTATTCAATACCTTTCTAACGAATCTGAAAAATCGAAGTTTCATAACGGGAATTAAAAGTTATGGCCGAATGAATTTTCAGAAGAGTCGGTATATAGAATATATAGGCCTGGAAAATTGATATTTTGCTTACGACCTCGGAATTCGACGAAACCACTTTTGTTGGGTCCTGGATGTCAAACTAGTGCTATGTTTCAAATTTCATAATTTTTGAAGCTAGTATGTGAGCGTGGAAAAAGAAAATGTGTTTGGTTGATTTCTGTTAAATTGGATCGACCAGAAAATGGCCATTTTTCAAACGACCTCAGAATTCGACGAAACTAGTTTTGTTGGGACCGTAGCGTCAAAACATAGCTAGATTTATTTTTCTTGAATTTTTCAAATCAGTTTGTGGCCCTGGCAAATTGAAATGTGCGTTCAGAGTTAAAAATTAATTGTTTTATACTTTAATTTGAAAAATAACTGACTGTAACAGTCGAATTGGCCTACGAAACATATCCCATTGTGTCCGGAATGGGGGTATTTAGCTAGGGCGACAGTCGTTGGGGTTAAAAAGTAGTCCGTTTGAGAAAACACTATTTAAAAATTTAATATAACCCTCGGCCAATCAGAATTTTCCTTTCATAAATTTAAAAAAAAAAAAGAAACCCCCCCCCCCGATCAACGGCGAAACCCGTTCACCACCTTCTCTCCTCCGCCGCCGCCGCTACAGCCACTTCCAGCCTTCGCCGCCGCCACCCTTCGACGCGCCTCAGCCCCCTCTTCAAATCCGACCCTAGCATCGCCACCCTCGTCGCCTCCTCCGCCTGAAGCGAGGCCAGGAAGTCCCGACCTTCCCAGCGCCGCCGCCGCTCCGATCTGCCACCGCACCCCCTCAAACCACCACCGACTTGAAACCCTCACTTCCCTCTTCCACGTCAGCACCCCCGATCGTCCCCACGTGCCAATGATTTCGCGAAAACTGTAAACCTAGTTTTGAAGCTTCGTGAAAGTGAGTTTTTCTTTGATCTTTACACTTTGAAAAATCATATCTTTTTGGTGTGTTGACGAAATTCGATGAAACGGGAAACATCGAGACCGCAAGGAAGCTCTCTACCCAATAGAAGAAGCTGCGGATTTTTCTGACATCGTATCGATTTTTAGCGCTCAGAAAACCAAGGTGAGAAATCTAAATTAACGTGAAACTGAATGGAAAATGTCGTGTATAATTTATATAAGCGAAATATAAATTACATATGTGTTGTATACCTCATGTACATGCGTAGTGTAAGCTATATAAGCGAAGTATGAATTTTTACATGCATAGAATAAGTGATATATGTGTGGAAATGCAAGTGAAATATAGCCATTATATATATATATATATACTCCCCTCGTCCACAAACCATGGACGATATTTATAGTTGTGAATTGGTGTGAAATATTGGATGAAAAATACAAATGGTTGAATAATTGTTTGTGGTTGATATTGTTTGGTTGTGTTGAAAAATACCCATTGGTGATTGAAATGAATTCGAAATATTTGTGGAAATAAAAATAAACATGGCGCCTACGTGCGAATTAGATGCATGAATCCCCATTGTCAAAAACCGCGAGGTTTTAAGGTAGAGCGAGGAGCCGTACTAGGGACGGTGCCAGTTTTAACTACCCTGCCGTTATGCTGCCGAAATTTTGAATAATCTTTGTGTGTTAGAATTATTTTCATATGTTGAAATTATCTTCTTGCGTTGAAATTAAAGTCATATATTGAAACTATGTCCATGTGTGGAAATATTCATGTGTTGAAAAGTGTTGTATGAAAATTAAATTCATTTGTGAATGAATGAAGTGTTCAAACAATAAAAATCACATTTTTATATATATATATATGAAGTATGAAAAATATTCGCCTTATATAAATAATTTCAACAATAAAAATCCCATCTTTCTAATATAAACAACATAAATAAAATGTCCATGTGTGGAGATGCTCATTTGTTTAGAAGTGTGAGTAGTGGAAAAGTTCATGTGTTGAATAAAAAGATCGAACGATAAAAATTACATTTTTATTGAAACTATGAAGTGCTGAAACTTCTATTTGTCGAATAAATATTTTAAGTGATAAAAATATCATTTTTATCATATGTGTGATATGCTAAAGAGATGCGGACGTTGAAATAAATATTTGTGATAGAAATATTATTTTTAACATGCATAGGAACTAAATAAAATAGTCATGTGTTGAAATCTATTTTAGTTCACCAAAAATATCATCTTTGAAATGTGAAGTGTTAAAAATAGCCACTTGTTCAAATAAACGTGCATGAGTTGAAATATACATTAACTAGCTAATGATATGATTTTAGCATATGCATGCAACATTAGAATGAATGGTGTTTTTAAACCAAAGCAAATCAAATATGAAATTGAATGGAAATTGATGAATGTTAGAAATTGTATATATGTACATGCATATCTATTGAACAGGTTAAAGCAAAAAGGGGCTAGAGAAGAGAAATAGAATTTTGTGCCCGACAAATAGGTACACATTTACCGCTTTGTTTGGGTGATGATTTTATGAGCCTGTTGGCTAGCCGCTTGGCTTTTTCTTTTCTTTTTGATATGAGACGCCCGTGTGGCTATTTGGGAATTTTCCCAGACCCTCCCGTACAAAGGAGGTTATGGCGAAATTTTCCAAAATTTAAAGGCGTTAGTGAAATAATTGAAGTGGAAACGATATAGGAATTTTTGAATGAACTATATTTATATAAATATATAAATATAAATAGAATTAAAACGAAACGTGGCCGTGTAGTTCATGTTTTGAAACCGTGATTTCAAACGACTAGTGCGGGAAATCCGACCATTGGATTTTCCCGAAACCGCAACCGTTGGGTTCGCCTTGGAAATATCTTTCCAACGGCACCAACTTTGTGAAGATCCGACGGTTGGATTGTCTGGAGTGTTTAATTCAAAACTGAAGAAAAACAGCGCCAGAAACGATTATAGTTGTATATATATATAAATATAATTAAATTAAATCGAATAACGACGCTGCAGTTCGTAAATTGAAGTCGTAACTTCAAATGGTTAGTGTGGAAGATCCGACCGTCGGATTTTCCCAAAACTGAAACCGTTGGATTCGTTTTGAAATGACCTTCCTAATGATGTAAAATTTGTGAAGATCCAACGGTTAGATTTTCATATATGTGTAAAACAAAATTAATGAAAAGCAGCGCCAGTGCATCGACACGACCTGAAACGTCGTTTAATTAAATATGGCCGTTTTAAATTAAATAAAAATGGCGATATATCGTTATATAGTACTATAGACGATATAGAGTGAAAATGAACCAATTTTGTTGTGGTTGCTTGATATGTGATGGTTGAATGTATTTGACATGAAAATTATAACACAATAACTGAGATGTGAATGTTGAATAGTCCAACCATGTGATTAATTGATTTGAAAATCTAAATATACGTGGGTTATTTGAAAAGGCCGAGTTTATCTCATTTCAAATAATCGATCGACGTTGAGAAGTCGAAGAGTCGAAGACGGCTGAAGACCGACGATCTCCACATTGGATGGATGGGCGCTACTGATACTCGTGACTGGAGTAGCTACCATGAAGGAATTGAAGTAGTAGCCGTCCAAACATACTGTTGATTGTACGGATATGCGAGGAATTGGTGCCTCCGGTTTCGTTCAGACCCAGAACGGACTTGTAAATGGACTGTGTGTCTGACATTGGATTTTGTTCTGTGTTGATTGATCTCTGTTAAATATATATCTGTTTGGCGGCGGAGAATTTATTCTCTTGCTTAACGCCCTTCTCTGAGACGTACGAGCTCAGAGGTTATGTATTGACAGAAATCAGTCGCATGGAGTGGATTGCCTGTGTGGCACGCCTAAGTGGCATATGATCAAGGATTCTGTTGCAAAGCAAAGTCTTGTGGTTGATGATCAAAGCATGGTCTGTGTGACGTAGCTTTGTGTATAACGTGAATTCGCGAGCCTCACACCTCGGTATGAGTCAAAAAGGGAGACGGACCGCTGGGAGTGCACG